>VDFB02193867.1:618600764-619341784 GCA_007258455.2 Sequoia sempervirens | reverse complement strand
TAGGGTTCCTTTATTCAAGGGCGCCCCTCCTTGAAAAGGGCTCTTTTACCTTTTGGCTTGATCATCTTCGTCTGAAAAGTTGCCTACTTTGATCTGGATTATCCGTTGAATGCTCTGTCAGATGTTGGTGCTTGCAGTTGCGTTTCCGAGATCTACTTGGGCTGAGAAGGTTATCCTGGGAAGCCTTTTGTCATTTATCAGCATCTAGAGGTCAGAAAAAAAGGTAGCCTTTCTTTTGAAAAGGCTCTTTTTTCTTAGAACTTCGCCGCTAACTGTGGTTTCCTGATATTTCCTCAACTGCCTCTTTTTGCTTTATCAGCAGCTGCTTGTGATCTGTCCCTCAGATGATTAATTTGTTTGTTTCACTGTCGCGCCAGCAGGCAAACGTCAAGAATGAATGCCTTGGATGATCTGAATGACTTCATTTGACCTTAAAAGATCATGGGCGCCCCTGCTTGAAAAAGGCTCTTTTCAGCATGTGAACAATCTCTCCTTCGTAACATTTCCAGAGTTAGTCAAATTTTGACCTTTTTCACTTTCAAGAATCTCCTTCATCAAACAGCATCATTTTTGACCTTTTCCGCCATGGTTGTGTCGTTGAAGCTTTTGAAGCTTAACTTTCAGCACCTGGTACTGGCCAATCTGCCATTAATGGCTATGGAGCTCCTAACTTTGTTCCTGAAAAATAGAAATAGACCCACCAGAGTAGAACATGTCTTTTGATGATTCTGACTTGACCAATGTGATCGTGGAAGCCTTTTAATCCTATCAAAATCATTTTCAATCATTTGGGAAGGTCCTATTTTGGGGTTTTCCACGAAAATAGAGGCGAAAAACCTAATTTTCAAATTTTAGAATTTTGCACGTGTTCCTTGACAGAAACCCACCAAGATTCTATGATTGGTTTGACCTAAAACAGACTTTACATGGCATTTTAACAAGATTTAGCTCAATTTATACAGAATGCCAAAAAATTTATTTTGGGTACAACAGGGAGGGCAGACTATAATGTCCCCTTCTCAATGGTGATCAATTCAGTTGACCGTTGGCCTATTCTAGAGACCCATAGGCTACTTTGAGGGTGAAAATTAGGGTTTCCTATTTTTGAGGAGGTGGTTGTTTGAAGTATGGAGATTGGATTGCGGATTCTTTCTGGGTTTTCAGAGAGCTTCGCAGTGGTATGACATGCATGGTGATCCGAGCAACTTCAAGAATTTGCTATTTTTAGTAAATTTCATTTCTGGCAGTGGTCCTGTTGGCTTCAGTGCAGTTGGCTCTCTTCTTCAGCCTGTTCAATTGGTATTTTGATTTTTGGCCTATGGATGCATTTTCTGGAGAGATAGGTTAGTTTAATTTAAATAATGTTATATTTGCACATTAACCCCATCGCCTAGCAGTATGACTTTAAGTTGTTTTAAAAAAGGGGACTTCAAGGGTGGTTATCTCATCAGGAGATAATATTTGATTTCTAAGGCAAAATTATATGTTGGAGAAGTGGGACGCCTAATTGGAGAGGAGATTAATTTTTCTTTTAAAGTTAAATATTACCTTTGAAATGGGACACCTATCTTTTGGAGGGAAATGAAGTCAATTCAAACTTGAATTTGGGCGCACCTTCTAGAAGCTTCTGGTGATGCTTTTGCTGAGTTTATAAAAGGAGGCCTTCTGCTCTTCACTTCTTCATCTTTTGTCTACCATACTGTTATGCTGCTAGATTGTTTAGGCAAAGCTTCGAGGAAAGCATACCTCCTAACACTTGGCTCACCTTCTTGCTTGAAAGATAGCAACTAGTTGGGTGTTAGATTGTAGTTGAGATGTTTTGTAGTGGGATTTTGCATTGTAGTGGTTATCTTGCATTTGTAACTCAATTTCAGGCATGTTAGTGAAGTTTTCAGGGTTGTTGGTTTATGTTGCTGATTGTAAGTTTTCTTCATATATTCAAAAATAAAAATACTATCATTCTGGGCATTGCACATTTGAGTGTCTTGGTTAGGGGCGACCCTTTGCTCCAAGTTTCAGATTTTTTTATTAAGAATTGAATTTATTCTAAGAAAATCGCCCTTCCTAGGGCCATACCACTTCAAGCAGCATTGGGAATTGTGCAAGGAAATAAATTAAGGGTTGTGTGTGAGTTTTCATCATTGGGAAAGGGGCGCCATCATTCCTAGGGGCTAGTGCATTCAGTTTCATGCATTTTGGGTGAGTATGGAGTGATTTGTGAGCATTTTAGTGCATTCTAGGGTTGCTGGTTGTCATATTTTAGTTGTTGGTCTGTCATATCAGAATTAAGAAAATCATCATTTGGGCTGGGATTGAATACTGGAGGTTATATTGAGCATTTGAGAGATGGTTTAAACACTTGCAGCTTGTTTTGTTTCACTAATACAGTGTGCTAGTAGGATATTACTTTCATTGTAAGGCTGTTCAATAGTACTGTCAGCCATTTATTTATCTTGCTAAGTCATTGTAATTCATTAGTTGCAAACTCAGGGATCCTCTGACCATATGCTTGCCGTTCTTCTGAGCATTCTTGGTTAGAGTTACTTTCAGATAGCAGTTCATAGGGATACTCTGACCATATGCTCGCCATCCCTCGGCACATTCTTGGTTAGAGTTACTTTCAGCTCAGCATGCATAAGATCCTCTGACCATATGCTCGTCTTCCACAGACGCATTCTTGATTAGAGTTCCTTTCCAGTTTAGCATTGCATTCAAATCCTCTAACCACATGCTCGCCTGTCTTGGGCACATTCCCAATTAGAGTTACTTCCGCATCGTTTTGGTTTTGGAGCTAACCTTAACAGGTGCGTGCTACATTGTATTTGCTATTGAAAAAATTGAAAAAAATTGGCCTGGCTCATTACAAAGTTACAGGGCACACTATAGGAGGATTTTGTTTTATTTTTCATTTGTTGTTATGGCTTTTTTTTTTCTTTTTTTAATTTTACTTTTTTCTTATTAAAATTTAACATATTATAAATGAACCAACATTGTTTTAACTTTCAGAATATTAAAATTTAATATCTTACATTAATTAATTTAGATATCATTATATTAAATTGAATATATTTAGTATTTGAATAAATTGCTATTATTAATAATAGTCTTTTGATGATTGTATGACCATTATTAAAATTGTTCAATGTTATACAATATATATTTCTATGACTACTTGAAATTAATAAGAGTCCTTATTAAATTGTGATTATTATGTTAATTATATACTATTATTTAATATTGTAGAATATTTAATTTAGATGATTAATTATTAAAATATTAAATTGAATATGTTTAGTATTTACAATATTTAAATTAAAAAATTTAAACATATTTATATTTTAATATTCATAAATTTATATAATGTGAATTTGATAACGAATTTCTTTCAATCTTTTTCCCTTGCCAAACTTCATCAGAACTTTATTGTTGTCGAACATGATCCCAAACTTGAACCTTGTGACATAGCTTTTGACAAATTAAGTGTTTGGATGCACCTGAATTAGGGAACCAACATCTACTTCTAGCGTTATTTAAGCAATCTCTCAATGCAAACTCTTCATCATGGTTTTCCTCAATAGTATCTGCTGCATGAGCTTCATTTTAATGCTTATGTGATGGATCATATAGTCTTTTTGTGCAATCATTTTAAACATGCCCAAATTTTTAACTATAAAAGCATTGTACCTTTCTTTGTGGTTGTGCATTGGGAGAAGGAAAACTATACCCCTTTAAATTATGCAGCAAGTGCACTTTACAAACTTCCAAAAGAAACTTCACTCGTCTGCTCTTATCATCATTCTTTTTGAAAAAAATACTGACTGATCTTATCAAAAATTAGAGTTTAAGTTTCATCCAATAGATTAAAAGGCTCTATAAATGTCTCAAAGAAAGGTAGGACACTGTTGATAACCATTACAACCATATCATTCTTATCAACCAATTTGTTGATGGCGACAAGCTAATTACTAAGATCAGCTTACATCATAAACAATGCACTCTTTACCACAAAATTGGATACATTTTGTTCAATTTTGGAACATACCTATTTTTTTATACTAAATGTTTGATGCCATTACGGAGTGCAATTCTAACATCACCTATCCCTTCAACCATATGTGACTTGTCGTCTCCAAGAAAAATATAATCCATGTGACAATCATCAGCAATAAACTTGACATATCAATTCTTTTGACCTATGTCACAGGGTTCAGTTAATTTAATACATGAAATTTGAAATCCAGCAAATTTTTAAAAACCCAAAAGATTCCTTTTAGTTTGCCCTAAACTTTGTACAATAAAATGGTTTGAATTTTTTTAATCAAAAATGTATTTAAAAACATGTTTTTAGCCCAAGATTCATTAATGAATTAGCTACTAGCATCGACAGGTTTTTCTACTCACCAACTCTAAATCGCAGGTTGAGGAACTTGCTTGAAATATGCAAGTTACAGGGCACGCTATAGGAGGATTTTGTTTTATTTTTCATTTGTTGTTATGGTTTTTTTTTTTTCTTTTTTTTTATTTTACTTTTTTTTATTTAAATTTAACATATTATACATGAATCAACATTGTTTTAACTTTCAGAATATTAAAATTTAATATCTTACATCAATTAATTTAGATATCATTATATTAAATTGAATATATTTAGTATTTGAATAAATTGCTATTATTAATAATAGTCTTTTGATAATTGTATGACCATTATTAAAATTGTTCAATGTTATACAATATATATTTTTATGACTACTTGAAATTAATAAGAGTCCTTATTAAATTGTGATTATTATGTTAATTATTTACTATTATTTAATATTTTAGAATATTTAATTTAGATGATTAATTATTAAAATATTAAATTGAATATGTTTAGTATTTATAATATTTAAATTAAAAAATTTAAACATATTTATATTTTAATATTCATAAATTTATATAATGTGAATTTGATAACGAATTTCTTTCAATTTTTTTCCCTTGCCAAACTTCATCAGAACTTTATTGTTGTCGAACATGATCCCAAACTTGAACCTTGTGATATAGCTTTTGACACATTAAGTGTTTGGATGCACCTGAATTCGGGAACCAACATCTACTTTTAGCGTTATTTAAGCAATCTCTCAATGCAAACTCTTCATCATGGTCTTCCTCAAAAGTATCTGCTGCATGAGCTTCATTCTAATGCTTATGGGATGGATCATATAGTCTTTTTGTGCAATCATTTTAAACATGCCCAAATTTTTAACTATAAAAGCATTGTACCTTTCTTTGTGGTTGTGAATTGGGAGAAGGAAAACTATACCCCTTTAAATTATGCAGCAAGTGCACTTTACGAACTTCCAAAAGAAACTTCACTCGTCTGCTCTTATCATCATTCTTTTTGCAAAAAATACTAACTGATCTTATCAAAAATTAGAGTTTAAGTTTCATCCAAAAGATTAAAAGGCTCTACAAACGTCTCAAAGAAAGGTAGGACACTGTTGATAACCATTACAACCATGTCATTCTTATCAACCAATTTGTTGATGGCAACAAGCTAATTACTAAGATCCTTGATTTTTAAGAGCACCGCGCCCACCCCCCCTCCGCTACCACACACACACAAATACGACCTGATAAAAAACAACAAATTTTTGAGGTACATAACCCAACTGTTTTTGAAACTTGATATTTACTTTTCAAGTTATCCCACATGGTATGTGCAGATGTCGCACTTTGGGCTTCAAGTATTAAATCATCTTATACTAAAAATTTTTGAAGTAGTATAGCTTATCCATAGCATCTATCGAAGTCATCGAGATTATTAATGGGCCTAACTGGTGTTCCTAACAACATTTTATCACATTCCCGATACTTGGCGTGCTGCATATACCCAGCTGCCTGGGTTTCCTATATCAATATTAGAGAGATGCATGCTATAACAATTCCAATACATTCATAACAGCAGCTGTGGGTTATCAGATTGAGGCTGTGTTGGAGTTTAGAAGACTTTATTCAGCCTGTAGAGTGGTGACTGAAGAGAGACAGGTTTGGTATGAGGTTGCACATGTTCTGGAACCTCTTCTACAGCAGTTTGAGCCTCTAATCATATTGGCAAGTGTTCATTTCCAGGTCAGAAAGTTAAATACAGATTTCCTTATGCATAGTTGATGACTTTAGCTGTGTAATCTGCTACAAATCTGAGCAGCAACTACTGTTGTAATCTGTGAGTCTTGTTTATGAAAAGATCAGTCCTTCAGTCATTCATTTAATTGGTTAAGGGTCTGGTCTGATATATTCCTTCTGTATTTCTGAACATTCTTAAGTCTGCCATGAAATGAGAATATCAGTATTTGTATCAATTTAGAGTGGCAATATGTTGAAATGTTCTGTTAGAACTGTATGTTCAGATCTGATCACTGCCTTATCAAGTTCTGAGTGTAAACGGTGCTGCTATAGTCTTTCCCAAGTCATGAAAAGTATTCTTAATCATTGCATTTAATCTCAGTGCTTTTATGTTCAATCTTGTTTATTATGGGGATTGTAATGGTCACCCCTGATTTTTTTTTTGAAAACAACCCTGTTGTTGATTGTAGTGTTTGCTGATGGTTTGTTTGTTTGTTTCATGTGTCTTTTATTGTTTTCATTGCATTCATAATAAAAACAACATAAAGAAGGAAATACTGAAATGAATCTTTGCTTTTCCAATAGTAATTTCAAGTCAGAAATTAAACAAATGTTTACAACTCATTTCAGACTTAGAACAGTCATATTTTCAGACCTGTAACAGCAGTTTCAGACCTGGTAAAGAGCCTGCAGCAGCTGCAAACACATCCAAACTTGCATGCGAAATCATATATTTGCAGGCCAATGAAACCCTTGATATCCAACACCTCAGTCCTGTTGTGACCTTTTCACACATCACCCCATTAAATTCCTAGTTTTTGCTCCATTCCTCGTCTTTTGGCTTTGGTTTTGTCTCTCTCTCTTTCTGCTGTCTGCCTTTCTGGGGATGTGCCCGTCTTTGAGCTTAAACTTGAAATTTTGGCTAATTCTGAGAATTAGGGTTTTGAATCTTTCGACCAGTTTGAAGTCAAATGGAGTGAGTGAATTGAAATCTAAGCTTGGCATTGCAGTCAGTAAGTTTCCAGCAGGTTTCCAGCAAAATTTCATTAAATTCTGACAACTTACTATTTTTAGTAAGTACCTGATTTGGGGCATTTTCTCAGCACTTTTGAAGTTCTAACCGTTACACTACATCCAGAACACATCAAACTGTTTGTCTGCAAAATTTGAGCCAGAACTAACAACTTTCTATTTTTAGCTAGTATCACCTTCAAAAGCAGATTTTAGGGTTTACGTGCGAAGTTTTTCAATGCATGTCTGAAGAATATTTCTGGTTTTTCCGAGACCTATGCGGTGATATAGCATGCAAGATAAGATGATAACTTTCAAGACTCAGGCTTCAAAGGCTATTTTTAGGGTTTGCATGTTGGAGTCCTCAATGCATGTCTAGATATTCTTTGTGGGTTTTTCGAAAGCTTCGCAGTGATGTAACATGCAAACCAGGATCATGACCTTTTTCAAGAGCTGTCTTTAGAGGCTATTTTTAGGGTTTGCATGCAGGATTTCTCAGTGCATGTCAAGTTATTCTTTATGGGTTTTTCAAGAGCTACGCAGCAAGGTGACAATGCAAGCAGAGTTGGTCACTTTCTCAAGGACTTACTATTTTTAGCAGGATCACTCCGACAGCTGCCCAGCACTTCAGTATCACGAACAGGGCGACACGCAACAGAAACGGGGTCAAACGAAGATCGTTTGAGCAACATGCAAGTCAAATTAGGGTTTCCAGCTTCGGGACCTAAAATGAGGGGTCAAACGCCAGAATCTCCGAAAACTAATGTATCCCACTGCAATCAGCATCTTTCAAGGAATCCACTGGTAAAATTTGAAGGCAATCTAAGCACTTACTATTTATAGTAAGTCACTTTTGAAACAGGCTATAAATAGCAAGTCAGCGCGAGACACCAGTGTGAACAGGCCAGTCAACCCATGAGGATCACGTCAGTCAGATTTCAAGTTAAACGGAGTTACAGAAGTCCAGAAACCAAGCAGTTACTATAAATAGTAAATCACCTCCAGAAACATGCTATAAATAGCAAGTCAGCACGAGATGGCAATGTGAACAGATCAACTAGATCATGAAGGTCCTATGGCGAAAATTTCAAATCAATCCAAGCTTCAGAAGAGTGAAAACCAGAAACTTACTAAATATAGTAAACCAAGGCAAACAAGCTTAAAAAATGTCTAAGTGTCAAAAAATTCCTTCACCACCCCTAATATGCGCCCAAGATGAAGGTGGGTGGAGTAAAAGTTTTTAAGTTGTTGAAAATTCTTGTGCACCTAGTGAAATGCGCCCAACTTGCTAGACTATGGAGGACGTTGGAAAAATTGCTTAGTGTTAGAAAGTTCCTGCAGGACCCCCTAAATGCACCCTCATCAAGCCAAGGTGAAGAAAAGTTTCAAAGTGTTGTTTAATTCCTCCTTGACCCTCCAAATGCGCCCATCTCCAAGAGGTGTGAAGAAAAAAGTTTCTAAGGCATTGCTAATTCCTGTAGAGGGTCCCAAATGTGCCCATATTCAAGGTGGCTCTAGAAAATGGCTAAGGCAAAGTGTAAATTCCTCCTTGACCCCTTGAATGTGCCCAACTTGCTAGGCTATGGAGGACGTTGGAAAAGTTATTAAGTGTTAGAAATTTCCTGCTTGACATGTCAAATGCGCCCATATTCAAGGTGGCTCTAAGAAAAAAAGTAGCTAAGGCATTGGAAGTTCCACCTTGACATGTCAAATGCGCCCAAGTTGGAAATGTGCTAAGGCGTTGTTATTTCCTCCTCAACATGTCAAATGCGCCCAAGGATATTGAAGGTGGTGGCTCTCTAAAAAACAATGTTCTAAGTAAGGTTGAATTCCTCCTCTATACCCCAAATGCGCCCATATTCAAGATGACTCTTGGAAAAGTTATCAAGGCATTGTTAATTCCTCCACCCCAAGCAAAATGTGCCCAAAGTGAAGAGAGATAGTGGTGAACAAAATGCTAAGTGTTAGGAATTCCTCTTCACACCCCCAAATACACCCATGACTAGAGAAAGATGGATAAAATAAAAAATTCATCTAGGGTGTTCAAAATTCCTCCTAGACGCCCTATATGCGCCATGCTCATGGAGATGATAAAAATTTTCTAAGGCACAAAATTCCACCTCCTCTAGAGAAATACGCCTAAGCTTGAGAGAGGTGATGAAATTTACTGATGCATGTATGAATTGGCAGTAGATACATCAAAATGCACCTGCTTCATGAGGTTGAAGAAAATTGTCAAGGAAAAGCAAGAAAAATACGCCCAAAGATGAAGAATGAAGATGATCTTTAATGAAAATATTTTTCTAAGGTATAAAATTCAAAAATTAAAAATACCCCTTCGTCTATAGACCCATGAATTTGATGCTTTCTGAAGGGAGTTTTCTTCTGGGTACTGGATATCTTCGACAAGGAGTTGATTTTCAAATCTTCCACACCTCGCCAAGGATTTTAAGATGAAGATTTTGATGGGCGCCTGAATAATGAAATTTCCTAAGGAAAATTTAAAATTTTCTAAGGCAAGGAATAGAAGTGTCCTTTTTGAAAATGAAATGCCTTGACTAGTGAATTTGAAGTTGAATGACTAGATGAGTTTGATCAAATTTGAGTAATCTTCCCAAGCCAGAGATGGATGAAATCAAAGTGTCAGTGCCTCAGCTGGTGAGATGAATATCTTAAAGGGGTGTAGTTGAATTTAATATTTTCAAAACATGATTTAAAAATGTTGGTGAAGTGAAATGCGCCCATACCATGAGATGAATCTTTTTGAAATTCTGGAAGGTCAAAATATTCTAGATGCCAAACGCCAAGTGTTGCAGCTACCAGAGGAGGGAAAATAGAAATTCGAATGAACTGGCTAAAGTTAGCTTCCTTCTAGAATTCGACTTGGCTATATGTACTATAAGTTTTGTTCATTTTTCTCCATCAGCTAGCAAGTTAGACTTGAGCTCTGAAGATTACAGTGTGAGAAAAGTTGAGTGTGGAGAAATTTGAACTTGGGCTCTAGTTGTGAGAGTGCTGAAGCAAGCTTGGGTCGAATTTCTCTAAGTGCTTAAGTGGTATTGCTGCAAGAAAATTTTCTAAGTGTTGAAAATTCGAAGTTGCTGCAGGAGGTGTTAAGGTTTGAAGTTGAAATTTAGTGTTGTAGCTTCTCATTTCGAAAATCTGCTAGCAGCCCGATGTGATTTTATTTTTCTAAGTTAAATTGTTGATGACTATCTTTTGCTTTTGCAGAATGGCTGAAGTAAGAGCGACTGGCAAGGAAAATAATGTTGAATCCAGCAACGAAAATGCGTCCAAGCAGGCTGTAATCAAGAAGTTGAGCAAGTCTTTCCTGTTGGAATCGAAGTTTACTTCAAAGTTGGGAAAGTTGGCTGACACGAACCTGGGCTCTTTCAATATGGAAGCTTTCAAATGCCGAATGATGGGAATTGGAGGCCATCGTCCATCAATCACTTCACACAATCTTGTTAGAAGTGGACTTTATGCAGCTGTTGGTTTTCCACCAGCCATTCAGTGTCCGGAATTGATCATGGAGTGTGCTAACTATTACAACCCAGAGTGAAGGACCATCACTTCACCGGATGGCAAGTTGTTCGCCAACCTCACACCTACGACTATTGGCGAAGCATTTGGAATTCCCTCACATGAGAAGATGATTTACAAAATGAGAGAACGTGTTCAGCGTATGTATGCTTCTACATTTGACAGATGTGCTGATATGATAAACTCTCATTGGATGAACAAGCCCAAGCCCACTCGCACAAAGTTGCCAAAGCAGATAATCTTGGATGATTTGAAGCAAGAATATTGTGATTTGATTATGATCCTCAGCAGAGTTGGAGGATGTCCCCAAGCGTTCATCTTTGAGTCGTGGATGTTTTACTATATCAACCTTGTGCTGGAAGGCAAGGAGTTTATTAATTGGGCAGTGATGATTAGTGATAATTTGCACAAGCAACTCATACATTATCTACATGTTAGCTCGCATGACGAAATACAAAGGAATATCATATAAGGAGCCAATTGGGTGTGGCTCTCAGCAGTTCAAGATTCATGAGGCTTGTCCGCAACTGCACTTGACAAGCACATCCCATTACAAGAGAGTCAATGACGCCTTCACCATGCACATAACGAGATCACTTCAGCAAAGAACTCATCACAAGATCTCCAAGGAAGCTCAAGAGTTGATAGAAAGGTACGGGTGTTGGTTTATCCAATTTCCTAAATTTATTTACATTAGGCTGCAAGGGTTCTCTTCATATCCGTATAGGTTGCCCAAATACCCTACAAACAATATTTTGATGTTAGAAATATCTAGGCAACTCATTGCCTATGATAAGATTCAAAAGAAAAAGAAGGGAGGACTTGACTTCCCAATCATCATGGGAAATTTAGATGAAGTGTGTCCTTCACTGTAGGCAACCAGGGAAGCTGAAAATGAACTTCAGTTTTTCCACCTTTCTTATCACACTAGCAGGCAGCATTATGACCCCCACAGGAATATCAAATGGATATTGTCAGAGGAGTTCAGGCATAAAGCAAATATTGAAGATTACTAGGCTAGTGCATTGGATGAAGCTAAGGTAAGAAGAAGGATGTTTTCAAGATTACCTTTGAGCATGATTAGGGAGTGTGAGATTGTTCCAGTGTTGGACCAGGTAGACGAGGATATAAACGTTATTCATCTAGATTATGAGACAATGAGGGATACACCACTCCCACTTCCAGATTGGTCAGAGCCGGAGATTGCGGATTTGGATACACTTTGCATACCAGTCCTGACATTCACCAGAGGATGGGTTGAGAGACATGTGAATAGGCTTAAGAGCAGGTCAATTCCTCTTACTTACAACTTGATGGAAGATCATAGGACGCCAACTGCTACAAAGAAGAAACAGGTTGCTCAAGCTCCAGAGTCACGACGAAAAGAGCCAATCCAGCTAGAGCCTCCGAGAATTGAGGTGGAATCACCTACGCCATTGGAGACTCGTTCTCCAAGTATACAAGAGGTTTCATTATTTGCCGATCAGAGGAATATGTTGAATAAGGAACAGGAATTACAGGAGGGAAATCAGCCACCACGAAGGGAGTCTGTTGGCCAGAGTGCCAACGAACCTACCAAAGATAATCAGCAAGAAGAAGATGAAGAAATGGCTACAGATACACGCTTCCAGCATGAGCTTGAGGTGGCATTAGAAGATGACACGGTTACAGGACAAGAAGCCCAAGGTTCAGGAGATACTCAACCTGTAGAAGTCGGTGAGCTTCGTCAAGATGAAGTTAGAGAAGAAGTTTGTGAAGAGAAAGCAAGGAATGAGCAGCCATTTCTTATTTCCAACCTACAGTAGGTAGTACCAGATTGGCTCAAAGACAGGATGAGGAGGAGCCCCGTTGAAGAGACTGATCTAGCAGTTGAGATGGAAGAATTCCCAAGTAGAATCAGTGCACCTCCGACAAAGAAGAGTGCTAGGAAATTTTCAAAGATTTCAACGGATGAGGATGGCTCCCGCACCCTTCACGTGGCTATGCCAAGGGTTGAGAGTGATCGAGATGAGGTTGTGCCAGAAAATTATGTGATCACCACCATGGAGTTAGGTCGCCCCATAGGAGCACAGATAATTGAGGAATCTGATAACTCCTACCAGGCAGTCAAGGACAAATTTCTCCGGACTGAAGGCAAATACAAGAAATTGAAGAAGGAGCATAGGACATTGATAGGTTACGTACAGCATTTGTCTCGTCCTTATGGGCAGGAGAATCCGGCGATTGAGCTTACGGCCGAATTTCCTAGAGAATCAGTTAGTGGCTTGGAAGATTTGAGAAAGATGGCACAAGAAGCCAATAAATGGGTTACTAGTGTTCGTACTGAGACTGAAAAGTTTATGGAGGATCTTGCTCATGCTTATCAGCAGGCTTCCAGCATTATGGCACGGATGGATGCAGTTGATCAAGCTTGGGGTGATGCTCATATCTATCAGACTAAGGTTTTCCTTCATCTAGGATTCTAGAGGCTTTGATGCATACTCCCTTACAGACTTTGGTTGAGGGAGGCGTGATACAGGAGGGTGATAGATATGATTTCACCAGCTGGTACTCATCAGTTGTCACAGGCCGAGGATTCTTTGATGCAGCACAAGCAGATACGACCAGGATCAAAAAGGCCATGACGAACACATTCTCGATGGAGTCCTAAACAGATTAGAGGCTATACTTGCTAGGAGGCTGACTTTTGAGGAGGTGACTGCTGATGGTTTAAGGAGTAGACTACCACCTTTCTTTTCAAAGGTGAAGACTTTTATTCAGAATGACTTTGAGAACACCTTGACCTTCTCCAACATTACTCAGAACACTCAGGATGCTTTAGTTGCTTGAAGAAAGTCTTGCACTCAACATGGGCAGGCAGTTAAAGTGTTAGAGTTCCAGCTTGATCATATTCCGCCTATCTCAGTTCAGGAGGTTGAAGCTGTGCTGACCAGATTCATTGATTTTGCAGCCAAAGAGAAGGAGAACGGAAACGCCTTTCTGGATGAGGACCTTCTAGATGATTGATAGTGGGCATTGATTGCCTTTGCTATTTTGGGAGTGAGTGGGAATCTTGTGGCTCATTTATTGTACCACTCCTCATTCTGCCAATTTTTAGGGTTAGGGCTGATGTGGCTCGATCTGAGCCTTCCATATTTGATTGTAATCTGAGCCGTCCATTGGACTGGGCCATCTATAAAAGGGGCATCCCCCCTCATTTGTAATTCAATAGAGATTAGATTAGATTAGAGAATAGAGCAGAGAGACTGATAGTATAGTTGTGATAGCTTAGCATTAGTTTGTTAGCATAGCTTGAAGAGGAAGGAGAGCTTTCTCATTGAATGCTTTGTAAAAGGTTGTTGTGAACACTCTCTCAATAAAAAGAGTTTTCATTGATGATGATTGCATCTTTTGTTGTGAGTAGCTAGCAAGGCTTTTTCGTCCTTCCGAATCACTTAGCATTTTCAGAGTAGCGTAAAGTAGAATAAATTTCATGCAAGTAGATGTTAGTTGTGGATTGTGGTCTTTGATCAAGGCAGCTTCGTTTTAATCCATACCACTAGCAGCTTGTTGACGGCAAGTTTGCCTTGTGTGGTCAACTTGAACACTTTATAAGCTTAACTTCGGTTATGATTCATGTCTTGGCATGCATCGTCTTGATGGTATCTTTATGCTGAATTGTGACTTGAAAACTTCTTGTTGCTCCCTTGAAGATTGCACCGACTTTGTATAAGCTGTCCAACGCGAGGCGAACCAAAGTCTAGTTGAAGTCCGCTGAAATCGATCCCACGTCCTACTTTAGGATAGAACTTAGACTTTCTAAACCTTGCACTCATTTCAATTCAGTACATTTCTGGTTAGTATAGGAAACACATACCTCATTGCCAAATCATTCGCATCACACACGAAAATCCCCTTCCATCATTAATCTGCTGTCAGCTGCCAAGTACTTGTGAACAGTTGTGTAAGTGCCCTCGTGGAAACAGCAAATCACAAAGAACCAACTGAGGGTATTCCATTGCATTGTAGAAACCTTGGAGTTAAACGTACGATCTCTCTCGCAATCTTAGCATACGAAATACTTTGATCAAGAGAGAATGGAGTAGCATTTGGATACTTTGTTTTGCTGATTGGTGCGGTTACAAAAATCACATCAACAAGTCCTACTTCACAAACTCTGATTGAGATATTCCCCCTTAATTTTTTCTAAAATTTGAACACACAAACTAGTATCAAACCACTGATTAGCGTTAGCTCCAAATACAACTCAACTTGGAAAGTAACCCTCACCAAGAATATTCACCAAGATCCCAGTGTGGCCGAGGTGATAGCATATGGTTTGGAGATCATTAGGAATAATTTGATCTGAAAAGTACATTCATCCACTTCAGCAAGTATCCACAAGCAGTGGGGATTCTCCACTTATTCAATGGGTGAGATTATACAAACTAAAAGGCGGCAAGCCAGCCATGAAATCCACTCTTCCACTTATTTTCGTGGGGGGAATACAGTCCTCACAACCACTTATTTTGTGGGGGGGAACTTACAAATAAAAGATGATTATTTAAAAATTCAACCACTCAATCTTGGGAGTATAAACAAATATTAAACTTGCAGCAATTAATAAAAAACGGTTGTCAATACTACTAACTAGCTTTACAATGAATGAATAAGCTGCAAACAAGAAAGATATGCTTCCAGAATCAATCAATGGTTAGAGTAACACTTCCTCTAACTCTTACAATGACAAAATGATATAGAATTGAAGCTCAATCAGCAAAATACTAATATTTACTAAGTCTGATCAGAAACAGCATAAACAGAAAATCAAAGCAGCAACCACCAAAACTCATATAAATTGACGTATCTTCTCTAAAACAGCTCGGAATGCCTCGAAACCACAACCAATCAACAACTAGAGACTAGGCGTAAAAATCTCCAAGAATAATTTGAACCAGAAACGGAGAGAAACAACAGGCACGAATCCCAAGGCAGCCAAGAAGAATGGTACGGCCTCTAGGAAGGGTCGACCTTCTCCCAAAAATCAAAAACTCAACCAAAAATTCTGAAAACTTCCACAAAGGGTCGCCCTCCACAGTGGAACAGCATGAGCAAGTACCCAAAATGAAAATAAATTCGATGGTGAAGCTATGAACAGAAATCCGCTTCGGCCATTGACGAACCAACAACTCAGAAACAGGCTATACATCAGCAACCTGTCCGATAACATCAGAATTGAAGCTTTATCTACACCTCTGTGTGAAGTATAGTCTCATTTCACCACCTAGGAAGCCATAGTTTTAGGCCCGAAGAATGGATTGATTTGTTAAGTTTCCCCTTAGCCAGGTTCTGGATTCAATCCAACAACATAACTTTACTTTCAAATTCATAACATAATCAGCTCCCCAAAATGCATCAATATATAAGCTTCAAATGGCAAATGAAACACTTTGTAACTCCAAGAAGTCAAATCACTTCAACTTCCAAAAGGGATGCCACCTTCCAACATTCACTTTATTTTGCATTAATAAAATATTATTTATCTTCCTTTAGGCATCCAACTTCAAATTGCAACAATAAATCATTTAAAATAAACATTAAATGCATATAAGTCGTGCCCCTTATGTCCCCTTCTTTAAAACAACTTGAAGTCATCAAGCCTACGCGTGGGGTACAACTTAAAAACATGAAATTGACTAAGTGTGAAACTTAGTTTAAGGAGGTAGCCAAGTGCCAAGCCCAAACTACAACTGATAAACAGCTAAAAATAGAAAACTGACATTAGTCGAGTTGAACCAAGCTGATAATGATGCCATTGCCACAAATGGACTTACTAAAAATAGCAATTCAGAAAATAGTAAGTTTATTTCAAACTCAACAAAAAGCCAAACAGATCAGCCATTCTGAATTGCAAATGAATGAGTTAATGCTAGAATGATACTGCTAAAAATAGACTTACCAAAAATAGCAAACTGCTATAAATAGTAAGTTTGCAAAACTTCCTCTGAACACCAACTGAGCAGTATCATGACTTACTATGAATAGTAAGTGTTCCCAAATATCTTTTGAGCACCAACCGGGCAGCCATCATGACTTACTATAAATAGAAAGTGCCTGAAAAGGTTGTCAAATTCAGATGCATGTCACACCACCCTGGAGGTCTCTGAAAACCCAGAAAAAACCCAGAAACCTTTCTTGCATACAAGGTATCAGTAAAAATTGCATGTCATTATCTTAACATGCATGTTACCTCATCTTGAAGCTCTCCAAAAACCCAGAAAGCTCCACCAGACATGCGTCAAAAACTCACACATGCAAACCTTCAAAAATGCATCTGAAAATGGAAACCCTAATTTTTACTTCTGTTTAGCCTACAGATTTCCAGGAATAGGCTAAAACCAACTGAAGAGCATAGGGCTAAATTGGGGACATTACATTGATAAATGCAAAATATAGGCCTCTACAACAACAGGCCAAAAAGCTCAGAAGTCTCCCCAAAGTGCACGCCTCCCTAGATAGGGCGGCCAGCCCTTAAAAATCAGATTTTAATCAATAAATACAAGTTTATGCATGAAATGGGGCGCAAAGGTGTGGGGAATCCAAAGGAGCAATACCCAAAATGAAACCTCAAATGTGCATGGAGTTATGGATTGTTTCCCAATATTAGACCCTAGTAAGAAATGTTTCCAGATTTCAAAAAGAAATCTTCCAGACACTATAACAGCTCCAAATCACCACTAAATCAAACCAAAAACTGAGTCATGATTCCCAAAAACCATATACCAAAAACCCACTTCAAAAATACTTGAAAATCTTCATCATTCCACTTCAAAAACTGTAAATCAAAGACTCTGTGAAGCCCTAGGTGATTCCGAAGATAGAACCACACCAAATCCAGCTAGGGTGTGTTGATGTTACTTAGCAGCGTCAGGTTGCTTCTTCAAATCCACGCACTTGAAGGAAATTCAAATGTTAGCCTTAATGGCTATTTGAATTGCAAGCTCATCTTTTGAAGAAGACAACTTTCTATTGGAGGCCGATCTTTTGAAATGGCACGACCTTTATGATTGCAATTAACAATTATTTATTGTAATTAATATTTGTTGAGAAGGCACGAATTTCAATAGAGGCCGACCTCTCTTGTTAGTGATTTCTATTATTTGTATTTACCTTTTATAAAGGCCGACCTTGCTCTTGAAGAGGTGCGACCTCTCCACCATCATGTATATATACAACCTCATTCCATTCCATTCAATCATCAAGCAAATTCATTCCATCCTTCTCTCAAGTGCGAATTGTTTCAATAGCAGATCGAGATCTGTAGGAGGCTAAGTATTTTGTTAGCAAATTACATCACTGTATTTTTGTAGTTTCATCAGATTGTGGTGTTATCTCTTGGCCCTCTGTAATGTCCCCGTTTTAGTTGACATTGTTTGTTGAGGAGTTAGCCTATCATTCAGATCCTCGTAGGCTGGCAGATGTGTTCGGAGGATCACTTGAGGCAGTTATCCAGCATTTGGGAACATTTCTCCAGCAGTTGATTCAGGTTTGGGCCTTGGCAGACACTTTTAGAGTGATTTACAAATACTATTTATAGTAAGTCAGGCAGGCAGGAGTTGCTATTTTTCGCAGGGCACCTGATTCAGTTGGTCAGCTCAGTTTCGACCCAGTTTGACAGTCTAGTGAACAAATAATGAATATCAAAGCATTTAATGATATGGGGAAAATATTTAAGTTGTGACTTTATAATATAAAGTCAATTAAATATTAAAATATCAATGGAATAATATAAAGTATTTTATACTTTATATTAAAGTGGTCGATTATTAATGACTTAAATACTCAATAGTCATTTATTAAAAAGGGACGCCATATTTAATTATTTTCCCTAAGTTTGAAGAGGCGAATTTATTAATATTTTAAATGCTCATTAAGCTGATTTTTGAGAAAGGGTAGAACTTTTGAGGAAATGATATATATTTCTCTTCAAGGCAAATCAAACTCATTATTGATGATTATTTGAATTTGTCTTAATTTCTCTCTGAGAGCATTGTGGTTTGTGAAACAAGGGTTTCTACAGATCATTGGGTTTTGAAGAACGTTCCCTCTTTAGACACAGACATACTGAGACTGTGCAATACCAGTTTAAGCTTGTCAACAGAGTGGCTTCACATGGGAGTCATATTTGGGCATATTTTGGAGTTTATTATCAGAGTTCTGGATCGATCTTACTTCCAGAAGGAGAATATTGCATTGGCAGTGTTTCATTCGGCATCTGGCACATTCTTCAAGATTGTACAGATTTATTGAATGCTGGTTGGGCCGTACATTCGCTGCAGCAAAGACTGTACTTCTTCACTTGATAAACAAGCCTTGCCTTTTTGCACTCTGACTTCACCACAGGGGACGCCTAGGTCTTTGGAGGTGTTTGCAATCTTCTGGAGGTGGGAGAAGCCTGTATTTGGATTGGTCGTACATTTTTATGCTTTCTACAAGCGGCTGCAAACAGAAAATCAGGTTCTTCAATATTACGTTTTTCCTTGCCTTTTTGGATATATGTTATCTATTCAATATTGTAACCCATTTACATCTTCAGAATAAAGACAATCACCATTGCTAGCCATTAGTTGATTTAGCATTTGTAAATTTATGCTTTTTAATTGGTACTAGCATCATTTCATTCAAAATCACAAAAACCCTCTTATTGCAAAAAACTACAAAAAAATCAAAATACAGAAAACAAACAAAAACTTAGCATTATCAGCCAGTGGTCGGGTTGAGAGACACCTGGTCTCTTACACCCTCTTATTGGCCTTCATTGTAAAGGAGACTTTGTTTTGAGACTCAATATATAAGTGATATATTGTTGCTAGGTTTTTCTCTCTCAGGAGGGTTTTCCCAAGATATCTGCTGTGTTGTGTGTGTTTTTTTTGAATTAATTTATGTGCACTTAATCTAATATTAAAATTTAACATGGTATCAAAGCGGGTGTGAAGTAAGATCTTGATCAAATTGTGCATTACAGTGATACTCTCTTTTTCTCTCTCTCATTGTTGAGTAATTCTACCTCTTCGTCAAGATGGTGAACGGGTTAAAGATTGAGGATAGGCTTGAAGGAGCATCAAATTTCACTTCATGGAGGTTCAAAATCATGCTCAGCATGGAAGAGAATGATTTGGTTGAGTTTGTGGAGACCAAAGTTCCCGAACCAGAAGAGGAAGAAGAGAAGCTGCAATGGAGGAAGAAAGACATCAAGGCAAAGAAGATGTTAGTAGATTTCGTCAAAGATCATATTGTTCCTATCATCTCTAAGATGAAGACGGCGAGGGAGATGTTCAAGTCTTTGAAGGAGATGTACGAAATCAACAACACGAGTCGGGCTCTTGCACTAAAGCAACAACTCCATCACGTGAAGATGGCGAAAGGAGAATCGTTTATTGCTTACTTCATGAAGATTTCGGAGTTGAGAGATCAGCTCTCTACAATTGGCCATGTGGTAGATGACAAGGACTTGACCATGCTTGCTCTCAATGGTCTTCCTTCATCATGGGAGTCTTACATTCAAGGGATCAGTGCAAGATTGAAACTTCCTAAGTTTGATCGTTTGAGAGCGGATTGCATTCAAGAGGAGTCTAGGTTAGCTACAAGAGGAATTGGTCAAAGCTCCACTAATGAGGAGATTCATGTTCTTGCCACCCATTCATCGAAGAAGAAAGGGAAAGGTGGAAAGAAAGGATACTTCAAGAGAAATACAGATAAGGAATCCGATGGTGCCCCCGCATTCAAGAAGATGAGAGACTTTTCTAAGATTCAATGCTTTAGATGTGACAAGTATGGTCACTTTTCTAAAGAATGTCCCTCTAGGCCTAAGCAGCAGGCTACCATAGCAGATGTTGGTGAAGTTTCTCCACAGAAGGATTCTTGTGATTACTTATTCTATTTGGCTTTGTCAAGCAGCGTACCTACCGACACCAACACTTCGTTGACTGATAGTGGTGCCTCTCGCCACATCACCGGATTTTGGGCTCACCTATCTAACTTGGTGGAGAGAGATTCTAGTGAACAAGTTATCATTCGAAATGATGCAAATTACACAGTGAAAGGAGTCGGAACCTCTACTCTTCACCTGGACTCTGGCATTACCCTACAGCTGAATGATGTACTATTCGTTCTAGGCATCAAGAGAAACCTTATTTCCATTTCAGCCTTGGAAGACAAGGGATACCAAGTTACATTTTCAAAGGGTAAAGTTCTTGCGTGGACAAAGAACTCAAGTATCAAGACTGCTCGTGTGATCGAGGTTCGACATGAGTGCCTCTCCAGGCTATGCACTTGGCCACTTCAGGCGTTGGTGCATGATTCTTCAAGCTTGTGTGATCTTTGGCATCGAAGATTGGCTCACCTTCACTTTCGAGCCCTACCTTTCATGGAGAAGTTGGTCACAGGCCTTCCAAAGTTCAACCAGGAGCACGAAGGTACTTGCAAGGGTTGCGCTTTGGGTAAGAATACTAAAGGTCCATTTCTTAGTAGAGAAAGTAGATCCAAAAATATTCTAGATCTCATTCACTCTGATTTATGTGGTCCAATGTTGTTGTTTCTTCGAGTGGTTTCTTGTATTATATTCTTTTTATTGATGACTACTCTAGAAAGACTTGGATTTACTTCTTGAAATCCAAGGAATCTGAGTAAGTATTAGAGAGGTTCAAGAAGTTCAAAGCTCAGGGGGAGAATCTTTCGGGGAAGAAAATCAAAGTTCTAAGATCCGACAATGGAGGAGAGTACACTTCGAGCAGCTTTCGGAATTACTGCATTGAAGCTAGGATTAAGAGGGAGTTCAATGTCCCTTACAATCCTCAACAGAATGGTGTTGCTGAACGGAAGAATAGAACTATTGTGGAAGTAGCGAAAGCTATGATCCATGACCAAGATCTTCCAACATTCCTTTAGGCAGAAGCATCCAAGACAACTGTCTATGTTCAGAACAGAAGTCCCCACCAAATCCAGGAGAACATGACTCCTGAAGAAGCCTTTACTGGGAAGAAGCCAGAAGTGAGTCAATTGAGGATCTTTGGATGTCCAGTTTATGTTCATGTACCGAAGGAAAAGAGAACAAAGTTGGATCCTTCTGGCAAGAAGGGGATATTTGTAGGTTACAGTGAGTCAGCTAAAGCTTACAGAATCTACATTCCAGGTTAGAAGCTAATTGAGATTAGTAGAGATGTCACATTTGAGGAAGATGTTGCATTCAGAAGATCCAAGGGCACTCAGATGGAGATTGATCATGAAGAGCCTTCACAGGATATGGAAGTTGACCACACTCCTGAGATTCAGAGGGAGGCTCCTAAACCAAAAGAAGACAATGATCCTGTTGAGCCCTTGGAACCTACTGATGGGCCTACTAATATTGTGATTGGAAGAAAAAGACCTCTTTGGGCTCGGCAAACAATGCAGGAGGCAGAAAGGTTTGCAGCTCCAAGAGGAACCTTCAGAGAAAGCAAGAGACCTCACAAGTTCTCTAGTTATGTTGCTTTGATGAGTCAGATTATTGAGTCTGAACCTTCCAGTGTTGAGGAAGCTTCTAGTCAACAAGTTTGGAAGGATGCTATGACAGAGGAGTATTAGTCAATTCTCAAGAATGATGTTTGGGACATCGTTCCTAGACCCAAAGGCAAATCTATGGTATCTTCAAAATGGCTCTTCAAGATCAAGCATGCGGCTGATGGGAGCATTGAGAAGTACAAGGCAAGATTCGTGGCTAGGGGGTTCTCACAAAAAGAGGGAGTTGACTATGAAGAAACATTTGCTCCAGTTGCTCGCTATACTTCTATCAGAACCGTCATTGCCATTATTGCATCTAGAGGATGGAAGATTCATCAGATGGATGTGAAGACAGCTTTTCTAAATGGTGTGATTCAGGAAGAAGTTTATATCGAGCAACCTAATGGTTTTGAGGTACATGGGAAGGAGTCTCATGTTTGCAGGCTAAAGAAGACCTTGTATGGTCTTAAGCAGGCACCTCGTGCATGGTACGAAAGGATTGATCGTTATCTGTCAACCTTGGGCTTCCTCAAGAACGATGCTAACTCAAACCTGTACTTTAAGGTAATTGATGGTGAAGCATTGATTTTGGTCCTGTATGTTGATGATTTAATTCTCATTGGTGAAGAGCACCTCATTATCAAATGTAAGGAGTTAGCTTCTGAGTTTGAAATGAAGGATCTTGGGCTCATGCATTACTTCCTTGGCTTAGAAGTTTGGCAAAAACCAGATGAGATGATTCTAAGTCAAGGGAAGTAGACTATTGATATTCAGAGAGGTTCGGCATGTTGGATTGCAAATCTATGTCTATGCCTATGGAGACCAACTTGCACAAGTTGAAAGAGGCTGCAACTAGTTCAGATCTGGTAGATCCCACATTATATAGGCAATTGATTGGGTCATTGATGTATCTAGTCAACACTAGACCAGTTATCTGCTATGCAGTGAGTGCTCTCAGTCAGTTCATGTGTGAACCAAGGCAAATACATCTTGTTGCAGTGAAACATATCCTGAGATACTTGTGTGGCACAGGTGGATATGGGATGAGATATACTTCAGATGCAGATTTGAAGTTGCATGGTTATACTGATTCTGATTGGGCAGGATGTGTCACTAATCGGAAGAGTACCTCTGGGTGTTGCTTCAGTTTGGGATCTGCGATGATATCCTGGTGTAGCAGGAAGCAAACATTTGTAGCATTGAGTACACCAGAGGCAGAGTATATTGCAGCTTGTGTGGCAGCTCGGGAAGCAGTGTGGCTTCGGAAGCTCCTTGTAGGATTGTTTGGGCAATCAATGGAGCCTACTATCATTCATTGTGACAACCAGAGCTGTGTGAAGCTTTCTGTCAATCCTGTGTTTCATGACAGAACCAAGCATGTTGAGATCAAATACCACTATATTAGAGATATGGTATTGAGGAAAGCTATACAGTTGAGGCATATCAACACTGATGAGCAGACAACAGACATTCTCACCAAGCCTCTCTCCAGGATAAAGTTTGAGTATTTTCGAGATAAGCTTGGTATGGTGGAGAATACAGCCCTAACTGAGAAGCAGTCTCAGTATTAGTGATCCTCATTAATGAGTTCTTCTCTGTGAGAGAAGTTCGAGGTGAAATCCCTTGATTAATGAGTTCTCTGTGAGAGAAGTTCGAGGTGAAATCCCTTGATTAATGAGTTCTTCTCTATGAGAGAAGTTTGATGTGAAATACCTTGATTAATGAGTTCTTCTCTGTGAGAGAAGTTCGAGGTGAAATCCCTTGTTCCACCCTTTGGGAGAGCCACGGTGGATGTCACGTGTGTGACTGCATGACAGCATCACGTGAGAGTCTGTGATGATTTTTCTTGTACTTGTGTTTCACACTCTAGGGGAGCCATGGTGAACGTCACGATGAGGTAACTACATCACGTTGATTGATGGGCACTTGTACATAACATCTATGGGTGTAGCCATGATGGTTGATATCACAATGAGGTGATATTTGACATCACGTTGAGGTGATATGTCTTTTGCAGCTGGAAGAATCACCCCTAGCTGAGAGGGAGTGTTGATGTTACTTACCAGCATCAGGCTGCTTCTTCAGATCCATGCACTTGAAGGCAATTCAAATGTTAGCCTTAACAGCTATATGAATTGCAAGCTCATCTTTTCAAGAAGACACAACTTTCTGTTGCAGGTCGATCTTTTGAAATGGCGTGACCTTTATGATTGCAATTAACAATTATTTATTGTAATTAATATTTGTTGAGAAGGCACAAATTTCAATAGAGACCAACCTCTCTTGTTAGTGATTTATATTATTTGTATTTACATTTTATGAAGGTCGACCTTGCTCTTAAAGAGGTGCGACCTCTCCACCATCATGTATATATACAACCTCATTCCATTCCATTCGATCATCAAGCAAGTTCATTCCATCCTTCTCTCAAGTGCGAATTGTTTCAAGAGCAGATCGAGATCTGTAGGAGGCTAAGTATTTTGTTTGCAGATTACATCACTGTATTTCTGTAGTTTCATCGGATTGTGGTGTTATCTCTTGGCCCTCTTATTGGCCTTCATTGCAAAGGAGTCTTTGTTTTGAGACTCAATATATAAGTGATATATTGTTTCTGGGTTTTTCTCCCTCAGGAGGAGGGTTTTCCCAGGGTATTTGCTGTGTTGTGTGTCTATTTTTTGAATTAATTTCTGTGCACTTAATCTGATATTAAAATTTAACAAAGTGGATCTTGTTGGCGTTTAAATTCGCACCTCCGAAATGCATATTTGAAACAGACAGCTATGCACAGTAAAACTGCTCTTCAAATAAGGACGGCAAGCTCGCTCTTGCTGATGGTGTTGAAAGAAAGTAAACTAAGACCTAAGTTGCCTATCTTTTTTATTAGCTTAGAGCACAAGGTTTATTAAACACAAACGCCGCAACTGAGATTTTCTGTTTTAAGAACTTCAGATAGGACTAACTTAAACTAAAGACGTTTCTAACTTCTCAAGTAATACGCAGAGCAAGAGAAACTAGAAATGAACAAGGTTGATTCTCTGACAAAATGCTTCAATAAACTCTTTCTCAACAAACATCTACACACTTCAATGTAAGTTGAAGTCAAGATCATAAAAGCAGAACACAAATAACAAAAATCTGAGATGTTATATCAAGGCAAAGGAGGCTCACGATTTTATTAATCAAACTTCTGGAACAAAACTTACTTCTAACATACCTGGAACAAGATTTTGCAGCTAAAGAGGCTTGCAATCTTGTTCTTAGACAATAGGAACAGCAATTACAACAACTCCTTGTTGGCTAAAAGAAACTCAACAATTCATTATCATAAAACAATTGAACAACACTTGAATAACAAATAGAAGGCACAATAGGCTCAGCATTTTGTTACCACTAGCATCGTTAAAAAACTAATGAGCAAAGGCTCTTATTTATACGCAAGCAGAGGAGTAGGGAACCCTAAAATCTCCTTGCTTTCACAATCTAGGGCTTGCTCAGCAAACAAGCTTTATTTCTAAATCTAGAAAGAAAATAACATCTAACACCTAAGAAAGCAGAAAAAGCGGGAAACGCCAACTATTACATTTATCTTCTTTCTTTTTTCAAAGAATGGATAAGAATTTGTTCCAAGAATACAAAGAAAGTGAGAAGACAGCTTCTGGAAAAAAGTTGCTTTAAAGCTCAATCACATCCGCTAGAAAATTAGAAATTGTGTCCCGATTCGGTGCATCTATGCCATCAATAGCAAAACACCACTTTTCTAAAATATTTTCACCATCTGCAACTGACCTAAGGAAATCTTCGACCTCATTGGAAGCTTTCTCAAACTTTGCTGTAATATCCCCTTCTCAAGCATGATCTTTTCAGTTGACCGTTGGCCTATTCCGGAGACTCGTAGGCTACTCGGAAGGTGAAATTAGGGTTTCCTGTTTTGGAGGTTGTTGTTGCTCAAAATTTGGTGATTGAATTGCAGTTTCTTTCTGGGTTTTCAAAGAGCTTCGCAGTGGTGTGACTTGCTTTGCGTTTCGAGCACTTTCCAAAATTTATTATTTTTAGTAAATTCTATTTCTGGCAGTGGTCCTGTTGTTTTCGGCACAGTTGGTTCTCTTCTTCAGCTGGTTCAATTGGTTTCTTCACTTTTGGCCTTGGGATGCGTTTTGGAGAGATAAGTTCAAATTATTTAAAAATGTTATATTTTAATGTTGACCCCTCCCTTGGCCTAGTGCTTCACTTCAAGTTGTTTTAAAAGGTGGCTTTTCATGTGGGGGCGCCTCATGGAGATAACTAAATATTTTAAAAGGGTTTTAATGCTTGCTTAAGGGGGGCACCTATTTTATGAAGAGGTGAATTAAAATAAAGTCAAAAATAAAGCCTTGAAAAGGGACGCCTTCTTTTGGAGGGAAATTAAGTCAAGTTCAATTTGAAATTAGGGCACACTTTCTAGAAGCATCTAGAGTTCTCTTACTGAGCTTATAAAATGAGGCCTTTGCTCTTCAGTTGATCATCTTATGTCTACAGTAATGTTACTCTATCGGAATGGTACTGGGATCGCTTCGAGGAATGAATGCCTCCTAGCCTTGGCATTGCTTCTTGCTTGAAAGATAGCAACTAGTGGTGAGATAGTTGTAGTTGAGTGATTTTGTAGTGAGTTTTTGCATTGTAGAGGTTTATTTGCATGTTGGAGTTGAATACTGCATATTCTATCAAATTCTGGAGTTGCTGTTCATCATGGCTGATTGTAAGTTTCTTTCATAGTTCTCATAATAAAATTGTTCTCGTTCTGGGTATTAATCCTTTGAGTTTCTATGCCTTGGGCGACCAATCTTGACAAGTACCAGATTTTATTATCAAGGATTGAATTTTCTAGAAGAAATCGCCCTTTCTTGAGGGCCGTACCATTCTGACTTGCTTGGAAATTCGTGCCAGAAAAATATACAGTGGTTAAGGTCAGTTTCATGGTTCTTACTTGGGCGCCATCATCTTAGGAAGTTAATGCATTTTGTTTGGGGTCTTTTGGTTGAGAATTGAGTGAGTTACAAGCATTTTATTAGGGTTCAGTATTGCTGGTTAAGTAATTTCAGTCCATGATCAGTCATATCAGTTGCATCAAGTCCATCATTTGAGTTGGGTTTGGGTGGGAAGTCATTGAGATCTTTGAGAAGACACTTTACTTTACTGCAGCATCGTTAAACTTTCTCTATTCTACGATTATTGGCAGGCACTCTCTAAATATTGTACGCTGAACAGTAGTACTGTCAGCATTCTATCTTCTGCTCTTTAATTTATTGTATTTCCCACTGAATAAGTGGAAGAGGCTGGCTTGCCACCTATTTTATATTTTGTACTTGCATTGTAGTACTTAGTACCTCCGCCATATGGTAGCTCCACTCCCATTCTGGGTTGGAAAGCACATTCTTGGCATTGAGTTTACTTTCAGCATTGTAGTGGGTAGGGATCCTCTGACCACATGCTCATCGTCATCCAGCGCATTCTTGGTTAGAGTTCTTTTATCAGCATTACATTGAGATCCTCTAACCATATGCTCACACCTTGCCCAGCTCCGGATCCTGGTGTACATTCTTGGTTAGGGTTAATTCTGCATCGTTTGGGTTTTCCAGCATGAACTTTAATGGGTGCATGTCGTTTGTAATTGCACTTCAAAAAATTGAAAAAAATTGGTTTGGAAGATTTCAGTGGTTTCAGAGCCACACATCCTGCCATCCTGTGAAACCAACCTTCTATGAGTGACAGAGAAAAAAGATACTTAGCAAGGTAAGACAAGAAGGCTACAAGTCAATTTCAGTGGCATCAAGTTCCAGAAGGTCAGACAGCATCAGAGGTTTTGAGGGCTCATTGGGAGTCTTATCAAGAAACAGAAATGGTAGAGGGTGAGAGGTCAGCGGGTGGTAACGAGAAGTTTACCAGCAATAGAGATGAAAGTGGAAAGGGAAGAGAAAGAACGCCAAGTCCGAGGAAGAGGTTCGAGAGGAAGATGGATGCCATAATGGATATGGTATCTTTCATGATGGGGAAAATGGGTCAAAACCCAATTCCACAGAACAATCCAGGGCATACTGGAGAACACAATGCCACTAACCAGCATAATGGACATGCTTCCCAGCCTACTTCAAATAACACATACATTTCTCCCAAGCCATTTAAACCCACTTTATTGGCACCAGTAAACCCCCAACCTGATCTGGAAGAAAATGCATCATTTGTGGAACAGTTGAGAATCAATCGTGCTGAGTATGATTCTCTTCCTAATGAAATCAAGCAAGACATGTCTTACAATGATTTTGTGGACCATAAAAGGAAGAATAAAGGACAAGGAAGACATCATGAACATAGGGGAACAGCAATACAAAGGGATTTGCATCAAGCTATCAACAAGGTTACGCTTCCACATTTTGATGGGAGCGACAACAGTTCAGCTAGAGCTTGGATACAGAAGTTAGATAACTATCTAGCTCTTAGACCCATGGCAGAAGAGGAGGCGATTAAGTTCACTACGCTACACCTTGATGGGGTGGCGCACGAGTGGTGGTACCATGGCCTAGTCACCTTAGGTCATCGGTCTATCACTACCTATGATGAGTTCACCAATAGACTCATAGAGAGATTTGAGAAAAAGGATTCAGAAGTACATTTCAAAGAGTTGGCATAGCTTAGACAATATGGCACAGTTGATGCCTACATAGCTGAGTTTCAGAGACTTTCAATCATGGTCACAGGAATCACTGAGAGGCATTTGGTGATCCTATTCAATGAAGGATTGATGGAGCCACTCAAGGGTTGGATTAAAGCTTTTGATTCACCCTCCTTACAAGAGGCAATGGAGAAAGCAAGAAATATGGAGTGGGCTGCTCCTAAAGCCAAATTTCAATCCAAGCCATCATTTCACAAGAAAAACAAAGGAAAAAAACCTCACCATAAGGAGTTCAAACAGCATAAAACTCATGTCACAAGGTTGGATCCAGAGACACTTAACGAACTCAAAAGAAAGGGGTTATGTTTCCGGTGTAGAGAAAAATGGTCCAAAGATCATATTTGCCTAAAAGGAGTCAAAATTCATCAAATTGAATACTATTCAGCTGAGGAAAGTAATTCTGATTTTTCAGACCAGCAGTCTGATTTTGATGACAGTGAAGTGGAAAGAGCTCCAGAAGAGTCTGAAGATGAAAAGGGAAGTGGGAGTACTTTGGCTCAACTTTCGAGCTTTCAAAAAAATGAATCCTTCAAAGTTCGAGGGATGATTAAGGGGCAGCGAATAGTTGCTTTGATCAACATTGGAGCAGTGCATAACTTCATTGATGAAGTTGTGGTGGCAAAGAAGGGGCTACAAACAGAAGAATTTGAAGGCTTCAAGGTTATGGTTGCTGATGGGTTTCACATTTCTTGCACCAAGAAGATTTCAAACATGACTATGCAATTGGGCAACTATGAAGTCAAAGATGACTTCTATGTAGTCAACATTGGAGATACGGATGTCATTCTAGGAATTCAATGGCTGCGTTCACTTGGAGAGATTTCTCTAAATCTACAAAACCATGGAACTTAAGTTCCAATCCGATGGGAAGAAGGTGGTGCTAAAGGGAATGTCAAATGGTGGTTCTCGGATTGTGTCATTCAAGAGAATGGCAAGGCTGATTCGGCAAGATCAAGTTGAGTGGGCTGCGGAATGTATGATTCTTCCAACTAGTCTGGTTGAAACAAAGAGGGACTATCCTCCTGATATTCAGTCTTTACTCACCAAGAAGAGCAAGGTGTTTGTTGATTTACCTCTTGGGCCACCTCCTAAACGGGGTTCGGAGCATGTCATAGAGCTCAAGGAAGGGGCTAAGCCAACTCCATATCGGTACCCTAAGAAACAGAAGGACGAAATTGAGAAAAACATTAAGGAACTCTTGGAGATGGGCTTTATTCGTCCAAGTAAGAGTCCCTTTGCTTCAGCAGTTGTTCTTGTGAAGAAGAAGGATGGTACCATTCGCATGTGTGTGGATTATCGTGCTTTGAATCAAAGCACCATCAAAAATCGATACCCCATTCCGAGAATAGATGAGCTCATTGATGAGCTACATGGAGCCAAGTTCTTTTCAAAGATTGATTTGAGGTCGGGCTACTACCAGATTCGGATGAGAGGGTCTGATGTTGAGAAGACAACATTTAGATGTCACTATGGTCACTTCGAGTTTTTAGTCATGCCATTTGGGTTGACTAATGCTCCTGCTACCTTCCAATCCTGTATGAACAGAGTCTTTCAGAAGTAGTTGAGGAAGTTCGTATTGATATTTTTTGATGACATTCTGATCTTCAGCAAGACATGGGAAGAACATCTCAAGCACTTGGAGGAAGTGCTTAGCATCTTAGAAACAGAGAGTTTATTTGCCAAAGAATCCAAATGTGAATTTGGAATGAAGGAGCTACTCTACCTTGGTCACATAATCAGTGCTGATGGAGTGAAGGTTGATCCTGAAAAGATCAAGGCAGTAGTTGATTGGCCACCTCCAAAGAACTTGACTCATTTGAAAGGGTTTTTGGGTCTTTGTGGATTTTACAGAAGATTTGTGAAGGGCTACTCACAAAATGTTCTTCTTCTTACTGACCTCACGAAAAAGGGGGCTTTTTGATGGTCAGAAAAGGCTCAAACTACTTTTGATAAGTTTAAGAAGATCATGAGTTCTTGTCCGGTTTTAGCTATTCCAGATTTTTCCAAGCCCTTCAAGCTACAGTGTGATGCATCTGGAGAGGGTGTTGGGGCTGTTTTGATGCAAGACAAGCATCCATTTGTGTTTGAGAGCAGAAAGTTAAGAGGTGTTGAAAGGACCTACTCCATCTATGACAAGGAAATGCTTGCAATTATGCATGCATTAGCTAAGTTCAGACAGTATTTGGTGGGGAGCAAGTTTGTGGTCAAGACTGATCACAATAGTCTCAAGCACTTCATGCATCAGAAGGATTTGAACGAGAGACAACAAAAGTGGGTGAGTAAGCTTCAAGCTTACGATTTTCACATTGAATATGTCAAAGGGAAAAACAATATTGTGACTGATGCTCTATCTAGGAGACCTCATTTGAGCTCATTGTGTGAGCTTACTGCTGATTGGAAGGAGATGTTGCTTGCTGATTATGCCAAAAATCAGTTTGCAACCAGCGTCATTGAAGGTACTTTTCATGATGAAAGGTACAAGGTGGTTGAAGGGCTGATACACTACAAGGGTAGAATCTTTTTGGTCGCTGATTCTAAGCTCAAAAAGAATATTTTGATGACATTCCATGACATTCCACTTGCTAGTCATCAGGGTTTCTTCAAGACATATAGGCAGATTCGGGAAAGGTTTTCTTGGAAAGGGCTGAAAGGAGAAGTTCAACGCTACATCTAGGAGTGTCCCACTTGTCAGATGAACAAGAATGAGCATACTCTACCAGCTGGTCTGCTGCAACCTCTCCCCATTCCCAATCAAAAATGGGAAAGCATATCAATGGACTTTATCACAAGTTTCTCAAAGGTCCAAGGCAAAGATAGTATCTATGTTGTAATGGACAGATTAACAAAGTTTGCTCACTTCTTTGCCATTACTAGCTCTTTTTCAGCAGCTCAAGTTGCAGATTTGTTTTTCCATGAGGTGTTTAGATTGCATGGGTTGCCGAAAAACATTATGAGTGATAGGGACAGCAAATTCCTAAGCACTTCTTGGCAAGAGGTCTTTAGGATGAGTGGTACGGTGCTTACCCCAAGCACTAGTTATCACCCTCAAACTGATGGGCAAACAGAGATAGTGAACAAGTGGTTGGAAGGCTATTTGAGTAATTATGTTTCGAAGCAGCAAAGAGCATGGGTGAAATGGCTTCACATAGGCAAGTATTGTTACAATTCTTCCTTTCACATGTCAATAAGGATGTCACCTTTCATGGCTCTTTAAGGTTATGAGGCTCCCAGCTTTGCTGATTTGGTGTTTGGTGATAGCAAAGCCCCTCAATCCAAGGATTTGTTGAAGCAGAGTCAAGATATCTTGAAATCCTTGAAGAACAACCTTCAGATTGCACAGAATCAACAGAAGATGTACGCTGATCAGCGGCGTATTGAGCGCTCTTTTGAGGTTGGAGATATGGTTTATCTTCGACTGCAGCCTTAGAGATAGTCTACTCTCAAGAAGAGTGAAGCTGAGAAGCTCAAACCTCGTTTCTATGGGCCATTCAAAGTTATCAGAAAGGTTGGAGCAGTAGCTTATGAGTTGGAGCTACCTTCGAATAGCAGAGTACACAATGTCTTCCACGTGTCTCGCCTCAAGAAGGCACTTGGACACAATGTGGTTGCTTCATCACAGTTACCACCTTTGGATGAAGGACAGTTAGTTTTGATTCCAGAAGAGATTCTTGATTCCAGAGAGCGTTCTTTAAAAAAAAGAACAATCAAAGAGTACTTGGTGAAATGGAAAAACTTCCCTATGCAGGATGCGACTTGGGAGAATAAAGAGATTTTGCAGCATTCAGGCTTGCGATTGCTTGAGGACAAGCAATCTTGGGGAGGGCAGACTGTAATATCCCCTTCTCGAGCATGATCTTTTCAGTTTACCGTTGGCCTATTCCGGAGACTCGTAGGCTACTCGGAAAGTGAAATTAGGGTTTCCTGTTTTGGAGGTTGTTGTTGTTGCTCGAAATTTGGTGATTGGATTGCGGTTTGTTTCTGGGTTTTCAGAGAGCTTCGCAGTGGTGTGACTTGCTTTGCGTTTCGAGCACTTTCCAAAATTTATTATTTTTAGTAAATTCTATTTCTAGCAGTGGTCCTGTTGTTTTCGGCACAATTGGTTCTCTTCTTCAGCTGGTTCAGTTGGTTTCTTCACTTTTGGCCTTGGGATGCATTTTGGAGAGATAAGTTCAAATTATTTTAAAATGTTATATTTTAATGTTGACCCCCCTCACCCCCCCCGGCCTAGTGCTTCACTTCAAGTTGTTTTAAAAGGTGGCTTTTCATGTGGGGGCGCTTCATAGAGATAACTGAACATTTTAAAAGGGTTTTAATGCTTGCTTGAAGGGGGGCACCTATTTTATGAAGAGGTGAATTAAAATAAAGTCAAAAATAAAGCCTTGAAAAGGGACGCCTTCTTTTGGAGGGAAATTAAGTCAAGTTCAATTTGAAATTAGGGTGCACTTTCTAGAAGCATCTAGAGTTCTCTTGCTGAGCTTATAAAATGAGGCCTTTGCTCTTCAGTTGATCATCTTATGTCTACAGTAATGTTACTCTGCCGGAATGTTACTGGGATCGCTTCGAGGAATGAATGCCTCCTAGCCTTGGCATTGCTTCTTGCTTGAAAGATAGCAACTAGTGGTGAGATAGTTGTAGTTGAGTGATTTTGTAGTGAGTTTTTGCATTGTAGAGGTTTATTTGCATGTTGGAGTTGAATACTGCATATTCTATCAAATTCTGGAGTTGTTGTTCATCATGGTTGATTGTAAGTTTCTTTCATAGTTCTCATATTAAAATTGTTCTCGTTCTGGGTATTAATCCTTTGAGTTTCTATGCCTTGGGCGACCAATCTTGACAAGTACCAGATTTTATTATCAAGGATTAAGTTTTCTAGAAGAAATCGCCCTTTCTTGAGGGCCGTACCATTCTGACTTGCTTGGAAATTCGTGCCAGAAAAATATACAGTGGTTAAGGTCAGTTTCATGGTTCTTACTTGGGCGCCATCATCTTAGGAAGTTAATGCATTTTGTTTGGGGTCTTTTGGGTGACAATTGAGTGAGTTACAAGCATTTTATTAGGGTTTAGTATTGCTGGTTAAGTAATTTCAGTCCATGATCAGTCATATCAGTTGCATCAAGTCCATCATTTGAGTTGGGTTTGGGTGGGAAGTCATTGAGATCTTTGAGAAGACACTTTACTTTACTGCAGCATCGTTAAACTTTCTCTATTCTATGATTATTGGCAGGCAATCTCTAAATATTGTAAACTGAACAGTAGTACTGTCAGCATTCTATCTTTTGCTCTTTAATTTATTGTATTTCCCACTGAATAAGTGGAAGAGGCTGGCTTGCCGACTATTTTATATTTTGTACTTGCATTGTAGTACTTAGTACCTCCGCCATATGGTAGCTCCACTCCCATTCTGGGTTGGAAAGCACATTCTTGGCGTTGAGTTTACTTTCAACATTGTAGTAGGTAGGGATACTCTGACCACATACTCGTCGTCATCCGGCACATTCTTGGTTAGAGTTCTTTTATCAGCATTGCATTGAGATCCTCTAACCATATGCTCACACCTTGCCCAGCTCGAAATCCTAGTGTACATTCTTGGTTAGAGTTAATTCTGCATCGTTTGGGTTTTCCAGCGTAAACTTTAACGGGTGCATGTTGTTTGTAATTGCACTTCAAAAAATTGAAAAAAATTGGTTCGGAATATTTCATTTGCTGACATCATCGAAATATGACTCATCCTCCTGCCAACTGGATTGCAGCTACGAACAACGCTCTAAAATTGAGCTTGTACTTCATCAAGTCCAACGTAGGAACCATCTTCAAGACTGTATCGAGAAGGAATCTCTATGACAAACTCATTGATGAAAAGAAGAGCTTTGATCACGCTTTGTCTGTAGGCAATAAACTCCTCAGATATCCTCTCATAGGTTCTAACCTTGAAGACATGACGCTCTCTCCAAGCAAGGATCTGCCTCTTGTGTTCTTTTGAAACTGCTGAACCATAGGCTGTATCTAAATCAGTAATGATGATTTCGTGCCTTGGTTTTACTTCAGCCACTGTTTGTTCAAACCCTTGGATACCTTGGCGTAGCTCATGAGCGTTTTCTGTCAACCGAAACATTTGTGCCAAAATCTCCTTTCCTCTGACAATGAAACTCTCGATCCATTCTTGAGTTTCTTTCCCACAAATGACCAACTGTCTCAACTAATGACAATCAGCTGATGTCTCTAAAATCTGGGGCAGCAACTGGGTAGCCTATAAAGAACCATGGACAAGGTTAGAAATATAAAGCCTGAGCTGTTGTATTTCAACCTTGAGGGCTGCCTTGTCTTCTCCATCCTTGAGCACTCTTTCCTAGACTTACATCCGCATATCTGGTATTTCTACCAAGATTAGCTTTGACCATCTCCGTGACTATCTCGCTATCAAGATTCCTACCAAGTGAACTTGCTTCTTTGCTTTCTTCTTAGGAGGTTCCTGATAGATGTTATCAAGATCATCAAAATTTACCTGATATGAAGGTCTTCTTCTCACCCTTCCCAAGGAGTTCTCAAGCCAAGACACGGTAGTATCTTTACTAACTTCCTTAGGAGGTACAATTGCAATTTCTTCATCATCTTCAATATCAAGGTCGATGTGAATCCGTGAAGACCCTATCAGTGGTATGGAGTCATGTGTTAAAGGCAGCTCCTCTGCTTCTTTCGGAGGTACAGGCTCGTCAGGAGGAGCTTTTGTTACAACTGTAGGTTGCTCCTGTATGACTATGCCTGCGAAGTCAAACCTTCTTCTTACATTTTTATTTGATCTACTACCTTTGACGCCTTCTTGAGACTGACTTTTTCCCTTCCCTTTTGACTGTGCTCTGGAAGAAGAGGGAATTGTCCTTGGCGGCTCTGCTACTGGAATGGAGTTTTTCCTCTTAAGGATTAGGAAAACCTTGCTATGTTCAAGGACTTGTCTTGTCCTTTCTTCGACTGAGAGAGATTCCTTATTAGCCCAATTAACTTCAGGAAGGGGCTGATCTTCAATTCACTTCTAAGCATACATCGGGAGAAGCACATCCTCGTCATCATCTGACAACCCTTCTATATCTTCATTTAAGCAGTCTTTCATCTGGTGAAGAGTGCGCCTGTTGTAACTACGCCTTCGCACCTCGAACTCATCTGTACAATTAGCCCAAAAATATTCAAGGGCGGATATATGAGCATAGTTCTTCTCAAGTCGGCCAGCGTAGACACCATGAGGATCAAATGATCGTCTCTCGCTATAAGACTTGAGGTCGAATTTGTCTAACTCATCTCCCATTGTCTTAGCATCTACGGCAGTCCTACATGTATAGATTCCCAGCCCTAATGGAAAATTGAGGGAGGTTTCTTTCTATTCCTCAAGAATGCGTGGACATCGTGTGCCTGCCTTAAGAACTCCATGAAGACGACCTCGTCTGATGGGTACCTTGGTAGCATGAGCAGGGCACCTGAATAGCCATAGACTCTGAAATAGGTGAAAGTAGGAAATTGTATGAACCAGTCTGTCCACTCCGCCATCGTTGCCCTGGCAACTGAAGAGATACGGACATGCAATTCATTGTCCAGGTCCCACACTGTGTACATCAGAAAAGCCTCGTTCACTCTCTTGTAGTGATGCAGTGACTTCGTGAATTCCAACTGGGGATAGTAGTTGTAGATATGTTGTACGCTCAATGATCCCTCCGTGTTCAACCCTCTGAATTGACCTTGATAGGCCACCAGGTAGACTAGGTAAGAAACCATATGGAACTCATGAAATTGGAAGTGTTCTGTTATCTGCTGATGTAGGTTGTCACTGATCAAGGTGGACCAATCATAGAACTCAGTTTTCTTCATGATGTGGGGTATGGCGTAAAACATCCAAGGTTGAAACTTGGTAGCATCTTCTGATCCAGTTACCCTGTTGAGCAAGCTGATAATGATAGCAATCTCATCTTTGAATTCTCCTCGCTCGACGTTCTTAGGCAAAGTCTTATGCTTTTCTTTCATCCACCTCTGTGCAATCTTCTTACTGTACTTGTCTTTGTGCATTTCCGATATCCTTTCACATTCACCCTTTGAGATAGTGACACTTTTAGGCCAAGGGGGAATGGAAAAACATTTCTCGATCATATCAGGCTTCAAACTGCAAATCAATCTGCCATCAACTGACTGAATCTCCCTTGTAGCCGGGTTATAATGCTTGATGCAAGTGATTACGAACTCAAGACTCTGAACTGATATAGGAATAGAAGTTGCTGCGAGGAGTCCAAAGTGTCCCAGGTTTCTGATTGAAGTGTTGCCTACGCTCTCCAAAGCGTGTAGATCAAACACCGGCTTAATGTGATGCAAGTCCGTCTCAGCTGTTTTGATGTAATCATGATAGAGAGCTAATTCAGTCTTGAAAACATTTGGAGTGTACTCCATTTCGGAAACTTTGAAGAATGACTGTAAACTCGCCTAGGTTCGGACAAGTTTTGAGCAACTTACTATTTTTAGAATGCCGGTTTTTCTTCCTCCAACAGACAAATTTTTTCAAAAATTTTATGAGATATGGGTTTTGCTCAGAATTTCGTTGCAAGACAACCCAGATTGTCCGTTTTTGAAAATTTTGATTTTATACTGAAAAAGCAACAAACCCTAATTTCTTCAATTTTTCACGAAAAAAGTTGGCACCTAGGTTTTGTTCAGAATACAATTAGAAATGGACCCAATTGATTAAATTTGTAAAATTTTGATGGCTGATCAAAAAAGCAGCCAACCCTTGGATTTGGAATTTTCTTGAAAAAAGTTGTGATATGGGTTTTCTTCAGAAGACTAATTTGAGAGGACCCAGATGATTGAAAACTGAATGCACTGAGGATTTCACTGACATGCAAATAAAAAGCAGCTGCTTCAACTTGATAGACCCAGATGGCTGAAAATTTGAAAATCTTGGCCTTCTTCTTGAAAAATTTGACCTTCTAGATGAAAAAGCTATAAAAAAGCAAGGCCTTATGCTTGCTGATCTGAAAAATTTGATGAATAACCAGCAAACTTGAGTTCTTGAATCATAAAAATTCTTCAAACTTGCTGCTCCAACTTTCTCCTTTGAATACTACCTGCAAAAATGATGAATTTTACATTGAAATGATGCATTAAATAGACTTTAGGGTTTGAATTAGGTTTGCTTTCTTTTGCTTTTATTTCCAAAACCCTAAAAACCTTTGTTCATTGAACTTGGACGCCCATGCTTCATCTCACAAACTGAAACTTTGAAAATCTTGAAAATTCTACTAAGGCATGAGAAGTTGGGCGCCCTTCTTGGCTAGGAGCGCCCACTTCAAGCAGTGTTAGTCATTTTTTTGATATTTTCAACTTTTCACAACTTTGACCCCCTACTTTGATCTCAATTTCCGGCTTGTAGATTAATCTGATGAACGAGCTGGATGATTCATCGTGTAGCCTGACTGATTTTGAGAAGATTGTTCTAGAGGCGTCTCTGGCTAAACACTTCATTTCGACCTTCGAATTCATGGGAGCCTATTTCCTCCAGGTGCGCCCATTTTGTCCAGAGTTAGCCATTCTTTTATGGTTTTCAATTCCTTCATCAACTCTTCTTCCACAGACAATCTTGTCGAATTTGGTGATCCAGGCATCGGATGGACTAATGGTTATGCTCGTTGCGAAGCTGAGGAGATATTAAGAGGGGCCTCCTAGGAGAAACTTCAGCAAACAGTTGAGTTTGAGCCTTCAAAAGCTTGGGCACCCCTGGCAAGCTGGGGCGCCCAAACTCACCAGAGTTAGATTATTTTTCACTTTCTCACGTTTGCTTTTGAATTTCAATTCTTAGCTCTCATCAAACCCTCTGTTCAGCTTCTCGTATCTAGCGACTGCAAACTCCGATTGACGCGTTGAATATCTCGTTGGAGAGCCAGATCAACTGTGGAGAAATCGTTTAGAGCTACTTCTGTAAATTCATCTGTTTAGGCCCTTGAAAACTTGGGCGCCTCTTCTCTCCTGGGGCGCCAAAAACCTCCAGACTTAGCCATTTCTTGATTTCCAATTTCTTCAAGTTCAAACCTCTATTTTGTATGTTCCACTTTGATCTAAATATGTTGGAGATTGGACAGTCGGATGATCTGATGGAGACAGTCATTGCGAAGCTAGCTGAATACTAAAGAGATTGAGCATATTCTCAAACCCTAACTGTTGAGTTAGGTGCTCCAAAACGTTGGGCGCCCTTCTTCACTAGGGGCGCCCAAAGTTCCCAGACTTAGTCAAATTTTGATAATTGTCATTCTTTTTCATTCTGACTTATGTATGAATCCTCCCTGTTCGGCTCTGAATCCCAGGCGACTGGATGATCTGATGACTGCACCATCGGATTCGCTGCGGAGCTGAAAGAGAACTGAGCAACTTTGATTGGAGGCTCAAACCCTAATTTCAACTTTTAATGCCCTAAAAAGATGGGCACCTATTCTCTCCTGGGGCGCCCATGGCAACCAGAGTTAGAAAATTTTCACAGTCTTTCACTTTCTTCTTCGTTCTTCGTGCTTGCTAACCAACTCACCTTCTATTGAACGCCTGAAAGTTGAATCTGACGCTTGGCAACTGGCTAACCTCCATTGATGACCTTGGAGCTCCTGTTATGCTTCTGAAAAAACAGAATAGACCCACTAGGGCAAAACTGATTATTTTGAGATTCTGACTGCACTAGCCTGATATGGACGTATTTTGAGCCAATCAAAATCAGTTCGAACCCTATCGGACCAACTTTCTATTTTTAGAAAGTTTTGCCAATATCTGTTTCCAAAAAAACCCAAAAATGTTACTATTTTTAGAAAAATTCTAAAAATAGCAATTTTCCTAAAAAGTAGGGATGAAAAACTGAGATCTGGGTTTTATAGATTAGGTCGCTCTTAGCAGACCCAGATCGTCAAATTTTGAAAATTTTGCATTTTAACCCCTCATGCAAAACATGCACACCCAAATTTTGACCTTTTTGACTGATTTAACAAGACTTTTACTCATTTCTTCAAAATGTCTAAGTGTAACAATAAATTTAATTTTGGGGTACAACAGATCTCTCACCATCAAAAACAATTCCAAATGATGAGGGTTTTTGTCCTCAATATGCAGCAGCAATATTTTAGAAATAATCTAGTAGCATCCTGTTATGTTGTCAACTCAACCATACCCAAATGAGGCCCAAAAAGGAGTTTTGAAGAGCCAAGAGGAAATTAGGGAAAACATTTTCAAATCATCTTTCCTCCAAAAGCCAACGACCCCCTTCATGAGCACTTTATTTTTAATTATTTAAAAACGCGTTATACCTCCCTTGAACATCCAACTCCATAAGGAAACTATTTTTCTTTTGTTGCTTTTGAAAACAACGTTAAGTTATTACATTAGGCTCCAAGGTGTTTTTTGCATGACCCCCCAACCCCTTCACTTAAGTTAAAGTAACTTTAATTAAATAACTTAAGTGAGAAATACAAATAACAATTAAATCAAACCTTAGCCATGCCAATGCCCAAACTAGAAATAAACATTGTTGAAGTAGCCTAGGCTAGGACCAGTTACCAAAAATAGACTTACTATTTATAGCAACTGCTAAAAATAATTACTATTCCAAAACATCAAACTGGCATAAAAATTGAGAAACATTGAGACTTACTATGAATTGTAAGTAATGAAATTGGTCCCCTACTAAAAATAGAAAGTCTTGCCAAAAACACCAAAAACTACCACAAAAGAAATTGGCACTAAGTCCCCTTACCAAACTCCACTTAGCCTACGGGAACTCTGCAATAGGCTAATGGAAAACTCCATTGCTCAGAGGCAAGGAGAGGACATTACAGGGATGTCCCAAGGACACACCCTTTACATGAGGGAAGTCTAATAGGACATTCCCCATGGTCAAGGGAAGGTGTCCCTAATGTCCCTGTGACATCCCATAGACAAAATTTGTGCCCTCCAATTTGAATTTTAACAGAAAAATCAACTCAGAAGATGCAGCAGACAACGAGGCAAGGGAGCATTTGTTGGAAAGGCAGATGGCATTATTTGTGGTGTCAAAAAGTGGTCACATCAATGTCCTTGTGGAGCTACTAAATTATGCCAATGTGGAGCTCATGGAAGTCAAAAACCCATGCTTGTTGTAATAACCTGCATGTAGTTGCAAAACATGACTTGTTCATGATTGCATTTAATGTTAGTTTACATTGTGCTTGTGAACTTGGTTCGTCATTAATTAACATATGTGGAGTCTTGATGTTACACAATGTTTATGAGTCATCTTTGTCTTGGCATGTCATCAATATGATATAGCTTGATTATATTTGAATTTGTATAGATAGCCTTTGGTCATTGTAGATATTTTTAAGTAAGAAGACATAATAGTCATATTCCATAAAATAGGTGTTTGCTTTGGCGCTTAGATGAGGAATACTAAGTGTTGTGTTTGATTAAAATTATATGCTGTATTAGCAAGTCAATTGCCATATATATATATATATATATATATATATATATATATATGTCCTCTTGCTGTCCCTGAAACCCCATCCCCACATCCCCACATCCTAGAAACTTGGAGAAATAATGATTATATATCATGAGATGTTGAAGATATCAATTACCAAGGAAGGCAATGGAACACATTTGTTTCACACTCATTTAGACTTGGACACCTGTGATTTATGTGAATAATCACAACCAGGAATATATGTTACTTTTTATTCACTTGTATCTGAGAACAGCAATAATAGGAAGCTTGCAATACCTGTAAATATGGAACCAAAGCTGCTAATAATGGTGGGGATGAAGATAGTGCAACTTCAAAATGCTTCAAAGCCTCATGATAAATTTTAGCTTCATCTGCTTCCATCGGAATCATGTATTCCATTTTTTCTTGAGTTGCAGGCAGACGTATGGGAAATAATATCCTATCCAAATCTGAATTACAGATGAAACCAAGTAAGATCTTCTGCAAGTTGACAATCCAAGAAATAAAATTGAAAACAACATTCATTATGGTGCACAAACATTAAGATTAGATATATAAGTAATATCTGCAATTCTTAGTCAACAATTTTAGTACAAGAGTTTTTAGCAATCTCAATCACATAAATAACCATCTTTTCAGACAATTATGACCACACCCCAAAAAGTATACCTAAAACCCAAAATGGAGGAAAAAGCATGGCAAGCAAGATAAGGGATCGAAAAATAGCATGATCTTGCTAGTTGCCTATTCAGTGCATATAAGAAGCAAATGATTACTTTGCGGGATTTCTTTTCTACCCTCCCAAACCTTTGCCTGCTTATTAACTTTTGGAGAAACGAGTTCGACCATCACTGCATGATTACATCACTAGCCATTGGGATGGAAACAAATGATATCCCAAAGAAAGGCACCAATGGTCCAAATAATCCAATGGAAATATCATGACACAGATAGGTTACCAGCTCAATATTTGCTTCCTAAAATGCATGCAGGTATAGCAGTATCAACAACATAAGACAGGTGAAATACAAGACACCAATAAATGATTAGAAAAAGAGCAGAAAAGAAAATGTTAAATTAAAATTTCCTAATTGGCTCACAACAAAACAATTGAGAACGTGGCAACCCACTTGGTAGATTTAGAAGCAATGCCCTTACAACAAAGGCAAGATCCATTTTGCTAAAATTGGTTATTAAGTTATAGAATCATAAGATAGATTTATTTACTTCTTTTTTTTTTTTTGTATGGATATCCCTATACCTACTCAATTTTTTTTGTCCTCTTATACATGGATTTATTTTCTACATTTAAAGAGGTTTTGTCCTTACTAAGGTGGCTGAGTTTTTTAATTATCTTTTATTTATTAATTTAGATTATCTTACACCTCATTTGTCTTTTACTAAAGATTCCTTGGAGTATATGAAATATGCCCCTTAATTTTTTCTCTTGATTTTCAAAATCAATTACAATGCACATGCACCCATTAAGGTTAGCTCCAAACCAAAACGATGCAGAAAAGAACTCTAACCAAGAATGCGCCCTAAAACCACTTAAGGAAGAGGGGCGGGCATATGGTCAGAGGATCCCTAGGATCTAATAATTCAACAACTATAGGATGATTACAACTAGAAGTACAAAATAAACTCAACACCAAGAATGTGCACACAAGATCCCTTTGAAGGCGAGGTGCTAACATATGGCGGAGTAAGTATTACAAAACTGAAAGAACTTAGGCGGTGAACCAGCCATAAAGATTTCCACTCAACCACTTAAATAGTGGGGGTAATACTACAAACAATTCAACTAACTCATCCGCTGCGGCGGGCATCCACTTGAGAGTGGGAATTCTCCACTTAATAGTGGGTGGTAAATGAAATTACAAATCAGATTACTCCACACTAGCAGTAAACCATCCAGGGGTTATAATATTTGCATCAATTAATCACAAGTAAATGCAGTAACAAAATGGTTGGATTAGTACTACTAATTCAAAACCTTACAATTAAAGAAAAACTGCAAATTACGAGTGTTACAATGATAGAATGATTGCAAATATATAAAGGATGATTCTTTCAAGTTACAAAGCTATCAAAACACTGAAAATGAAGCATAAATCTGATTCTTTCGAAGTCTGATATAAAAAACCATCAAACTGAAACTGTAAACCAGCAACCTATGAATCAATGAAATGCACATAACTTTATCAATTTACCTCCAAATTGAGTGAAATCAATTGCAATGAACCTCTGGAGGATAGGCGCCCATGTCATGATGATGAAACAGCTTCAAAAAGCAACCATTAATTTACTTGCACAATTCCCAATGCTCCCAACATGGTATGGCCCTTAGCAAGGGCGATTTTGCAAGAATAAAAATAAATACTTTGAAACAAATTTTGATCTTCTATGGGAAGGGGCACCCATGTGCTAGGAATCCATATCTTCAATACCCAAAAGCATATTAAAATCGTACAAAGAGCTGTTAAGGAAAATCACCTTCAGCCATGAATGAACCAGCAAGCTTAAAAACTGAAAAATACTTCAAATTCTCCAACAATGAAGCTCAATGTGCACTTCTGAATGAAGCACACTCTCAATCCACCATATAGGGAACCATAGTTTCAGGCCCGAAGAATGGAGACAAATTGCTAAGCTTTCCCTTAGCCAGATTCTGGATTTCAAACCAGCAACATAACTTTACAATATTTCCAAAGATAATCAGCTCATCAAACAACAGCAATATATAAGTTTCAATTGGCAAATGATGTAATGTCCCCTTTCTCGAGCATGATCTTTTCAGTTGACCGTTGGCCTATTCCGAAGACCCGTAGGATACTCGGAAGGTGAAATTAGGGTTTCGTGTTTTGGAGGATGCTTTTGCTCAAGGTTGGTTGATTTAATGGCAGATTCTTTCTAGGTTTTCAGAAAGCTTCGCAGTGGTATGTTTTTCTTGGCATTCTGAGCACCTTCAGGAATTTACTATTTTTAGTAAATTCTATTTTTAGCAGTGGTCCAGTCAACATCAGCTCAGTCAACTTTCGTCTTTTGGCAGTTCATTGGGTAATTCTCATTTTTGGCTTAAGGGGTTCATTTTGGAGAAATAAGTTATTTTAAGTCAAAATGTTTTATTTTAAAAATACCCCTTGGCCTAGTGATATAACTTAACAGTTGTTTTAAAGAAGGGGACTTTGAGGGGTATTTTCTCATGAAGGAAATATTTTTATATTTCTAAAGTTTATAATTGCTCAAGGGAAAATGGACGCCTATTTGAAGGAGTTTATATTTTATTTAAAAAAAGAGAAGTGATTTATATCTCTCAAGGAAGGTACGCCATTTTGAAGAAAGAGTTTTGGTCAAAGATTAAACCTAAAAGCAGCTTGGGATTAGGGCGCACTTTCTAGAAGCCTCCGGAGTCTTCTCTTCATTCTATAAAGGAGGTTCCTTCTCTTCTTTTGGATTATCTTTTGTCTACAGGAATGTTATGCTGCCGGATTGGCTGTGGGATTGCTTCGAGGAATGTAAGCCTCCTAGCTTGGCATTGCTTCTTGCTTGAGAGATAGCGACTAGTGATGAGGTAGTTGTAGTTTGAGTGATTTGTAGTGAGATTTCTGCATTGTAGTCATTGTGTGGCTTTGTAGTTCAGTTTTATGCATATTAGTGAGATTCTGGAATTGCATATTCTTTACAACAGATTGTTGTTTTTATTCATAAGTCAAAAAATACAAAAAGAATCATTTTGGGCGTTGCATTAATCTCTTTGTCTGTGAGGGGCGACCCTTTTCCCTAAGTTGCAGATTTTTTAGTGAAGTCTTGAATTTTTAAAGGCAAATCGTCCTTCCTTGAGGGCCGTACCATTTGACTTTGCCTTGAAATTCGTGCATAATTATTATGGGGTCTTTTGATTAGTTTTCAGTGCTCTATCTTGGTTGCCTACATCATTAGGGTATATTGCATTTCGTTTCATGTCAATTGGATGAGTTGTGAGAGAGATATGATCATTTTAGTGTAGTGTTAGGTTGCTGGTTTACATTTTAAAGTGCAAATCTGTCTAAAACAGAATCTTCAGTTTGGTATTTGAGTGAAGTAAATGGTCTTGGCATTCTTGTTAAGCAAGGAGAATCCTCTTAATTGATGCACGCTAAATTGTTCTAATTCTATGCTCTTGGCAGGCGATTTCTCTTCATATTGTACGCTGAACAGTAGCACTGTTAGCATTTCTCTAATCTTGCTTATCATGTTTTGTAATGATTACTTTACATTCTGAAGTTGCATTGTATTTCTTTATATCTCCGCCATATGGTCGGCTCATTTCCATACTGGATTGGGTAGCACATACTTGGTGTTGAGTTTTCTTTCAGCATGTTAGTTGGTAGGGATCCTCTGACCACATGCTCGTCGTTCTCCGACGCATTTCTTGGTTAGAGTTCTTTGTATCAACATTTCATTAAGATCCTCTGACCATATGCTCGCCATCACTTGGCGCCATTCTTGGTTAGAGTTCCTTCCCAGCTCTGCTTCTGCATTCAGATCCTCTGACCAATGCTCACACCTTGCCCACATCGGGATCCTGGTATACATTCTGGTTAGAGTTGCTTTCAGCATCGTTTTGGTTTAGAGCTAACCTTAACGGGTGCATGTTGATTGTAATTTGCAATTGAAAAACAAAACAAAAAAATTGGTTTGGAATATTTCAGTGGTATCAGAGCCACACATCCTACCATCCTGTGAAACAAGCCGTCTATGAGTGACAGAGAAAAGAGATACTTAGCAAGGGAAGACAAGAAGGCTGCAAATCAGTTTCAGTGGCATCACGCTCCAGAAGGTCAGAAAGCATCAGAGGTTTTGAGGGCTCATTGGGAGTCTTCTCAAGAAATAGAAATTGGGGATAATGAGAGGACATCGGGTGGTAACAGAGAAGATAGTGGGAAGGGAAGAGAAAGATCGATAAGTCCGGTGAAGAGATTTGAAAGGAAGATGGATGCCTTAATGGATATGGTATCCCTCATGATGGGGAAAGTGGGCCAGAACACAACTCCACAAAGCAATCCAGGACATAGAGGAGAACACAGTGCCACCAACCAGCATGATGGACATGCTGCTCAGCCTACTTCAAACAACACATACATTTCTTCCAGGCCATTCAAACCCACCTTCTTGGCACCAGCAAACACTCAACCTGATCCAGAAGAAAATACTTCATTTGTTGAACAGTTGAGACTCGGCCGTGCTGAGTATGATTCTCTACCTAATGAAATTAAGATAGATATGTCTTACAACGATTTTATGGATCATAAAAGGAAGAATAGAGGACAAGGAAGACATTATGAACAAAGAAAAACAACAGTACATGGGGATTTGCATCAAGCTATCAACAAGGTCATGCTTCCACATTTTGATGGGAGTGACAACAGCTCAGCCAAAGCTTGGATACAGAAGTTAGATAATTATCTAGCTCTTAGACCCATGGCGGAAGAGGAGGCAATTAAGTTCACTACGCTACACCTAGATGGGGTGGCGCACGAGTGGTGGTACCATGGCCTAGTCACCTTGGGTCATTGGTCTATCACTACCTATGATGAGTTCACCAATAGGCTCATAGAGAGATTTGAGAAAAAAGATCCTGAAATACATTTCAGAGAATTGGCACAGCTTAGGCAATATGGCAATATTCTCGCATGTTGGTAAAAAAATCAGTTTTTCGAAAAACAGACGATCTGGGTCTATTCAGAATGACATTCTCTACAAAACCCATATCTCAGATTTTTCTCCAAACATCTACCATTTTTTCTGAAGAAGATTTAGCAAAGCTATTTTTAGCTTTTGTGTAGAACTTGTCCGAATATATCCGTCTCTACAGTCAAACTTCACGGTTTCATCATGCAATACTCTTCCATTGAGAAAAATCAAGAAGTGTCAAAAGCATAAAGCTGCAGAAGAAACAGAGGTCATCACTTCAATTCCAGAGCTACCAAAGTTACCAATCAATGAACTACCAGTTGAAGCATGAAGATATTTTGAAGAATAGAACTCAAGTGATGACAGCAATTAACTTAATGCCTTTTCCAAGTTAAATAGTTGTCCTCTTTTCATGAATGTCTATTCTTTGGAGTTATCTATTGTATTGTTGGAGCTTTCTTTAGTGTAAGATCGGTTGACTAATGTTAGCATTCCAGTTAACTATTAGTTATCTTTTGTTTAGACTTAAAAATAAGGCTTGCATGTTGGCAAGACTAATTGTTAACACAAGGAGATTTTAGAGTTCCCTACTACTTGTTTGTGTATAAATAAGAGTAGCTTTACTCATTATTTTCTTAACGGTGCTTGTGCTAACAAATTGCTGAGCCTATTTTGCCTGCAAGTTTGCTATTCAATATTTGTTCGCTTTGTTCAGTGTAATTTGGTTTGATCGTATATTGTATGCCTACATTTTGCTACAATCTACTATCCCAGATGTGTTATTACTATTGGAGTTTGAGGAAATAAATCTTATGCGTACCTTGCTTTGATCTACAGTCTCAAAATCTTTCGGTGTTATTGTTTTACGTTTTGCTTTCATGAACTTTATTTCAGCTTACATCTAAAAGTACAATGAGTCTTTGGATGTGTTTTGGAAACAAGTTTATCTAAGTTTTGTGTTAATCTAACATTCCCTATTTATATCATTGTGCTCTCAACTGAAATAAAAAGATCAGAAATTAGTGTAGCATTTCTTTTTGTTTAGCAAAAGAGGGAGCTTCCCCTCCTAATTTGAAGAGCAATCTAACTGTGCATTGTTGTCTGTTTCCAATCCGCACGCTAGAGGTGCGAATTGAAACCCCAATAGTTTTTTGGCACCCACCGTGGAGCACGAGGCATAAAACTTCAAGAAAGCTAACGCTTTATGACACGAAAATGACCATCTGGCATCCTATTGCATGATCCATACAGAAGCAATGGATGATAACAACGATAATGTTGGCAATGATGATAGAAATCAAAGATGTCCACCCTCGTTACCTTGGGGTAATAACATTGGACCTTTGGCTTTGCAAGAAAATCATGAGTTACCTAAAGGATCAAGGAAGCACTTTCCCCGGTTTCACGGCGATGGAAGTCAACACTCGGATGAACATTTTTTTGCATTCACAATGGCTTGCACGTGGCACATGAAAACATCGCAATGCGTCTCTTTCTGGAGACTCTCATGGGAAATACTGCCAACAAGTTCAATCACCTAGAACCCGGCATTATCACAAGCTGGGCAACTATGAGCGAGAAACTTTTGGCGAGATTCAAGCCTGTTGAAGACAGTCATCTGTTGTTTGCCCAACGTGCAAATTTAAAAATGGAGCAGAACAAGCACATGAGGAGTGTTAGTTTTTATGATCAGATTAGAGCACTGAAATGTAACTCAAATTCAACACAATAACACAGTAGATACCCTGGGAAAACCCTCCACTTGAGGGAGAAAAACCCAACAACAATATATCACTTATATATTGAATGTCACAAAGAATATCTCCTTTACAAAGGGCCGATAAGAAGGCCAATAAGAAGCACCCCAAACAGATGCAAAAAACACAGTAACAGAATGATGCAATCTGCTTGTAGTAGACTCAGACTTCTACAGAAACTCGAACTCCTCTTGATGACAAATTCGCACTTGTAATGAATATGGAATGGAATGTGTATATGTGAATGATCGAACAAAGAAACATATCGAACATATATACAAGTGGAGGGAGAGAGTCACATCCCTTGATACTTCATGTCGGCCTCCAATCAAGAGATATAATCTCTAAATAAACGCATCTCTTCATAAATGAGGTTGGCCTCATATAATAGCAATTATTAATTGTCTCTCAATGAAATTGCATCCATTAAAGTATATGAAGTCAGCCAAGGAGAGATCGCACCACTTCATTAAATCATGCCTTCAAAAGTCGTGCCATTTCAAGAAATGTAATCTTGCAATTCAAATAGCCGTTAAGGCTATCATTTGAATTGCCTTAAGGGGATGAAGAGTTATCGAAGTAGCAGCCCGACGCTGCACTATAACATCAACAAGGGGATTTGTAGCAAGATTTAATCTTCTTTTTAGACGACTTTCTTCTATACTCAATCCATCACTAAAGATTCTGATGAGTTGTTTCATAAATGCTCTTCCATTAGAGATAGCCTTCTTCCTCAAGATGGCAAAAGAAACAGAATTGACGAATGCGCAAAAACACACCACCGAGTTGGAGGATAATATGATCACCTCCGGCAAGATGGACTCAATCAGACCTCTAGTTCAAAGTTCTGCAGATCCACTGCTACAAAGGGTAGCCAATCAATTGCTTGCACTACCACCGCCACAATACCAACCTCAACAACCGTACCAGCCAAAGAGAAATAATTACAGGCCACGATTGCCAGCACCTCCACCAAGACAAAAACTTGAAGCTGCACACAATGCAGTATTTTGTTCTTTCCATGAGACTGATGCACATACTGGTTCTACATGTCCTAAGAACTTAAGAATGAATCAAATTATGGGATATGCTAATGCTATACTGTAATGTCCCCTTCTCGAGCATGATCTTCTCAGATGACCGTTGGCCTATTCTGGAGACCCGTAGGCTACTCGGACGGTTTGATTAGGGTTTCTTGTGTGGAGGTTGCAGTTGCTCGTGAATTGGTGGTTGAACTGCGGATTCCTTCTAGGTTTTCTGTGGGCTTCGCAGTGATATGTTTCTCTTGGCATTCTAAGCATTTTCTGGAATTTACTATTTTTAGTAAATTCTATTTCTGGCAGTGGTCCTATTGGTCTCGGCACAGTTGACCTTCCTCTTCAGTCGACTCAGTTGGCTTACTCAATTTTGGCTTTGGGGCATAACTGGAGAGATAAGTTGGATTATTTTAATTAAGTCATGTTTTAATATTATATTTTAACATTGACCCCCTTGGCCTAGCAACTTCACTTTAAGTTGTTTTAAAAGATGTTCTTTATGGTGGGCGCCTCATTTAAGGAATTAATTATATCTTTATTTAAAGATTTATTCCAAGCATAAGTTGGACGCCAACTTCAAGGAAGGAATAAAATTATAATTAAAAGTCAAAATTGAAGCTTTGGAGAAAGGGACGCCATCTTTTGAAGGATTAGGGTTTGACTCTGAAAAGAAGATTAGAGTTTCGATAAGGTCAACGGCAAATTATAAAAGGAAGCCTTTGGTTCTCATTTCAGTATCTTTTGTCTACAGGAATGTTATGCTGCCGGATTGACTTTGGGATTGCTTCGAGGAATGTACGCCTCCTAGCTTGGCATTGCTTCTCGCTTGCAAGATAGCGACTAGTGGTGAGATAGTATAGTTTGAGAGTTTTGCATTGGGATTTGTGCATTGTAGTCAACTTGTGGCTTCCTAGTTCAGATTAAGCATATTAGAGGGTTTCTGGAATTGCATTTTCCTTACAGCAGATTGTAGTTTTCATTCATAAATCAAAAATATCAAAAAATATCATTCTGGGTATTGCATATTTTAGCTTGTCTAGGCAGGGCGACCCTTTGTGCCAAGTTGTAGATTTTTTAAGGAAGAACCTGATTTTATATAGTGAAATCGCCTTTTTGCTGGGCCGTACCATCTGCATTGTCTTGGAATTCGTGCCATTAAATAATATCTGTCTTTTGATTCAGTTTCTTGCTGCTAACTTGGGCGCCTTCATATTGGGGGCATTTTGCATCAGAGATCAAGGAATTTGAGTGAGAGTTGAGGGAGTTTTGAACTATTCATTGAATTTCTGTGTTGCTGGTTATTTATTTAAAGCGCAGGTCTGTCATAACCAGATTTAAGAAATCTACATTTCCTTCCTTGGATCGGAGTTAAGAAATCATTAAAGGTTTTGTAAAAGACTCCATGTTGTTGCAGCTATTTGAAGAGCTCTAATATTTGATCTTGCAAGCATTTACATATTCATTGTAAGCTGAACAGTAGTACTGTCAACATTTCCTTCAATCTTACTTTACATTCTGTTGATGCAATTGTATTTCCGTATATCTCCGTCATATGGTAGCTACCATTCCGTCTCGGGTTGGAAAGCACATTCTTGACGTCGAGTACTTCAGCATTTCTGCTTATTTCCTTTAATTGCATTGTAATTCCTTTTATCTCCGCCATATGGTCGCCTCAATTCCATACTGGATTGGGTAGCACATTCTTGGTGTCGAGTTTGCTTTCAATACTTGTAGCGTAGAAGATCCTTTGACCCTATGCTCGCCATCATCGGCGCCATTCTTGGTTAGAGTTCCTTCCAGTTTTGTTTCTGCATTCAGATGCTCTGACCAATGCTCACACCTTGCCCACATCGGGATCCTGGTGTACATTCTGGTTAGAGTTGCTTCAGCATCGTTTTGGTTTAGATCTAACCTTAATGGGTGTGTTCGTTTGTAAACTGTTATTGAAAATTTAAAAAAAATTGGGCTCGGAATATTTCATATACCCAGTTCAGGTATTATACCAACATCAAGTTCGAATGTTGTCTTACCACAGACGAACAACTTTGATGGCAACTTTGTTGCGGGATACTTTGAACCTATTATTAAAGAAAAAGGAGACCCCCGCCACTACTCTCTTGCAGTAAATCACGGAAGACATTCAATGCCTATGTTTACACGTGCTCTGCACTTGAAAGCGCAAAAGGAAGAAGAGAGGCAAGAGCTAAAGAACAAATTGAGTAAGTGGTCACAACTTCCACTTTTAAAAATTCACAAGAGAATGCTAAAGCAAATGCTCAAGACCCGTCTTTAGCAAATTTTGACATTGTAAACTCTATGATGAAGACCAAGGTTAATATTTCACAATTGGAGTATCTTCGTGATCACCCTGAGCAGCTGGACAAAATAATACAATATGTAAAGAAAGAGGCTTCAATTCAACCTACATTGCTCGAGTCTTTTGTTCCCTTCAAACAACATCATGCCTCTACAAGTGATGAATGCATTAGGACTTTCATGCACTAAGATGTAGGACAAGCGTTATTCACTTGAATCTAAGTCGGTGCCATTGGTCGGACAATTGAAGGACGCTCAAGTAAGGTTGGCAACTTGTCCGGAGAAAAAGTTAATGATGAATATCCTAGTGGCTAACATTACAGCCAGCTACAGGATGTTGTTAAGCCAGAGCTTCTGCAAAGATCTTGGTGGTGCAATGAAATTAGATTGGTTGTCCGCAACCATTCCTGTGAAGGAGGGCAAAATCAAGATAGAACCTGAGCCCAAATCTCATTCATAGTGGTGAAATCCTCAGACCCCCTAGCCCAAATTCTATATCAAGAAACAAGTCTTGGGAATTATGTGACAATGTCAAAATTAGAAACTAAAGACCAGAACATTGCTTGATCTAAAAAGAAATTGACTGAGGATAATAAGTTATGGACAATGCAGTTCGATGGGGGTTGTTCAACTGCAGATTTAGGAGCAGGGGAAATGATCATCTCTCCTAAAGGACAGTTGTACTCACTTGCATATTGCCTGCAATCAAAATTCACTAAAGTTGAAAAAGTGGAGCTTTTGTTAGGCCTCAAAAATGCCAAAGACATAGGAATTGAATTTCTATGTGTTAAAGGGGATGTAGAGTTGATCAATGAGCCAATCAAAGGATATTTCTAGGTCAAAAAAGATCACCTACGGTATTATAGAAATCGAGTTTGGAACTCGATTGACTGCTTTGAAGCATTCAACATCCCGAGGATGGACGACAGCAAAACTAATGCCTCAGTGGTATAAGCTTTCCCATTTGCATCATATTCTGACTTTTGTCGGAGTACCTTTGCTTGGATAAATGAAAACCTGAGAATCTTCATCCCGAAGGGATTGTCTCCTATAATACCTATCAAAAGAGAAGTGAAGCTTTTCAGGCAGAAGCGGCCTGGATGAAAGCTCTTCCCGGTGCCATATAGCAGACAATATCTAAAGCACTTCATCCCTTCGGCGGTAGAGTAATTTTCTTTCAGTAATTTTCTTTTTGTTTTTCGTTATGTCATAATGTATTTCCCCATTTCGTAAAAGTTTTGTCGTGTTTTAGGTAGTCTTGTTTTAGGTAATTTTAAGGAAGTTCCAACTAATAGGTGGTTTAGAAAAGATACTGACTCTCTTGCCCAACTAATAAGACACTGGTCTATGCTCAAATATCAATAGATTCTTGGTTCTCCTATGCTGTAAGTATCCGACATGGTCCCCACACAGAGCCAAATGTTGTACCCAAAATTAAATTTTCGTTTCAATAAGGCATTTTGGTAAAATGGTCAAAATCTTGTAAAATTGTCGTCAAAAGTCAAAAAGAGTCGAAATTTCTAAAAATAGCAATTTTCTATTTTTAGAAATTTTTGAAAAAATAAACGAACCATAGGGTTTTTCTAGGTTTATTGTCTAAGTTACTAGGTTCGCCCCTGGGAAGCCCGAGTACGATACAGGTTCGAGCCGGGTTCAAAATTCAGGTCCGATTCGATCAAATTCGTTGTGGGTTCGAAAAATCAACTGTGGGTCCAGCCAGGGTTCAGAACCTTGATTGTGGGTCCGACCAAGGTTCAGTTTTTTCGAACCCAGGCAGAATTCACGCCCAAGCGGACTTTTCCAACGCGTTTTTGCATTTTTTAATTATTTTTTTCACTATTTGTTGACTTTTAAAGAGTTTTTTATTCCCTCTAACCCTAATATTTGCCTCTAACACATGAAATAGGTAAAGTGATACTCATTTACCAATTTGTGAATGAAAAAAAAAGATTTTTTGCCTCCATTGCTGAACTTTCTCTCTTGCTTGCACAAGCTTGAATAGACTTGAAGGTTGATTGTAGATTGTTCGAAGTTAGTTGTTGTGCTATTCCTAAGCACTTGCAAGTGCCTGTTCATTGCCAAGAAGATCATTGAGCAAGATTTCTTCAAAAGAGGTAGGTTTTTTAAGTTTTTTTATTATTTCTTTTACATTTTTTTTTAACAAATGAACTTCAACTCTTTTGTTTTGTTTTTTAGATTTTGTTTTGTTTTACTTTTCATTCCTCTAAATGTCTATAACACATGTTCAATTTTTTTCATTTTTTTGAAATTAATTAAGTCTTTTAGTTTCAAATTCAATGAATCAATACCAAAATTTCAATATATTGTGCCTTAGGTATTCCATATTACAACGGCAACTGGTACCTCCTCAGGCTCAATCCAATCTCGTTTCAAAACAAACCGAAACTCTCCCCTTTGGAAATATGTAGAGATGGTTCAGCAACTTCCAAGTGGTGGAGGATATGCTTGCATTTGTAGTCATTGCCATATTCAATATTCGAGCTCATACAGTCGAGTGAAAGGGCACTTGTGCGGGGTCCCTAAGACTGTAAAGTGCCTTGCCAAATCTGATCCAAAAACACTGATTTTCTGCCCTTGGAATTTTGACAAACACTTTGCTTGCAACACCCAACTTGCTGATAATAAGCTTCAGATTGCTTTTGATGAATGCAAATGCAATGTAATTGTTTCCCAAATGTTTCTAAGCATCTACCAATGTCCTAAGATGATGAGCAATATGATTGTGTTCCTTTCAAATGCATATACATGAAGTTCTGATGCAAAATGTCTACCTACAGCCAAGAGGCATTTTAACAAACACTTGGCATGCAAACTAACTTAAGCAAATGAACACCTACAGCAAGGAGATATTTTAACAAACAAGTCATATGCAACTCCTGACTCCTTTATTGCAACTTTTAAACTGATTACATTGACTGAAATTGCATAGGCATTATAACAAACAATTGACATACAACTTATAAGGACTGAAACTAATGTTCATATGAAGCTACAGCCAAATGCATAAGACAAAAACTCAATGTGCAACCTTATTCCACCTTAAAGCATTATATGATGGACTGATTACAACTTACAAGCAATGCCAAGACTCTTGGCATACAAAAATGTCATTACAATGGTAGTATAAATTATGCATCTACAGCTGTCATGTGGCAGCGACTTATACAATGATGAACAACAGAAAATAGAACTAAAGAACCTAGTTATTATGTGCCGATGTGAAGAAGAAGGGATGGCGAACTTGTCCACCAAAAATCAGAAATTTAGGAGCTCCTCAAGTGAAGAATCGAACTCCTCTAGATGCCGCCCCTGTTCTGGTAAAACAGAACCAAAATAAATAAATGCAGACCTATTACTCCTCCACACACCTCCTAACATAGACGCCAATGTCTCCCAAGTGGAGCGATGCAAAGAATAAGTGAAATCGATGCTGCAAGAGACCACTATGAGCAAAATCGTGGTTCTTCAAGGTGGCTGGAAGTGACTGTAAAAATGCAGCAATCTATATATGATTCGAACCAGCACTTGCAATAGAAATATGCCTTCCTTGATGCCAAAATCGTCCTTCCCAGAGGACTGAAAATATCTTCACAAAATCTGAGAATGAAGTGCTCCAATCGTATCATCCAAATTTGGCCCTTGGCCACAAAATTTGCACAATTGAGAAGTCTGAAGTAACTCCTCCACAATTCCAACTAGGGTTGGTGTTGCACAACCGAAATTGGCACTTAACCAGCTAGGTTTGGTCTTTCACAAACGAAGACTGGAAATCACTAAGCTAAGCATTCAGCTTCAGCAGTGTAGTAGAAAAAGTATGTTCAACTCAAGATGTCCAAATGCATAGCCAAAGCCTTTTTTTATACTTTTTCAACCTTATCACCTAGAGGCTTCTAGAAGATTCTTGTTTTATTCCTTAAGTGACTTTATTACTGTATTATTTTATTATTAAGTCACTTAAGTCACTTTTTATTATTAAATTAATTAAATAATAAGTCATCCCTTTTGATATTTTAATTTGTGGGAATAACTTAATAATAATTAATTTAATAACATTTCTTGATTTAATTAAATCATCAATTAAGCTATCCTCATGAAATATCAATAATTTGGACAACTTAATTAAATAATTTAATTAAATCAGTATACCTCCAATTCGGGGACATGACAAAAACAGGCATCAAAAATTGTCCAAGTGAAAACAACGAAGGCATTCCAAAAGATATAGTGTTGAAATATATTGTTGAGCAAGAAAAGGCACACCAAAAAGCAGCCAATGTTAACACAAGCCATCCTTTGAAGAAAGTATCTCGATCCATGAAAACCCCTACACCGCCTTCTTATTTTCCACCTACAGAAAGGCATCCATTTATGGACATCCCTCAAGAGCAAACCGTGCCCTCTTCAAATAAAAGATCTAAGGGACCATTGGAAGCTTCATTTTAGAATGAGGCAAGAGAGATTGTTGATCAAGACATAGCAAGATGTGTCTATGCCAACGGATTGAAATTCAATGTTGTTTGTTCACCATATTGGCAAAAAATGGTGAAATCTATTAAAAAGGCTCAAAAGGGGTATAAGGGCCCAGGTTTTGAGAAGGTGTGTTGCACCTTATTGGAGAAAGAGGTGAAACATGTAGCAGACTCTTTGAAGCCCATAAGGGATTCGTGAATCAAAACAGGGGTGACCATCGTTTCTGATGGATGGAAAGATGCAAAAAATTGCCCATTGATCAATGTTATTGCCATGTCCCCTAAATGGACAATGTTTTTGAGAGCAGTGGATTTTGAAGGACAGGTGAAGGATGGTCCATTTATTGCTAACATCCTTTTCCAAGTTATTGAAGAAGTGGGCCATCAAAATGTTGTGCAAGTTGTAACCGACAATGCCAAAAATTGTAGGGTTGTTGGGTTATTGGTTGAGGAGAAGTATCCACACAATTTTTGGACACCTTTTGTTGTCCACTCCCTTAATCTAATGCTACAAAAAATTGGATCCAAAATTGGGTGGATCAAACAGATGTATGCTGAGGGCGAAGACATCCAAATGTTTGTCACCAACCACCATATGACACAAGGAATATTTAGACAATTCTCAAAATTGGAGTTGTTGAAGGTAAGTTAATTCTCAATATTTTTTATTTTTTGAATTTTCTTTTAATTTTAAATTTTGATTTTGTAAATTTAAATTATATCTTAATTTTAATTTTAATTTTCAAACAGGTTGTCAAGACCTGTTTTGCCTCCAACACAATTGTGTTGAGAGGACTTATAAAGGTTCATGAGGCACTCTGTGCCATGGTAATCAGCCCTAATTGGGCCATATGGAGGCAATCTAGCAATGAAAGGGCAAATAGGGTCAAGCAAAGGATCCTAGATGATAGTTGGTGGGATCGTGTTGAGTATCTCGTCAGTTTCACTAAGCCCATATTGAGCATGATCCGTTACACTGACATGGATAGACCTTGTTTGGGCGAAGTATATGATGGTATCGACTCAATGATTGAGAAGATGAAATCCATCATCAATGCAAAAGAGGAAGATCCTAAAGAAAAGTTCTTCAAAGAGCTACAGGAAATCATTGTTGATAGATGGAACAAAATGACCACTTCATTGCATCTTCTCGCTTTTGCATTGAGTCCCAAATATTATAGTCCTCAGATACTTTCTAGCTTCTGCTTCATCAAGAGTTGCTCCATATAGGGATGTTGAAGTGGCTCAAGGGTACAAGGCAGCACTTCGTAAACTCTTCACTGATCATGACCAACGTGATCAAGTGAGGGTTGAGTTCATGGCTTTTGCATGCTTTGGTAGTGTTGATCAGAATCTTGATGCTATTCGAGACAAGGTCAAAGTGGATGTTCATAGTTGGATGTATTTCCATGGGCAAGAATACAGGCACCTCCAACCTATTGCAATAAAAAATTTATCCCAAGTAAGTTTTATATTTTGTAATTTTAATTTTAATTTATATTAAATTTTAATTAATAATTTTGTTTAGTTAAATTTTGTAACTCTTAACTATTTAATTTGATCTTAATAGGTTGCTAGTTCATTCTCTTCTAAGACGAATTGGAGCACATACTCCTTCATCCACTCAATAAAACGCAATAGGCTACATTCAAAAAAGGCAGAGGACTTGGTATATGTGCATTCAAAATTGCACCTCCTTACACACAAGCATAGTTCCTACAAAGAAGGAGACACAAAGAGGTGGGATATTGAGCCAGAGCAGCTTGACTTGGATGCTTCCACAAGTCACTTAGTTGCACTTGATATTGATGATGACCATCAGCCTGAAGCAACTACTGAGCATGAGAGTGGCAACGTCAATGCTAGTGGTAGTGCTTGTGCGAGTGCCACTAATGCTATTTGTGGTTCTACACAAAATGTAGCATCTAATGATGTTGATGATGCTGCTTTTTTTGATGACCCATATGATTCATATTGATCACTAATCAATAATTATTAATGGCTGATTGTAAACACTTGACATTTTTATGTTTAAAGTTTGAACTTTAATTTATAATTCTATATCATGACATTTGAGTATAAAGTGGTGGTGTATTTTTGCTATGTTATTTGACTATTAATATGGTGGTAAATTTTGAACTTAATTACTGCTGCAAATATGTATATATTTCTGATTTTTATATGTTTTTGTATTACCGAACCCAAAATGAACCCAACCCCAAAAAAAAAATTCCCGAACCGGCGAATTGGGTTTGTGTAACGAACACACTTGTACGATAAATTTAAAACTTTACAATTCATACATAAAAGTAAGAACAATACCATTTTGATTAAAAAATTTCTTTTCAAAACATAAATAAGAAACATCTTTTGCATCTTTAAACTATTTCATTCCAAATGAAATTACAAAGCATGAAGAGAAACATACATACATAGCCCGTAGGCTTTTGACACCAATAGAAATAAGAAGGTCCAGGAATTCGTCCTGTCAAGTCTTGGATCATCCGTCGGGTGTTCGTGGAGGAGAAACATCACTCGAGCGTTTTTCCGCCAACCACGGACTTATAATGCGGTCCCCCGCACGATCATTTTGCAATGAACGGCCCTCCCTTCGAAGAAGAGATTGGTTGGGTAACCTCTAATGACTACCAACTGGACATAGTGCTGTGATTCTACAAAACTAGCTTTCGTGCTATCGGCAAATCACAAACTAGGTTGTATTTCGGAATCACGGTGAACTGACAGTGTAGTACAACAACTAAATGGTTCCTTACACTACTTTGGCCAAAGTGTTTACGTTCAACGAAGAACATAGGTCATATGTCACATTCACTAGCCAGGTTCAACTTGACTTAAGGCTATCTTAATTCTACGCGTAGGTTGGTCTATCGGGGTAGTCCGTACCCTAGACTTCCTACAACATCTTACTACTGGAATGATGAATCTATTAAACAAGATACTACAACTGACGCCCTAATTCAGGATATACACATCCTAGGGATACAATAACTTGACTAAGTTGTTTGTATCTAGTTGTAGTATATAACTTGCAAATATTCTTGATTCAATCCTAGTAACTATTATCTATACACAAGCATATGCTCTTATATAGAGCCATTAAATACTACGCAGATTGCTTTCCATTAAATAATGTAAACCGTACATTATTGACAACAAAAACCATGAAAAGACTATATACCTGATACTTTTATATCACAACTTATCACATGTTTAAGAAACTGATATTCTTTTTAATTCAATTTAAGTCTACCAGACAGTCAAACTCTTTCCTTTCCAGCCATGACTATAATTCAGAGACCTATCAGATTACTCGGAAAATTAGAAAAATATGTAAAGAAAGAATTTAGCATGCCTGATTTAGCTTTCCAGAAGTTTGGAAGGTAGCTCCTTCACTTGCCTTCACTCAGATGGCTTTCAGCTGGATACTTGAAACAAATACTCCAACACAGCAGACTAGCAATTTCCTGATTACTCCTCTCTTATTCAGAGATTACTTTCTAACTAGCAATTTCAAACTACTGCTCTTTTGTTCAGAGATTACTTCACATAAACTTAACAATTTCCTTACTAAGGCGAACTCACTCTTTAGCTGTAAAATGCTCAAGGAAAACTTGATTGAAAATTCGTGTGAGTATGAATGCCAAACGCAGGTATATATAGGTTTGATTTTAAAACTGATTTCCACCTTCTATGGCGCCAGAACTGCCAGCAAGTGGAGGAATGTTTCAAACTAAAAACGTGTTGCAATATAATGAGGGTTTCGACCTCCATTTTAGACAGCAAAGAAGCTTATTTCAATTCGAGTTTGTTCAGATTGTTAAAAACGTGACAGCTCTCAATCTGGCGCGTTTTTACAGTTAGGTTAATTGCCAAGTTTTCATTTCAGACTTTTTCATTGCTCAAATGGCGTCCACATTTCCTTCTGTTTGCTAAGCATGAAATATCTCAACCATTTTCTGACGCCTGGCCCTAGTCGCGCGATTTCTCTGCGCGTTTTTCATTTTCTTTAAGCATTTTCACGTTTTTTCTTCCTTATTTCGATTTTGTAAATCTTTAATTCTTTGATAAAGTCTTCAAAATAATTATGACGCATTTGCTCAAGCTCAGTTTTGAATTTTAATATTTCAACGGATTCATTTAGAGAAATTCACGATTTAGAGAAATTCGCGATTTTTATTCTCTTCTATGATTTACATTCTCATTTTATAAAAGTGTTTAAAATGTTTAATTTACATTTCATTTGATTTGTAAATTCTTTTATTTAAATATATTTTATATATTCTATTAAAATATTTATATAATATAGTTTTTGTATAATTATTTAAATTATTAATTTAAATAATATCGTATACATTTTAAACTATATTATATTAATATTTTAATATAATATTAAATATATAGAAATACTTATCTTTATACCAATACATATGTATTCATTTACATTATACGTTTATCTATTGTGCCTCAATCAATACTTATATGAAAACATGTAAATGTATATATATGTATTTGTATAAATTTAGAGGCAAGATATCGTTACTATATATAATTCATTCATCTCGTTAGCTGTGGGTATGTATACTTGTATATATATCTATATATATACTACATGTATAAGTATCCATAAATACATTTATATCGACACATACGTTGGCATATCCATCTGCTTAATACGTTTGTATCGACATGAATGTACTTATGGGTACTTGTACATATCGTATTCGTATGTACAAATACACATATCCACCTCTAACCAGAACTTATCATTTATAAGGTTATACTGGCAAGCATCACTTGTTTACACATTCAGAAGAAGACACAACTCCTAATGATACTAGACAAGCCTACGGATGACTTACCTTTAACCAGAACAATGACTTAGCTTACACAGTTCTAAGGTTTGTGTGTGTATGTCCAGTTGGTATCCATTACTGTTTACCCGACCAAGTTCTTCCCCAAGTGATATCTCTCCTCTGTCTCGAGGTACGAACCTGTTTCTTGCAAATCATGACATGGTAACGGAAGTCATTTGCTCAAGATCAAGTAATATACATTAAGCATCGTAGAAAGTTAGAACAACATTATTTCATAACTCAATATGCTAACTTCATTCAAGATTTACATCAATAGAAGCATCAGATAAAGAGACAATCATTTAGGATACATCCAATTGATCACAAGAACAATTCAATTTATTCAACAGAAAGATTCAACATTTACAATGTACATCCTATGAATAGTAGCTATACAATCGGGGTGTAACAGTTTGAGAACCCAATTTTGGGTTCAGGGAAAAAAAAATTTGGGGTTGGGTTCGTTTTGGGTTCGATAATACAAAAACATATAAAAATCAGAAATAAATATATATTTGCAGCAATATAAAAAATCAAAAGGATGCTCACAAAATTTTGGAAAATTTTGAAATTAGGGTTTCAAGCCCTATTTTTTTAGGAAAAACCGTTAAAATAGAATCTTTGCAGAAATGGCTAAAATTGATTTTGATTGTTGATTCTTCGTCACGATCACACTGGTCTAGTCAGAATTTTCAAAGAGCCAGTTTTTCTTTGGTGGGTCTATCTCGCTTTTTTAGAAGAAAAGTTAGGACCTCTAAGGTCATTAATGGAAGATAGCCAAATACCAGGTATTAGAATCTAAGTCTCTTTGACAAAACCCAAACCTCAGATTTCTTTCAAAAAATTTGCCTTTGTTACCTCTGCTGCTTCTACTTTTCAAAAAATTCTATCTTTTTTAGGAAAAACTCAGTTTTTCGAAAAACGGACGATCTGGGTCTCTTCAGCACATGAATACCTACAAAACCCATATCTCATATTTTTCTCAAAAAATTTGATTCATAGCTTCTATTTTTTAGGGGTTCTTGCATGTTGGTAAAAAAATCAATTTTTTGAAAAACGGAGGATCTAGGTCTATTCAGAACAACATTTTCTAAAAAACCCATATCTCAGATTTGTCTCCAAAAATCTGCCCATTTTTTGAAGAAGATTCAACGAAACTATTTTTAGCTTTTGTGCAGAACTTGTCCGAACATATCCTTGTACACAGTCAAACTTCACGGTTTCATCATGCAATACTCTTCCATTGAGAAAAATCAAGACAAGCTTCAGAAGCATAAAGTTGCAGAAGAAACAAAGGTCATCACTCCAATTACAAGTTACCAATCAATGAACTACCAATTGAAGTGTGCAGATATTTCCAGGAATAGAACTCAAGTGAAGGCAATAGTTAACTTGATGCCTTTTCCAAGTTAATTGGTTGTCCTCTTTTCATGCATGTCTATTCTTTGGAGTTATCTATTGTATAGTTGGAGCTTTCTTTAGTGTAAGATCGGTTGACTGATGTTAGCATTCTAGTTAACTGTTAGTTATCTTTTGTTTAGACTTAGAAATAAAGCTTGCATGTTGGCAAGACTAATTTGTTAACACAAAGAGATTTTAGGGTTCCCTACTCCTTGTTGTGTATAAATAAGAGCAGCCTTACTCATTATTTTCTTAGCGGTGCTTGTGATAACAAATTGCTAAGCCTATTTTTCCTGCAAGTTTGCTATTTAGTATTTGTTCGCTTTGTTCAATGTAATTTGGTTTGATTGTATATTGTATGCCTACATTTTGCTACAATCTACTATCCTAGATGTGTTCTTATTGTTGGAGTTTGAGGAAATAAATCTTATACCTACCTTGCTTTGATCTACAGTCTCAAAATCTTTTGGTGTTATTGTTTTATGTTTTTCTTTCATGAACTTTATTTCAGCTTACATCTAAAAGTACAATGAGTCTTTAGATGTGTTTTGGAAACAAGTTCATCTAAGTTTTGTGTTAATCCAACATTCCATGTTTACTTCTAACTCTCTTGCTCTGAATTTACTTGAGAAGTTAGAAGCGTCATTAGTTTAGGCTTAGTTGTAGTTGAAGTTATGAAACCAGAGAAAACCTCAACTAAGATGCAAAGAGTTTTATAACGTTGTGCTCTCAGCTGAGATAAAAAGATCGGAAATTAGTTTAGCATTTCTTTTTACACATAATCAGCAAAAGAGAGAGTTTCCCCTCCTAATTTGAAGAACAATCTAACTATGCATAGTTGTTTGTTTCCAATCCGCACGCTAGAGGTGCAAATTGAAATGCCAACATGCTTCCAAAATCTACCTTCTAACAATTAGGCTATATCTGAAGGAACTGACTCTAATACCAATTGATAAGCACACAGTTGTACTGAGACAGGGGGTGAATCAGTATAACTATCTTTTTCTTTTTCAGCCTTAATATCATAAGCATATTAATTGCATAATAACAACATAAGATGCAATAATTACACAACACAAGAACACAAGATTTACGTGGAAACCCTTGCAGGAGAAAACCACAGCAAAAATATTGTTTTTATTAATTTTTTTTTACAAATTTTGTAGGCACCAACCCCTCATTCAATTTGTGAGCACCAACCCACTAGAGGCACCAACCCCTCATTCAATTTGTGAGCACCAACTCCTACAACTGAATTCGTAGGCACCAACCTACTAGAGAGATACCAATATCTCCTTTAGGAAGCATCAACTTCCAAAGCAAAGTACCACCCTCTAAGTTGCTTCTTCAACGGAGGATGGACATTACAATCTTCATTCTTTCACTCCATGATTCCCCTCTTTCTCATAACTTAAATGTACTTGTATAATTACATATGCTTGCATATTCTTTGCAAATACATACCTCTCATAAAACTTTCTCCAATATGCTTTGTAATTCTGCTCCAAAATCTTCTTTATCTTTCCATGAAACCCTCTTCACAAATCTGCAGAAATACTTCTTCATAAATCTGATTGCAAATCTCCCATAAGATTTCTTACAATCTCTTCATCCAATCTGCAAATTAACTCTATATAATTTTCTCTTCACTTGCTGGTGTTTATGATATATTGCTTGTTCTCCACACTCGACACTTCTCCACTTGAATGATCTGCTTTTATATCTTTAATGATGCTATGAATGGGTGCAACTATTTGAAATGGATACAACCATTTAAATATTAATGTCTTTCATTAACAAATCTGCCTTAACTCCTTACAATCTCCTTATATAATCTGCAAATAATCTTCTTAAACTTTGCTCTTCATTTGTTTGGTGTATATGATATGTCTTTTACAACACATTCCTTCATTTTAACACTATACATTTATTTTTCATTTTATATCTTTATGTCTAAATGAGTAGAGACAATCTTTTATGACAAGCAATAACCTTCCAAACAAGCATGACTCTTCTTTACTAATCACAGCCCCTTGTTAATCACATTCAAAACATAAGCACTACCTCCCTTAATATTGATCACTGTCTTTTTATGATGAAATTCAGATCGTTGCCTTAAAACTTTTTTTTTGTCTTATTTAATTTTTGTCTTTTTCTTAATTTGGCTTATGTGACTTTGTAATGCAGCACTCCTTTTGCTTTATTAAGATTAATGGGTTTAATTAATTCAAAATATGTGGCGATCAGATTTTATTTAGACTTTGGGCACCACCTTTCAATATTAATATGGAATGGCTGCTCTTCTTAAAACATGATTGCTGCTTTATTATGATCATTGCCTTTTTATTATTATCACTGCCCTTTTAATGTTCACTGCTCCTTATTCACATAATTATATTCACTCTTATTCATATATATGTATCTTGTTTTTCTCCATAAAATAATTATCTTGATCTTATCTTTCTTATATATATTTTTCTATTAATTTGCATGAATCCTCATGATGTCCATTGATCTTTCCAGAGAATAATGTTTTCTACAACAGTATGTTCAAGCCCCATTAAACCATGAACATTAATATATTCTCTCTATCTTTCATCAGTTAAAGGTCTAGCTTCTTTACTTCTGAAAGACTGCAGATGATCTACGATTTTAAGAGAAACTACTATGTGTGCCTCTTATTTCACTTCCATGACAGTTGTTCAAGCTTCATTGTACTACCTTCATTACAAATATGTAAAAAAATTGATTACTTGTTATGTTTAAGTCTAGAATATTTCACATTCACCTAAACAGATTATGGGTGCTCGAAGGAATCCTAATAACCAAAAACAAAGTAAATAACGTAAAAAACTGGGAAGCAATAAAACAAAAAGCAGAAAATAGAGGAGGTGAACCCAAAATAGATAAAACAGATATAGTCAAAAAATGTATCCCTCTGTGAAAGGGAAACAAGTAAAAATAAACATTCTGGATTTCAGACAAGCAAGATAGACATGCATTTGTGCACAAGCAATTATTATCATAATGCCATTGTATAGTTTTAGCCCAAAAATCTGTCACACATATTTGTATTTCATTGACTGAGACAATATCCAACAGATATAAATTGATAAGTAGAGAAATTTTACCGGGAGACCATAAAACTGTTATCTTTCCTGAAAGGCCACCCAAATCATGAGACGAAACATCTTCATCTGTCTCTTCATCAAACCCTTGGACACAAATTTTAGATGTTCCATGAATAGGACCTCTGAAGCATTGTTTTTTTGAAGAACGATGTCCTGATAACTTAGGAACTTCCTTCCCATTGCCAATAGAGCTATCAGAATTCAATGGGATAAAAAAATTCTCTTCTCCTGAAATTTCAGGATGTGAGTTTTGGACTGACTGATAACTCTTGCTACTAGTTTCCAATGAATCCATCTCCGTGTCTTCTCTTACAGATATAATGTCATGTTTCTTAAGATGTAATTTTTTGGAAATAGCATCGAACCACTTCTGATACACAATCAATCCATAAACCATATTTGCCACTGGGTCATTCCGAAATTGCTCTTCTTTCAGAAATCTAAGCAAAACATGAACAACACATTTATAATTAACATTGTTTTCATAGAACAGTCAATCCTATGTATGAGAATCTTTATCAATAAAAAATATAACATGATACCATTAAAAGTGTTAAGGACCATCAGTAAATAGTTCCAATCCGTTGAGAAAGCATGAGACCATTAAGCATTTACTTGAATTATGCACAAAGAAGGAACTATTCCCTTCTATAACACCTCTCCATCACACTAATTGCTTAAGGCATATAATAAATCATATGTTATTTATAAATCACGATCCAAATATTACACAATGCAATGCAAGGAATAGTCCATTAATTAGAAACAGTAATCTGATATGATAACTACCTGACTGAAAAAGCATTGAAAAACAACAATACAACATCATGTTCTTCTATGACTCTATCCATTTCATCAACATTGGAAAGTGTAAAAGAGTTTTTAATGAATCCTGTCATTCTTTTCTAGAGGAAAGATGTCATACCTATGGGCCAATATGGTGGAACCTGATTATTGACGAAATTTTCCTACCTAGACCTAGAAGTTACTTGTAATGTCTCATTTTTCTGTTAATATAAGTTTGAAAATATTAGGTTTATTCCTTGTTTCTGAGAGTCTTTTCCCATGTATGTGTTAGTTGTTGGAGTTCCCCTAGTGAGTATGTATTTACTCCCAACTCTGGTTTTTTTATTTTCCATTGGAGTTTCGGACTTACCTATCTCATCATGCCTTCTATCCATCCTCTACTCTTGCCTTCTTCCTGTCAAACTTTCGTGCGTTCCCTTACTGGAAAGCCCGTTTGCCCAACTACCAATCCCCAATAATTCTTCCTATGTTTTCAATCCCCTCCTAACTTCCTAACATGTTTCATATTGTTCCAGTAGTCTATTTTTAGCGCCATCACTTTCAAAGAGGAACCTTTCTCACCCATGATCACTATTCAAATTTCAAGTTGCAAGTGTACATGGTAGTCGACCTGTTCTATTTTTGGAGGATATAAAAGAGTGAATAATCTAATCCAAGATCATTGAAATATACCCCCTTATTTTTTGTCCCAATTCTTTCACACAAACTTCACCTGTTAGTGTTAACTCAATGTAAAGATAAGCAAACTGGAAAGCAACCCTTCACTTTTTGATCACCCAAATCCTGGAGTGGGCAAAGTGAGAGCATACGATGTGAGGGGATCTGATTACAATGTGAAAATGTTGGAAATACAAGAGCTATAGGCGGCAAGCCAGCCAATAGAGAAAAGTATATACTTGGCGGCAAGGCCATCCACTTTCACTTTTCAACGGGTAACAGGAAAGTAAAGTAAAGCAAAGAACTTGGCAACATAGCCAGCCACTTTCACTTTTCAGCAAGCAACAAGAAAATAAGCAAAACTCAACCACTTATCCAGCGGGAGTGTAATACCAAAATACTGAAATGGGAAAGCTGATTAGTACTACTATATCAGCGTTACAATATGGTGTCTATCACAATATATCCTAAGATAATCAAACAGTATGAAAGCCCAACTGTCAGATATCCATCCCTAAGACATTACAATGATAAGGAATTACAATAATATGACAATATAATGAAAATACCATGTCTGATACGATGCAACGGCAGTCTGATATGACAGGGCAGCGAATTGGAAAACTCAACCAGCCATCAAGAAAACATCATAACTTCCTCCAAACACCTCAAAATGACCCCAAATCAATTGCAATGGGTGAAACAAGGCTAGGTGCCCAACCTCCAACTGAGAAACTCCTTGAAACTGGCAACCAAACTCCGTCAAGCATCCCAAGGCACCACTTGCAAGTTGTACGACCTCCCAGTGAGGTGACCAGTTAGGTAAAAACAACAACCAAAAATCATTAAACTCCAGGCAAAGGGGCGCCCAAGAAAGAGGAATACAACGAGCCAATGCCAACAAAAATATAACAACTCCTCGGATCAGCGTGAGCATAAACGAACTTCAGCCTTTCACTAAACCAACAACTAGAAACTGATAGAAACACTCCAAAATGATCATCAAACAGAAAACTAACTCATACCCACACCAAAATGTCAAAAAACATCAAAACCCACAAGATTAGAAAACATAAAAGAACCCATCGCCAATGAAACTCAATCTGCAACCTCTAAATGAAGAAGCATCCGTTGTTCAGCTAGGAGTTATCTTGCAATTGCAAACTCAAAACTGAAGAAGAACTAGATGTATCAACCTTGAAGCAAGAGTCTAAACTGATTTCGGCAATACTTCGTTATGATAAAATTGGATAACTAAATGAGAGGGAGAGATGGTGTATTTATAATCTCAAACCCAAGAATTTGAATCCTCAATTCCCTCCAAAAAAGGATGCCCACATGAGGAAGAATAAAATAATCTTTTAAATTCATCTTTGACTTATCAAACTTGTCGTCCTACTTGACTTGGCAATATTAATCCTTTAAAATGCAATAATCTTCCAATTTGGACATCCACATGAGAGGCCCACATTTTAAAAACTTAAGTTATAAACCTAGGCGTGGGGGGACCAAAGAGCAACATTAGAAAATAATATAACTTAAGTTATTAACTTTCCTTTTTTGAACTCCAAGAAAGTTGGAGAAGCCTTTGCCAATACTGCACTACCATACTGCAAGAAATAGTAACTAAGTGTTGAATTGCTGCCAAACCACACTGCCAAAAATAGCACTTGCTATAAATAGCATACTGTTAAAAATAGTGACCCCAAACACCATTTGAGCACATTCCATGTAGCCATCGTAACTGACTAAAAATAGTAAGTCCAGAAATATTCACTGGTGAAAATGCATGTGACACCCCACTAAAGCTCTCTAAAGACCCAAAAAACATACTGGCAAACTCCTGCAACCATCCCTTGAAAACTCAGAAAGATACCTTCTAAAAAATAGGAAACCCTAATTCAACCTCCAACTAGCCTACGAGCCTCCGAAATAGTCTAACGGTCTTAGAAAGGACTAGTTTTGAGAAGGGAACATTATAGTCCTCCCTCCAGAAGATTTCTTGTCTTCAAGCAATCACAAGTCTGGATGCTGCAAAATCTGCTAATCTTCCCAAGTAGCATCCTCAACTAACAAATTCTTCTACTTCACCAAATACTATTTGATAGTCCTCCTCCTCAAAGAGCGCTCTCTGAAATCTATGCTTGCGTCTAGAACCAAGACCAACTGTCCCTCCTCATCCAATGGAGGCAAATCTAAAAAAGCAACAACACTGTGCCCAAGTGCCTTCTTGAGGTGTGACATGTGGAAGACGTTATGCACCTTGCTACTCGTTGGTAGCTCCAATTCATAAGCCACCTCCCAACTCTCCTAGTGATCCTAAAAGGCACATAGAAACGTGGATTAAATTTCTATTCTCCATTCTTCTTGAGAGTGGACTATCTATAAGGCTGGAGTCTCAAATAGACCATATCCCCAACCTCAAATGTGTGATCTATACCTTGTTGATCAACATACGACTTCTATTGATTATGGGCATGCTAGAGATTGTCCTTCAAAGACTTCAAAATGTCTTGACTCTGCTGCAACAAATCCCTCAATTGAGGGGCTCTACTATCACCAAAGAGCAAGTCAATGAAGCTAGGAGCCTCATACCCATATAGAACAATGAAAGGAGACTTATTGATGGACATGTGGCATAAAGAGTTACAGCAATACTCTTCCAAATAAAGCCATCTCACCCAAGCCTTCCGCTGCCTTGAAACATAATTCCTGAGATAGCCCTCCAACCACTTGTTCACAATTTATGTTTGCCCATCTGTCTATGGGTGATAACTGGTGCTTGGAGTGAGCACTGTACCACTCAATCTGAAAACTTCCTGCCAAAAAGTGCTTATGAACTTATTGTCCCTATCACTTACAATGTTCTTAGGCAGCCCATGCAATCTGAACCTCTCTGAAGAACAAATCAGCAACCCAAGCTGCTGTAAATGAGCTGGTAATGGCAAAAAAGTGTGCAAACTTCATTAATCTATCAACAATAACATAGATACAATCTCTCCCACCTTAAACAACTCAGCAATGAAGTCCATTGAGATACTTTACCATTTTTGATTGGGAATAGGTAAGGGCTGCAACAAACCAGCTGAAAAAGTGTGCTCATTTTTGTTATGTTGGTAGATTAGGCACTCCTTGACATAGCGAAAGACCTCATCCTTGAGCCCTTTCCATGAAAGCCTCTCATGAATCTACCTATATGTCTTGAAATATCGTTGATGACCAGCCAAGGGAATTCATGAAATGATTGCAAAATCTTCATTTTGAGCTTAGATTTAGGTACCAAGAAAATCCTACCCTTATACTGTATCAAATCACCAACCAAAATGTACCTCTCATCATGCAAAGTGACATCAACTAAACTGGTAGCAAACTGCTTCTTGGCATACTCTGCAATAATCTGTTGCTTCCAATCAGGAGTGATCTCAACCAAGGATCTCATGTAATATCCCTTGACAATTCTGACCTCAAATTGCTGATTAGAAGCTCAACACTTTGCAAATAACCTCTTTACTTGCTGTTTCTGTGCTTCAGTCTGATTATACTTGTTTGGAATGTGTTTTGAATGCTGCAATTGATGTTTTGAATGCTTCTAATGATGCAAGATTGATTGACAATGTAATAGAAATGATATACTAACAGTTTTTTGACCTTTCATATACATCTAAGTGACTGAAATTAACTTGGACAGCTAGTTGGCATATTGTCAAACACTTTCCATGCATCCCAAGATAACCAATATGCACCTACAGCAACTAGGTATTAATGCAAACACTTAGCATGCATCTTTTCAATTCCCAAATGCAAATCTCTATGCAAATTAGTCACTTACAGCAATTAAGCATTTTGACAAACAATTGACATGTAACCTTGTATCACCTTCATTGTATGCTTAAACCAAGTACAAGTTGACATGCACAGCTGATATGATGATTTCAACTATCCAATATTCAATGCAAATACTCTTGGCTCACAATCCAAATGTCACTACAGAGTTTGATATCAAAATGTGCATCTACAGCAGTAACTACAATATTCTGATTGCTCATATAGAAATGCAAGCATCCTAAGAAGAACCCGATTTCATGAAGTTGTAAAGTGACTGGAAAACAACTCAAATTGAAGTGCCTTGACCTTTGGAGATGTCCACACCTTGGCAGACCTAAATATAGCTTTTTGGATTTTTATATGGCCTTCTCAAGTAAAATCGCCCCTGCTGGAGCAGCGCCTAGGTCTGGAAATGTACACTGAATTTACCTTGAAATTTTTATGCCCTCTAAACACCAAATCGCCCGAGTGTCCAGTGCCTAGCTTAGAGAAAAACCACAATTATTAAAAATGGAATAGCTAGCCCTCAAGATATCTTCAATACTGATTTTACAATGAATATACAGCCCTTAATTCGCAGCTCTTTGGTCTCTTGTGAATTCTGGAAATGCCCTTGATGAAATCATAGCCCTATGCAAGCCAAATGACTTCAAATAAATACTATGCAATTCTCCCAGCTATGACTGTCATAAAAAATCAGAATATAAATATCATGCCAACGACCGTCCTTCTCAAGTTGCTTCAACAAGCTGATGTAGAAATCTCAATCTCCAAAAGTGAGCTATCTCAATTTGGCCCTTGGCCACAAAATTGAAGCAATGTGAAAGACTGAAATATCTTTCACCCAAATGGCTGCAACCCTTCAGTAGATCTCTCACTACCTCTATTATGCAAATCAATGGGAGTGATCGTTCCCAAAGATCTCAATGTCAAACTGCAGAAACCCCTTGGCTTCTCCACTAATCATCAAATGCAATCATCAAACTCTAGATGGATAGAAGCAAAGCCCACCCCCTCTTAATATACTTTTCTCCTCTTGAGGTCGGCCCATCTAGAAGCTTCTAACAAATCATTAATAATAATTATTTTTATTTGCACTTTATAATTATATTAAAATACAACTTTAGAATTCATAAAGTGCAAACATGTTGGCATAACATAAGATTAGGTTTTTCAACATTCAGCATAACACAACATTAGGTTTTCCAACATTCGAATAAACATAGGAAACCCCCCTTATAACCACAGAATCTAGGAGAAGAAGCCAACCACTAACCAAGTAACTACCTCCAAAAGACCCTCTAACCATGTTCCTTAGCCTACGAGGGTCAGGAATAGGCTAAACCCTCAGATAACTGATGCTCACGAAAATGGGGACATTACATATCAGGTGTGGCCTTCTAGACAAGGCATTGGCCACAATGTTATTCTTCCCCTTGACATACTCGATGTCAACATCGTAAGCTTGGAGCTTACTTACCCACTTCTGCAACCTTTCATTTAGATCCTTCTAATGCATGAAGTGTTTGAGACTATTGTGATCAATCTTCACAATGTATTTTCTCCTCACCAAATACTGCCTGAGTTTGGCCAAAGCATGCATGATGGCAAGCACATCCTTGTCATAGATTGAGTATGTCCTCTCTACACCCCTCAATTTTCTGCTCTCAAAGACAATAGGATGCTTTTCTTGCATTGGGACAGCACCAACACCTTCCCCTGAAGCATCACACTACAACTCAAATGGCTTGGAGAAATCGGGTATGGCCAAAACGGGGCATGAACTCACGAGATGTTTGAATCTATCAAAGACCACTTGTGCTTTTTCAAACCATGCAAATGCCCCCTTTTTGGTTAGATTTGTAAGAGGGGCAGCCATCTGAGAATATCCCTTCACAAACCTCTTGTAAAAACCACAAAGTCCCAAAAAACCCTTCAATTGAGAGAGGTTCTCTGAAGGAGGCTAGTCCAAGATAGCCTTAATCTTCTCCTGATCAACACTAACTCCCTTAGACCTGATCACGTGCCCAAGAGAGAGAAGCTTGGTCATTCCAAATTCACATTTGGACTCCTTAGCAAACAATGATTCTGACTCCAAGATGCTAAGCACTTCCTCCAAGTGCTTGAGATGCTCTTCCCACAACTTACTGTAGATGAGGATGTCATCGAAGAAGATAAGCACAAACTTCCTCAATTGTTTCTAAAATATCATGTTCATACAGGACTGGAAGGTCGTCAGTGCATTGGTCAACCCAAAGAGCATGATTAGGAACTCGAAATGCCCAAAGTGGCATCTGAAGGCAATCTTCTCAATATTTGCTTCTCTCATTCTAATCTGATGGTAGCCTGATCTGAGATCTATCTTGGAGAAGTAGACAGCTTCATGTAGCTCATCTATGAGCTCATCAATCCTAGGAATGGGATACTGGTTTTTTATTGTCTTTTGATTTAGGGCCCGATAGTCTATGCACATGCGCATAGTGCCATCCTTCTTCACCAAAAGCATTGTAGAAGCGAAAAGACTCTTGCTTGGACGAATGTGACCCATGTCCAAGAGTTCTTTGATGGCCTTCTTTATCTCATCTTTTTGTCTCTTCGGATACAAGTATGGAGTAGTTATGACCGGTTTGGCCCCTTCCTCAAGCTCAATGACATGCTCAATCCCCCTTTCAAGAGGTCTCCCAAGAGGTATACTGCCAAATACCTTACTTCATTTTGTGATCAAGGACTGAACATCAGGATGGTAATGTCTCTTTATCCTCTGTAGGATTGGATGGCATGATCAAACACTTTGCTGCCCACTCAACCTGGTCATGACGAATCAGCCTCTCCATCCTTTTCAAAGACACAATACAAGGGTCTCCATTTGACATCCCTCTCAACACCACCTTCTTCCCATCTGATGTGAACTTCAACTCCATGGTTTGAAGAATCAAAGTGATCTCTTTGAGAGATCGCAGCCAAGGAATGCCAAGCACTACATCAATATTTCCAATGCTAACAGCATAGAAGTCATCTTTGACTTCATAGTTACCCAACTGAATAGACATATTGGAGATCTTGCAATTCCAAGAGATAGTAAATCCATTAGCCACCATGACCTTGAAACCTTCGAATTCTTCTATCTTGAGGCCTCTCTTAGCAACTATTCCTTCATCAATGATATTTTGTGTTGCTCTCGTATCAATTAGAGCAACAATTCGCTGCCCTCCAAGCACTCCACAAACTCTGAAAGACTAATTCTTTTGAAAACTAGAAAGTTGGGCAAATGCACCCCCACTTTCTTGGTCTTTCCCATCTCTTCTAGAGCCTCTTCTCTTTCCGAAAAATCAGACTACTATTCTGATATCTCAAATTCTGATCTATCAGCATAATACACCTCCATGTGATGAGATTTGCCTCTTTCTAAGCACTTGTGAACCGAGGCCCACAGTTCCTTGCAAGTGTAGCATAGTTTCTTCCTTCAGAGCTCATTGCGGAGGTCAACATCCATCTGAGAAGGAAACTGTTTGGTCTGATTTGAAAAATGCTTCTTATACTTCTTGTGAGCAAAAGGCTTGGACTAAAATTTTGGCCTTGGGGCAGCCAACTCCATGCTTCTAGATTTCTTGATTGCTTCCGTAAGTGTTAGTGGATCGAAAGACTTCACCCACAACTTCAATGGTTCCATTAGTCCCTCAAAAAATAGGACTACAAGCCTTCGTTCAATGATGTTGGGCACCATCACAAAAAGCCTCTCCAAATCTGAAATGTATGTTTCAAGTGAGCTCATTGCAAGTGTAGCATAGTTTCATCCTTCGGAGCTCATTGCGGAGGTCCTCTGTAATGTCCCCATTTTTAGCCCTACACTTTCCAGTGATTGATAGCCTATCCCTGGGTGTTGTAGGCTAGTCAGAGGCAGAATTAGGGTTTTTGGCTACTTGATGATTTATTCTGAAGATTTTGGGGTTTGCATGTTGGAGTTTGGTTGTTTGGATTCTGAATTCCTTCTGGGTTTTCAGAGAGCTTCGCAGTGGTATGACATGCAGCTACGTCGGGCAACCTTTCCAGACTTACTATTTTTAGTAAGTTATGACAGCTACATCTTGGAGTTTGGGATTTTGGATTGCGGATTCTTTCTAAATTTTCAGAAAGCTTCGCAATGGTATCGCATGCACCTTGATCCGAGCAACTTTTTGAATTTATTATTTTTAGTAAATTCTATTTTTGGCAATGGTCCAATTGGCATCAGCTAAGCAGGCTTTCCTCTTCAAGCAGTTCAGTTGATATTGTTATTTTTAGCCTTTTGATGCATTTTTTGGAGGGATAAGTTATTTTGATTAAAATAATGTTATATTTTCACATTAACCCCTTGGCCTAGCAGTATTATTTTAAGTTGTTTTTAAAAGGGGGTCTTGAAGGGTGGACACCTCATCAGGAGGCTATTTTAAATATTTCTAAGGTCAAAAATGATGCTTGAGGAAGTGGACGCCTATTTTGATGAAGAGTTTATTTTATTAAAATGAGTTAATCTCCCTTTAACTTGGACGCCATCTTGAGGAGGGAAAAGTCAGTTTGAGATTTGAATTTTTGTCTCCTTGTGAATTGGACGCACTTTCTAGAAGATTTTGGAGGCTCTTCTCAGTGTCTATAAAAGGAGGCTTCTATTCTTCATTTGGATGGATTGTTGCTTATCATACTGTTATGCTGCTGAAATGCTTTTAGAGTTTGCTTCGAGGAATGCATACCTCCTAGTTCTTTCTCTTGGTTTTGTGCTTGAAAGATAGCACCTAGCTAAGTTTCAGAGACTGCTTCTCATCTAGACTAGCAGACAGAGCATCAAGGTTGAAGATATTAGAGGTTTGTCAATTTTGCACTTGCTGGTTAGGGTTTTTGCTGAAGTAGAAATCTGCTCATAAGTCCTTGGGTGATTTTTATTTGGTTATGGGTATTTAACAAATGAGTTTTGTTGCCTTGGGCGCCCCTCTGTGCTGAATTTCAGAATTTATTATCAAGTGTGTGATTTTTAAGGAAGAAATAGCCCTTCTAGAGGGCCATACCATGCAGGGGATGCTTTGGAGTTCGAGCTAAAATAATTTATGAGCTTTGGTTGCAGTTTGTTGCTTGGGATTTGGGTGCCTACTCTCTAGAAGGCTTTTGGTTTTGGTTTGGTGTCTTTTGAGTGAATTTAGAGCGAGTTCTATGCATTTTGGTGAGTTGTCTAGTTGCTGGTTATGCATTTAAGTTGCTGGTTTGTCAGAAATCAGATTGTAGAAGTTGTCGTTTGGGTTGGGTTTTAGTGTGGTTTGAGTCATGTGAGGATAGGAGAGTCATATTTAATATTTGCAGCATTGAGACACTTGATTACATTGATACTGGCAAGAGTTTCATCATTGTAAAGTTGAACAGCAGTACTGTCAACTATCTTATTTACTTGCTAAGCATTTGTAATTTCCCACTCTTAGTGGAAGAGACTGGCCACTACCCAGTCTTCATTGTATTGCATTGGATCCTCAGCACCATATGTTAGCACCTCATCCATTCCGGGTTTGAGTGCACATCCTTGGTGTTTGAGTTACTTTCAGCATTGCATCATTTACAATAGAATCTTCGTCAAATGATAGCGCCTTACCCACCTCGGGTTTGGAGTGCACATGCTTGGTGTTAAAGTTTACTTTTCAGTATTGCATCATCTCCTTAGTTCCTCCGCCATATGGTAGCTCCTTGCCCACTTGGGTTTGGAAGCACATTCTTGGCGTTGAGTTTTTTTCAGCATTTATTACTTTCCAGTACTGCTGTAGATTGAGCTCTAACGACCCTCAACACCATGTGCAAGCCCCTCACCCACATCGGGTTTTAGGGCCCACGTCTTGGGTTGAGTTACTTCAACATCATTTTAGTTTTGGGCTAACCTTAACGGGTTCTTGTGTGCTGAGTTGCTCATTGTAAAATTTGGAAAAAATTTGGTCTAGTTCATTATATCATCATCCATCTAAGAAGGAAAAATTTTGGTCTGATTTGAAAAATGCTTTTTGTCCTTCTTGTGAGCAAAAGGCTTGCACTGAAATTTTGGCCTTGGGGAAGCCAACTCCATGCTTCTAGATTTCTTGATTGCTTCCATAAGTGTTGGTGGATCGAAAGACTTCACCCACAACTTCAATGGTTCCATTAGTCCCTTAAAAAATAGGACTACAAGCCTTCATTCAATGATGTTGGGCACCATCACGGAAAGCCTCTCCAAATCTGAAATGTATGTGTCACGTGAGCCATGCTGCTTCAACTGTGCAAGCTCACGAAATCTCACCTCAAGGTCCTTGGTATCGAATCTCTTAATGAGTTTATTAGTAAACTCTTCATAGGTTATGGCCAAGAGTGACCAAACAGCGATATCACCACTCATGGGCAGCCCCATCCAAATGTAAGGTAGCAAACTTGATGGCATCTTGTTCTGGCATCGGCCTCAATGAGAGCTAATTATCAAGCTTTTGGACCCATGATCTTGCCGAACACTTTTCACTTCCATCGAAATAAACCAAGGTAACCTTACCAAGGGCTTGTCAGTAATCCCTTGGACGCATAGGAGCACGATTCTCATATCTTCCCCCTCCTCTCTTCTTTTGATTCATGTATTGATCCAAGGATAGAATCTCACGGATCTTTGCAAGAAGGGAAGTGCATAGATGGTAGACTCGCCAAAAACTCTTTCAAAACGATTTTTTGGTGCAAATACTCACCTAGAAAAACTCGCAGTTTTTTCTGAAAAAACTTGCCGAGTTTTTGGCGAGTTTTAAAAAAAACTCAGCCTCTTAGCAAAAACAAACCTACAGGCAGAATAAAGGCAATTTCGATTCATTTTTTGCAGTTTTTGTGGTTTTCAAGGTCTTAATTTGGGTTTTTTCAGCATTATTTTTTGCCACTCAAAAAATCATGAAAATGAGGTGCACCATGGAGTTTCGTATGATTTCGGAAGCCTTAAATTGGTGCTGGCGGTGGGGGCGCTGCCCCTCGACCCCGCCCTGTACCACGACAAGGAGCGCGCCAAGGGCGCTGCCCCCAGACCCCGCAAGGGGCGCTGCCCCTCGACCCCCACGAGGGGTGTTGCCCCCAAACCCCCACAAGGGGCACTGCCCCTTGACCCCATTGGGGGCATTGCCCTCAAACTCCCATTGAATTCATTTGATTTTCTAGGTACTCTCTAAGTCCAAGTTTTCAAGCTTGCCTACAAGTCTTTATCTTTAATATCGTCTAGTTCTACCTCTCCCCTAGTTTTCACTAGACATGGGAAAGAGGAAGATGTAAATTTGTAAAATATATTAATGTAGTAGTTAATTTCATTTTTACAAAAACAATTTGCTATTTTCATTTTGTTTTAGAATATCAACACTAGCACATTTCACATGAGGATGCCATTTTGTACCCAATTTGCTTTTAAATCAATCAAATACAACTAGACTCGGCTTGTTTCTTTTATGTACTCATTTATTGACTCATTTGATGCATCTTATCTTTGAATTTTGCAAAAAAAATGCGTTTTTAGTGAAGTTTAAGCAATTTTTTAAGTTCCCGAGTTTTTTGTCTAGTTTTTTCCGAACCGAGTTTTACGGGTTTGCCGAGTACTTGCAAACGCCGAGTATTCCAACTATGGGGAAGCATATTCCATGTAGCTATTCCTCACTTCATCAGGCATCGGTACTTCAGGCTCAGCAGGTGGTTCCTCCCTTTGAGTAAAGGTAGGTAGAAGAGGTCTAGGGGCTGATCCTCTCGACACATCAACATGTTTGTTGGCATTTAAATTTGCACCTCTGGAATGTGAATTTGAAACGGACAATTATGCATAGATAAACTGCTCTTCAAATTAGGAGCGGAAGCTCCCTCTTGCTAATGGTATGAAAGAAAGTAAATTAAAACTAATTCGCCTATCTTTTTGTTTCAGCTAGAGCACAAGGTTTATAAAACACAAACGTCGCAGCTAAGATTTTCTGATTAAGAACTTGAACTACGACTAACTTAAGCTAAAGACATTTCTAACTTCTCAAGTAATACGCAAAGCAAGAGAATTAGCAATGAACAAGGTTTGATTCTCTGACAAAAGTGCTTAAGTAAACTCTTCCCAACATTCACCTACTTACTTTCAATGTAGGCTGAAATGAAGATCAATAAACGTACTTAGACAACTCTCCTCTCAACATACATCTACTTACTTTAAATGTAAGCTGAAATTTAAGATTATATAAACATAACACAAAAGACAGAAACTTGAGACATTATATCAAGGCTAAGGAGGCTCAAGACTTTATTTCTCAAACTTCTGGAACAAAAGATTACACTAAACACATGCACGGAACAAGAACTTGTAGCTAAAGAGGCTTGCAAATTGTTCTTACACAAAAGGGACAGCGATTACAACAACTACTTGTTGGCTAAAAGAGACTCAGCAATTCGCTATAATAAACACAATTGAACACTGAATAACAATAGAATACACTTAGGCTCAGCATTTTGTTATCACTACTGTGGTTAAAAAAACTAATGAGCAAAGGCTCTTATTTATAGGAAAGCAGAGCAGTAGGGAACCCTAAAATCTCCTCCCTTTTACAACTACAGCTTGCTCGGCAAGCAAGCTTTATTTCTAAATCTAGAAAGAAGATAACATCTAACACCTAAGAAAGCAGGAAAAGCAAGAAATGCCAATTATTACAATTTATCTTCTTTCTCTTCTTCAAAGAATGGATAAGAATTGTTCCAAGACTAGAAAGAAAGCTTCTAGAAGAAAGCTGCTTTGAATCTCAATGACATCCGCTAAAAAGCAGGAAACTATGTCCCGATCAAGTGCATCTATACCCTCAATAGCAAAGTTACGCTTTTCTAAGATATCCTCTCCATCTGCAATTGATCTCAGGAAATCTTCAACCTCATTGGCCGCTTTTTCAAACTTTGCTGACATCATGGAAATATGACTCATTCTCCCACCAACTGGATTGCTACTATCACAGCCACGAACAACACTCTGAAATTGTGTTTGTACTTCATCAAGCCCGATATAGGAACCATCTTCAAGACTGTATCAAGAAGGAATCTCTGTGACAAACTCATTGATGAAAAGAAGAGCTTTGATCACCCTTTGTCTATAGGCAACAAACTCCTCGGATATCTTCTCGTAGGTTTTAACCTTGAAGACATGATGCTCTCTCCAAGCAAGGATCTGCCTCATGTGTTCTTTTGAGACCACTGAACCATAGGCTGTATCCAAATCAGCAATGATGATTTCATGCCTTGGTTTCACCTCAGCCATTGACTGTTCAAACCCTTGAATACCTTGACGCAGCACATGAGTGTTGTCTCTCAACTGAAACATTTGTGCTAAGATCTCCTTTCCTCTTACAATGAAACTCTTGATCCACTCTTGAGTTTCCTTCCCACAAATTACCAGCTATCTCAACTGATGATGATCGGCTGGTGTATCTAAAACCTGGGGCAGCAAATGAGTAGCCTATGAAGAACCATGGACAAGGTTAGAAATATAAAGCCTAAGTTGTTGTATTTCAGCCTTGAGGGTTGCTTTGTCTTCTCCATCATCCTTGAGCACTCTTTCTTGAAGGCTCTAAGACACAACTCTGAACATACTGGCATCCGCATGTTTGGTGATTTTACCAAGATTAGTCTTGACCATCACAAAGTCATCCATATTCACCTTATCCCTATTCCTATCTTCAAGAGGCGTAGAAGTCTCCATGACTGCTCCATCAGGATTCCTCTCAAAATGAACTTGCTTCTTTGCTTTCTTCTTAGGAGGTTCCTGATAGATGTTATCAAGGTCATCAAAATCCACCTGATATGAAGGTCTTCTTCTTACCCTTCCCAAGGAGCTCTCAAGCCAAGACATGGTAGTATCTTTACTAACTTCCTTGGGAGGTACAATTGCAATTTCTTCGTCCTCTTCAATATCCAGGTTGATGTGAATTGGTGAAAACCCTATCAATGGTATTGAATCATGTGTTAAAGGTGGTTCCTTTGATTCCTTCTGACGTATGGGCTCTTCAGGATGAGCTTCTACTTCAACTATGGGTTGCTCCTGTATGACTATTCCTAAGAAATCTAACCTTCTTCTTACGTTTTTATTTGACCTACTACCCTTCATGCCTTCTTGAGATTAACTTACGCCTTTCCCTTTCGACTGTGCTCTGGAAGAAGACGGAAGTGTCCTTGGCGGCTCTACTACTGGAATGGAGTTTTTTCTCTTAAGGATTAGGAAAACCTTGTTGTGCTCGAGGACTTGTCTTGTCCTATCTTCAACTAAGAGGGACTCTTTGTTAGCCCAATTGACTTGAGGAAGGGGCTGATCTTCAATTCGCTTCTGAGCATACATCGAGAGGAGCACATCCTCATCATCATCTGATAACCCTTCAATGTCCTCTGATAAACAGTATTTCATCTGGTGAAGAGTGAACCTATTGTAACTACGCCTCCACACCTCGAACTCATCTATGCAATTGGCCCAAAAGTCTTTGAGAGCGGGTAAATGAGCATAGTTTTTCTCAAGTCGATCAGCATAGACGCCATGAGGGTCATAAGATCGTCTCTTGTTGTAAGGCTTAAGACCAAATTTATCTAACTCATCCCTCATAGTCTTAGCATCTACTGCTGATCTGCATGTATAAATCCCAAGCCCAAGTGGAAAATTAAGGGCAGCTTTCTTTCTATTCCTCAAGACTGTGGACCTCACGTGCCTGCCTTAAGAATTCCATGAAGACGACCTCGTCTAACGAGTACCTCGGCAACATGAGTGAAGCGCCTGAAAAGCCATAGACTCTGAGATAGGTGACAGTAGGAAACTGTATAAACCAATCTACCCACTCCGCCATCGCTGCTCTTGCAGTGGATGAGATACGAACGTGCAATTCATTGTCCAGGTCTTGCACTGTGTGAATCAAGAAAGCCTCATTCACCCTCTTATAATGATGCAATGACTTCGTGAATTCCAACTGAGGGTAATAGTTATAGATATGTTGTATATTTAGAGATCCTTCAGTGTTCAACACTCTGAATTGACCTTAGAAGGCCACTACGTAGACTAGGTAGGAAACGATATGGAACTCATGAATTTGGAAGTATTTTATTATCTGTTGATGGAGGTTGTCACTAATCAAGGTGGCCCAATCATAGAACTCAGTCTTCTTCATGATGTGGGGTATGGCATATAACATCCAGGGTTGAAACTTTGTAGCATCTTCTTGTCCAGTTACCCTGTTGAGCAAGGTGATTATGATGGAAATCTCATCTTTGAATTCTCCTCGCCTAATGTTCTTAGGCAAAGTCTTATGTTTTTCCTTCATCCACCTTTGTGCAATCTTCTTACTATACTTGTCCTTATGCATTTCCCACATCTTTTCACATTCGCCCTTAGAGATAGTGACACTTTCAAGCCATGGGGGAATGGAAAAGCATCTCTCGATCACATCAGGTTTCAAACTGCAGATCAATCTGCCATCAATTGATTGAATCTCCCTTGTCACCGGATTGTAATGCTCGATGCAAGCGATTACAAATTCAAGGCTCTGTACTAAAATAGGAATAGACGCTGCTGCAAGGAGTCCAGAGTGTCCCAAGTTTCTAATTGTAGTGTTGCCTGTGCTCTCCAAAGCACGTAGATCAAACACCGGCTTGATGTGATGCAAGTCTGTCTTAGCTATTTTGATGAAATCATGGTAGAGAGCTGATTTGGTCTTGAGCAACTTTCTATTTTTAGAATGCTGGTTTTTCAACCTCAAAGGGACAAATTTTTTGGAATTTTTTCTGAGATATGGGTTTTGCTCAAAATTTTCTTGCAAGTCAACCCAGATCATCTATTTTTGAAAATTTTGAACTTAGACTAAAAAGGCAGCAAACCCTAATTTCTTCAATTTTTCACCAAAAAAGCTGGCACCTAGCTTTTGTTCAGAAGACAATTTGGAATGAACCCAGTTGATTAGATTTGAAAAATACTAATGGCTGATGGAAAAAGCAACAAACCCTAAAATCTGAAATTTGCTTGAAAAAAGTTGAGATCTAGGTTTTCTTCAGAAGACTATTTCAAGAGGGACCCAAATGATCAAAATTTGAAAACACTGAGGATTTCATTGACATGCAAATAAAAAGCAGCTACTGCAACTTGATGAATTTCTTCAAAAAATTCTTCAAAAGAATGAGTTGAGCAGACCCAGAAAGCTGAAAATTGGAGTCTTTGATCTTCTCCTTCAGAAAATTGATGTTCTGAATGAAAAAGAACAAAAAAGCAAGGTCTTATGTTGCTAGTCTGAAAATTATTTTTGAAAATCAGCAACTCTGAGCTTTTGATTCTTGAAATAACACTTCAAATTTTTCCGCTCCACTTTCTCCTTGCGACGCCACCTGCAAAAATGATGAAAATTGCATGAAAGAGAGGCATTAAATAGACTTTGGGTTTGAAATAGCTTTGCTTTATTTTGCTTTAATCTTCAAAACCCTAAAATCAGCTAGTTCGATGAACTTGGACATTCTCTTCATCTTGCAATTTTGAAACTTTTGAAAATTTTGGCTAAGGCATGACAAGTTGGGCACCCTTCTTGGCTAGGGGCGCCAACTTCCTCCAGAGTTAGCCATTTTTTGGAGTTTTTCAACTTTTCACAATTTTGAAGCCCCACTTTGACCTCGATCTCTAGCTTCCAAATTGATCCGATGAGCGATTTGGATGATTCATCACGTAGCCTGACTGATTCTGAGAAGATCACCCTGGAGGCACTTCTGGCTAAAAACTTCGTTTTGACCTTCAAATTCATGGGAGCCTATTTCCTCCAGGGGCGCCCATTTTGTCCAAAGTTGGCCATTTTTATGTTCATGAAGTTCCTCTTCTTTCCCTTTGATCTTTTGATGAATTCTTGATTCCGGGAGCTAGAATGATCGAATTGACTGGTTGACAACTTCATTGGATAGCTCGATTGAATCTGACGAGGTGATCTTGGAGGCTGTGTAATGTTGTACTAATTTTCTCAACTGAAAACTCTTTGCATAGTCGAGTAGAGGTTAGATTTTCGCATTTATGACGTTCTGGGTTGTCTTAGAATCTTTTTCTAGACAAAACCCATATCTCAGATTTTTTGCCGAAAATAACTCTTCAAAAGGCTATTTTTAGCCTCAGTAGGCTATTTTTAGTTTTCCAGAAATCTTGTCAGAATATAGCCGTGTTCACAGTCAACATGCGAGTTTTTCAGAGTGTAGTTCACACAGACTGAATTCAAGACCAAATCGATCTTAATTCATAATTTCATCAGGAAAGCTGAGACCGATTTGTATCAAGCACATTAAAAGGGTTGACAGGTGTAGTTACTCAAATCCATATGGTTGCATGCCTTGTATGGCCGATTGTCTTCCAAAGCCGGTTTAGAGGGTTGATACCGTTGGAATTTTGCATGTGCAGCAAGTTCGTTTGCATTTCTCACAACTAGAGTGTGCGTAGTCAAACCTCACAGTTTCGTCATGCAAAAGCGTCAGAAGCATAAAGCTGCAGAAGAGATAGTGGCCATCACTTCAATTACGGAGCCGCCAAAGTTATAAGTCAGTGAAATGCTAGTTTGAGTGTGCAAAGGTTGCCAAGATTGCTCAAGTTGCTGACATTCAAATGCTGATGCAGTTAACAATCTCGTTGAGGGATTGGTTGCTCGAGATCACGGCCAGTAGACTTCAATTCCCACCTCTCAGAATAGACATTAAACAAAGGAGTTAAAACTTGGCATTACCTTTTCAAGTTAACTCGCTGTCTCGTCTCATGCATATCTATTCTGAGATCAACTTTATTCACTTGGAGTTTTATTTAGGGTTTTGTTAACTGATGGTAGTGTTCCAATTAACATGCTTTCAATAAGGACGTGCATGCTTGCACAATTGTCCATTTTTAGATTAGATGTTTCGGTTAACTGATGGTAGTTTTCCAGTTAATTGTATAGTTTTCTTTATTAGGGCTTAGTAATAAATCTTGCATGCATTGCAAGACTGTAGTTGACTCAAGGTGATTTTAGGGTTCCCTACACCTTTTGATGTCTATAAATAAGAGTTTTTGCTCATTTGTACATAACTTTTGCACGAAAGAGAAATATATGTTGTGCCTACCTTGCCTTCAATATTGCTCGTTCTGTATCTGTTCATGCGTTTTACTATTATGATGAATTGTTATGCCACATAGGGTTTCATGCAATTATAATGGTGAATTATTTCCTTAGTTAGATCAAATCTGTTTTGTGTTCAATAAACTCATCCAGATTGAGCTGATAGATGTGCCACCTTGCCTTCAAGTTGAGAATTTGTACTTGGTTATCGTGTGATGTGTGTGAATAATAAACTTATTCAGATTGAGCTGATAGATGTGCCATCTTGCCTTCAAGTTGAGAATCTGTATTCAGTTTATCGTATGTGTGTTGCAATAAACTTGTTTAGATTGAGCTGATAGATGTGCCACCTTGCCTTCAAGTTGAGAATCTATACTTGTTTATCGTCAGATAGTCATCCTTGCTCCATTTCCTCATGCTCTGTTTTTTGAGGAAACTGGATAGATTTAAAGTAGTTAGCTTAGTTGTAGTTAATGATTTAAACAGAAAATCCTTAGCTGCAACGTTCTTGGTTTTCTTAACCTTGTGCCTCTTCCAGCTGAGAACAAAAAGATAGGACTTAGATTACTTTTCTTTTCCACGCATTCCAGCACAACGAGGGAGCTTCCCCTCCTAATTTGAAGAGCACTCACTGCGTAGTGTGCATAGCTGTCCATACAAACCTGCACTCCAGAGGTGTTAGTTTTTACGCCAACACGTTGGATAGCCCTTTCTCTCCAGGGGCGCCCACCTTGACCAAACTTAGAATTTTTTTGTTTCTTCAATTCTTCTTCTACAGATGGTCCTGTCAGATATGGAAATCCGGGCGTCGAATTGACTGATGGTTGGGCTCGTCGCGAAGCTGAGGAGATTCCAAGAGGGGTCTTCTGGGAGGAACTTTGTCAAAAAGTTGAATTTAAGGTACCAAAAGTTTGGGCACCCCTGGCAAGCTGGGGTGCCCAACTTCACCAGAGTTAGCCATTTTTATGTATGTTCTCTGCTTTCAACTTTGGCTCTTGTCAGACCCTTTGTTCCACCTGCTACATCGAGCGACTGCCAACTCCATTTAACATGTTGGAGATCTCGTTGGAAAGCCTGATCAATCTTGAAGAAGTCATCTTGGGAGCTTCACTGGCAAAATCATCCATTTGGACCTTTGAAATCATCAATGCCTTTCTCTTCTAGGGGCGCCCATTTGCTCTAGACTTAGAAACTTTTCAAGCATTTTCATGATTTTCATTTTGTCTTATGTTTGAAACTTCCCTGTTTGATCTCAAATCCCGAACGACTGGATGATCCAATGACTGCACTGCCGGATTCGTTGCAAAGCTGGGAGGATTGTTAACACCTTTGACTGGGAGCTCAAGCCTTAATTTTATCATTTAATTCCCTAAAAAGATGGGCGCCTATCTCCTCTTGGGGCGTCCATGTCAAGGAGACTTAGTCAATTTTAGGTAGATTTCACCTTTTTCCTCATTCATCGTGCATGTTCATCAACTCACCTTTGTTCAGCGCTTGAGTGTTGAATCTGACGCCTGGTAGCTGATTGACCTCCATTGATAACTTCGGAGCTCCTAAAATGCTGCTAAAAAAGCAGAATAGACCCACTGGGGCAAAACTGATCTTTTTGAGATTCTAACTGCACTAGCCTGATATGGAAGTATTTTGAGCCAATCAAAATCAGTTTGGACCCTGGCAGACCAACTTTCTATTTTTAGAAATTTTCTATTTTTAGGAAATTTTGCCAGTATCCGTTTCAAAAGAAACCTAGAAAAACCCAGAAAAAGTTACTATTTTTAGAAAATTTCTAAAAATAGCAGTTTTCCTAAAAAGTAGGGATGAAAAACTGAGATCTGGATTTTGTAGATTAGGTCGCTCTAAGCAAACCCAGATTGTCAGATTTTGGGAATTTCACATTCTGACCCCTCATGCAAGGCATACACACCCCAATTTTGACCTTTTCGACAGATTTAACAAGGCTTTTACTCATTTCTTCAAAATGTAGAAGTGTAACAAAAATTTTAATTTTGGGGTACAACAATGTTGACTGATAGGTCTCCCATTTGGATTCACATTGGAGGCACTTGTTTCAATATATGAATTATGCGGAAAGGTAGTCATGTTTTGATTCATCTTGGCAAACATCTGGGACATCATGTCCATCATAGTATCAAACTTCCTCTTAGCTCTAGCATCAACACTTTCCTCTCGAGATGGTCCCTTCTCCTTATCTTCCATGTTCTCAACTACTATATCCCAATTTTTGAGAACCTCTAAAAAGGTATCCTCAAACGGAACTGACAGGGTCTAAAACTGTTGTCTCTTCTGCTCTCTGTTGCAATATTTAGCTTCTCTATCACTCATAGAGAACTTTTGTCGACTATGAGCACTGAAAGCACAAGCTAACAGGATGACCAGCTCTGATACCAATGAAATATACCCCTTAGTTTTTTCCCAAATTTTTCACACACACTCACCCATTAGCTCAATGTAAAGAAAAGTAAACTAGAAGTAACCCTTCACTTTTTGATCATCCAGATCTCAAAGCATAAGGTGTAAGGGGATCTAATTACAATATGAAAATGTTGGAAGTATAAGAGCTATTGGCGGCAAACCAGCCAATAGAGAAAAGTAAATACTTGACGGCAAAGTCAGCCACTTCCACTTTTCAACGAGCTACAGGAAAGTAAAGTAAAGCAAAGCAAAGAACTTGGCGGCATAGCCAACCACTTCCACTTTTCAGCAAGCAACAAGAAAATAAGCAAAACTCAACCACTTATCCAAGGGGAGTGTAATACCAAAATACTGAAACGGGAAAGCTAATTAGTACTACTATTAGTGTTACAATATGGTGTCTATCACAACATATCATGAGATAATCAAAGAGTATGAAAGCCCAAGTGTCAAATATCCATTCCTAAGACATTACAATGATAAGGCATTATAATAATATGAGAATATAATGAAAAAACCAGGTCTGATACGCTGCAACAGCAGTCTGATATGATAGGGCAGCAAACTGGAAAACTCAACCAGCCATCAAGAAAACATCATAACTTCCTCTAGACACCTCGGAATGACCCCAAATCAGTTGCAATGGGTGAAACAAGGCTAGGCGCCCAACCTCCAACTGAGAAACTCCTTAAAACTGGCAACCAAACTCCAACACAGATCCCAAGACACCACTTGCAAGTTGTACGACCTCCCAGTGAGGGCGACCAACTAGGAAAAAACCTCAACCAAAAATCATGAAACTCCAGGCAAAGGCGCGCCCAAGAGAGGAATACAATGAGCCAACGCCCACAAAAATATAACAACTCCTTGGATCAACGTGAGCATAAACATACTTCATCCCTTCACAAAACCAACAACTAGAAACTGATAGAAACACTCCAAAATGATCATCAAACAGAAAACTAACTCACACCCACACCAAAATGTCAAAAAACATCAAAACCCACAAGATCGGAAAACCTGAAAGAAGCCATCACCAATGAAGCTCAATCCGCAACCTCTGAATGAAGAAGCGTCCACTATTCAGCTAGGAGTTATCTTGCAAACTCGAAACTGAAGAACTAGGAGGTGTATCAACCTCGAAGCAAGAGTCTGAACTAATTTCAGAAACACTTTATTATGATAAAATTGGATAACCAAATGAGAGGGAGAGGGGGCGTATTTATAAGCTCAAACCCAGGAATTTGAATCCTCAATTCCCTCCAAAAAGGGACGCCCACATGAAGAGGAATAAAATAATCTTTTAAATTCATCTTTGACTCATCAAACTAGGCGTCCCACTTGACTTGGCAATATTAAACCTTTAAAATGCAATAATCTTCCAATTTGGATATCCACATGAAAGGCCTGCATTTTATAAACAACTAAGTTATAAGCCTAGGCGTGGGGGGCCAAAAAGCAACATTAGAAAATAACATAAGTTATTAACTTTCCTTTTCCAAATTCCAAGAAAGTTGGAGAAGCCTTTGCCAATACTACACTATCATACTGCTAGAAATAGTAACTGAGTGTTGAATTGTTGCCAAACCACACTGCCAAAAATAGCACTTACTATAAATAGCATACTGCTAAAAATAGTGACTCCAAACACCATTTGAGCACATTCTAAGTAGCCCTTCGTAACTTACTAAAAAATAGCAAGTTGAGAAATAGTCATTGATGAAAATGCATGTGGCACGCCACTGAAGCTCTATGAAAAACCAAAAAGACCCAGAAAACATATTGGCAAACTCCTGCAACCATCCCCTGAAAACTCAGAAAGATACCTCCTAGAAAATAGGAAACCCTAATTCAACTTCTGACTAGGCTACAGGCCTCCGAAATAGGCTAACAATCTTAGAAAGGACTAGTGCTAAGAAGGGGACATTACAATCATCAATTGAATCTTAATCAAATTCCTTACAAAATACATTTTTAAGCACTTGTGTTCAAGCATGGGAATCCTGGGACAAAAAACCTAGTGATTTTAAGGATGATCTCATGCATAGCTCATATTTGAGCTTTACTCGATGTCGACTCTAGCCACATTGTATTGATCCAATTTGCAATTGCTATTGTAGTTATTGATATTGCAAAACTATTTGAATGTAATACAACCATTATTGTAATAAGAAAGAGATCGGAATTTACACCTATTATTTGTGTAACGTACTAACCCTTCCATAAAGTAAAAATTTCTTAATTTACACCAAACAAGTAAATAAATAACAAAAGCATTGCAATAAATTTTTTCTTTTCTTTTATTGATAATTCCCAAACAAGATATAAAACATATTCCAACATGTATTCGTTTCTTTTCAAATATACTTCAATGTAAGAAAGCATACAAATACATACATAGCTCATAAAGCTTTTGAACAACTAGTAGTAAGACAGTCCAGGATCTTCCCTTTCAAATTTTGGTTCTTCTATCACCTGTTGCGGAGGAGAAGCATCACTCAGGTGCTTTTCTGTCAACCACGGACTCATAATGCAATCCCCCGCACATCTATCATTCGATAGATAGCCCTTCCCTTCGACGAAGAGATTGGTAGAGTATCCGATGACAACAACCAACTAAGCATAGTGTTGTGTCCTACATAACTAGAACCTGTGCAATCCGGCAATCTCGAACTAGTATGTAATACTGGATCACGATGAACTGGCAGTGTAATCTCAATAGTCACACAATCTTTAGTGGAGTCTCGGACATTGCACTACTTTGGCCAAAGTGTTATATTCAGTAAATGACTAAGAGTCAACTATCACATACACTATTCAGGGCCGATTTGACTTAAGTCTATCTTACGCTACGCATAGGTATTGTCCTTCAATGGATAATTTGTCATCCCAGACTAACCTACAACATACTATTCTACTTGAAATGAATCTAAATAGCAAGTATACAAGCCCACTCCCACACTGGATTAACTATCCTAGGAGTAACACAAGCTTTTTTGGTTAATTTAATAACTTAGTTGGGTGTACCTCAAGTGACTCTTGCATTTAATCAAGCCTAGTAAATAATAACTAATATAAGCATCATTCTCCTATTATGTAGATCTTACAATCACGATATAAAAACAACTAGAAAGCTTCAATTCCCTTTTTCAAGAAACAATCATAATTACTTCTATTGCACAAACAAAAAAGACATTCCATGCAGCGTAGAAAACACAATAAATCTTTGTAAATGATAAGAAGAAGAAACTCCATGCCTATTATCGTTTATCCCAGATAATGATGACAGTGCAGCCTTCTCCAACAATAGTTCAACTTAATTCAACTTCCCAACACAACTCTCTCTTTCTCATTGATAGCACACTACTCTCAAATATTAAAACAACTCCTCCTCACAGAATCTCACTCTTTTCTCACTTATAAATCAGATGAGAATGACTAGTGAACTTAGATATGATAGACAGCTAAAGACGTATACTCTTGGTATGATACATCTCTCTCAAGTGAAATAATGGTCACAGAATACTACAGAAATGTGAATGATTATGAATGGTTGCAAATAATGATCACTCAAGAATGGGTAAGAATAAGAATAATGATACGTTTCAAATGAGTTGGTGTGACTATTTATAGAGCAGCCAGCCTACAGAAATCCTATAGTTTTGGCATGTAAAATGACACCAATTCCATGCAACATGATTCAACACAAAGGTGGCAATGATAGAAGCTCAGACTCAGCAAAAAGCATAACAGATCGACTTCCATATTGATAGCATTCAAATGACCATTTCAACCTGCACATGGAGAATTCGTATTTTTCTCCTAAAATGCCATCTACAAGAAAGTGAAAATAGAGGTGGCACCAAATCTAGCAAGTTGGCGCGATTCTCAGGTGAAAAGAATGTCAATGATAAATAAGCAACACATAAGTCAAATCAACTTGTTCTATGGGTTGAGTCGACTGAAGCAAATAAATGTGTTGGATTTAGTCCATGCTTTCATAATTTCACATATCAACCAAGTCAAAGCCAGCAGAATTTAGGCGTATTGCTTATGTTTCACTCTTGCGTATTTTTAGCTAGTAATACGTGACTTTTACACAATGTCGTGTATGATCCAAAGTCGGCTTCCATAATAATAATCAAAATTGACATATTTCAGCCATGGTTTAATAACGTTAAAAGAAGTCTTCAATAAATCGGCTTCTTACTAAATAAGAATAAGTTGAATTCCAAAAGTAATAAAATCAATATGTAAAATATATATTATTATTATTATTATTATTATTATTATTATTATTATTATATAACTAAACATATATTAATAATATTTTAATATATATTTACATATAAATATATATATGTATATATATTTATTTATCGTAAGCTAGTCAACATACATCTGATATATATATATATATATATATATATATAACTAAACATATATAATATGTTAATATATATTTACATATAAACATATCTATCATAAGCCAGTCAGCATACATCCAATATATATATATATATATATATATATATATAAACATATATAAACATACAAGCAAAGTAATTGTAATATATATACCTCTATGTACAAGTATATGTAGGTATACCATATCGATGCATCCATACGAGCATGTCCATTTGCTAACGTACACTTGTATCGATATGTATATACATATGGATACGTGTATATACTATACATATATATATATGTTCACATTTGATTCACTTACATCCATTTACGTTATCATAACAATAGGTGTGTACGCGTGGTATATCTATACATATGCATATACGTGTCGTTAGATCCTCTTGACACGCATGTGCATACATATAAACATACTTCCACCTACATCCCACCTATCCATATGATAGTAATGACACAAGAAAGATCTTAGAAACTCAAATAGATAAACATCACCCGCAAAAGTATGCAGAAGTAAACAAGACTCCTATTGCAAACATAAAAGCTATGAATGACTTACCTATAACCCATAAACTAACTCAATTCAATCACTCTAATGTGGTGTGTGTATGCTCAATTAGTTTACTTTTACTGGTTACCCGACCAAGATCTTCTCTCGAGTGATACTTCTCCTCCACCTGGAGGAATGGAACACATACCTACATCCACTAACACATACTCATGGCAGTCAAATGCTCATAACATATGCAATATACATAAACATCTCCAAAGTTAGAATAAATACAATTCAATAACCTTTCATTCACATAAATGCAGTATTTCACCATAAATAACATCAACTAAAGTAACATTAAATGAGACAATCATCAAATGTGAAAACATTCATATTGACAAGGTACAAGCATATTTTTTTTATCTCCAGATTTCTCATTACATCCATTTTTACCCTATGAAATAATAGTAAATAGTAACTATACAATCGCGGTGTAACAATTTGCTATTCGTTCTAATAAAGATCGGGAGTTATTTTCGTCATTTGACGTTTGAAAAGTAATGATATTGTTGATGCATAAACAATAATTTGAATCTGATTTCTCTAAGATTTGAGTTAATGCTAGGGGCAATAATGTTGTTATTCAAATAAAAAGTATTTCTGGAAGGTTAAGAATCAGCTTTCCATTATTGTTTTGGATTGGGACATTACATTACCATCTACAAGATGTAGGAATAAACACATCCCATTTTTCTTGGGCATAGCTATTGAGTAGAAATTAATTAATTGAAAAGCATGACTAACAAAGTTTCAATTGAAATGTATTAATTAGGAGATCACACAATGTTCTTCCTCCTAACCTTATATAGGGGCAACCCGCTTAAAATGTTCTCTAGGTAAAAGTGATTGGTATCTACAACTGTAAAATAACAATGGAAGTGCAATGATCAGCACTAGATTGTTTAGGCACCAAGTAATGGAAAAGGAAATGAGTCCAAATCCATTGTAATTTGTTAGATGCAAAATATTGATGTTACTTATGGTGTTTTGTTTTCTTTTAATTGTCATGGTAGGGGAAGACAGATTGCTTCTCGTGTGCATAGATGAAAGAAAACTGTGGTATATTTGAAACTACATATGAATGACAAAAAAAGTACCAACCATCCTATCTAAAATTTTGACCCTTCTCCATCCCCTTTGCTCCATTTTTGCTGAAAGAAGTGTCTCTTCACCCACTAGGGGACCATGACCTCCTTAAACCCTGACTCCTCAGATTCGTCCCTCTTTTAGACTGAAATCAGCACCTAAAATACCACAACTTAGCAAAGACAATCAAAAGGTTTCATAATCATGCATCCAAAACAATAATTAAAATAAACTTCCCATATTGGAAAATGGATGCTAACAAAAGATTACCTCCCCCAAAAAATATCTTTCTTTGCGGCCTGCCTCTTGGTCTCATCTTTGCAAGGGATATGCCTCACTCTTTGCACTTGAGTGCCCAAGTGCATTTCAAAAAATGTCTTCAAAAATGTGCCTCTTCGATGGACAATCAAGCCCACACAAATATATAGTTCTCAAGTATATTAGGGCTCTAATTTGTAATCTTGTGACTATTAGAGTCACTCAAGAACTCAAGCTCCCAAGATCACAATAATTTATAATTAAAATAAATTGCCAAACTCTACTTTTACACCATTGGTCTGACGCAAAACTGACACTAGCAAGAATATTCGCCCAAATATGCTTTGCAACTGCGCTAGATGACGACCTCTACAAATTCTACGGATCCATACAAGTGTACAGTCTATAAGGACAAAAAATGCAAAAAATTCCAAGCCCTAGCAAAAATGGCCAAAAAAATTTCATGCCCACATATCGAGCATTTTATATGAAAATAGGGGTTTTTAGGCCTCTTAGACTCAACAACGATGTCCATTTTACCCCAAAGTGCACCCACTCGTGCTTGAATCACCCTTAGATCTAAGAGGATTTGCAGATCTAAAGCTCTAATACCATGTTAGAGTCACTAAAAAACTCAAGCAAGGATCACCTGCAAAACCAAAAATACCTTTCTACAAAAGAGAAAAGCAAGAGCATAAATTTGAAATAATGGATATGTATAGGAGCGAATTTGCACCCTTTGTGTAAATTCCCTTTTGCATACCCTCACCTTAGAAAATCAAACCCGAAGGCAAAATTCCACATCATCCACCTGCCTTCCATCCACTTGGCATCTATTGTGTGTGTCGGTGGGGGAATTTTCGTCAGGGACACAAGCGCGGTGCACGGACGTCTGCGCAACGCATTGTCGTCCCTGACAGATTCCTGCCCCTAAAGTCCGCAGGGACGTTACACTCCTCACAAGGGACGAATTGTAATGCCTCTGTGCGACCAACTGACCAAAAAACGGCTCCTCTTCCATTTTGGTCTTCAAAGCCATCCATTTTCACAATCACTTCATCCTCTACACACTCATCCCTTCATTCTTCCAAGATTTTCCAGCAATCTAACACATTCTCTCAAGCATCTTTCACAACTCCATTGAGCATTGTAGAAAGCAAGCTTTTTACTCCATCAATTCCATCTTTGTACGTGTGGTGCTACCATAGAAGCTGCGAGTTTGGAGTCTTGCGAGACCTCCCTTCATCACTACTGCGGCCGTGTCGACTTTGCCAAGCTCGTTGCTTGCATTCTCCCTTCATTGGCCTTGAGAGCCTTTGGGTGGAGGTGGTATCACTTCACTTTCCTTTTGTGGTTTGATAGAGTAGTGTAGCATCTTTTGTAGTGTTCAATACTTTCCTTTTCATTTCCTTTATCGTACTTTCTACTTCGAGGCTTTTTTGGCTGTTTGTGGGGGTGGAAACACCAAAGCGGATTTGAATGAGGCAAACCCCTATACAGCCCAACATTTTTCCCCTCTTACTTGTGTGTAGGTGACGTGTGTGTGGAGCTGCCTAGCAAACTGGAGCTTTAGTGAGTTGATATTCATCACCCTTGTATTCATTTCTTGCTTTATCATTTATGTAGTTACTTTTCATACTTCATAATTTTGTTTATTTCGTTAAAGTTAGTTAGCTAGGTAGTTAGTAGATTCTTTTGGTGTTTTACACTATACTTAAAGTTTTTTGGCCGTACGGACGCCTGCGTGCAAGAGAGACACCAACACACAGCACTATCGTCCCAGACCCGTGCTGTCATCCTTGGATTGAGAACTGTCTGAGGTGCAGTATGAACTCCAAATACCGGCTCGTCTAGCCCCATTTGGACTCTCAGATCTATAAAGTGACAGAAGCATTTGAGAGTGCTCTTCATTCTTGATTCTTATCCCAAACACCTATTAGCTTGAGGTAAGTTACGGCAGCCCTCCGCTCTCGGCTCTCCATGACCTGGAGCCTTGGTGTGGTTGGTCCCCCTCTCACATTTTTGGTGAACTTACGTGAACCATTCTGGTTCCGTTTAGCAGTGTTGAAGGGTCCTTTCCTCGTACCCTAGGAGCATTGTAGGTGTGAATGTTGTTTGGCATTTCGCCTTACAACCCAACTTGCAACCCCTAGTAGCCGTAGTGGGAAGCTTTCGTAGGCATTGCGGAACGAAGCCTTAGTTGGGTCTGTCCAATTGTGAACCTTTGGGGGCTCTGTGAAAGTGTTGTTTAGTGTACGCGATGGCTTCCTTTTTGCATCTGACTATCCCTTTCGTGTAGCCTAAAAGTAGTTCTAGTATAACTTTCACCTCGCAGGACCTGCCAATGGGTTATAATAGAGATCCATCTCCTCTTTACATCCCCACACGAATCAACGAAAACACTGTTACAAGTGTTCTTGTTGACCCGACGTGTCAAGTGAATATCATAACTGAGGAGATTATGTTGATCAATTTCTTGCATAAAGATGGGTATGACGCACCTGAAAGTACCATTCATACACACAATGGACTCTTTGTACCTCCCCTTGGTAGCATCACCTTGTCTATCCTTGTTGGACCTAAGTCAATAAACTTGCTTTTTGACATAATCTCGAGGTCTGAATTCTTCAGGGTGAAACTGGGTATCCCCTAGTTGGTTGCTATGAATGCAATTCCCTCGGTCGTGCATAATTTCTAAAATTTATCCATGAGGGTTGAGTGCATGTAATCCATGACACCAACTATAAATCGTCGGTTGTGTATGGTAGCTATTCTCTGGATCACTTTTGGCCTGCACCTGTTGGTCCACTTCCACCAAGGACGAACCTCTTGTACCAGACCTATGAAAAGTACAAGAAAGGGCGCTTAACACCTAAGGTGAGATACCCTCCATCATCTTATGCTATCTCGCATAGGGCTTAATTTGAAAGTTGACAGTGATGCCACCATGGCACGTAGAAGGGAAGAAGAGAAGCGCTCTTGAGGTTCCTCTTCCTCTTCCGCTATCCCGCCTGCCACTTCCTCTTGCCCTACTGTGGTGTCATCAGATTTTGCTCCGCGTTTGCAAGAGAACCCTATGGTGCCTGCTTGGCGAAAGCCCAAGCGTCCTACATTCGAACTTCCCGTCCTGCCCACGATGCCTAGGCCCGTTCAATATGGTAGAAGGAAGGGTCCTCGTTGGGAATCCTCTATGCCTCAGCCTCCGCGGCCTCCTACCACTCCTACTTCTAAAGCAGTGAATGCGAAGAGGCCTGCCGTCGAGGCGCTAGAGCCGACTCCCCCCACTATTATTCCAACCTCTTCTCAGTCTCTTCCTCCTGCTCCTGTCCAAGAGTCTCTCCCTCTGCCGGAGACGGCCGTGATGGACACTCCTATGCTTGAGCAAGAACCTTCTATTCCGTCTTAGCTTCCGATCTCTGGCTCCCAGAGTCACAGAAACCACCTTGCATGCGAGCGCAAGCGTCGGCGAAAGGCTTTGGCGGTTGAGCGGGCTACTTTGCAAGGGAAGGAAGGGAAGCCAACCACCCCTATCTCAGGGCATCCTGCTGTGGACACTCCTATGGCTGAGCAAGAACCTTCTATTCCGTCTCAGAGTCCGATCTCTGGCTCCCGAAGTCACAGAAACCACCTTGCATGCGAGCGCAAGCGTCGGCGAGAGGCTTTGGCGGCTGAGCAGGCTACTTTGCAAGGGAAGGAAGGGGAGCCGACCACCCCTGTCTCAAGGCCTCCTATTGTGTCCTCTCTCATTCCCTCCGCTTCCATTCAGCCAGCCTCGGTCCTACTGCTAGCTCCTTCTGCAAAACGTGAACACCCCTGACCCCAAAAGAGTACAAGTGTTTATTGCTCCTTCAATCAAGCCGCCTCTCTTGATGTCCCTCCGAGACATCCTGCCATTCTAAAAACCCGTGGACATGCCGAACACCTCGATGGTGTTTGCTACGATTTTCTCCTCCTCTACACCTTATGCCTCGTTTGTGGGGGTCTCGCACCCTCCGGCGAAGCGGAAGGTGGAGAATGCCCCCCCTACCAACAAGGGTCGAAAAAGGAGTCCACCCTCTTCAAAGGGTGGTTCTACATTAGCATATGTCGTCCTTGTGACGAAAGAAGCTTCGGCATCCCCTAAGTTCATCACTGCTCCCGAGTCACTCAGTGAGCCTAGCAGTGAATCTCGGGCACCACCTCCCTCGCCCATTGAGGTAACACATGGAACTCCCATGAAGTGCATGTTTAACTCTTTGGATGAGGTCTCTGTAATGTCCCCTTCTCAAGCCTGATCTTTTCAGTGACCGTTGGCCTATTCCGGAGACCGTAGGCTAGTCGGAAGGTAAAATTAGGGTTTCCTATTTTGAAGGATGTGCTTGCTCGGAGTTGGTTGTTTCAGTAGCAGATTCTTTCTGGGTTTTCAGATAGCTTCGCAACGGTATGTTCTTCTTGGCATTCTGAGCATCTTCAGGAATTTACTATTTTTAGTAAATTCTATTTCGGGCACTGAACTTGTTGGTCTTAGCACAGTTGACTTTCCTCTTCAGCTGACTCATTTGGCTTATTCAGTTTCTAGATTCGTAATGCAGTTTCGGAGAGATAAGTCATTTTACTTAAATAACGTTATATTTTAATGTTATTTTACCACCTTGGCCTAGTTTATGAACTTAATGTTATTTTAAAAGGTGGACTTGAAGGGTGGCGCCATCATTGAATTAATATTGCATTTATTAAGGTTGATTTAAGAGCCTTAAGTGGGACGCCATTTCCAAGCTATGAATTTAATTAAAAAGTCAAATTGAAGAAAGGGACGCCATCTCTTGGGATTAGGGTTTGACTCTGGAATGAAGGTTAGGGTTTCGAGAAGGTCAACGGAAAATTATAAAAGGAAACCTTCGGTTCTCATTTCAGCATCTTTGGTCTACAGTATTGTTACTCTGCCAGAATGGTATTGGATTGCTTCAAGGAATGAAGGCCTCCTAGCTCGGGCATTGCTTCTTGCTTGCAACACAGCAACTAGTGATCAGATAGTGTAATTTGTGAGTTTTGCATTGAATTTTGAGCATTGTATTCAGTTTGCGCCTTGTTAGTTCAGTTTTGCATATTAGAGGGTTTCCAGATATTGCATTTTTAGCTACAGCAGATTGTTGTTTTTATTCGTAAATCGAAAAATACAAAAATATTGCTTCTGGGTATTGTTTCATTCTCTCTGTCTGTAAGGGGCAACCCTATTCCCAAAGTTATAGATTTTATTTTTAAGGCTGTGATTTTTAAAAGAAAATCGCCCCTCTTGCTGGGCCGTACCATTTGCCTTTCTTGGGAATTGTGCATTTAATTCATATCAGCATTTCGTGTCAATTTCATGTACCAATCTTGGGCGCCATCATCTTAGAGTCATATTGCATTCTGTTTCGTGAGATTTGAGTGAGTCTGGAGATAGTTGTGAATATTTTTGTGAAGTTCAGGGCTTCTGTTCGTGCACATGGAAATCTGGACTGTCAAAAATCAGATTATCAGGTTGGCTTTAAAAGTGCAGTTTCTGATTAAAGCTTTCTTATTCATTGAAGGGAATTCTATAAATATTGTTGCAGCTCTATTACATTTTGATTCATACTGATAGCAAGGCAATATCTAACATTTTGTAAGCTGGTAGTAGTACTGACAGCATGTTATAATCTTGCTTTATCAATTTGTAATGCTCAACTCTACTTTCAGTATTTGCTATTGTATTTCTGTTATCTCCGCCCTATGGTAGCTACTTTCCCACTCCGAGTTAGAAAGCACATTCTGGGTGTCGAGTACTTTCAGCATTATAGTTATTTATTTCAAGCATTGTAATTTCTATAATCTCCGCCATATGGTCGCCTCGTTTCCGTATTGGATTGAGTAGCACATACTTGGTGTCGAGTGTGCTTTCAGTACATTAAATTTTAGGGATCCTCTGACCACATGCTCGTCGTTCGCCGGCGCATCTTGGTTAGAGTTCTTGCATAAGCATTTTGATTAAGATCCTCTGACCAATGCTCACACCTTGCCCACATCGGGATCCTGGTGTACATCCTAGTTAGAGTTGCTTCAGCAACGTTTGGGTTTAGCTACTAACCTTAATGGGTGCATTGGTTGTAAACTGTTATTGAAAATTCAAAAAAAAAAAATTTGGCTCGATATATTTCAGTGGTATCAGAGCCAAGATCTTGCCATCTTGTGAACAAACTGTCTATGAGTGACAGAGAAAGGAGGTACATTGCAAGGGAAGACAAGAAGGTTGGAAAACAGTTCCAGCCCTATCAAGCTCCAGAGGGTCAGACAGCTTCAGAGGTTTTGAGCGCTCATTGGGAGTCTTCTCAGGAAACAGACATGGCAGAAGGTGAGAGATCAGTTGGGGGTAACAAGAGGGTTACCAGCAACAGAGATGATAGTGGGAAGGGAAGAGAGAGATCCATAAGTCCGGGACAGAGATTTGAAAGGAAGATGGATGCTTTAATGGATATGGTATCGCTCATGATGGGGAAAGTGGGCCAGAACACCATTCCACAAAACAACTCAAGACATAGAGGAGAGCACAGTGCCTCCAACCAGCATGATGGTCATGCAGCTCAACATATTTCAAACAACACTTACATCTCAACCAGGCCATTCAAACCCACCTTCTTGGCACCTGTAAACACTCGGCCAGATCCTGAAGAGAATGCTTCATTCGTGGAGCAGTTGAGACTTGGCCGTGCGGAGTATGATTCTCTCCCTGACGACATCAAGATGGATATGTCCTATAATGACTTTATGGATCATAAAAGAAAGAATAAAGGACAAGGGAGACATTATGAGCAAAGAAGAACACCAATTCAAGGAGACTTGTACCAAGCTGTCAACAAGGTTATACTTCCACACTATGACGGGACTGATAGCAGCTCAGCTCGAGCTTGGATACAGAAGCTGGATAACTATCTAGCTCTTAGACCCATGGGAGAAGAGGAGGCGATTAAGTTCGCTACGCTACACCTTGATGGGGTGGCGCACGAGTGGTGGTACCATGGCCTAGTCACCTTGGGTCATCGGTCTATCACTACGTATGATGAGTTCACCAATAGGCTCATCGAGAGGTTTGAGAAAAAAGACCCTGAAATACATTTCAGAGAACTTGCACAGTTGAGGCAGTATGGCACAGTTGATGCCTACATAGCTAAGTTCCAGAGACTCTCAGTCATGGTCACTGGAATCACGAAGAGGCGATTGGTGATCCTTTTCAGTGAAGGTTTGACGGAACCATTCAAGGGTTGGATTAAAGCCTTTGATCCACCAACCCTACAGGAGGCCATGAAGAAGGCAAGAAACATGGAGTGGGCTGCTCCTAAGGCAAAGTTTCAATCCAATCCATCCTTTCACAAAAGGGATAAAGGGAAAAGACCTCAACATAGACCTCAGCATAAGGAGTTCAAACATCATAATCCTCATGTCACAAGATTGGATCCAGAGACCCTGAACGAACTTAGAAGAAAGGGGTTATGTTTCCGGTGTAGGGAAAAATGGTCTCAAGATCATATTTTCCTAAAGGGAGTTAAATTTAATCAGATTGAATACTATTCAGCTGGTGAAAGTAATTCTGATTTTTCCGACTAGCAATCTGATTTTGAAGATAGTGAAGTGGAAAGAGCTCCAGAAGAGTCCGAAGATGAGAAGGAAGGTGGAGGCATTTTGGCTCAACTTTCAAGCTTCCAAAGAAACGAATCCTTCAAGGTTCGAGGGATGATTAAGGGGCAGCGAATCGTTGCTTTGATCGACACTGGAGCAACACATAACTTCATTGATGAAGTTGTGGTGGCAAAGAAGGGACTACAAACAGAAGAGTTTGAAGGCTTCAAGGTCATGGTTGCTGATGGGTTCCACATTTCATGCACCAAGAAGATCTCAAACATGACGATGCAATTGGGAAACTACGAAGTCAAGGATGACTTCTATGTAGTCAGCATTGGAGATACTGATGTTGTCTTAGGCATTCAATGGCTGCGTTCACTTGGAGAGATCTCCTTAAATCTGCAAACTATGGAGCTCAAGTTCCAATCGGATGGGAAGAGGATAGTTCTAAGAGGAATGTCCAATGGGGGTCCTCGGGTTGTGTCATTCAAAAGAATGGCAAGGCTGATCCGTCATGATCAAGCCGAGTGGGTTGCAGAATGTATGATCCTTCCTGCTAGTCCGGTTGAGACTACAAGAGACTATCCTCCTGATGTTCAGTCTCTACTCGCAAAGAAGAGCAAGGTCTTTGCTGATTTGCCTCCTAGACCACCACCTGAACGGGGTTCAGAACATATCATAGAGCTAAAGGAAGGAGCTAAACCAGTAATTAAAACTCCATATCAGTACCCCAAGAAGCAGAAGGATGAGATTGAGAAGAACATTAAAGAACTCTTGGAGATGGGCTTCATTCGCCCAAGCAAGAGCCCCTTTGCTTCAGCAGTGGTTCTTGTGAAGAAGGATGGTACCATGCGCATGTGTGTGGACTATCGTGCTTTGAATCAAAGCACCATCAAAAACTGATACCCCATTCCACGGATAGATGAGCTCATTGATGAGCTACATGGAGCCAAGTTCTTTTCGAAGATCGATTTGAGATCGGGCTACCACCAAATTAGAATGAAGGGATTTGATGTTGAGAAGACAGCTTTCAGATGTCACTATGGCCACTTCGAGTTTCTAGTCATGCCTTTCGGGTTGACTAATGCTCCTGCTACCTTTCAGTCTTGCATGAACAGAGTTTTTCAAAAGCAGTTGAGGAGGTTTGTGTTGATATTCTTCGATGACATTTTGATTTTTAGCAAGACTTGGGAGGATCATCTCAAGCACTTGGAGGAAGTGCTTAGTATCCTAGAATCTGAGAGTTTGTTCGCCAAAGCATCCAAATGTGAATTTGGAATGGAGGAGTTACTGTACCTTGGCCACATAATCAGTGTTGAAGGAGTGAAGGTGGATCCTGAAAAGATCAAGGCAGTAGTTGATTGGCCACCTCTTGAGAACTTGACTCAGTTGAAAGGTTTTTTGGGTCTTTGTGGATTTTATCGGAGATTTGTAAAAGGCTACTCACAAAATGCTGCTCCTCTTACTGATCTCACCAAAAAAGGAGCTTTTTGTTGGTCAGAGAAGGCTCAAACTGTTTTTGACAAGTTTAAGAGGATCATGAGCTCTTGTCCGGTTCTGGCGATTCCGGATTTTTCCAAGCCTTTAGAACTACAATGTGATGCATCCGGTGAAGGAGTTGGGGCTGTCTTGATGCAAGACAAACATCCTATTGTGTTTGAGAGTAGAACACTGAGGGGTGTTGAAAGAACATGCTCTATCTATGACAAGGAAATGTTTGCCATTATGCATGCATTAGCCAAGTTCAGGCAGTACTTGGTGGGAAACAAGTTCGTGGTCAAGACTGATCACAATAGCCTCAAACACTTCATGCATCAGAAGGATCTGAACGAGAGGCAACAAAAGTGGGTGAGTAAGCTTTAAGTTTACGACTTTGACATTGAGTATGTCAAAGGGAAAAATAATGTAGTGGCTGATGCTCTATCAAGAAGACCCCATTTAAGTTCATTGTGTGAGCTTACTGCAGATTGGAGGGACATGTTGCTTGCTGATTATGCCAAAAATCAGTTTGCAACCAGCATTATTGAGGGTATTTTTCATGACAAAAGGTACAAGGTGATTGAGGGGTTGATTCACTACAAGGGGAGAATCTTTATGGTGGCTGATTCTAAGCTGAGGAAGAAGATTTTACTGACATTTCATGACATTCTGCTTGCTGGTCACCAAGGATTCTTTAAGACATATAGGCAGATCCGAGAAAGATTTTCTTGGAAAAGATTGAAAGGAGAGGTTCAACGCTACATTCAGGAATGTCCTGTTTGTCAAATGAACAAGAATGAGCATACACTACCAGCTGGTTTGCTGCAACCACTTCCTATTCCCAATCAAAAATGGGAAAGCATCTCGATGGATTTCATCACAAGGTTGCCCAAGGCCCAAGGGAAGGATTGTATCTATGTGGTAGTGGATAGACTAACAAAATTTGCTCACTTCTTCACCATTACCAGCTCATTTTCAGCAGCCCAAGTTGCAGATCTGTTTTTTCATGAGGTGTTTAGGTTGCATGGGTTGCCAAAAAACATTGTGAGTGATAGGGACAGAAAGTTCCTAAGCACTTTTTGGCAAGAATTCTTCAGAATGAGTGGTACTGTGCTCACTCTAAGCACTAGTTATCACCCCCAAACAGATGGACAAACTGAAATAGTGAACAAGTGGTTGGAAGGCTACTTGCGAAACTATGTGTCGGAGCAACAAAGAGCATGGGTGAAATGGCTGCACATAGGCGAGTACTGTTATAATTCTTCCTTTCATATGTCGATTAAGATGTCTCCTTTCTTGGCTCTTTATGGGTATGAAGCACCTAGCTTTGCCGATTTGGTGTTTGGTGATAGCAAAGCACCTCAAGCCAAGGACTTGTTGCAGCAGAGTCAAGACATCATGAAATCATTGAAGAATAATCTTCAGATGGCACAAAATCAGCAGAAGATGTATGTTGATCACAGGCGAATTGAGTGTTCTTTTGAGGTTGGGGATATGGTTTATCTCCGACTACAGTCGTACAGACAGTCTACTCTCAAGAAGAGTGGAGCTGAGAAGCTCAAACATCGCTTCTACGGGCCGTTCAAGGTTATCAAAAAGGTTGGAGCAGTAGCTTATGAATTGGAGCTACCTTTTGATAGCAAAGTACACAATGTCTTCCACGTGTCACACCTCAAGGAGGCACTTGGACACAATGTGGTTGCCTCTTCACAGTTGCCACCTTTGGATGAAGGACAGTTGGTTTTGATTCCAGAGGAGATTCTTGATTTCAAAGAGCGTTCTTTGAGAAGAAGAACAATCCGAGAATACTTGGTGAAGTGGAAGAACCTGCCTATGGAGGATGCAACTTGGGAAAATGATGAGATTCTGCAGCATCCTGGTTTGTGATTGCTTGAGGACAAGCAATCTTGGGGAGGGCGGATTGTAATGTCCCCTTCTCAAGCCTGATCTTTTCAATGACCGATGGCCTATTCCGGAGACTGTAGGCTAGTCGGAAGGTAAAATTAGGGTTTCCTATTTTGAAGGATGTTCTTGCTCAGAGTTGGTTGTTTCAGTAGCGGATTCTTTCTGGGTTTTCAGAGAACTTCGCAACAGTATGTTCTTCTTGGCATTCTAAGCATCTTCAGGAATTTACTATTTTTAGTAAATTCTATTTCGGGCAGTAAACCTGTTGGTCTTAGCACAGTTGACTTTCCTCTTCAGCTGACTCATTTGGCTTATTCAGTTTCTAGCTTCAGAATGCAGTTTTGGAGAGATAAGTCATTTTACTTAAATAACGTTATATTTTAATGTTATTTTACCACCTTGGCCTATATTCTATTAACTTAATGTTATTTTAAAAGGTGGACTTGAAGGGTGGCACCATCATTGAATTAATATTGCATTTATTAAGGTTGATTTAAGAGCCTTAAGTGGGACGCCATTTCCAAGCTATGAATTTAATTAAAAAGTCAAATTGAAGAAAGGGACGCCATCTCTTGGGATTAGGGTTTGACTCTGGAATGAAGGTTAGGGTTTTGAGAAGGTCAACGGAAAATTATAAAAGGAAGCCTTTGGTTCTCATTTCAGCATCTTTGGTCTACAGTATTGTTACTCTGTCGGAATGGTATTGGATTGCTTCGAGGAATGAAGGCCTCCTAGCTCGGGCATTGCTTCTTGCTTGCAACACAGCAACTAGTGATCAGATAGTGTAATTTGTGAGTTTTGCATTGGGTTTTGAGCATTGTATTCAACTTGTGCCTTGTTAGTTCAGTTTTGCATATTAGAGGGTTTCCAGATATTGCATTTTTAGCTACAGCAGATTGTTGTTTTTATTTGTAAATTGAAAAATACAAAAATATTGCTTCTGGGTATTGTTTCATTCTCTCTGTCTGTAAGGGGCGACCCTATTCCCAAAGTTATAGATTTTACTTTTAAGGCTGTGATTTTTAAAAGAAAATTGCCCCTTGCTGGGCCGTACCATTTGCCTTTCTTGGGAATTGTGCATTTAATTCATATCAGCATTTCGTGTCAGTTTCATGTACCAATCTTGGGCGCCATCATCTTAGAGTCATATTGCATTCTGTTTCGTGAGATTTGAGTGAGTCTGGAGATAGTTGTGAATGTTTTTGTGAAGTACAGGGCTGCTGTTCATGCACGTGGAAATCTGGACTGTCAAAAATCAAATTATCAGGTTGGCTTTAAAAGTGCAGTTTCTGATTAAAGCTTTCTTATTCATTGAAGGGAATTCTATAAATATTGTTGTAGCTCTATTACATTTTGATTCATACTGATAGCAAGGCAATGTCTAACATTTTGTAAGCTGGCAGTAGTACTGACAGCATGTTATAATCTTGCTTTATCAATTTGTAATGCTCAACTCTACTTTCAATATTTGCTATTGTATTTCCGTTATCTCCGCCCTATGGTAGCTACTTTCCCACTCCGGGTTAGAAAGCACATTCTGGGTGTCGAGTACTTTCAGCATTATAGTTATTTATTTCAAGCATTGTAATTTATGTAATCTCCGCCATATGGTCGCCTCATTTCCGTATTGGATTGAGTAGCACATACTTGGTGTCGAGTGTGCTTTCAGTACATTAGATTTTAGGGATCCTCTGACCACATGCTCGTCGTTCGCCGGCGCATCTTGGTTAGAGTTCTTGCATAAGCATTTTGATTAAGATCCTCTGACCAATGCTCACACCTTGCCCACATCGGGATCCTGGTGTACATCCTGGTTAGAGTTCCTTCAGCAACGTTTGGGTTTAGCTGCTAACCTTAACGCGTGCATTGGTTGTAAACTGTTATTGAAAATTCAAAAAAAAAATTTGGTTCAATATATTTCAGTCTCGGCCCTATCCCTATCGACGATCTTTGCAAAATTGTTGACCTTTGCTCCACAAGAACCGAGCAGAGAAGACCTTGCGAGGTCTCCTTCCTTAGCTCTTGTTGTGGGAGAGTCGAAGGGTTCCCCCCTTAACATTCCACCACTGCAGGCTCGTTTGCCTTCCCCGTATAATGATCTAGATTAGGAAGCAGACGACCTCTTGGTCAATGAGTGTTAGGGGTTCACCTCTTCTTTACCTTTAAATTAGGTGTGTTTGTTGTGATGCGTTCCCCCGTGCTTGCGTTGTGTTCCTAAATGACCCTTGTCACCCTTGTAGGTGCTTGGATACAGGAGTGATTATGTGTTGTAAAACTTCCTCTATTTGTGGCATCATTCTTCCTCTGTTATGTGTATTGATTTTCGGCAAATTGGGGACGATGCAAAGTGTTGGGGGCATTTAGGCTTCCCTTCCATGTTGACCCAATTTTTTTATTTTTACTTTATTTTCTTGTGCATTCTTCATATGGTTTGATATGGTAGGGGATTGATGACAGTTCATCTATATACTGTTACTATACTTACATATATTTATGAGCAGCTCTAACCCCGAAATATCAAATCGCCCCTGTGCTCTTTGTTTGTGATGTTATCATCTCTTTTTGCAATTTTGGTTATCTTTCTCTCTTCTTTGCTTGAGTTGTGATGTTGTGTTGTTCATGTGTTGTCCCTGTGCGTGCAACAACATCACCATGGTGACATCTCGCTATGTCCCACGGGCCACAACATCACTTTTTCATTCTTGCTTTTCTCTCCTAAGGGTGCCACGTGCCTCTGTATTCAGCATGCACCATCCTAAGGGGAGGGCTATCATATTACTTTGATTTTCAGAAAACCCATTCGTGGCCAACAAATCTTTTCTCAAAAATCTTTGCAAACTTTTTCAATAAATCGCATTCTCAACAAGGAATGCTAACGGAATGTGTTTCCTTCATCATGGGTTTGCAAAGAAAGAACTTGAAAAACTTTCCTCCGAGTAGGGAGCAGCTTTTCCTGCGGGAGAAGCCTCGACCTTCCCTTCACGAGGGGGCATTTTCTTCCTTTCGAATTCCTTGATGAAGTGAACATTTTTTGAAAGGATTTCTTGATGATTGAATCGATTTGCAAAAAATATTCTTGCGCTTTCAAACAATGCATCCCTTGAGTTGACCCCCTCTTCTTTCGAAGAGTTCCCGAAGGACCCCTTTGAAAGTTTTTCAACCTTTTTTGACTTTCTTGTTTGCCTGTGTGGTTGCTTTTCATTTTCTAACATATTTTATCTGTAGATTAACATGTTGCTTTGCAAGTGCACCTGTGAAGTTGCTCTCCAATCCAACTCTGCAGAGTCCCCTTACATCGGCTTCCCTCATGAGAGAGTACTTGGGGAAATGCCTTCTTTGCAGGTCCGAGGGCCTGTGAAGCGCTTGCATCCTACAGGATTTGTCCATCATTGGTCTGCGGACCTTCGATGTACTTTGCTCAACTTCATAGTTCTACGGAGCTACGAAGTCCTTTTGTTCAAACCTCCTCAGGAGAGAGTACCTGTGGAGTCCTTTACCTGCCCTACGCTTTCAAGTTCGCCAGATCATGGTCTACTTCCTCGACGGTTCAGGTATACATTTCTAACTATTCGATCTACTTTACCAAACACTCATCAATACTCATACTCGTTGAAGTGGGGGCAAAATGTATAGGAGCAAATTTGCACCCCTTGTGTAAATTCCCCTTTTGCATACCTTCACCTTAGAAAATCAAACCCGAAGGTGAAATTCCACATCATCCAACTGCCTTCCATCCACTTGGCGCGTGTTGTGTGTGTTAGTGGGGGAATTTTTGTCAGGGACGTAAGCGCAACGCGCAGACGTTTGCGCAGCGCGCTATCATCCCTAACAGATTCCAACCCCTGGAGTCCGCAGGGACGTTACACTCCTCATTGAAGATGAATTGTAACGCCTCTGTGCGACCAACCGACCCGAAAATAGCTCCTCTTCCATTTTGGTCTCCAAAGGCATCCATTTTCACAATCACTTCATCCTCTATACACTCATCCCTTCATTCTTCCAAGATTTTCCAGCAATCTAACACATTCTCTCAAGCATCTTTCATAACTCCATTGAGCATTAGATTCTTTATTTCGTTAAAGTTAGTTAACTAGGCAGTTATTAGATTCTTTTGGTCTTTTACATTGTACTTTACGTTTTCTAGCCGTACAGATGCCAACGCGCTGGAGAGATGCTAGTGCGCCACGCTGTCGTCCCAGACCCACACTGTCGTACTCAGACAAAGAGTTGTCTAAGGTGCAGCCTAAACTCCAAAAACCAACTCATATAGCCCCATTTAGACTCTCAGATCTATAGAGTGACAAAAACACTTGAGAGTGCTCTTCATTCTCGATTCTTATCCCAAACACCTATTAGCTTGAGGTAAGTTAGGGCAGCCCTCTGCTCTCGGCTCTCCGTTTCCTAGAACTTGGTGTGGTTAGTCACCCTCTCTTACAAGATGCAAAATATATTAAGATCAAATGTGATCAATAATGTGCAATATGCAATACAAAATCTACATGTGACCTTTCTTATATAGGCAAGGTTTAGAGATAGGACTAACTAGGATGATGACAAGTGTCTTAATCCTATGTCATGTGACAACTAAGGGATAAGATCGCATGTTTACGAGAGACTTCTAAAAAATATTTCTAACTCACTAAGTAAACTTAACATCTGAACATGTGTGAATAGGGCCTAACTAGGAACTAGTAAGATAATGTATCTTGCTTGCACCACAAAATGTAAACTATATAGGAAAAAACCCTATTCACACCAACACCCCCTTTAAGTGCAACCTAGGGAGAATGATGAACAAATGCAAATGATGCAAAGATGCAAGGATGGGTCCCAACTACTATGCCATGTTAGGTACCCATTTACAAATGCACTCTCTCACAAACGAAGGAAAGGACAAAACTCTAAAGGACAAAACTCCTCCCAAAGAGAGAAAAGATAAGAAAAAATCTCTCTAGAAGATGTGAAGGACAAAACCCCATGTGAGCAAAAAGTCCCCCCATAAGAAAAAAAAAGAGAGACCATAAAGTCCCTCCTCAATTTTGAATATATGCCAATGGTAGATGCTCGAAACTAGATGTAGAAGATGGTCCACGATCGTCTAACAATGTTCCTCCTCTTAGGAAGAAACAAAACCAAAGGTGTATATTTGATGTCTTCCCATTCCTAAAAGGAATATGAAGGAAGAAAACTCAAGATGTATGAAGTCTGAAAACTACTCAAATGTGTCCATGTCAATGCCGAAAGCTACCACTACCAAGTCAAGTGTTCCAAGCCACACTAATGAAGATGATAATCCAAAATCTAGTAGAGATGAATGGAGAACAGAGTCCAAAAACACAAGTATCCTCTAAAGACAAAGATGTCTCCTCCAAATGTTGCTCAAAAGTTTCCACACTCATTTCAAACTATGATGAATGATCATGCGGAGAATAAACAAGAGGGTTTGAATATTCTCTCACAACAATCAAAGAAGAATCATCTCCATCAAAGAGAAGATATATGCAATCAATGGTTTCTCCTAAATCTAAAATGTGGGACTCTACAAACAAACTTGCAATGTCTGTCAAATGTGCATCCCAAGTAGCCATATCTGGAAGATGATGTATATCTTGTTGTACTAAATCACAAGAAGCCATGAATGTAGCAACACAAGTATCAACAGTAGCAAGAGTAGATAGAGGAGATGAGATCTCTATGCATGTCATTGGACTACATTTTTCATCCCCAAGCGATGTTGTGTCCTCACAAGATGTTGAAGTAAGAAAACTTAATGTATCAAGTGATATTGGAGTGCAGGAAGTCTTTGAAGGAGAAGTCTTTGTGCCATCTAAACATTCAAGTTCTGCCCATTCTTCAAGCTTAATAGTTGTTTGAAAATCATACAATAGAAAAGATCAAGTGGTTTTAGACAATCTGCAGTTGGATCCTCTATTGGACATTCATTAAAGTGACCATACATCCCCCAAATCATGGCCAAACAAGTACAAAGGGAATTAATCCATACTATTGTACTCAATGTGTAAGAATACACATATGAACCAATAAAACATGTTGCATGACTTGTCTTTTCATATCATGCTATGCTTTTCTCAAATGATTCAGATAAGGTTTAGGAACAAGTCCATAGAGATAGGTCAAAAGATTTAGCCATCTGAAATGTTTCAGCATACTATCTCACCAAGCCTAATAGTTCCATGTTTTCAATTCAATTATAGTTGGATGCTTTGTGATAGCCATGATAAACTCAATTTTTGTCATACTGTAATAACCACCCTTAATTTTTTTTGAAAAAACTTGTTAGCTCAACAGAATGAAAATGCTAAACATCTTTCCTTTCCACTTTCTAATCACCAAGTTTGTAATGTCCCCTTCTTCTCAGTAAATCCTCAAGAGCTTGTTTAGCCTATTTTCTCATCCCGATAGGCAAATAATTTTTTAAAAGGGATGCATTTCCAGTCACGACTTTATTTGTGGAGAAATGAAGGAAATAAAATATTATTTAATGGGTTTATAAAGCTAAAGTTACTTTATGTTATAAAATAACATTATAAAATTAAGTGACTTTATAAAATGGCTTTATAAAGTGAAAGTGACTTTTTATCCCACATTGCTTAACGGAGGTGTTTCTACTGCCTAAAGAGGCTTTATAAATGAGGTTGTACTCTCATTTGGGGGATATGTTATGTGATTATAATATTGAAGTTATTTCTCCATTGTTGCTGAGACTCAGTGACTGGTTTTCCAAGGACGAAATCCCTTGGAATTTGAAGGTTGGACGAAACGCCAACCTTCCATGAAAGTGAAATCATCTTCAAAGTTTTCTATTGAGCTTAATGATGGAATTTTTGGTTTGAATAAGAAGCTGTGATGCAGATTGAAGGTGTCATGAACAGTAAGCGTGAATAGTGTCGCAGCTACAGTAGTCGTGAACAGTGTCGCAGCTACAGTGGTCGTCAACAGTAACTCGGCTACAGTATTTGGTTTCAGTTTAGAGGTTGTTGCCCTCACCTTGGTCATAATCGGCCTTCTAGAAGACAGCCTTTTGAGAATATAAGAGGATCAGCATTTCCAGGTGCAAACAATACCATTGTCTGGTGTAAACATGATGCAATGTTTCTCTATGTTTTCCATTAAGCTGAAGATTTCATATTGAGGAAGTAGATTGAGAATGAGGTAGCAGTCATCATCATTATATTTTATGAACTGTGTGAATCAATCTTTTGGTGTATGGGCTAAAATTCCTAAATATGACAGCAAGTTGAAATCCATTAGGAAGTATGTCATGTGTTTGTCATAATGTCCATGGAGGAGCTGCTGTAATACCAACAGAATTCCATAAGGCTGAATATAAGTATGGAACTGTGATTTCCTTGCTGATAAAATTCTTCATACCAATTGTTTGATGTTATGTCTCTGCAATACATTTGATGATTTTAGAATGACTAGAACATACAATCGTTTGTTAAATTGCTCAGAAGTTTCAATGAATGTCTACTGTTCGATCAAATGTCTGAACCCAGAGATTGATAATTTGTGATGAAGTTTTCAGTTCTTTGCTGCATAAGGAAGTCTGATAAGTATTTGACATAATGCCTCTAAGGTTTCAATGTTTAATTCTGAAATAATGATCAGTCGAGTATTTAATTGATTGCACAAACAGTACTCTTGTGTTTGTATTGGAGTTAGGATCAGAATTAGTCAATTGCTAAATCTCAGTCCTAGACCCCTATTAAGTGTTTGTGGGAATGCCAATGCTATGTTTGTGAGGCTTATGATGCAAATCTTGGACAAGAACACGTAGGGGTTCTTACAAAGTTCCAGTGTGGGTGAGGTGAGAGCATACAATGTATGAGAATACAATTATACTTGAAATGACCAGCTAAAAGACACATCCACTTTACAGTGGGAAAGTTGATACAATAATAAAATGTAAAAAACAAGCTCTTTCACTTTTCAGTGGTGAGTGAGTGTCAAAGCCACTTGTTCAATGGGGTGAGTACAAGAGCCACTTATGCAGTGGGGTGAGTAAATAAACCACTTATGCAGTGGGGTAAGTAACAACAAGAAATCAAGAGCAAGATCACTGGTGGTACTACCACCTAGTGTTACATTGTGAGCTCTTACAATTCATTTCAAATAAAAATACATATCTGTTGTTACAAATATGACCATGAAAAAAATTGCTAGAATACCCCTACATATCCCACAACATTAAGAACTGACCACCCATCATGAGAAACGACAATATACCTCAAGGGAAAGGCAAATAAGTGACTAGTACAGGTCTATAGTTTCACTGCAGTAGTCTGGACAGCGAGATAAAGGCTCATAAACCTTCAATGACCCATTCCCAAATGCACCCAAAGGTCAATGTAGACTTGGAACAATGTTTCCAGCACCTCTAAACTGCAAACAATCCTCCCAAAATGCAAACTCAAACACCATCAAAGTATTCAAAACCGATAAAGCCAAAATTGGAAGTTTCAATCAACACTGATGGTGATCCCTGAATGGAATCACACCATCTAGCTAGGGAATTTCTTTCAATTCTGAAACTATGAAAATCCGTAAGGGTTTTTCATCCTCAAAGATTTGGAGAACTAGAGCAAATCTAGCATAATAACAATATCATTCTTCAGCATAGCTAGATGAGCCTCCAACACCTCCTTTTATGGATTTTTCCATTGCTTTTTCTGAAAAAGTGTTTTTTGCTTTTTCACTATTTTTCATAAGGAAATGATTTTTGCTTCTTTGTTGCTTTTTCGAAAAAACACTTTTTTGTTTTTCTGAAAAAAGCTATTTTTTTTGCTTTTTTGTTGCTTTTCCCAAAAAACACTTTTGCTTGAAATTAAAATAATTCATAATGTGCAAACATTTAATCACCTTTTCCATCAAATTCCCTTTTAAAATAAAATAAAACATTATTTCTCCTAGGCATTCAATTGGGAATTTAAAATACCCTTTCGAAAAACTATTACACTTAAGTTATCAAAAATAATCATAAAACATTATAACATAAGTGAATAATTTAATTATTTCACCCCAAGTTGAAAAAAATCCCAAAACACATTGGAATCCAATTTTGTCCACGACAATACGATATTGAAGCATTAGGTGAATAATAGAAGCCAATTTGGTGACTTGCTATAAATAGACATGCTCTACAAGAAGTTTGGAGAACACCCCAAAAGTTCAAAAACACTTCAGAGAGTCTCATTCAAATTAGTATTGCCCGCTAAGCTCAGTGCCTACAAAAGAAATCTTGTAACTTTGAAACTGCGTCCTCCAAGATCATTGGAGTTCCCTTGCCTTACCAATTAGCCCACGAGAACTTCAGAAATAGGCTAATGGTCTTTGAATTGATTAAGCCTATGAAGGTGACACTACACACACAATAGACCAATCAAGAAACTGAATCCAACATAAGCACAAGATTAACCCCTAAATTCACTCAATCAAGAAAACCCCCAAGAGTATGATTTGGCATTTTATATATAGTATGATTACAATACCAAAATTGTTTTCCAAATATTACAACACCATGACAAACCAAATATAAAAAATACAATAACATCTTAGAATGAGATCCTCAAGCTAAAATTACAATTTTCCAATATGATCTAGACTAAAAATGAAGCCTTCCCAAAGGAACAAAACTTCTCTAAGTGTTAGTATGTCCAAGTTATCAACCAGAATGCAAATATGCACAAATTTGAGTAAAAAAAACTTGGGGCTAAATCTGAAAAAAGTGCATATGTAAACAAAGAAAAAGTTATAAGCTCGAAGGTCTAAATAGGAAAATATGACTTCAATAGCAATAAAATTCACCTACAGCAAAATCTGGAAAATAGCTTGCACCATTGCAAAGTGCTCAAGACTAACTATTCATTGATATCTTGTTAGGGCTTATGGAGGCTACATCTAGCCCCTAGGCACTTAGCCTCGGGCCTCTATATGAACACCTGTTGCTTTTTTTTAAATCGTGCCAACCGAAGAGGTGACATGGTAGCGAAGCTCCTAGGCCACTATAGGCTTAGCCCTTGTGAGCTAGCAAGAACCGCTCAGTGTCATCATGTGTTGGAACTCAACTTGCTAAACAAGCACAAAAAAACAACAGTTTTTTATTAAAAAACTATGCCAAACCGTACCTTTTCCTGCACAAGCGTGACAAAGAAACGACACCAATAGGAATATTCACCTGAATATGCTCTATGACTACACCAAGATGACAACAAACTTTGTAGATCATACAAATCCGTACAAGTGTACGGCTTTACAAACGAAAAATGTAGACCTTTTCCAAGCCCTAGTGCAAATGGCCAAAATAAATTCATTGCCCAAATATCAAATATTTTATATGAAAATAGGGGTTTTGGGGCCTTTTGGACTCAATAGTGAGGTCCATTTTACCCCAATGTGCACCCAGCAAAAGCTCATGACTAAATCACCCTCAAATCTAAGAATGGGATTTGCAAATCAAAAGCTATGATACCATGTCAAAGTCACTCAAGAAATCAAGCTCCCAAGGTCACCTACAAAACCAAAAATAACCCTATACAAAAGAAAAGTAAGAGCATAAATTTGCAATAATTGGTGCAAAATATATTAGATCAAATGTGATCAATGATGTGCAATATGCAATATAAAATGTGCATGAGACCTTGCTTATATAGGCAAGGTTGAGAGATAGGATTATCTAGAATGATGATGAGTGTCTTAATCCTATGTCATGTGACAGCTAGGGGATAATATCACATGTCTACAAGAGACTTCTTGAAAGATTCTTAACTCAATAAGTAAACTTAACATGTGAACGTGTGTGAATAGGGCTTGACTACGAACTAGTTAGATAATGTGCCTTGATCACACTACAAAGGGTGAACCGGATAGGAAAAACCCCTATTCACACCAGCATTGACTAGGCTCAAGTTGAGAGCGTTCAAACAATCATGCTTCAACATATGATCTGATGCAAATAGATAATCTGTCAATGCATCGTCCAAGCCAAATTTGTTAACCAACCCCTTCTTCTCAAGAGTGTTTGTAGACTCGCTTGGTTTATACCCAAGCTTAGATCCATGGATGGTTTTTCTTCATCTTGTCGGAGACATATGGTTTTTGGGAATTTGTTCCTTGGAGGATATTGCCTCTCTAGGTCCCTCAAGATGTCAATGTTGTTTCTCCAAGGTTCATGTGCTCTTCTACTCAATCAACAACTTTTTTGACAAGCTTCCTCCTTTCAAGTACTCCTTATGTGCTCTTGCTTACCATCCAACAAAAAAGGTGTTGATCCAATTTGTCAAAGAGGATATTTACTGTTAGCTGGACATACCCTCCAAACTCTCTAAGCCCCAAACTAGCTTTCTATGTTGACTGTTATGTCCCTTTCCTCATAAGGTCGGCCCCCAGTCCCACTCATAAATAAGGGTGTTTATTAACACCACCCAAAATTTATTAATTGATAAATATTTACTATAAAATATTAATAATAAAATTAAATAAAGCAAATTTCGAACTTTTTTGTTTGGCACCCAATTTTGGGCCTAGGGCCCATTCTACAGTTATAAAGTCCTTACCAGGTGCCAGTTGGACGTATGTTCTTTAAAATTGATTTTCTGGCTATTGCACAAGTTTTTTGTTGGTCCAAACAGGGATGAAACCCGTTGTTCAGAGTGCCCTGAGGCTAAGCAAACAGACCTAAATTCAACTTGCAGCAGACAGCCCCGCACCTTCCAGGCCAAAGTTAACCTACAGGAACCTGGTGGAACCAGACAGATTGCACCAGATCCAGGTCTAGGGTGTTGAAGCAAATCAGAACTTAACCAGCAGGATTCAGTGAAATTAGAGGGAAGTATCAGGCATACCTAGGTGTGTCAACAGTGAATAAGGGTTCACAAGCAATCCATTGAGGGTTACATGCCTCAAAGAGCACATATACCAGATTAAATACCAGTTGCAGCATGCCATGAGTTTTGCCTCACCTCCACCACATACACATTGGAATTTTCTGCTATTAACCGCTGCCATCATCATCAAACCCCATCAGCAGCCTACAGTAGAGACTTTTGCAGGCTGCCGCCACATCATCCACTCACACAGTCAAGGCATCTATGTTGTAAACACCTAACACAGATGGAGGGAGCGATTGCAATCCAGCATGAGGACAGATCCGAACACCTGTTCAGGTCAAATCAATATCACTGCAAAAGCAAGATTCAGGTCTTAGACTATATTGATTGAAGAAGAATTAGGGTTGCAAGAGATAAATGTTCAATGTAATCAGCCCTCCTATTACAGCAGACTAGTAAGATTGTTTCAAACTCTGTATATGTGTTTAACAAAAATTCAATCAGTTTATTTGAACTATCTAAGAAAATTTCTGAGCAGTCTTAAGTGTTTGTATTGGAGATTTTGTTTGAGATGAAAGGATCTATGAAAATCTGCGGTCTGAAATTGATCAAGTTAGATTAAAAAGCCCTAGGGGATCTTACATTGAGCACTTCTTACAGATCATTGATAGGACCATTGCTTGACCCAACTATTTTTAGCAAAACTTGTCTCTTGGCCAATTGCAGGTCGTTAAGTGTTATAATTTCTCTTTCAAGACAATAGTCACCACTGAAGTATGTGAGGTAAAACCTCTCTTCAAGTTGTAAGGGGAAGCTCCCTAAGATTTAAACTAACCTAGATACTAAGCGATAAACCAAAATACAACTATTCATGCTATACAATGTTTATCTTCTAGGGCTTTTGAGTAAATGAAATAACTACTCGTCTTTTTGCCTCAATTATGAGCATAAAACTAGTAAACAGCTCTTGCCTCCATTGTCATATAAAAGGGTTTTAGTGATTAAATTCATTTTTATTTTTCCAACAGTCTTCATTCATTTCCAGAGAACTACAACACTGTCCAACATTGAAAACACTTGGTTTGAGCTGTTTCAGGGTTGATTCCTTGATTTTCATCAAAGGATATTGCAGTGGGGTTTGGTGTCGTCAAGTTTGCAGAGATGATGGACAAATGTTATAGTTTCAAAATTGCATTGTATGCAAGCAGTCAGTTCTTAAGGTTAGAAGTGAAATTAGCTTTTTTTCATTTCTCATGGAATAATTTTGCAAACCTTATCAATAAGTGTCATTTGAACTTAGTTCTCTAGTACTAATTCTCATGTCTGCTTATCAAAACTGTTGTTCAGTAGGCATTGTTAATCCAAAATTCATTAATCATTCAATCAAACTTAGTAATGTCCACCTTGCTTCTAGATTGCTACTGAGATGTTTTTTGTTATTTGTTATGTGTGCAATAGGTTAAATTGTTTATAGCAAGTTTGCAAGCTTTGTATTGCAGACTTGCTTGAAGTTGGGGATTGTGTCTTTGTACCAATTCATTAGTTTAATTTACTAAAGTGTTTCTGTCCTTGTGTTTAAACCTATTCAATCCTTATGTCCACTTACACTAATCAGTCTCTGATTTTGCTAATCCATGAGTTTTGTACACCTACACTTGAAAATGCTTACATATTTAAAAATGTTTTTCCCTTCAACTCAAATCCACTTTTGTACTCATTTGATCAATGCATGTTTGTGTATATGATCAATGTATATTTGTGTGTATTTGTGTATATGATCAATGTATATTTGTGTATGCAATCAAAGGAAGCTTCTAATTGACAAGTTTGTTGTGTTTAAAGTTGATTTATTGAAGGATGCATAATAGAAGCCTTAAAACCTTAAAAAAATCTCTCTATTTCATGGTTTTTCATTTGCCAAGTCTGAGTGCTAAGTGCACATGCAAGTCAAAAATTAGCTTGACCAAGTCCGAGTCTTGTAACCTTGAATCAAATCGATTTGTATTTATATTAGTTGGGTGGTAATTCCTACTTGCTCTAGCCAAACTAACATCACATACTTATAGGTTTGGCAATCATACCTTGGTCATTCAGCTATAAACATATTATATATTATTGGAAAGTCTTTTAATGGTACCCTTCTCCCAAAAAGAATTCCATTTTTAGCCAGAGCTTTTTTTCGAAGACAACATTTTCACTATGAAAGCCTTATTGGGTTTATGAGGGAATCTGATCATACAAAGGCTTGTGGCAAACTTTAAACTTTTATGATATGAATTGATATTGCGTGTAGTAAATTACATATTGTCAATGCTCTCATGCCATAAAATAGCATATTTCGACAGCTAAGTTCATTCAAATAAATAGGCTATTTCAGCATATGTATCATTCAAAATATAAGTATAAATTGAAAACATTATAGATTTTAGGCATTCCAAATAAGCCTTCCATTTTGATTCATACAACAATTTCTAAAATGATGATGGTAGAGGATTGAATTTTATACAATTTATAGGTTTCATCAAGGGCTTCAATAAAGGGATACGCTCACATACTCTTTTGAATTGAGGGATGCATCATCAAGCTTTCCTTGACTGATAAAATAAAGCACCTTTTCCAATTGTATACTAGGGCGAAGCTTCTGCACACATCCATACATATGTAGATAAAATTAAAAACATTCAAGAAACATAACTCAACCTCAAACAAAGTGCCTTTGAAATATAAAAAAGAATACCCATTGCAACAAAAGTTGTGTGACTAGTGTCAAGATAGAAAATGGATTGAAAATGAAATTAAGAATCCAAAATTCTATTATTAAAATGAGATGCAAAGTACATATTTATCAACAATGTATGAACATTCAGTTCATCTTTAGGATGATTGTTCAGATTCTATAAGAAAATGAATACTTGTAAAATTAAAATATTATTACTTAGGGTCATATTCATAATATAAATTCCCCACCCTTAATGCACAGGGGTTGTCGTAAACCAAGTATGCCTCTAAATTTCCAAATTTCTTTCTTCACAATGCTTTTATCAAGATATCAATTGGTTGCTCTACAATTAGACAACAAGTCAATTTGACACTAACATCTTTCACATAATGCCAAATCAAACAGAATTTTGTATTGTTGATGTGCTTGGTTTGATCATTAAATATTGGATTTCTTGCCATTTTGATTGTAGAAATGTTGTCAACCATGAGTGGTGTTGATGAAAGCTATTTTTCCTACAAATCCTCAAGAATCCTTCTAAGCCACGATATTTCCTTGGTTGCCTCTAAAGCTGATATATATTCTCCTTTATTAAAGAGAGATTAGACATTAGTAGCTTTTTTGACTTCCAAGAGATGATAGTTGATCCTAAAGTCATCAAGAAATTTGAAGTAGATTCCCCATCTTTAAAATCACCTAATAGTCTAAATCTAAATATCCAACTAGATTGAAATCTACTACCTTGGAGTATTTTAGCCCAAAATTCTATGTTCCCTTTAGATATCGAAAAACTCTCTTTGCTTTTACCAATTAACTTTCTCTCAATTGTTGCATGAATCTAGAGAGAACACCAACAGCAAAAGAAATCTACATAGATCAAAATCCCAATGAGCCATATGCACTTAGCTAAATCTTTGAACTCTACAATATCATCTAATGTCAACTATCAACTTCTTGTTTTCTTCCATGGGTGTGCTAAATAGTTTACAGTCTATCATTCCAAAATTGTTTAGCTTCACCAATATACGTTTGTTGTGTGATGAAAATATACTTGGATTTTTCAATCATTTCAATACCCAAATAGCAATGAGGATAGCCCAAATCTATCATTTAGAAAATTTCATCAATTCTACTTTGACTTTTAAAATATACCTTTCATTATTTGTTGTTTTTTATTAGATAAACGCTTTTGATCAGGACTATGAACTGGAACTGGATTTTGAAAGGAACCAAAACCTCGAACAGCAAAAGAGAGACCAAACGACATATAACCAAAACCTACAAAGAAATAGGCCTTGATTAGACACCCTAAGAAACAAACAACCAACTCATAGCAAAGGAATAGCCAAACCTACTCTCAAGGAGGCTTGAATCCGAACCTCACCACTGTACTCTAAAGTGGAGTCAACACTTGACCCATAAGGGGAACCAACCTGCCTTTTTTCGAAGAAAAACCCAGCTCAGCCTAAGGACACAGCGGCACAATATCTAGTTTCCTCTTGTCCATACTATAAAACCCTCGTTAAAACCCTATGGGATCCATCATAGTGGTGTCCAACTCTGAACTTCTAACGTCATAGTAGGGATAAACAATAGTGGAACTCGCCTCAATAAGCTTCTGAACTTTATCCAAAGATTGGGACAAACACATCTACCCGTGGAACTAAGGATAGGGACTAAGACATCTATCCAAGATCATACAACAAGTTTGGATGGGAACAAACAAATCTATCCAACATCAAAGTTATGAACAAGGACACGCACATCTGCTCACAACAATTATGACTGATTGGGGGCAAACACTTATAATCATAAACACCATCTCACAAGTGGGGACAAACACATCCTTTCACAAACAACCAAGAATTTTGATTGGGGCACGCACATCCAATCACAAATACAGATTTTAGAACTAAGTTCTCATTGTCGTGTATGCAACCATTGTTATAGATCATTGCCACCTTGATCACAAACGATATGAGACGATTGCCACTACTACTTGGAAACCAATCTTGGCTTTACTCATTTTGACACAAGTTGCTTTGTCCACTAAAACAATTTTGCGGCCCCATTGCTAGTGATTAAGCAGAGCTCAATGAATGTCCTCCAACCTCCTATTCCTACATCCTCTAGTTAGTTTGCTACTTAGCGAATTTGACTTTTGAGGCTCAGTTCATTGATTGTGAGAAAAGAATACATCCTCCCCCCTTGATGTTAACTTACAAGGAGTGTTCAGTACCACTGATAAGCACTCCAAAAAAAAATTATTTTACAATTATTTTTTTATTTTTTTATTTTTTTATATTTTAAATTAATCTGCAACTCTTATGTTAATTTCAATGTTATATCAATATAATAACAATATCAATTTGCTATAAGACCCCATAAACTGTTTGAAAGATTTCACAACTCTTTGCTCTTCTCCCATCATAAGGAATCCTTTCTCCACTTAACCACTACAATGTACTCCCCTGCATGTCTTTTTTTCTACACAACTTCCTTAGCTTTGGTGGTCAAACTAAAACTACAGCTCAACTATACCATTGAATTGGAACATGAATTAGCCTATCACCTATGATTATGCTCCCTCATGAAGAGCACAAAAGATTTACTGAGAGGGGGGGCGGGGGCGGAGGAGAGTGAATCAGTAAATCAATCACAAACTTTTATTTCTTAATCTTTTTCAAACTTATTACAATCAACTTTTTGATATGAATCAATTTCCCCAAGTTGACACAACTTTATTGAAATAATATTTTTTTTTTCAAAGTAGGCACCAACCTACAGATTTACAACAAGATGATTTAGTAGAATGTAGCCTACAAGGAACACCTAGACCTTTACAAATTTAGTAGGCTCCTACCTACAAGGAGCACCAACCCCTAGTGCAAGGCACCAAACCTTGTCTTGATGGATGTATGACAGCCTTCAATCTGATCTGCACATTCCCAACTCTCCAATCTGCTCTATGTGATAAATGATATCACCCTAAGCCCACACAAGGAGATGGGTCTTTAGACTGAACTGCTTATCCTATAACAACCACACTAACCTTTTGAATTGAATCTCATACATATACGTAGATCAAACATTGCAACCTTCAAGTAAGAGATTGCATCATAAAAAATTTCATCCCTTCAAAACTGCTTGTTTGTCTTAATCACATCCCTTCACTATTAATGAAGTTGCACTAATGATGAATCGCACCACTTGACTTAATCTTCATAAATCTGGAGTTGCAATTTTTACTTTGGTAAATCTGAAGTTGTATTACTTACATGAATCGTTTTATTTCATAAATCACGTCTCCTTGTTTAAAAAAAAACACTTCATTAATTGATTTTGCTGACTTTTGATAAATGAAATCGCATCTGTTCATGTAAAGAACATATCTCTTGAAGATCACACCCTTTGAAGAAATCGCGTCCTTCAGAAATTTATAGAATACGACTTTTCAAACTATTTACAGACCCGTCCTTTCAATAGCATGCTTCTTGAATGTGTCTAACAAACTAAGACATGTCCCTTAATTATTTTTAGTCTATACAGATTGATATGCACCCTTTTAATGATTCGCATCTATTCAAATAAAGACGTATTTTCATAAAAGACTCTAAATCGCGATTTTTGGTAAGAGACACTTCAATTACAAAACATGTCTCTTCTCTTATCACTCCTTTTGACTAATACATTTTAAGATTAATCAAATTGTTTTAGATGCTTAACAAATGTGTATAAGTTCTCTTTAATTTCTTTGCAGCCAACATATTAGCAAAGACTTTGATTGAAAAAGATAACGTGCTTCTTAAAGACTCCGACCTGGACATGCATTCTTTATTCTAATCTGTAGATCTTATTCATTCAACAAACTCTGATCTGAGATATGTCCATTCAATCTGCATTCTTGATTTGTAGAAGCACATCCATCTGAACTGTGTGTATTATCTGAACTTTAATATCGAACAGATCTGAACTGTGTGCGGTGAAGTATGAATAATAATAGGAAGTCCTTGTATAAAGATTATGAGGTTCTTGCTCAACACTTTTAATAACTTTGTAATATTATACTTCCATATTATACTTCCAATCATATTATTCCATCAAAGCAACTTGACATCCACATGTTGCCTTGACATCAATGACAATTTTTCTAACACCTCATACCTTGCGTGATCAAATCTTCTATAGCAACTCAACATACCATATGCTCCTAGCAATGGGACTCAATGGCGACACCCAATCAAGCAAAGAATATTCGATAATGGTGCCCACCTATAAATCCCATTTCAAATTTCTTAGATCCAAAAATGCTTTGCTCATCGTTTGGTTTTGAAGGAAGAGGCTAGTAAAACTGTGAACTTCGTATTTGAGCCTAATAGCAAACTCTTCAATAGCTACATGATGAATTATTGGAAACATCGATGACAACATATTAAAAATAGCTTGAGAAAGCTTTGAAAACAAACACCAAAATGCATAAAATAGCACTGCCATGTAGGTGTTGACGCTTTTATCTATAATATTTTATGCCCTCTCCAAGGAAACTTCATCCAACTCTGCAACCCTCGAATGGAGAGACCCAACACTAATGACGTCCGAAGTTAAATCTAACAACACAAATTCTAGGAAATAGCATTGTCAATTTACTACTTGTCTCCCACCCATAACTATTGTCTACGTCATTCTTGCTCTCTCGTGCACTACAGTTCGTCAAGATTGTCACTATTCATTGCTCTCTTTTGTGGCGTCGCACAAAGAGACCAACATAGATTTTCCTGCCATTAAACAACCTACCATTCGATTTTTCAATGGCACTCTGTGCTATTGCCTTTCTCTACATTTTTTAGCACTCTATCTCTCTTATTCTACTCTAATACCATATTAAGATTTTTGGCAAAGATTATAGAAGCAAAACAAAAAAATATATATATAGGAAAACTATTATGCTTCTATATTATTTTCGTTCAATACATATTACAAATATATAAAACTGACATATAAATATTATAGGAGGATTGTTATACCACCAAAAACTATTCCCCTATATATTTTGAGTTGTTTTAACAACTCAATACAAATAGACAAATAAACAATCCTAATTAATAAATTACTATGTTCCACCAAGTTTCCGGTATGGGGGGACGGCGGAATGGTGGGACGTGTTTCGGGGATGGCATTTTTTTAGGGGATTTTTGGGGACGAGGGGACGGCTATATATAATATATATTAAAAATATAGGGAAATTTCAGATATTCATATGAATAATGATAATCATAACAATGAACATTGATAAAGGTGCAAATGTAATCACCAATCATATTGACATATACATTTTAGAGTCAAACAAATTAATACTACAACTACTTAATTGCTTCCATAATTCATGTCAAACAATTAATGTGCATATGATATAAAATTTTAAAAATAAAATGCCCAAAGGCTTCAAGTTTGCACTACAAATGTCAAAAAGACAAAGTCACAAATGTCCAAATCATAGTAATAGAAAAGTATGATGGCTGCCTCTACTTGACATTTGCCAACATTGCATCAAAATCAGACTCAAAGTCTGAGTTGCTGCCAATTTTTCTCTTGCTCACTTGCCTCTTAGCTACAATTTTTTTTGGAATTTAAAAATTAACTCAAATGGCTTTGAAAGCAAGTTTTATGTTTCATTTTAGGCTTGGGAGGGTGTGGGGTCCACGTAGAAACAATAAAAAAATAAGCATTTTTAATTTCAAAGTTTTCTTTTCTTTGTTAAAACTTGCTGGAAAAAAGGGGACGGCGGGTCATCCCCTTACCGTCCCTAAGACGTCCCCGCCAATCAAGGACGTTTCGAAAAAAAGGGGACTTTTTGGGGATGGCTGCCAGTCATCCCCTAGGCATCCCCCGTCCCCAAGATGTCCCTGGTATGGGTACAGGGAGCAAAAGGGTAGGGGACGCATCCACGTGTTTCCTTGATAAATTATTAAACTAACAACTATGAGAATAATGTGATTCTCAATAGTGTTTTTCGTCAATTTGCCACTTTTCCATGCCTTTGTCTATTTTTTCACATTCACTTTGACAAACACACCAAAAAAACACACTTGATTGTAGCCATAGCAAACACACCAAAATCACATGCTTTTGGATTTTAGTCCACTTTTTGGCACTTAGTTATTTTCAAGCTTGGCAAAGCATGCCCTATGAGTCATTTTGACTCTTCTTCATACTTTAATTTTCAATGTGCTTTTTTGCCACTCCACCAACTTTTCTATTTTGAATCTTGACTTCCCAACTTCACACTTGTCCACTGACTTAACAAAATGATCAATGCCTTCCAAGGTTGATAGACTTCACATACAACACGTGTAAGTGACAAAGGAACATCACATTTAATAACTTCTCATGACAAACTGACTTGAAATCTTGGCAAAAATCTTAGCCATTGTTTTGGGGGATCTCATACTAGCCACCTATTTTAATAAGATACAATGTGAACACATTCATTTGAACATCATGCAATCTTCTACACATAGAAAACCTAACCAAAAACCCTATATAAGCACTTGTGTTCAAATGCCCAAATTTGAGGACAAAAAAACCCTCGAGTTTGCCAAACATTAGAAGATGAAAACCCTCTTGATCCTACATGTCAAAGGACTAAACCCCTTTGGCCATAGGATGATCTCATTGAGAGGTCATGACACAACTTTGTGGTCATGTATTGCAACTATACCCAATTCATATCATCTAGAGCTTGTTCATATTTATATTGTGTTGTCCATTTATTATTGTTGTTCTAGCAGCATATTGTAATGCATTGCAAATCTGTTTATTACAGTGTTCCACGGAAACGCGTTTCCCCCCTATTTGGCCGCGTTTTGGAAACGGGGACGTTTCGGGGACGGGGAAACGGGTACTTGGCGTTTCCCGCTGTCCCGCCACAGCCACCGGTGCTCCGCCGGAGACAGGGAAACGACGTCTCCAAGTCTCCTTGGGAGACGTCTCCAACTCTCCAAGTCTCCTTGGGAGACGCCCAGGCGTTTCCGAGGAGACGCCCAAGCGTTTCCTGGGAGACACCCAAGCCCAGGAGTTTCCTGTATTTACTACATTTTGAGTTTTGACATTTTGCTATTAGTATCTGTATTTACTATTTAGTTTACTGTTTTACTATTTGGCATTTGCTACTCATTGTAATGATGAATCATGTAATCATCTTTATAGACTTTGTGATATCTCATATGACATCAAATATTCATATTTTCGATATAATAGAAATCTCCAATTTAACAATTTCATTTGTCAAATTTTATTTAGCAATTAGCATTCAAGATATCTTCGTATTTAGATTTAGTATTTCAAATTTTGCTATGTTATAATTTTATTAATTTGAGTAATTTCCTATAGTTTCATTTGAAATGTAATTCTTATATTGTTATACTGTTATACATCTTTTAAAAACTAGTTTTTCAAGTACTATAAGTATATGTATAACTATATCAGCACCACCACCCCGCCACCCCGCCGCCGCCGTCCCCCCGCTGTCTCCCCACCGTCCCCAAACTTAGGCCCTTTGTCCCCCCGTCTCCGAAACGCGTTTCCCCGTCCCCTAGGCCCGTGGAACACTGGTTTAATATAATAATTTTTTTGCAATTTATTATACAACTGGTGAACCTAACTTGTAATCTAGGTTATCTCTACTAATGCATAAAATAATGTTTTGTAATCTAGGTTTTACCTGATTTGGGTAAATGTATTACAGACCCAATAATATGATAGATGTTCTGTAGTGTTTTATACATTTTGTGAACCCAATTATTTTGGTTTAAGCAATGTAAGCTCAATATGATCTCAGCTGTTATTTACGTTGCTGTATGTGTTGTGTTACAGCATTCTGCAAGTTATTTGCAGACATGTTCAATAGGGAAAAGCTCTACCATTTGTTTACATCTTGTGGACTTGATTTGAATCAAAATATCAATGAATGCAAAAGGAATGAAGAATGTCTAGGTTTGTTAGTTTGGGTAAATTACTTAGATCTGCAATTTATGTGTCTTTATTTTGCTGGACAGGCCTATAATATTAAGGTTTGAGTGATATTGTGTAAATGCAAAAGGGAAATGTTTGAATTTTGGCAAGAGTTTGGCAAAATAGTTAAATCAAAAATTAAATTGCCCTAAATATCTTGACTGGGATGATACAGCGGTATCAGAGCCCTGTTAAAATTTGTATACCTGAAGCTTATTTGCCAAAGATATCCATTGGGAATATTTCAGCGCGTACTTTATAGCATTTGCAATTTGAGTGGAATGTGTGGAACCTTGTGAACACACCCAAGAAGCAAAAACAGATGTGACAGATTAGTTTATTTTCTTTACATGATGAAACCACCAAAAGCAAACTTTGTACATGTGAAAATTGTAAGTTACTCCTTAAACTAGCTTTCGAGGGTTTAACTTAAGTTTTTATTCTATAAGGCAGTTCCCCTTCTAATTTGAAGAAAGGTTCAACCTTACGTGTTACTCTATTTTGTGTTGTCCTATAAAGGACAAATTAAAACACTGATTTTATACAAGGTGAAATAAATCTTTGAGCTTTCCAACAAGTACAACATGCCTATACATAAAGAAATGGAAATGTTTCTTCAAAAAATTCCTAAACTTTGGGCATTTTGGTGGCAATTTATGTCATGCCACAGATAGTTGATGATCATCATCATAACTGTGCATTTATAACATATGTTTATCCTAAGCCAAAATGGAACTTTCAAGACTCGATTTGCAATCTAAGACTTCATATTGTTCTATTGGACATAAAAAGCACTTGCCAAAATTTTTGAGATTTCTAATGTAGATGATTGAAAACTGTAATGTTAATATCGGTGGTATGATGAGCTCATCTATGCAGAGTTTAAGAGGTTCATTTATTCTGAATAAACTCACTCTTGCATCACTTATTTAATTCTTTTGAATGCACTCACCTGAACATTGAGCAAGATTATTTCATTAGGATTATAATCTCCTTGATTTATCACACCTGCTTAATAGATTAGTGTCAGCAGTCAGGTAAAGTTCTTTAGGTGTGACTAATTTGTCTCCTACATGGCCCTAGCAGTTACTGTGGCCTGTCAAGGGATCAGGAGAACTTCACAAGACAAGTGTAACACAGTTCAAATGACACATGAAGCAAGGTGCAGCCATCAGAAGAAGGAAAACTGGAGAAAAATGAAGTATTCTAGACCTCAAAGCAAAACCACCAATTCCCCAGGCAGTTATGTAACCACCATGGCAATTGTGAAACCATTGCAGCAACTACAAAACCACCACGGCAATTTCATATTGAAGCATTGATTGGTAACTACAAGAAGCAGCAATTTTGTCATGTGTCCTTAAACAGCCAGTAATGCCCAAGAACACTTCAAATTCCTCTTCCATTTGACTTTTGGTGACTTCCGAAATTCCTAACAAGTCTGTCCAAGCCTATTTATCAGTTGTCAACATCCAAATGACAACAATTGTGAGACCTGAAGTGAATTCCAAGAGAATTTGTAGGTAAACAAATAGACTGTATTAGGCAAAAAGAGAACTAAATTGTGGAAGGGAGCTGTTGTATTAATCTTAGGAACTGAAATTAAATTGTTTTAGGCTGGTTGTGTGCCCAAGAGTCCTAAAATTCACTATTGCCTCACTTTTGCTGGAGTTTTCACCTGGAATTTGGATTCTCCAAGGCAAATCCTTTGTGTCTTAATTTTTAAGTGTTGAATGCTCTCAATTACCTTCAAGTTCTTGGTTAAATTGCTTCCCTAGAAAGTGATGACTAGTATATGGCATAGCTATCTCTAGTTTATTAATTATTCCCTTAAAGATCTGTATGTAATGACTATATGGCATAGCTATCTCTAGTTTATTAAAACTAGAAAAGATTCACATTTACAGAAAATGAAGAAATAGCTCCTCTTAATTATGTATTTTCTGATGTAGAAAACAAGATTTCATTTTGTAGCCATGCTGAATTTGGGCCTCTATTACCTTCAGGCCAATATGTTGCCAGTTTCTTTCTGGAAAGTTAGACATTGATATCCTACCTTAAGACAGTCAATGATGATAAGTGATAGGAGTTCCAAATTAGTGTGTTGTGTATAGCAAAAACAGAACTAGTGAAGAACATAAAAGGATGTTGGTCATACAGGATAGGTTTAATGTTGGTCATCCTTTACATTTTGAACTATATCGGGTGCTTAATTATTGATTGGCATCCTAGGGAATGCAGGTAACAGATAAGGTAAATGATTTGTTTATTGTTTAAAACTAAGGTAAATCCTGTGTTCTTGCACACATAGGATATCGCTTTCATGCTGAACTTCCAGAAGTGTCATCAGTATTAGGATATGATACATTTTGAAACAAGTTAGCAAATGGATAATGTCTTGTTGGCAAAAGACTAAGTTATCCTTTTCTGTTTGAATCTTTCCAGATTGTGTAGCTTCCAGAATTCATTTACTGTTATTTCTGAAATAAAGTCAAAGTGGGTCTCCAACAACTTTTGACGCAGCTATTGGAAGGAAATATGGCCGGCTATTGCAAGACAGATACAAGCAATCATTAAAAGAGGCCAGTGATGATGTATGGAACAAAGTTAAATCATTACAATTGACAGAAAAAATTGCACAGAACCGATAGGCAAGCTGTATCAGATAAAGGTTAAAACAAGACAAATAGAGGAGAAGATGACATTGACATATGGAAGCTAGTTAAAACACAATGCACACAAACATGTATCCAGGAAATAACTGAAACACGAGTTAGATAGAAATCTCACAACACTAATAAACAACTAGCAAGAAATGGGAATAAAACCAGCACACTGTTATTTATTTAAGCAACATTCTTGTCCTACAATTCTAGGATACTCAATCATAATTGCCATTTATGAGGGAGTCAAATGACCCCCTAACATCAAGGCTGCAGAGTCGTTCATTTACCTTTTCTCCTAAAGATTTCTAATGGTTAAGGGTGAAAAATAACCAGGTGACAATTGACAACCACTACTTGCACATCTTGAAAATGTAATTTCCAAGAACATCACATATATTGAAGTATGGTTTTGTTAGGTCAAAAGAATTCTCTAATTTGTTCAGGGCCCTTCCCGCTTGCTCAAGTATAGTCAGAACATGCTATTTATGTAAAGATTTGACAGACCATGTTGCCTATGTTGAGCCATGTAGTTCATAGCAGTCTGGATTGACACTTTTGTTTTCTCTCTTTCATAGAAGGTGGCTTCAGTCATGGTTAGTTGCACTTAGTATTGAACCTTATGGTAAAATCATAATTGGTATCTACAAAGAAGCATGCAGTTGATTGCCATCATTTGCTTCACAGCAAGAGATATGCTTTTTTCTTAACGTAAAGCTTACTAGATGTTGGCGTTTAAATTCGCACCTCTGGAATGCGGATTTGAAACGGATAGCTATGCACAAATAAACTGCTCTTCAAATTAGGAGGGGAAGCTCCCTCTTGCTGATGGTGTGAAAGAAAGTAAATTAAATCTAATTTGCCTATCTTTTTGGTTCAGCTAGAGCACAAGGTTTATAAAACTCAAGACACCGTAGCTAAGATTTTCTGATTAAGAATTCCAACTACGACTAACCTACGCTAAAGACGTTTCTAATATCTCAAGTAATACGCAGAGCAAGAGAATTAGAAATGAACAAAGTTGATTCTCTGACAAAGGCTTAACCAAACTCTTTCTCAACATTCATCTACTTACTTTCAATGCGAGTTGAAATTAAGATCACAAAAGCATAACACAATAAACCGAAATCTGAGATGTTATATGAAGGCAAAGGAGGCTCATTATTTTATTTCTCAAACTTCTGGAACAAAAATTACTAAACACATGCCTAGAACAAGAGCTTGCAGCTAAAGAGGCTTGAAAAACTTGTTCTTACACAAAAGGAACAGCAATACAATAACTACTTGCTAGCTAAGAGACTCAACAATTCACTATCATAAACACAATTGAACAACACTGAATAACAAATAGAAGGCACTATAGGCTCAGCGTTTTGTTATCACTAGCATGGTTCAAACACAAAGTGAACTGACACTGAATAACAACTTGCTACATTACAGGCTCGCAATTTGCTATCACAATAACTATTCAAGAAAACTAATGAGCCAAGGCTCTTATTTATAGGAAAGCAGAGGAGTAGGGAATCCTAAAATCTCCTTGCTTTTACAACTAGGGCTTGCTCAACATGCAAGCTTTATTTCTAAATCTAAAGAAGATAACAACTAACACCTAAGAAAGCAAGAAAAGCAGGAAGTGCTGACTATTACATTTATCTTCTTTCTCTTCTTCAAAGAATGGATAAAATTGCTCCAAGAATAGAAAAGAAAAGGAAGAAACTTCTAGATGAAGCTTATAGATGAAAGGATTGCTTCAAATCTCATCCACATCTACTAAAAAGTAGGAAACTGGGTCCTGGTCAGGTGCATTGATACTATCTAAGGCAATATTTCGATTCTCCAAGATCTCTTCGCCTTTTGTGATCAAACTTAGAGAATCTTTCACTTCTTCAGTTGCTTTATGAGTTCTATTCTTGAAAAACATCGCTGCCTGAAAAGATGACTCACTAATTGATAACTTGGCGGCTCTGCAACTTTTATGCTTCTGACACTTCTCTTGATTTCCAACAGAAGAGTATTGCACAACTCTTTTTCGATACCTTTCCTTTTTCTCATATCACACATTTTCACGTTCTTCAGCTGAGATGATGAAGTTTTGATATAGTGCTGATTTGGTCTTAAACTTGAGGGGAGTGTACTCCATATTGAAAACCTTGAAGAATGACTGTAAACTCACCTATGTTCAGACAAGTTTTGAGCAACTTTCTATTTTTAGAATGCTGGTTTTTCGGCCTCAAACAGACAAATTTTTCGAAACTTTTCTTAGATATGAGTTTTGCTCAAAATTTTGTTGCAAGACAACCCAGATCATCCATTTTTGAAAATTTTGAATTTTGACTGAAAAAGTAGCATACCCTAATTTCTTCAATTTTTCACCGAAAAAGTTGGCACCTGGGTTTTGTTCAGAATACAATATGGAATGAACCCAGTTGATCAGATTTGAAAAATACTGATGGCTGATGGAAAAAGCAGCAAACACTAGAATCTGAAATTTTTTTGAAAAACAGTTGAAATCTGGGTTTTCTTCATAAGACTGTTTCAAGAGGACCCAGATGATCAAAATTTGCAAATTCTGAAGATTTCACTGATATGCAAGGAAAAAGCAGTTGCTGCAACTTGATAAATTTCCTCAAAAATTCCTTAAAAGAATGAGATGAAGAAACCCAGATGGCTGAAAATTGAAACCCTTGACCTTCTTCAAAAATTCGATGTTCTGGATGAAAAAAGCACAAAAAAACAAGGTCTTATGTTGCTAGTCTGAAAATTATTCTTGAAAATCAGCAACCTTGAGCTCTTGAATCATGAAATAAAACTTCAAAATTGCTACTCCACTTTTCTCCTTTGGACGCCACCTGCAATAATGATGAAAATTGAATAGAAGAGATGTCTTAAATAGATTTAGGGCTTGAAATAGTTTTTCTTTCTTTTGCTTTAATCTTCAAACCCTAAAATCAGCCTGGTCAACGAATTTGGACATTCATCTTTCCACTTGCAATTTTGAAATTTTTGAAATTTTGACTAAGGAATGGTATTTTGGGCGCCCTTCTTGGCTAGAGGCGCCAACTTCTCCTAGACTTAACCATTTTTGGAGTTTTCTAAAATTTTCCTCAATTTTGACCCCCTACTTTGACCCTGATCTCCGGCTTCCAGATTGATCGGATTGATGAGCTAGATGATTCATCGCGAAGCTTGCCTGATTCTGAGAAGATCACCTTGGAGGCACTTCTAGCTAAAAACTTCGTTTGACCCTTCAAAATCATCAGTGCACATTTCCTTCTGGGGCACTGAACCTTGACAGTGTTAGCCATTTTTGCATGATTTTCAATTTCTTCATTTCCCTTTGATCTTCTGATCAAATCTTGATTCTGGGAGCTACGCTGATCTGATTGACAAACCTTCTGCTTCGTTGGATAGCTCGATCGAATCTGATGAGGTGACCTTGGGGGCTTTATCAGCAAATTCTATCATTTTAGACCTCAAAACCTTGGGTGCCCTTTGTCTCCAGGGGTGCCCATCTTGACCAGACTTTAAAAAAAATTGTTTCTTCATCAATTCCTCTTCTACAGCTGATCTCGTTAGATCTGATGATCCGAGCGTCCGATTGGCTAATGGTTGGGCTCGTTGCGAAGCTAAGGAGATTCTAAGAGGATCACCCTGGAGGCACTTCTGGCTAAAAATTTCGTTTGACCCTTCAAAATCATGATGCATTTCCTTTTAGAACCTTTGAACCTTAACAATTAGCCATTTTACGTATTTTCTTGCTTTGACTGGCTCTTATCAGAACCCTCATTGAAGCCCTCCACGGCCAATACGACGGTACGCCAACAGATTGATGCTACTAGTCTTGTTGGGAAAGCTTTGATCGAAATTAGAAGACATGTTGGAGACTTCAGCGGCAAAATCATCGTTTGAACTCTCGAAATCATTAAGTGCACATTTCATACAGGGGCACTAAAAGACATTTTCATGATTTTCAGTTTGAAACCCCTCTGTTTGACTTCGAATCCCGGACGACTGGATGATTTGATGACTGCGCTACTGGACTCGCTGCGAAGCTAGGAGGATTCTGAACAACTATGCCTGGGAGCTCAAACCCTAATTTCATCATTTGATGCCCTAAAGAGATGGGCGCCTATTTCCTCTTAGGGAGCCCATGACTGGCAGTGTTAGTCATTGTTTTGATGGACTTCACCTTCCTTCCTCGTTCTTCGAGCATGATCTTCAACTCACCTTTTGTCTAGTGCTTGAATGTTATTTGATGCCTGGCAGCCATCTGACCTCCATTGATGACTTCGAAGCTCTAGAAATGCTTCTAAAAAAGCAGAATAGACCCACTAAGGCAAAACTGATCTTTTTGAAATTCTGACTACACCCGCCTGATATGGAAGTATTTTGAGCCAATCAAAATCAGTTTGGGCCCTGGCGGACCAACTTTCCATTTTTAGAAAATTTTGCCAATTTCCATTTTGAAATAAACCCAGAAAAACCAAAAAAAAGTTTACTATTTTTAAAAAATTTCTAAAAATAGCAGTTTTCCTAAAAAGTAGGGATGAAAAACTGAGATCTGGGTTTTGCAGATTAGGTTGCTCTGAGCAGACCCAAATCATCAAATTTTGGAAATTTCACATTTTGACCCCTCATGCAAGACATGCAAACCTGAATTTTGACCTTTTTGACAAATTTGACAAGACTTTTACTCATTTCTTCAAAATATCTAAGTGTAGCAAAAATTTTAATTTGGGGTACAACACTAGACACAAAAACCCTTATGCAATTGAATAACTTGCCCTATCTCTACATTATGCCTGTTATCTTAAGGAATCTGCTCTTATCTGGATAAGCCCCATACTCTTATCCTTCTGACAGTATCCTACATTATTATATTAATTTTCCCATGTATATATTGTGTTTTAGGCATTGGACAGATGTTGGCACTGTAATGCTTTTAATAATTTGTTTAATTTGGTGTATATGTACACCCAAAATCGCTCGCCTGGCTTAGATTTGCAGTGCTGCAGCAAATATGTGCTCTTCAGAGATTCCTCGCAGACATGGTGCTTGTGTTTAAAAAAAAAAGATTCAAGCTCTACCAAATCCCTTAAACATTTGCTAGAAAGACATATTTTGTATTACCACGAGAAGGGCAAAGAAGCCCCTTCCACAGTGAAGCTCAGTATTATGCATCCTTGTTCAATACATGACAGGCAGCCATGCTGCAAAACCTTCCACAGTGAAGTTCAACTGTCCACATTAGACCACAAGGGTACCTTTCCCTGCAGCAATATTTTTGAAAATATCTGCATGTGTCTGCAATCATGTTCTTGTGGGAAGATTCTGCTGTCGGCCCATTTGACCACCTTGAGGACCACATGTTGAGGTTAGCCCTCTTCCATTATCTCACCAAACATAATATTGTTAGGTGATTTGCTATATTGCTCACACAGACCTTAGCTAGCATTTATATCTCCACCAAACCCCAGCATATCAACCCCAAAAGTGCCATCTAACCCAACACACACTGGGTCCCATGAACTTCATATCAAACATCACGAGATTTGATGAATAAAGACAACACTGAACAAACAGAGTGATTACATCTTGTGCAGACAGATTATATCCATACATACATCAAGTATCCTCCATGTATGTGCATGCAAACATGCAACATGAATGTGGAGCATGATATCAGACATGCACATTATAGAATACAGATAACTCATCATGTGGTCAAAAGCTGGCAGCACTTCCATCTTATATTGACTTTCTGTCTCTCCAAACTTAGTACATCATATCTGTTTATATAGGCCTCTGATAGACTCTGTCGCTCTTCTACAGGGAGCGTGCCATTAATGAATTCCTATCTCCTAGATGCTGTTTAGGTCAAGGAAAGTGTGTACCGAATATTAAATTCTAAGTTATTAAAAACAGGCGCAACCCACACATTAGGGCCAATACTACAATATAACCAATTGAAGCTTGCCAACAAATATATTGTACACAACAGGAAATTAGGATACAGGGATGGGGACGAGGAGGCAGGTGTCATCCTAAAATAGGATATAGGAGTAAATGATTAAGGGCACATCCATTTTACATTCAAAGATTGTCATCAGGAGATGCAGATAGAGGTAAAGGTTGAGTTTCCTGGTGTCCATATCAACATACAAACCTCCAGTAAAGCAAAGTATTCAGTGAAGGAGCTACAGCTCCAACGTCAGGTGGTCCATGGAACATCATTCATTTGGCATGCACAAAAATTGGCACCTTCCCAGAAAGATCAGAGATGTTACTGCTTAGGAGAAAAAAAATTAGCAGCTGCTGGAAAGAGGCTAAATGTCTGCTGCATCTGCTTATAAGCTTTATACCTATATGCAGCATTTTTTGAAAATTATGCAGAAAATAATGGATAAATAGGCAGCTTATCCTCCTAAAATGTGTGATACAGCTGAAATATCATATACATGGGATCATTTAGCCACAAAAATCTCCTTACTAAGCAAAACCTTCTAAGAAAGTTTAAAGAAGCTCCATCCACAACAAAATTGTCTAGTTCTCAGAATGGAACACAGAAAATAGCCTTGCGTGGCCTCTTTTCCCTTTTAAGGAATCTTGACTAGTGGTAACATTTTCAATCTAATGTACTCTGAAATGACTTTCGAACAAGAAGAACTCCAATAGGATGTGAGATATTCATATAGGTAAATTGGTGCATTTGTAGAAAGAGTAATTTAAGTTCAAATCCACACATCATGATAAGACGACCCACAACGCAGCAGACATAGGCATGTAATAATTAAAGTGCTTATCCCTAGAAAAGGTCTGGGCCTAGTGATGTTTCCAGATATCCTTGAAAAAAAAATGCAAAACCACTGAAATAGGTTAAGGCAGCAAACCTTGTTAATAGCATGTTTTGGATCAGGTTGCTTCTTCCACAAAAGCTCAAAAAGATGAATGAAATTTCTTTCATTCCCTTGGTTACCCTCAATCTGCCTGAGCGTCTCCATAGCAGCCTGACAGGAAACACAGATAAGATTTTAACCAATATCTTGCTAATATCCTTTGAGAAGAAGAATTTATATAATATTCAAACAAAAAAATTCACTACCCAATTCTTTGATTGGTATCTGAAACCAAAAGTATATTGAACAAGCCTGATACCTTCCTCTATCGTTTGATGAAAAGGATTTACAAAATATTTAACCTATATCGTTTGAGGAGAAGGATATACCTAACATTTAATCTATAGAAGATATGAAGAAAGAAAGTATATCAATGTCTGTGACTAATAATAATATATAGATATTTTTATGTTGTGATCAAAAAATGTCAACGGGTAGATCCATGTGACTCAGGAATACATCATAGATGAGCATTAAAGGACAAAAGTACCCTAACTCAAAATCCAACTCTGACCAAAAACAATGCCAGGGAGGGCAACCTAAGTCGAATATACAGTGAACATTAGCTCAAATGCCTGCAAACAAATAGATATGCAAGGAATAGAGAACCCTAAAGTGGCCAATTGGAAGACGTAAGGATTTCTTTAGTTATAGAAGCAATTCTAGAATGCACAATTTTTATGCATGTCCAACTCGAGGGTAAAGACATCTTTTAGAAGCTTGTAAGAAAAGGATTTTTTTGGATTTTTTCAACCACAGAAGAGGGGAGGGAAGCTGAACAAGCAAACATGTTCACCTGCAACCAATCAATCATTATTAGTAGGAGGGCCACTTCCCTTTTGACATCACCCCCATTAGCATAAAGATCGTGGTATCTTTGAAGACTGAGCTAGAAAATAGCAAATGGGCTGGAGATCACAATGGCTACACAGGCAGAGAGATTTGCATACCATTCAAATCAAGGAAACACTTACCAGCACTACATTTAAATCAAAGAAACTACTATATTGAAACCAAAGAAACAAAATTATAAAACACTACATTTAAATAGAGAATACAAAATTACTTACCCAGTACTTGAATTGTTGCCTAAAAAAATATATATCATGGGCCAATCCTTTCAGAAAGACACTCAAGACTCCCGCACATTCCTTCCATCTATGCTGGCTCGAGAGCTCTTCCAAGATACCTCTCAACCTATGATTATGATATGGTATCAAGTGATCAGTGCCAATGTCTGAACCCTGTTCTTTCTTGCCTAGAGAAATAAGCGAATTAAAGGAAAGTGATTTGGCCCTGTCAACAGCAAGTCTGTTTGCCTCTGGAGGATAATAATTTTCCTCTTCATTGTCTCCTATATGCTCGTCAAGATCTAAGTCTCTAGGTGCATACAAACTGTGAGAATTCCCTAATAACGACACTCCATGTTGGGAAGAAGAATCGATAGCATAGTCCATGTCTTCAAATTCTGGTTCAAGTTTCACTGAGGATTTATCCATTGAGTGAAAGAGAGTATTGAGACTTTTTTAGGGGATGGGATGAGCTCAAGTGGCAAAAGGTAGTGGAGACTTCACAAGGGAGAACCAGGTGTAGGAGATGTGATAAAGAGTCGAACTGGGTAAAATACTGCATCCAACTAGTTGGCTTATAATAATTTTAGTTACTTCTGTTGTGACAAAGAAGCTGGAAGGCAATTTTTAAAAATCATCCCACGAGTTGGAAAAAAAAAATAATTCCTGCTCCTTTTCAGAATATGAAGAATGCTCGAGTGAATTTCACCAAACAGATGCTTGAGAAAAGGTAGCCAACAAATTGAAAAAAAGAGAAAATTATTGCCCGTATTCAAGATATTGTGCCGTGTGCATATACTTGACTCTATTTGTTTAAATATGCCTGCCGATCAGCTATATACCTGAATTCTGACCATTAATATAAAATCTAGGGCGCGGAATCTCAAACATGTGGGTTTGTTTTATTTAGAATATTTAGGATACAAATCGCCGCTCCAGGAAAAGAGGGTGTGTAGGGGGTTTTGCATGGTAATGGAAGAAGGGTTTTGGACTACAGCCTTAGTTTTTAAAAGGGGTTTCGGACTACAGCCTTAGTTTTTAAATATCAGTAAATATTTGTATTTGTATTTGTATTTATATGTAAATTTAATTTTTCAAATTTTAATAATGTATTTACTTGAAGGTTTAGCGTTACCTCTTCAATGTTATATTAATGGGATATAATTTGGAGATACGGAGTTCTAAATTTTAGAATAGCTCCAATCATTATTTTTGTTTGTTGAATTTAGGGATGCAAGGTCCTTTAATTTGTAGGGTATATTGTTTAAAGATATCAAGTTTTCACAATTCATTATGATTATTTGAATATGATTTCTAGATTTGATTGTGTAGTTGTTTTTTGTCATCAACGTTTTGAATCCCACTACGTGATTCATCATCAAGATGAAAGAGAGCTGAAGGAGAAAATGAATTGTTGAAAAAGAGAGAGATAGAGGGGAGAAGGAAGGAGGTACGCGGTTCAAGGACTAAGGATGACTAGAATAAATAAAAGGGAACGCAAGAAGAAGAAAAGACAATGAGAAAAAGGAAGATTGGTTGAAAGAGCCAAAGGAAAACCAAGATAAGATAAAAGAAACAAATGGAGATAACTAAAAGGTCTAAGAATAAAGAGCAATGCAAATATTTAGTTTTGTTAAATATTTTTTTAAATTAAGATTTAATATTTTTTTGTTTGTGGGATAGGGTTTAATTTTTATGGAGTTTGTTTAAGAGCTTTTACAAGAATTGAAAATGGGATTTCATTATGACGATATTCTATTATTATCATTTGATTATATTCAATAGATTAATTGTTTAGGAGAAAAATATAGAAAAAAATGCATACCCCTAACACGTTTCCTCTTATTTTATGCTAATGTGTATGGTTGACTTTAATGTGAGATTATATTATACTTTTGGCTCTTTTGTTCTATTAGTGACGCAAACCCCTATCTAGTACTATGTTATGTCATATTATGCTACTTAGAATATCTGTGATCTAATTTTCAAAACATTGTCTTCCTTAGAATGTATTGCACCTATGATTGCTCATGGATTACAAGCACAAACTCATCCCTCATTACAAACATTCAAAATGCCTACATTTTAACATTGACAATCTGGTACACGATTGTTACTTGTCAACATGCATGCTAAAAATTTGAACCATGTGTCGAAGGTTTATATATATAATAAAAACAAGACACTTCTAGATTCAAGACATCCACTACTTTATCTCATCGACCAACACCAATATTACACTATATTTTATAATTGTTGACTCGGTCTCAAGACTTGACTACTAATAATTAAGTCAAGCACTCACTCCATTTTTATTAAATCAAAAGGCATTCTACAATAACAATGGAATAGAAGCTTGACTACTAACAATGAAGTCAAATGCCCTCCCCATTGTTATTATACCAAAAATGAGGGGTCATGTACATTAAAAACCCAAAAATAGATAATTGCCTCCTACATTTTGTGGTTTTATCTTGTTAAATTATGTTTCTTCAAAAATCCTTAATAATTTTTTATATAAACAAATATTTGTCCATCACAACATAGAGGATTGAGAAGTTTTGTCAAATGTTACAAACGTGACTTCCCTACCAACTCATATGCAAAGTGTTGAAGACAAAATGCCTCAAGAAATGAGGTCTCATGGAATGTCATACATGTAGGGATGCACAAAAAGGATCTCCCCCCTTCCCCTTGTCATACATATTTATGTTTTCACAAGTTTATAAATTAAAGAGGATTAGGGAACATTTGCAAGTTGAATATGGAAATCATAAGCCTCTCTCAATTGATATGCATTATAATAATGAATAATAAACTTCGATCTTGCCAATATTTTATCAAGTCCACAACATCATAATCATCCTACATTTCAAAATGAACTTGTCAACTCATAATATAAGTTTAAGGTCAATTTACTTCAAAATTTAAGTTCAATACATTCTATATTTGGTAACAGTCACCCTTGAATCATTTACAATACATGGAGAATAGGATTTATCCACACAAACAAACTCCATTAAAGTTCCAAGCACGAGCCAACAAGAGGAGAAAGCTCTCCACCTAATGACCATGGCTTCATCAAGCCTAACAAGGCTCTTAAAACCTCTTGAGCAAAAAAATTAAAAGAGGAGCAAGTATTCAACATTAATTTATCAGTCTAAAAGCCATATTGAAATGCACGATGAGGATTTGTATTCACCAAAAATTTACCAAAGAGAGGCCAAGCTAAGGCCAAAATACATAAACAAACACCCACATCTTTTCCAAACTACTAAGCTCAAGGAATTCATTAAACACAAGCACAAAGCATTCTTATCATTATTTTTGTCAATGGCTAGATCATGTAATTTTGGTGTTTCCTCTTAAGAAGTCTCATGTTGATTTGTCAATATGTCCAAGAGAATGAAGTTGAGGTTAAAATTTTCAAACTAAATTCCATATGTATAGAACATTTTAGTGTGTTTCAATTATTTTACACTTTAAATTGGCTAATAATAATCAATTGGAAAGAATACAATTAAAACCAATTTTTAAATTTGATTTGAAAGAAAAAATCATTTCATATTTATGAAGGTGATTTAAATTACTTTGGAAAATACAAATATAACCCAAAATAAACTAAAGAATTTTATAAACTCAATCTTGTTTAAACTCTAAAATTAGACACAAATAAAAACAATACTAATCAAAGTAATAAAAAATAATATAAAAATCCTAGCAAAACCCCTAACAAAAAATCATTTTCATAAAATTCAAAGTTGTAACATAAAAAATCTAGGATGATTTTGAATGATTTGTTTTTTTATGGATTTTACCAAATTTTGAATATATGTATAAAGAAAATTTAGCAAAAACTCAATTCCCAATTAAATTTGGGATGTTATTTATCTATTGTTATGATTTTATCCATTAAGAAAAATGTACACAATGCTCCCCTTAATTACACTTCAGAAGTTATATTAATGTTTATTACAAGTTATGATATGAGTTTTATGCTACAGTTTGTAGTCTATTGTCAAGATAACTGATGAAAGATTATTTAGATCTTTACAATAGTTACAAAAATTAAATAGAAATAAACATAAATACCATTCATATACTAGTAGAATTTGGCAAATAAATGACTATGTGACTAAAACTTTTAGTCACAACAACTAAAGATGACTAAATTCTACTCATTTTTTGCAACACAACTATAAATGACTAATTTGATCATCATAAGTGACTAATTTGTTCATCGGGTAAAAAACACAACTAAATGATTAGTCACACAAATAAAAATTAGACAATATGATATTAAAGTGGATAATTAAAAAAAAAAAAATGAATTGAGGGAGTGGGTTGTATTATAATATAATATATTATATTACAATACAATATATTATAATATAATATGATATTATATAATATAATATATATATAATACTATATTATTATATAATATATATCATTATAAATATTATATTATTATTATATTATTAATATTATAATATTATATTTATATTATAATGCATTTAGTATTATATAATAATATAATATTATATAATTATTGGGGGCGAACCTTTGGTGAAATGGTGGGGCTTCTTTCCTGTAGTGCCAACAACCAAGGTTCAAACCTCACGCGGTCGCTCTCTACCGTTTCAACAATTGAGATTGGGGGAGACCCTATGGTGAAATGGTGGGGATTCTTGCTTGTAGTGCCATCAACCAAGGTTCAACCTCACGGGGTCGCTCTCTACCATGTGAACAATTAATATTGCTTACCCTCAATTTTTTAATTAAATAATTGGATGGTGCAAAGCAGAGCAGGCTCATAGGGTAGCGTGGTTGCGAAAGGTGGCATTGCAGAGCAGAATGGCGAGGTCAAAGAAAAAATGTGTTGGGGGACAAAGTCGTCTGCGCCAGAACTACACCCCTCAATGGGTCTTTTTTAGGGGGAGATGGGTGGATAAATGTCACCCATTTTGTTGGAGACAAAATGAGGCCTCTGTGGATGGAGGCATTCCTTTGTGTAGAAGACATGACACACCTAAATTGTTGATTCAATCGCAAGCTAGGGCATGGCTTGCTCTGATGCAAGGGAAAAGATCATTTAGAAGGAAAAAAGAATGGGTGGAGAGGCTGGTGCGACAAAGATCGAACATTAAACAAAGGGAAAAAAATGAGTGGGATGCACAGTGGTCTGGTGAGAGTCAGGCTTGGAAGGCGAAGGGAAACCCTAGCCAGAAGACTGCGGAAGAAGTTCTGGAGATCGATGTAACTGAGGAAATCAAGTTTGATGAAGTAATTATGAGGGACTTTGCCTTCATATGTCGCTTTATTGGCAGTACTCCTGATCAAGTTTCAATTAAGAGTTGGATTCAAACACATTAGGAGACAAAAGTTTTGATAAGGTTTCTACCGAAAGGCTTCTTTGTAGTGGTCTTTGGAAATGAACAGACGAAAAAGTGGGTTACGGAGGGTGACCTTTGGATCATGGATGGAAAACCTCTATACATGCAGCCCTAGAATCAAAACTTTGACCCGACAAAATTGTGGCCATACAATCAACTAGTTTGGGTTAGGCTTTATAATCTTCCAGTAGAGTATTGGACTAGAGATTGCTTACAAAAAATTGGTCGATCCTTGGGAATGCTAATGGAGATTGATATGGAAATCCTTGATGGTGATCTTTACAAATACACCAAGTTGAAAATTGTGGCGATCGATACCATTCCCCAAAGGATTTGTTTGTTGGTAAATGGGAATCGCTGGTCTCAGGAACTTGAAGTTGAGGAGGCAAAGTTGTATTGCATCAAGTGTGGTAAACAAGATCATAGGGTTTCAAAATGCAGTGAAGGAATGGGGGAAGTCTGGAAAATGAAGCAATAGGAGGCTCGCTCTTCCCTAGCCCCTAGGCCTACCTCGGCTGTTACAACCGAATTGGACCCCCTTAGGGGTGAAACTTTGAATAGTGGTGTGGCCATGATAGATTTGGTATTCCCTCTAAGACAATGCAAGAAGGTAAATGTGTGGACAATACAAAGTTGTTGTCTCCACCCTTGGTGCAGATCTATGGGTTGAAGGGAAATGATGGTGTTGAGGTTGCTTCCCTAGCCAGCGAGGATCAAGATTCAAATGTTGACCTAGAAGATGAGTTAGATATAATTGCAGATAGATGCATTTCCCAATCAGCGGTAAAACACCTGGGTCTAGGTAAAGTTAGCACATTTGGCAATCCCTGAGGAAGAAAGTCCTTCAAGCAATTACGGGAAGAGGAGGCGGCTCCAAAGAAGTACCCCTGCATCACCAAATTTCTAAGTACCAAGGGAGGAAGCCCCTCCCTTGGGAAGCAATGAAGATCACAACTTGGAATGCCAAGGGCCTAAGGGCCCCTAATAAGAGATGCCTAGTTAGGCGTAATCTTCAAAAATGAATAAGCAGCATAGTATTACTACAAGAAATAAAATTATCTGGTGAAGACGGATTGAAGTTTTTGAAATATTGACATTTTTGGAATGGGTGTTTTCAAGATTCTTGTGGATATGTAGGGGGTTTATGAATTTTGTGGAAGGCGGTTGAGGTGTCGGTGGATGTCATTTTCTCTTCATCAAATTGGATGGCAGCGAAGGCTTATGATCTTGGCCTCAATTGTCATTTCCTGATCATCAACATTTACGGGCCAATAAAAATTGAAGATAAGGCCTCTCTTTGGGATTTTGTGATGAGTTTTTCCCATCCTCATCTAAAGGAGAGATTGATAATAAGTGGTGATTTCAATTCCATATTGGATATGTCTGAGAAAAGTGGAGGTGTCAAAAGTGTTTCACAAGCAACTTTGGACTTTAGGTGCTTTATGGAGGCAGCTGGTTTGGTAGACTGTCCAACTAATAATGGTATATTCACTTGGCCAATAGGTGCAAAGACTTCACTTCAATCGCTAAGAGATTGGATAGATTCCTGGTCTTGCCACCTTGGTATAAGTCAGGGATGCAGGTGTTGGCGAGCATAATGCCTATTTCCATTTTAGACCACTTCCCAATGGAACTTAACATAATTGGTGGGAAGAAGTTGTTGAAGGCTAGTTTCAAATTTCAAAACATGTGGTGGCGGGATCCTAGTTTATTTGGTCTACTGGAAAGCTAGTGGAAAGAAGCTAAGGTGGGAGGTTTGATTAGTTTCAAACTAGTGAGGAAACTTTAGATTATAAAACATAAGCTCAAAGACTGGAACAAGGAGAAGTTTCAAAATATTTTTGTGGAAAAAGCAGTTGTGGAAAGCAAGTTGGAAGCCCTTAATGAGAGAGCCATCAGGGACGGCATGAGGAATGAAGATTTTCTCAGAGAGAAAGAGTTGAAAATGAAGTTGGCCAAACTTTTGAAGCGGGAGGAAATATACTGGCATGATAAATCCAGGGAGGTTTGGTTAAGTGAGGGCGATTCCAATTCTAGGTTCTTCCACTCTTCAATAATGTCCAGGAGAGTGGCAAACAAAATTGAAGAAATTCAGTCTATCAGTGGCCACTTTGCTCATGGCAAGGTGGCAATTGATTTCTTCAAACATCTCCTTGGTGGACAGGCTCAACAAACGGTAGGTGTTGGCTTCCTTGAATCAATAAGTCGTTGGGTGAGTACAACAAACAATAAAATGCTATGTGGAATGGTCTCTAAAGAAGAGGTTAGGATTACTTTATTCCAGTTGCATCCTGATAAAGCGTTGGGACCCAACAGGTTCATGGCTAGGTTCTTCCAGACGTGTTGGAGTTTTGTGGGGGAGGATCTTTGGAGGCTTGTTGAGGATTTTCGTAAGTCCAAGAGGTTTGTAAAGGATTTGAACAACTCAGTGATAGCTTTGATCTTGAAAAAGGCTGAATGTCGTTCCTTTGGTGACTACAGGCCCATCTCACCCTGCAACACCATTTATAAGGCGGTCACCAAAGTGCTTGCTAATAGACTCAAACTGGTACTAGGGAAAGTAATATCTATTGAACAGAACAGCTTCATCCCTAGACAAGAGATCACATATAGCATCATGCTTATCAACGAGGTTGTTCATACTCTTAAATCAAGTAGGAAGGAGGGGATGATAATCAAATTGGATGTTTGCAAGGCGTACGATAAAGTGCATTGGGACTTGCTACTAAAGGTCATGGAAAAGTTGGGGTTCGATAGTCACTGGTGTGATCTTATCTCTCATTGCATATCCTCGGTCTGATTTTTGGTCTTGGTTAATGGATCTCTCCATGGTTTTTTTGAGGCCACCAATGACCTTAGGCAAGGTAACCCAATATCACCATTCTTATTCGTGATCATGGTTGAATCTCTAAGTTGTGCCATCAAAAGAAGAAGCCAGTGTTTGGAGTGGATGGGGGTGCGGGTGGCTCCGACTGTTGATCCTATTACTCACCCTCAATTCGTAGATGACACCACCTTGCTCAGTGAAGCGAGCATTAGGGAAGCTAAATGCATCAAGGAGGTGCTCACCGAGTATGAAGCGCATTCAAGACAAAAGATGAACAGGGAAAAGCCATGCACATACTTTTTTAGCACAAGGCTTTCATTGCAGCAGGCCATCATTGCAATCTTGGGGTTCCAAGTGGGGAAGCTTCCAGCTAAATTCCTTGGTGTGCAAATATTTGAAGGGGTGTGCAAGGCTAAACACTGGGAGGAGGTGGTGAGCAAATGTATGAATAAGGAAATGACTTGAAAGAATAATGGGCTTACATTGGCAGGGAGGATCACTATGAGAAAAGCATTCCTATCAGCAATCCCAATTTATACAATGTCCTACTATGAAGCCCCTGCAAAGATAGAGAATGACATGGAGAAAGTCCTAAAAAAGTTCTTGTGGGAGGGTTTGAAAAGAGACAAGAAGATACCACTTATGGGTTGGGATCCAACCTATAAAGCGAAAGAAGATGGTGGGGCTGGTTTACGCAAAATCATATTGCAAAATAACACCTTGGGTGCTAAGCTTATATGGAAGATGTACAGGTGCCCCGAGAAGCTGTGGTGTCGTATTCTGTAGAATAAGTACCTGGATAACATGGAACCTTCAAGAATTTTAACTGTTGCAAACATCAAAGGTGGTTTGACAATTTGGAGATACATCTCAAACTATAGGTCCTTGATCACTAGTCACCTATCATGGAGAATCGGGAATGGCAGGCAGGCTTTGTTTTGGTCCAATTCATGGGACGACCACAAAATTCTGACAGAGATGTTTGCCCTGGAGCAATTCATGGACAGGCTGCAAGCGGGGTTTGGTGATAAGGTGGCAGATTATATTCGGTGGGAAGAAAAATCTTTGGGCGGCCATTCCAAATGGATTAATATTGGTACTTTTCCTTTGTCACAAGAATTGAAAGAAGGTATAGCGTAGGAATTAGAAAACAGAAGGGTCAACTTGAGCAATAGAAAAGATTCAATAATTTGGTGTGGGGTTGCTTCTGGTGAATCCTCGACTAAACTGGGCTATTGTCTTCTAACCATACAAGGAAAGGAGAAGACTTGGATGGATACCCTTTGCTCGAAGCCTAAATTATTGCCTAAAGTAGGAGCTTTTCTTTGGGTTGTCTTACATTAGCAATGCCCGACTAGTGAAAGATTGAAAAGAATTGGGATTGCGGGCTTGTCTAGATGTGTTCTTTGTGAGCAAGCGGAGGAAGGAGTGGATCATCTATTTCTATCATGTCTTGTAGTTTCCTATTGTTGGGATTAGTTGTAGGGGATGTTGTGTTTCCAGGGCCCAAGACATTTCCAGCTTTGGGATTTCTTAAGCAGCTGATCAATAGCCAACAAAAAGGGGTATTGGTATGGGATCTGGGTAATGGCGCCTTCCTTGGTTGTTTGGCACATATGGAAGGAGAGGAATACACAAATCTTCAAGGAGGTTTCCCTAAGTTGTGATCAACTTATTACACAAATCCAAGGTGCAATCGTTGAGACAACAAATAATAGGTCCCATATTTGCTCAAATTCAAAAATTTCAAAATGGGATGAGGAAATTCAAAAGGCTTGGAATGATCTCAAAATTCCTAAGTCCATGACACTTAGATCAAGCAAGGTTAATAGGAAAGAAGTCCACTGGATGCATCTGGTTCAGTTAAAATGGAAGCTAAACTTTGATGGGCCAGCCAAAGGCAACCCTGGTCGAGCAGGGGTTGGTTGTATAATTATAGACTCAAGTGGTAGGTGTGTCTAGGAGGCGTCGAAGAACCTAGGTGTTTGCTCGAACAATAATGTTGAGATGGAGGCCTTGTGGCTTGGCTTACAGTTATGCATCCAGAATGACATAGACTCATTGGAAATTGAGGGGGATTCACAGTTGTGCATACAGAAAATCACCTCAAGACAATTGCCTAATTGGAGAATTGGCTATTGGATTGTGCCAATTAAGGAGCTCCTAGGTAAGCTTAACAATTTTTCCCTAGTGCATGTCTATAAGGAAGCTAATAAAGCTGCTGATTTTTTCGCAAATTGGGGAGTATCCCAAAATGTTCGGGTGTTGGAAAATTCTTCCACAACGCGTTGGCCAGGACTGCAGGAAATCATTGATCAAGATTTCTCTGGGACATGAGATGATATGCTCTGAGCTGCCTCGAGCTTGTGACTGGACAAAGTGTTGTGTCAATCACATGTATGTGAATGTTGGTAGGATCTAGGATTTGGCTTAGATTTGGCTTGGATTTGCTATTTGATTTTGCCTGGCAGTGGTAGCTCTAGTTGTCCATCACAATTTGTGGCTCTATGGCTTTTTATACCCTTGGTTGCTTGTATACTTTGCATTTGAGAAGATCATGATACTAGGGCATTTAATTGTTATCCAGGATGGTGCATTTTTCGGCCTCAGTTTCTTGTGCTCTAACGAGACACTTGTAGAGCAATGCGACCGACTTTTCTATTTCTAGTGCCCGAAGGTGAGAGCTACATTAGTGGATTTGGTGTCAGGGGTGTTGAAGGTAGACAACCACTGGTGCGATGGCAAGGTGTATGAGACTATGATCGGGCCTTTGGTTGATGTTATTGGCTCCCATGAGAGGATGGTAGAGCTATGTAATGGGTTTGTAATGCTTGCAAATGCCCTAGTCGTGGCAAATGCAACCTTGGCATTGGTTGCAGAGGGTTTGGTTAGCCATCTTAGGATTTTCTTTGATCCTGGTAACATTGATTTCAAGGAAGATGAAGGGGAGGCTTATGAAGCAGAATCCCTATAGCAGCGCAGGGTAGTGGAGAATTTCATGGCGAACAAGTGGGAAGTATTCAGGGTCAAGGTGATGAATTCCAATCTGGATGCCTTCTCTAGATACATGGCCACTAGTTGTCTGTGGCTCAGTGCAGGCAACCTAGCGAAGGTGTTAGAGGTGGGGAGATGTTTGTCAGTGATCTATCACTATCTGTAACTGTAAGGGTGGCTTGGCTTGTCCGGGGGTGTCTGTTCTTGGTTTGTTGAAGTTGTTTGCTTTATGGCAGGGCTTGCTATAGACTATTAATGTACTTGGGCACTATCCCCTTGATAACACTTATCAATAAAATATATATTATATAATTATTATATTATATTATATATAATATAATATTTATATTATATAATAATATAATATAATATTATAATATTTATAATATAATATAATATAATATTTATAATATAGGGTAAAAGTACAAAGTTGTGTCACACTTTTATAAAGGAAATGGCCAACGCTCATCTAACTTTTAAACTTAAATCACTAGAAAGTGACATATATGTTTTGAATTTTGAAATGATAAATTAATTAAATGTTTATTTTTTTAGTATATTTTATGTTAGTATTTTTTTGACAAAATTAAAAAATTATTTGAATATAGTTTCTTATAAATTAACACTATAATTTACTTGATAATAAAATCCTGAAAAATGACGTTACATGAAACGTCAAACTTTATATAGCAATTTTTTTTTTTTTTCCTTTCAAATTTTTAACTTTAGGGCATGGATATATTTTTTTGCAATTTTAATAAATATATATTTTTAAATAAATATTTCAATGTGTGATTGCTTCCACTCGATGTCAACTTTTATATTGAATATTTATCTAAAATAGAAAACAAATTATACTCTTTTAATCTAGACTCTTTTACCTAAGGCATCATATTTTTAAAAAAAAAATTAATAAGTTTTAATTTTTTTTTAAAATAAAATATAAATAATAATTGAACTATTGAAATAAATATATATTTGAAACTACACTTATGGATCTACAAAAGGGATTTTTACTTTTTTAAAAGTTTTTTATATGAGTAGGAGTTGTTGAAACATCATTTTTTCAAATAATTTCACTTTTTTAGTAAATTGGTCTCAAAGTGGTTCTACATATGCATTTAGCCAACAATTTTAGTTGGAAAAGTTGTGGACATATTTAACTTATCTAGAATGAATCTTACTAGATCATATGTTTGACCAAAATTCATTTTTAATTATAACCAAAAGTGTGACACCTTTTACCCTATAATATTGTATTATATAATATTATAATATTATAATATTATATTTATATTATAATATTATATTAATAATATTATATATATATTATAATATTATAGTATTATATAATATTATATTATAATATAATTAATATTATATAATAATATGATATTATAATATATTTAATAATATTTATTGTGCAAAAATGGGTGATTTATATATTGTAGTTTATTTACTTTCGATTCCATTTTGAAATTCTATTTTAGCAGGCAAATAAACCAAATCTACACAAGTAAATTTGGGCGGGCAAATTTTGGCCGTATTTTTCATTTTAATAAACATACTCTAAAACCTTCACTGAAACTTTATTTTTCAAGTTGTAGCTCACCAAATTAGAGAAGTGAAAGGTCAATACCAGTGAGGAAGAGTTTAGAGGAGTTGAAACCAATAGCGGTTGAGTAGGCAGTGTAGCAGCCATAAGACCACGTAGTTGTCGTTACCATGTCATGGATGTTTGATCAGGAAACCTTGTCTAAGCTCGTTGGAATATGGGGTTAACAAAAGGGCCAAGGTAGGGAAAAGAATTTACCTTGAATCCTGCCAAGGGAACTATGATTCCCAGCAGGGAAAGCAACAAAAAATGGTGAAACTTGGAGCTAAAACAGGTAAAGTCCATAATGTAAAAACCTAAATTTTCTCATTATCGGATCTTGGCCGTAATTTCATTTTAATAAACATACTCTAAAACCCTCGTCGAAACCTTACTTTTAGGTTGTAGCTCACCAAATTAGAGAAGTGAAAGGTAAGAGTTTGGAGGAGCCAAATGGATGTATACTTCTATTCTAATCCTTGTTGATAATTACGGTTTGCAAAGTAGTCCATGAGTTAGAGTAAAAAGGCCATTTTTTGTATTCTCTTATACTGGATGTATCATGTAAGTATTTTTTGGTTTTGCAGTGTATATATTTATGCTATTGTATATCTAGGATTATTGTTTCATTTCTAAAATTCCTTTAATTTCTTGTTTTTATCTATAAAGATCATGAGGACAAATCTCACAATTCATAGGAAGCTTCATTTGTGTATCATAGAGCCATTTGAAACTTGAAAGCAAAAGAGGTTCTTTGTGTAAAAGATATTTTTGTGAAGTTTAATATTCAATAATGAATAGCTAATATATAGGTTAAGAGAGAGCAAAAACTTGATGCAATGATTTCTAACAATAGTGCTTTACCAATTATATAGTTGTATTTGCTTTAAAGTTTTGATATATTTAGGAGTATGCTTCAGTTATATATGTTAGCCACTATTTTATATGTATCTCTCACAATTTTGTTTTATTTTTTCTCAGATCATAACGAAAGTAAGAATTCTTAATATATGGGGAAAATGCATAAAGATTTTGGATGATTAAGAAAAATACGTGTTTAATTAGAAAAAGAGGAAGTGTAATATACTAGTGCAAAGGGTTGACCTCTTTCTTGAGGGCTTCTTCTCTTGCACAATAAGCTTTGCTAGTTTGGATATGATCAAAGGATGTTGTGAGCTTGTTGCCTTCCTCTTTCATTGTGCTCAACAAAACAGTAGTATTGCTATTATTGTTATTATTATTGATAATCTTCTCTTGTTTGACATTAAGGGTGTTGGACTCCACAATTGGCTCTATTTTTACATTGACATTAACATTAACAGTGGTAACAAGAAAGGGTAATCTGATACAAATTCAGTATTTAACAGTGCATGAGCTCAAATGGATGTTTTTTTGAATAAGGAGAAACACATTTTATAGTATTCATTATGTTTCAGGTGCAGAAGTAAAGGTTCTTGAGTTTCAAATCCAAATGAAAATTTCAAGAAAATAAATTCATTGATACAGAGTGATTCTCTATTTTTATGCCTTTTTGAATTCTTCAATTCTTCAATAAATGATGTAAAATAGTCAGTGAGACAAGTTTCCAGTGAGGCACATCATTTATATGTTTTGACTTGCTAGTGAGGCTGTAACCAGTGAAGTTTTTCTTTGCCAGTAAGGCAGTTGTCATTGAGACATTGAATGTAACCAGTGAGGTTTTGATTTTCCATTGAGGCTTGATGAAGTAAATTTTCAGAGTGATTTTTTCTCCATGTACAAGGTTTTCACTCATAAATAATGTGTTGTGGCTCCTCTTGATTTGTGATATGTTTATGTCTAATCAATCATATTTGTTCAAGCATTTTAGTCTTTATTTCATGGTGCTTCTCTCAACATTTGAGTATCTATGATACTCGAAGTTTATATACATAAATTTGTGAGGTTTAATTAAGTTAGATTTAATTTGTAACTTGAATCACTGATTCACCCAAATAAACGACTAAGTCATTACTAAATAAATGACTACCATGACTAAAATAAATGAGTACCATGATTAAATAAATGACTACAATGACTAAATAAATGATTACCATGACTAAAATAAATGATTACCATGAGTAAATAAATTACTACAATGACTAAATAAATGACTACCATGAAAAAAAAAATAACTACCATGATGAAATAAATGACCAGTTAATAACAATCAATGACTAAATTAACAACTAAATATACTACCAAATTGATCAATCAAAACAACCAATAAATGACTAAAAATGGTTTAGTCATGAATTTGGTCACGTTTTAAATGACTGGCAATAAACTACTACTAGTCACGTGGCCAAGCTTAGTCACATATATGCAATTTTTAGTATTTTTTTAGCCATTTATTGCTATTTTTGTACTAACGATATCACAACTCGGTGATTTACATGGGAAAATTTTGAATAAAATGTATTTGGGGCTAAATCTAAACATTCCATGGATAGGATAGAAGAGTTGCTTAAAATACTTTTCCAACCCTACAAGAATCATGAAAATTAAAGATTGGGGTAAGAAATTATAAGCTCGAAGGTCCAAATAGGATATTTGAATTCAAACAAAAATAAAACCCACCACTAGAAAAATATGATAATAAGACTTGCACCACTAGAATTTGCTTGGAACTATTTTTTGATAATATCTCGTTCACCAAAATGTGATACCTGAGTCAAAAGTTATGGATCCCCAAAAAAATGCCCTATTAGGGCATTAGGGACAAAAAATAGGTCCCCTAAGGACTAGTTGGTGGAGGTAGTGCCTAGAAATAGCAACAACCCGCACACTACCCACAAGCACTAAGCACTTGGAAAAACCCATTGCCTAACCAAGCATTAAAAACTAGCTCTAAATTGGCACAAAAAATTAAACCATTTTTTAAATTAAAAAAATTGCAAATCATACTCGTTGACCATAGAAGTGATGTAGAGTTGACACTGAAGAATAATCTATTGACTAAGGAATATGTTGTTGAATCTGCAGACTATACCTAGAAGCATTTCAACCCTTATGACATGTATAGACTGTGCTATACAAATTTGTACAAATGTAAATATTCCATACAATTTTATAAAATTTGACCTGCCAAAATCTAGAACCCTTGCCAAAAATGCCCAAAACAATTTTGATGTCCAAAGTCAAAGATTTTTTTATCAAAATAAAGGGTTTGGGACCTTCTAGACTCAATAGTGAGGTCTATTTTATCCCAAGTGCATCCAAAAAAATATCATGCCCAATTCACCCTTAGATCTAAGAAGGAGTTTATAGATCTAGAGCTTTGATAGCATACATGTTGGAGCTGATAGTGAACTCTAAGAAATTGATAGTGAGCTCCCACAACCCAAGATCACTTGAAAAATAAAAATATATCATTCCACAAAAGATTATAGCAAGATAATAGCTTGTTTGATATTGATGCAATAATATATAATGATTAATAATAGACCAATGATAGTACATCTCCTATGATTACAAAGTATACAAAAGGCCTTACTTATATAGGTAAAGTTAGTGATAGGATTAGACAAGATCATGATAAATGTCTTAATCCTATGGCATAAGACAACTAACATAGCAAATATTAAATTACCTAGAACAAAAGAAGTAAATGATATAAGATAAGATAAAATCTAATGCAACTAAGATTTATAGAAAGATTCTTAGGAACTAAGTAAACTTAACATGTGAATAGGACCTACAAGGTGAATTGGTTACGTAAAACACCTTATTCACACCAACAAAAATTAAGTTTATAATGTTATTATCACTTACATATATATAAGTAATATTACTTTCATATATATTCAAGATGTAGATTTACACGTGGAGGGCATAAGTCACATTTAAATTATCTTAAAATAATTTTATTTTACTTATCTAAATGCATAAGTATTACTTATCTCAAAATTATGTTGAGGATTGAATTGACATCTTACATGTTGCAACTGAGAATACTATTAGCATATCTATTTTTTAAAATCTATATAAAATATTTCAAGCAATATCCTTCTCAACGCACCTATTTTTATTAATTTATCATATATAAGTGGAATATGTTCCTCAAGAAGGATATCTCTTGACATCTTTTATTTGTATTTAAAAAATAAAAATTAACAAATCTCAATTATGCTTCTTAGCACCACCAAATTTTCCTTGGAAAATTTAATAAAGGGAAATCTCAAAGATAAAAAAGATGATTTTAATGAACCTTTAAAATGTGGGGTGTTACTTGTAATATTAATGTAAAAATATATAAAAGATAATATCATGATATATAATGGGATATGGAAAATCACAACATCAAAATATTCTTTTAACGAAGCCTTAAAATGTGATATTTTCTTATATAACCAAATTAAAACATAAAAGATGGCATCATTCATTGATATCATCTCAAGCGAAAGTATAGTTATTTTTATTTATAATGAAATTTCTAAATATTACGATTAATTTATCATAGCTAATTTAACCATACTCATTTTGAAGCTATGTGGTTGAGGGATCCCAGGTTTATGGATTGCATCAAGAGTTGGTGGCAAGTGAATATTGATGGCAGTGTGATGTTTAGAGTAGCTAGGAAGTTGGCTCTTGTGAAGATAAATCTCAAAATATGGAATAGAGAGTCATTTGGGCATAATTTTTACTCTAAGAATTCTATTATTCAACAGTTGGATAGTGTTCAGGAAGAGATTCAGTCAAAGGGTCTATCAAAAGTGCTCCATTTGCAGGAGGATTGTCTTCTTGTACAACTTCATGGCATTGTGGCAAAAGAGGAAGATTTTTGGAGACAAAGATCTCATGTTATTTGGCTCAAATTTGGGGACAGTAACTCAAATTTCTTTCATTTAACTACCCTTAGGCATAAATCGTCCTACAAAATTTCCTCTGTCATGGTTGATGGTTTGTTTTTGTTGGAGGAGGAGTCTATTAGGAGAGTTGTTGCAAACTTATTTGAGCAACTGCTTAGAGATGATCTAGTATGGGACCATAATAGTGTGGAGGCTTCTTTGGAAGTTATCCTACATCTGGTATCGAAGAACTTGAATAGGGAGCTTACTGCCATCCCCTCTAACTTGGAAATCAAGGATGTGGTTTTCTCCTTTGAAGGGAACAAGGCCCCTGGCCCTGATGGTTTTCCTTTTCTATTCTTTCAGTTGTGTTGGGAGATTGTTGCAGAAGATGTAATTAATGCCACTAAGGAGTTATTTTGATCTAGAAGATTACTTAGAGAACTGAATGTGACCTTCATTGTGTTGATCACCAAGTCTGTTGATGCTAATAGCTTCGTAGATTATCATCCGATCAATCTTTTTAACTCAATCTACAATATTTTTTTGAAGGTGCTAGCCACTAGATTGAAAATGATTCTCCCTGATCTAATTTCAAAACATCAAAGTGGCTTTGTTAAGGGGCATCCGTTTTTGGATTCCATTATAACTGTGTTGGCGTAACAACTAACACCTCAGGAGTGCTAGTTAGTACGGACAGCTATGCACACTACGTGATGAGTGCTCTTCAAATTATGAGGGGAAGCTCCCTCGTTGTGCGGACAAAATGCTTGAAAAAGTAAACTAAACTAATTCCTATCTTTTTGTCTCAGCTGAAAGAGGCACAAGGTTTGCAATAAACTTTGAACGTTGCAGCCAAGGATTTTATGGTTTCACAGGACTTAACTATAACTCAAACATTACTAACTTAAACTATCCAATCCCCTCAAGAAATTAGAGCATGAGGAAACAAAGTGGGAATGATTTATACGATAACTTCTAAGACAAGATTTCCAAGGAGGTGACAACACCTTTCTAAGGTGCAGGCTAAAGAAAAGTTATTGGCAACAACATCAGACAATGAACTCTACTTTTGAATTCCCAAGGAGGTGACAACACCTTTCTAAGTTGTAGACATGAAATAAGCTCATTAACACAATAACAATGAACAATAAGCCTTAGATCTAAATTCCCAAGGAGGTGATGACACCTTTTCGAGGTGTAGATATGAAATAAGCTTATAATCACAACAACACAAAAATAATGATCATCCAACCAAAGTGAATAGATACATAATAGCAATATTATAAGCAAATCTGGCTCAGCATATATTAGTATCACATGCAAAAGTTATTTACAAATGAGCAAAATCTTTTATTTATAGGCATCAAAAGGTGTAGGTGTTAGTATGTGGCGACTGATCATGCTATACTATATAGACCATGGTATATTGTACACCCCGGCCCCTATCCTTGTCGGGGTCCGGGGGCGGCAGCCCTCGAGAAAATTTTTTTTCCTACTTTTTTCGCGTCATGACCAAAAAAGGGAAAAATCAATTTTAATAGAACCCAAAATCTGGAAACTTCTAAGCTTGTTAAAAAGGGGTTCGGATGGGTATTACTATATGATGAAAAATGCATTATTCACAAGATTGTAATAGGTTTTACACTGGATAATAAAAGTATTGGATGGCTGGGGTTTGGTGGATGTAGCCCAGATTGGGTGAACCACATTAAATTCGTGTTATGATTTATTATGTGTGTGTTTTAGTTTCTCTGTTTATTAATTAAATCTGTATTTAATTGTTAGATATCTGCCATCTCGAACCCTAACAAGTGGTATCGAGGCAGTTGTGTTTCGATTATCGTCGTAGGAAGGTCTCACGGCTGAGTGGGAGTCTCACGGTTGAGTGGGAGCAATGGCAGACGAGGGTAAGAAGGTTGAGAAGTTTAACGGGCAGAACTATCAGTTATGGAAGATGCAGATGGAGGACTATCTCTATCAGAAGGATTTATGGCGATCATTGGAAGGGAAAACCAAGAAACCTGTAGCAATGTCAGATGAGGACTGGGAGATCTTGGATAGAAAGGCTCTTGGAAGTATTCGTCTATGCTTGGAACAATCAGTGGCATTCACTATTACAACAACAAAGACAACTCAAGAGTTGATGGAAACCCTGGCGAAGTTATATGAAAAGCCTTCCGCTTCGAATAAGGTATTTCTTATAAAGCGTTTATTTAATATGAAAATGGTAGAAGGTGGGTCAGTTACTGATCATTTGAATGAGTTTAATATGGTCACTAGTCAATTAACTTCTGTAAAAGTAAACTTTGATGAAGAAGTTAGGGCTCTTTTGATTTTGTGTTCTTTGCTTGAAAGCTGGAATAGCTTGGTAATGGTTGTTAGCAATTCTGTTTCTGGTTCGAATACATTGAAATTTAATGATGTTGTTGGTGTTATTTTGAGCGAGGAAATTCGTAGGAAAAGCTCAGGTGGAACATCCACATCAAGTAGTGTTTTGAATGCAGAAAGCAGGGGTAGAACAAAGGAGAGAGGAAATGATTCCAAAAATCATGGGAAGTCATGAGGAAAATCAAAGGACAGAAGGTCCCAATCTAGAAACAAGGATTGTTGGTACTGTGGTAAGCCGGGTCATTTGAAGAAAGATTGTTGGTCTCAGAAAAATAAAGAAGGAGACAAAAAGGAAGGAAGTAAAGAGGAAAATGTGGTAAGTAATAAATCTGATGAGGATGCTTTGATTCTTTCCCTTGATAATGCTGATGATTCTTGGGTGTTAGATTCAAGGGCTTCATTTCATGCTACCCCCATTAGAAGTTATTTTCTTGATTATGTCAAGGGGATTTTGGGTTGGTTTATTTAGGAGATAATGAACCCTGTCAGATTGTTAGGAAAGGGAAGAATCAAGATTAAATTGCAGAATGGGAATCATTGGCTACTACGTGAGGTAAGGCATGTTCCAAAGTTAAGCAAAAATTTAATTTCAGCAGGGCAACTAGATGATGAAGGTTGTGTTGTTACATTTAGTGATAAAAATTGGAAGGTCACAAAGGGTGACTTAGTGGTAGAAAAAGGTGTGAAAGTAGGCACCTTATATCTTTGTACAGGTCATATTGTTCCTTCTACTTTAATTGTTACAAAAAAGGTCAATGTTCAAAACAGTTGTTGCGATTCGGCGGGTAGAAGATCATCAGATTCTTTGTGGACTCTGAATCAACACCGTGGCATAATAGACTTGGGCATATGAGTGCAAAAGGTATGAAAGTACTTCATTCAAATAATGTTTTACCAGGTCTAAAATGTGTTAATATGGATTTCTGTGAAAGTTGTGTGTATGGAAAACAAAAGAGAGTAATTTTTCTCAAGGATGGGAAGCAAAAGAAAGATGAGAAATTGGAGCTTGTGCATCACGGATGTATGGGGACAGCTCAGGTATCTTCTCTGGTGGCTCTCGTATTATGTTACATTCATTGATGATGCAACTAGAAGGCATGGATTTATTTCCTTAGGCAAAATATGATGTATTTGAAACTTTTAGAAAATGGAGAAGCTTGGTTGAGAATGAGAGCGTTAAAAGATAAAATGTCTCAGATCGATAATGTGGTGAGTATTGCAACAAAGAGTTTGAAGATTATTGTTCCTCTAATGGTATTAAGGCAGAAAAGCAGTTCCAAGGACTCCACAGAAAATGGAGTGGTGGCCGCATGAATAGAACAATAATGGAGCGTGCACGGACTATGAGATTGCATGTTGGGCTGCCTTTAAAATGTGGGCAGAGACTATAAACACTTGTTGTTTATTTAATTAATAGAGGTCCCTCTAATCCTTTGGGTTGTGGTATTCCAGAGGAAGCATGGAAAGGTAAGAAGGTGAGTTATTCTTTTCTCAAAACCTTCGGTTGTGAAGCATTTGCACATGTAGATTCTGAAAATAGAACCAAGCTTGATGCAAAATCAAAGAAATGTGTATTTGTTGGATATGGCATTGATGAATTTGGTTATAGGCTTTGGGATTTTGAAAATCAAAAAATTGTGAGAAGCAGGGATGTCATATTCAATGAGAAAGTATTGTACAAAGATCTGTTGTTGTAGCATGAGAAGAAAGAAAATGACTATGCAGTGTTGGATGATATTCCAAACAATGATGTTTCAGTGGTTCCTCATGTTGGGAAACAACAACAACAACAACAAATACCACAAACTCCTGTTAGACGGCCTTCAAGGATAAGTAGACCTCCAGAAAGATTATCTCCCTCTTTGTATACTATTTTGTTAACTGATGCTGGCGAACCAGAATATTATGATGAAGTTATGCAGGTGGATACCAAGGTTCAGTGGGAGCATGGAATGGAAGAAGAAATGGACTCCTTGCTGAAAAACCAAACTTGGGAATTATGCACGTTGCTTGCAAGTAAAAAGGCTTTACCAAACAAATGGGTTTATAGGCTGAAAGAGGAAGATGGAAGTAAGAAGAGATTTAAAGCTAAATTAGTTGTAAAGGGATTTGCACAGAAAAAGGGTATTTATTTTGATGAGATTTTTTCTCCAGTTGTTAAAATGACTTCTATTTGTATTGTTCTAAGTATTGTGGCCGCTGAAGATTGGCATTTAAAATAGCTTGATGTTAAAACAACCTTTCTCCATTGTGATTTGGAAGAGGAAATATATATGGACCAGCCACAAGGATTTGAGGTCAAAGGTAAGGAGAAACTAGTGTGCAAATTGAAGAAAAGTTTATATGGCTTGAAGCAAGCACCTCAGCAATGGTACTTGAAATTTGATAGTTTTATGGCTGAGCAAGGATACAGCAGGTGTAATTCTGACCATTGTATTTATTTTAAGAGGTTGGATAATGACAACTACATTATTTTATGTTTATATGTTGATGGCATGCTTGTAGCAGGGTCTAACATGGATCACATAAGTGAGCAAAAACAACAGTTAGCAAAATATTTTGCTATGAAGGATTTGGGGGCAGCAAAACAAATCCTTGGTATGAAAATTTGTAGAGATAGGAAAAACAGACAATTGTTTTTATCTCAGGCTAATTATGTTGAAAAGGTGTTGCAGATATTTCATATGGAGAATGCAAAAGCTATCAGCACACCTTTGCCTAGTCATATTAAATTGACTAAGGATATGTGTCCAAAGACACAAGAGGAGGAAGAAAAAATGTCTAAGGTACCATATGCTTCAGTTGTAGGCAATTTAATGTATGCCATGGTATGCATGAGACCGGATATTGCACATGTCGTAGGAGTTGTTAGCAGGTATTTGAGTCATCCTGGAGTTGAGCATTGGAATGCGGTAAAATAGATTCTTAGGTACTTGAGAGGTACATCTTATAAATGTTTATGTTTTGGGGGCTCTAATACTGATTTAAAAGGCTATGTTGACTCATATTTGGCAGGGGATATAGATACCAAGTGGAGTACCACAGGTTATGTATTTACAGTTGGTGGGACAACAGTGAGTTGGATTTCTCGATTGCAAAAGGTGGTTGCTTTATCCACCACAGAGGCAGAGTATGTTGCTGCAATAGAGGTGGCAAAGGAGATGATATGGCTACAACTTTTCATGGATGAGTTGGGCAAACAATAGGCTGGAAATTACTTGTTTACAGACAGCCAGAGTGCTATACATCTTGCAAAGAATTCTGCTCTGCATTCTAAAACAAAACACATCCAGTTGAGATATCATTTCATTCGGTCAGTGTTGGAGGATGGACAGGTTAAGCTAGACAAGATACATACAGATGTCAATCCAGCGGATATGTTTACGAAGGCGGTGACAAGGGAGAAGTTGAGCTCCTCTTCAGCTTCGGTTGGCCTTCAAGGTTGAATTTAAGTATAACAAAGCGTGGGTCCAAAGTACTTATGTTTAGTGGGAGTACGTAATTGCAGCAGATGTCGTCGGATCAGTCTCCAAGTGGGAGATTGTTGGTATGTGGCGTGATCATGCTATATTGTATAGCCCATGGTATCTGTACACCGGCCCTATCCTTGCGAGGTCCAGGTAGTGGCCCAAAAAAAGGGGTTCGGGGCAACAAAATTTCTTCCTACTTTTTCGCATTATGACCGAAAAAGGGAAAAATCTGATTTTGTAGAACCCAAAATCTGGAAGCTTCTAAGCTTGTTAAAAAGGGGTTCGGATGGGTATTACAATATGATGAAAAACGCGATTATTCGCAAGATTGTAATAGGTTTTACACTGGATAATAAAAGTATTGGATGGCTGCGGTTTGGTGGATGTAGCCCGGATTGGGTGAACCACGTTAAATTATGTGTTATGATTTATTCTGTGTGTGTTTTAGTTTCTTTGTTTATTAATTAAATCTGCATTTAATTGTTAGATATCTTCCATCTCGAACCATAATAGTAGGGAACCCTAAAATCACCTTGAGTCAACTACAGTCTTGCAATGCATGCAAGATTTATTGCTAAACCCTAATAAAGCAAACTATATAGTTAACTGGAAAGCTACCATTAGTTAACTTGTATATCTAATCTAAATGGACAATGTGCAAGCATGCACGTCCTTATTGAAAGCAAGTTAACTGGAACACTACCATCAGTTAATGAAAACCCTAAAAGAAACTCCAAGTGAACATAGATAATCCCAAAATAGACATGCATGAGATGTGGGACAATGAGTTAACTTGGAAAGAAGCGTTGAGTTAACTATTGTGTCTAATGTCTATTCTAAGAGGTGGGAACTGAAGTCTACTGGCCGTGATCTCGAGCAACTAACCCCTCCATGAGGTTGTTGACTGCATCACTGTCTGGAGCACTAATACTTTGTTGTACTGTGTTTGTGCAACATGTCCTCACCAACTGTGATATGGCACTAAAGTTCACCTCTGCTCCTGATTGCTTCATCGAACAATGCTGACATGATTGTAAGTTGATTCATCTTACAGCCACTGATCTCCCCACTGAAAAGACTATGAATGAGTGCTTGGAGCTCTGACTATATGTTAGCAAGCTTAACATATGCACCACCCTCAATTTGATACCCACACGGTATGTGAGACACGAGAGTTCTCACACACCGGAGTGCACTATTGACGTGCTCTCTACTCTCAATCAACTCTGATTCCATAATCTCCTCTATCTTTTCCTTGAATACCAACTGTGTCTTCCAAGCATAGATAGCCTCTTTATCTTTTGCATATGTGATTGATTCATATGCCACACTCAGGTGAGCAATCATAATCTCATCTCGAGGTCTATCCATTTCCATGTCTTGCTCCTCATCTTGGAGATGTAGACGGAGTTTATGTGCATTGTACCGCAACTGGTATAACTCTAAAAGCACAAAACGGCCTCTAGTAATGAACTCCTCCTCCCAATCCTCCAAACGCTTTTCATATGCAACCAGGTGATTAAGTTGGCCTTGTTTTGCTGGTGGCTCTAGCATCGGTGGGAGTGTAGTTGTGACATTCTTCATTCTAGGTACAAGGCTAGAAATGTATTGACAAAGCTGCTTGATTTTAGCCTTGAGGGTTGCCTTGTCTTCTCCATCTTTGATTATTCTATCCCTTGCGCTATCTATTGCAACCTGTAGGAGATCAACCTGTGTCTAGCGGATGCTACGACCAAGGTTTACTGTGATCACTTCAAAGTCCTTAACTTCAACCTCATTCAGACTCTTCCCCTCTGGAGGTGTAGCAGTCTCAGTGATGATCTCCATATCAACATTCCTCTCCACATGGACCTATTTCTTGATCCTCTTGTTTGGAATGTCTTGGTATGCATGATCGAAATCTGAATTATCAAGGAGGCAGGATGGTTGCCTTCTCTTCCATCCCAGTTGAGTCTCAATCCAAGACTGGTCTCAACTAATCCCACTATAAAGATCTGTACTAGCTATGAGAGGCTTTGATGAGAGTGAACGTGTAGAGGTGTTACTGTGAGGTGGTGAGTCCAAGTCCAATTCAATGTGAATTAGGACCGGTGACTACTCTAGTGTTGGTGATAGTATGCGTGGTTGAACCTCAGTCTCTGGAAAACTCTGAACTGGCTCTTTGACAGGCTCCGTGTGTGTCTTATTAGCAACTGTGTTACCTTTTGAGTTGTTAGGCGCTTGAATCTTCTTAGGAGGGTTACTGCTTTTCTTCTATTTGGGTTTAGAGGAGGAAGGTAGTGAAGCATCCATTGGTGGCAACTTTTTTCTAGGCATGACTGCCCTCCTAGTGTTCTTGTTATCGAGGTAAAGTATATTGTTTTGGATAACTCCACTCAACCTCTCCTTTACTGATGTGTACTCTTTGGCGAACCAATCAATAGTTAGAAGTGGTTGTGTATCAACCTGCTCTTTGAAAAACTAAGGAAGTGTATCTCCCTCATCATTTGATAAACCTCCCACATCTTCTACCAAGAAAATAGAAATCTGCAGGAGAGAGAACTGGCCATAGCTAAGTCTACACACCTCAAATTCATCCTCATAGTTCACCCAATAATCCTCCATTGTAGGTTTATGGTATGGGTGACCACCAAGGCATGCTATGTAATGACCCCAAGGATCATAAGTGTGTGCATACAGAAGGTACTTGAGACAAAACTTTCTAACTCTTGTCTTGTAGCTTTAGCATCAACTATAGTTCTACACCAATAGATTTTGAACTACATGGGAAAGTTGGCAGTATATTTATGCTTGTGGTGCAAATGACGGTGAACATCGTGTAGTTTCCTCAAGAACTCCATGAAAACTGCCCTATCTGAAGGATAGCGTGGAAGCATGGCTGGATTTCCTATGTATTTGTATACGCGTATGTAGGTGTATGTTGGGAACTAAATGAGCCAGTCCGCCCAATCAACCATCGTTGCTCTAGCAATCGCTGAGATACAAACGTGCAACTCCCAGTCTAAGTTCCTCATTGTGTATGTCAAGAAAGCCTCTTGCACACGCTTGAAATTTTGTTCAACCTTTATGAACTCAAGTTGGTCATAGTAGTGGTAGACTTTTTGAACACGGAGTATGCCTACTGTGTTCAACCCTCTAAACTGACCCTAATAGGAAATCAAGTACACGAGGTAGGAACACATGTGAAACTCATGAGAAACTAGAAAACCAGTGATTTGCTTGTGGAGAATGTCGTTGATGAAGGATGCCTAGTCATAATGCTCTTACCTAGAGATGATTCAACCAATGATATAATACATTCAGGGCTGAAATATGTTTGCATCTACATGACCTGAGACACGATTGAAAAGTGTAATTAGAATCACATACTCATCCTTGTACTCACCATGACCCACATTGTTTGACAAATTGTTCTTCTTACTTTTTAACCATCGCTCTGCCATCTTAGTTTGACACTTGTCCATATCAACATTGAATGCTCGCTCACACTGCTCCATGGAAATGACCAGACTGTTCGGGTGTTGAGGAATACTAAAACATCTTTCGATGTTCAAGGGTTTGAGACTGCATATGACCCATCCTACTGACTGTATCTCGTGAGTAGTAGGATTGTAATGCTTAACACAAGACATTACAAATTCTACGCAATGAGTTGAGATAGGTATGGAAGCGGCCTCAAGCAACCCTGATTGCTAAATGTTTTGAAGTATTGAATCTCTTATCTTGACAGGATCCAAGACTGCCTCTGGAAGCACCTTATATAGATTTGTATCATTTGTCCCGATGAAGTCATGAGTCAAGACTAACTTGGTCTTGAATTCAAGCTGAGTGTATTGCATTCTAAAAAACTCGCCTGTTGACTATGAACATGACTATATTCTAACAAGTTTTCTGGAAAGCTAAAAATAGCCTATCGCAAAGCAATTTTCATGAAAATTTTTGAGATATGGGTTTTGTCTAAAAAAAGATTCTAAGACAACCCAGAATGTCAGAAATGTGAAATTTTGATTTCTACTTGACCATGCAAGGAATTTTTAGTTGAGAAAATTAGAGCTTCGAGAACTGATGCTTGGGAGTAAATTTTCCTGAAAAATTCTAGCACATGGGTTTTCTCGAGGAAGTTATTATGAATAAACCCATAAAATTTGTTTTGTCAAAATTTTTCCTTTTCTTCAAACATGTGAATGGAATTTGAGACAAAAGATTGAGGTTTTGATGCTTTTTCTTCTGCTAAAATTGCCAATTTCTCGTGAATTATGCTGATGAATTCAGACTTGTACCTCCAAAAGAAATGTTTTGATGTCTTTGAACTTGATTGCTAATAAAAATTCACCCAACTTTGAAGAAAAATCGCTTATGCTGGATGAATGAGAATGGACGCCATACTTGAATTAATAGAGCAAAATCGCACCATAAAAGCATGACTGTAAGATTCAAAACCTTGACTTTGAAAAGAATTATCTAATTGGACCTCCTCTAGTTGAATTGATACTAACTTGGAGTCCCAGATTACAAAATAATAATAAAATATTCATCTTCCTTTACATGTGAATTTGAAACCCAGCATAAAAAAGGCATCAATAATAAATTATTGAGAAAAATTGCCATTTAATGCCTTAGCATGCAAAATAAATATTAAATATTATTTTAATTCAGTTGAAAAAAAATCATAGCATCTAGATGCACTCGGCAAACTTCATTGATTCCAAAAAGTCCTTATTTGACCCTTTAGGTGTCCATTTGCAAGAGTTATTAGCTTTTTTGGTAACTTCCTATTTTATAGCTAACTGCAAAATCATAGTTGGCCCTGTTCAGCACTAATTTCTGGATGACTAAGTGATACTGTGACCAAGCTGAGATATCCATCGTGAAGCCTTTAGATCAAGGATGAAATGTCTGTTGGGAGCTGCAATTGCTAAAATCAACGTTTGACACCTCAAAAAATTAGGCGCCTTTGATTAATTTAATGCAAGGCTTCCAGCCTTAGCCATTTCTCCGTTTTTCCATCTAACACTTCGAACTGTCATTACCGGTGAATGATGAACCCTACTGACTGGATGATAGGTTCATTGCGTGACTGAAAGAATTCCACATCCAACAATTATATGTAAGGCACCTGAAAGCTGCGTTAAGGACCCCAAAAGCAAGGGCGCCCCTAGCCTATGAAGACACAAACACCATTTTAACAAAAGTGTAACTTTCATTTGGATACCCTACTTTGACCCCTGACACCGGGAGCTGGAGTGCTCTGATTTTCGCACCGTCAGTCTCATCATGTAGCTAGAACAACTTACGAGAGATGTCTCTAGAGGTGACGAAGCAAGAAAATTGCTTCTAAGACCTCAAAAAGAAGGGAGCTTTTTCCAAGGGGATGTGTATTTTCCATAGTCATTTTTTCTGGCTATCTGATCTCTTTAGCATCCTACACTGACCTCACATGTACGAGTGTTTGTTAAATCCCAGAGGCTAGTGGCTGGACTCATTGGATAGCTAGAGTAATTCCACACAAGTCTCATGAAGACTGCGAATGCTAAAAACCCCATTTAACAGGCCTAAAGGTTGGGTGCCCCTAGCCTATAGAGGTACAAGAGTGTATCTCAACATTTCTCCACCCTTTGATTTACATGTCTAGTAGGACCTTTGTCACGATCATTCGGCATGTTAGATAGTCTCATGAATTGATGCGTTGCAAAGCTAGACTAGATTTGAAAATATCTTAGGAAGACAACTACTGCAAATACAATCATTTGAGGGGTCAAATTCAAGGGTGCCCCTAGGCTACAGGGGTGTAGAAACTGTGAACATACAATCCTCTGTGACATGCAACCCTTCGTACCTTCAACTTCTGACCTCGACTGTCAGAGTTCTGCAACTTAGATGACTTTGCTTGATAGCTCGTCAAAAAGTTGGGCTAATTCTGAAAATATTGAATGCATTCACAAGCAAAAGAAATAAGATCTGGGCCTTCAAGGAGAAGGGAACCCCTAGGCTACATGAGCATAGATTTACTTTTTGCAAAGTTCCATCATATGCATTTATTTTTGTAAACACCTTTCTTGCTACTAAATTGACCTTATAGGAGTAAAATCTTGTTGTGAAGTGTTTCTCCATTATCACATGTCTCGCTCTGAGTCCCAGGTTCAAGTTCTGAGCTCCAGGTATTGACCAATTGTTGTTGAGGACTGACATGACACTGGCCAAATTCCATGCTTGACTTGCCCAAAAACTATATTTTGACATCATTTTAGCAAGGTTTAGACTCTTTTAAGTAAAATGCCTTAATGAAGCAAAAAAAATTGGTTTGGGTACAAAAAACTGTCCAAGAACTTGCCCATTCTCCTAATTCTAATAAGAAGCCAAGTTTTTTCCTGAAGCTGGATCTTCTTAAGGCCTATGATAGGGTCAGCTAGAGATTCTTGATTGCGGTCTTGGATCACTTTGGCTTTTGTCAGAAATTTCTTCAACTTTTTGAGCAACTCATCTCGACTCCTTTTGTTGTTATGGTGAACGGTTCTCCTTCTCCTTTTTTTTGGAGTTCACGTGGTTTGAGGCAGGGAGAGCCTATCTCTCTGCTGCTGTTCATTTTGATGTCAGAAGCCCTTGGTATAAATATTCAAAAGGCTTTGTCTATAGGTTAATTGAGAGGTCTTTTCCCCTCTTCTAGATGTGAGTCAGTTACTCATCAACGATTTTTTGATGACACTATCTTGATGGGTGAATCTTCTATTTGTGAGGTCAGAACCGTAAAAGGGCTGATTGAGGCTTATGAGAAGGCATTTGTTCAATGTATTAATCTTACTAAGAGTCATTTTTTTTCCTCAACACCCTTGATGTTCTTCAATTGAAGCTTGTAAGGATTCTTTCCTATAATAGGCGAAGCTCCTGTCAACTTATTTGGGGTTACCTCTATGCATTTTCAAGACCTCAAAGTCTTTCTGGTTGGGTCTATTGGACAAGTTCAATAAAACTTTGGCTAGTTGGAAAGGAGCACTTCTCAGCCAGGTGAGGAAGCTACAGCTCATTTCCTCCACTCTTCAGAATCTACCTTTGTATGCTATGAGAAATTTTAGAATTCCAATTAAATATGAGAAGAAAATGGAACAAATCATGAGAATATTTATGTGGTCGTGTGTTGAATCTAAAGCTATAATTCCTCTTGTGGCTTGGGACTTGGTTTGCAAGCCTAAGAAATGAGGTGGTTTGGGTATTAGAAACTTAAAAACTTTCAATAATGCATTATTGTCAAAGAATGTTTGGAGGCTCCTAAGTGGTGAAGTTGGTTGGGCCTCTTTGGCTAGAAATAAATATTTGTATGGCTTTGGGAGAACCTAGAATATGTTGACTTCTGATGATATCCCTTCTGGTTCTTATTTCTGGAGAAATATCATTCTTTGCAGGGATTTGATTGCTAATGGTGTTAGATGGCTACTGGATGATGCTACCAAAATTCTCTTTTGGGAGGATGCTTGGTGTGACTTTGAACCTCTAATCAATTTCCCCTGGGCTCCCCCCATTGTTCCTTTATGCAAGAAACTCTTTGGGATTAGGGTGGTTGATTATTTTCAGAATGGGGAGTGGAAGAACTTTTAGGATTGGGACCCATCATTAAATATTTTAAAGGACTTCCTATGTAATGTTCGTATTCCTACCTATCCTAGACTGGATAGGGTGGGTTGGGCCCCCTGTGCCAATGGTAAATTTTTGGTGGCCTTTGCCTTTGTTAATTCGTTGGAAAAGCATGATTCTTTTCCTTTTTGGGGAAAGTTATGGAATAAGATGTTGATCCCTAAGGTGAATGTTTTCTTTTGGCTGCTCATGTAAGGTAAAGTCTTAACATAAGATAATCTCTGTAAAAGGTGATTTGTAATTCTGAATAGGTGTGTCCTCTTTGAAGTTGATGTTGAGAGTGCCTTACATATCTTCCTTAGATGTGATTTTTCCTTTCTTCTCTGGACTAAGTTTCTTGGCCTCTAGAATCTGAATTGGTTCTTCCTGGATTCTCTTTGTAATTTTGTTGAACAATGGAAATGTCCCTCCATTTCCTCTACTCTTCGGTGGCTTTGGGATTTTATGGCCCCACATATTGCTTGGGGTATTTGGAAATAATGTAACAATATATTTTTTTGTGATTCTAAACTCAAGATTGGTAGTATTTTCATCAAGATTCATCGGGTGATCTTGGAGAATTTTTCTCTCATTGGGTCTGAGTCTCCTTGGTGTGCCCCACCTGCTTGCTTGGCTGGGTATGACTTGTTGATGATTTCCAACTGGAAGATCCCCTTTGTTCCTTCTGAGATTCCTAAGTCCAACCTAAATGCTAGATTGAATACTAAGTGGAGGCCACCACCTTCAAGGTGGGTTAAAGTTAATTTTGATGAGGTAGCCAAGGGTAACCCTGGTCCTACAAGTTATGGGAGGGTGTTGAGGAATGAGGATGGCAGGCTCTTAGGCATAGTGGAACTCTCATTGGGAAATCAGACAACAAATCAATGTGCTGAGGTGGAGGCTGTGTTTATAAGTATTAAGTATGCAGTGGACAGGGATTACTCTAAACTATGGGTGGAAGGGGACTCCTTAAACATTATTAATTATCTATGGGGCACCCATAAGCGTAGTTGGAATGTTGAAAAATTAATAAAGGATGCTATAATTATTTTGAGATCTTGTGAAGAAACCTGTGTTTGCCACATTTTTCAAGAAGGTAATTCATTGGCAGATTTTTTTGCCAATGAACCTACCAGTCTTAATGAGTATCAAGCATGGGAGGAAGGCTCTCCCCTTCCCGAGGCAGCTAGGATCTTAATGAGAAATGATTATTTTGGCTGAGTGTATGCGGTGGCATTATTTTAACCCTTAGTACCATCTCCCAACTCACACGCTTTGTGGGTATTGTTCGACTTGTTGGCTATCAATCGAATTCCAATTGCCAAGGTTTCCTGCTTTTGGTTAGTGTGAATATGGGAGGTGATAGAATCAAAATTGAGCCTCATTCTTGCACGTGCTTGAGAAAGAAGAAGAAAATTTGGAGGATTCTTCAACATGGGAATTTTATGTTGTTCTTGGAAAGATTGCATGGTCACAATCTGAATGCTTCGATGAAGTTTGTTTCTTGTTGGAACAACTGCAAACTTTAGATGAAGGGCTTGGTTGTTGATATCAATGAGTTGATTGCTATTGTGACTGGATTGCCTATGGTTGGCCGTAAATTCTTCAAAGACAAGAGTAACGAGGAGGCAATGGCTCAGTTTTTCAAAGATGACAAAAGGAGAAGCTCATCAAGATGGAGGCTTGGGGCTATGAACATAAGTCTCTCAAGAAGATATGGGAAAATATTGTGAAAGTAATAATGTGGTATGTGACTCTGGAAGACATATTTACTGTAATCCTTGGCCATCATTTTACTCGTTTAAACCATGTTAGGCATGGGTTGTTTATTTGCTTTTTATTCTTTCTCTTGTCTTCCATGGAGGTCTTTGTGTATGCACACTTAAAAAATAGGAGGACACGGGTCCTACATGAGGGTCTTATTCTGTTAATCATGGAGCACATAAAATCCCTTATCCTTATCCCTTCAATCAAGGGAAAGGAGAAGATTGCTAGTGAGGTTTTTGTCTCTTCTAGCTCAGATGCCATCGTAGTTGAGGATGAGGAGTGGAATGAAGATGGTGAGGAAGAGACATTGTCCCCTATGGCTACCTCCTCGAAAAAGAGGAAGAAGGGTAATTCTAAAGATAATCAGGCAGCTAAGTGTCTTATTCTACAAGAGTCAAAGTCCCAATCTAATGGTGAGGATACGAAAGTGGGCTCTAGGGATTTCGTGCCCATGGATGATGCATTGAACATTGGTCAAGGTGATAATGAGGTTAGTGGTAAGGAGGAGGTATTTCAAGAGAATGTGTTGACAATGGAGGCTAAGGATAAGCCTAGGAGGGTTTCTAAGTGCATTTCCAAGATGAAAAACCAGGCCTCAAAGGATACGGTTAAGGTCACCACGGAGCTCTGCAAGGAGAAGGCTCTGGAAGAGAAGGCGGTGGAAATTGATGATTCCCCGATTTGTAACTCTCCTAATGTGGAAGCTAAGGGTGAGAAAAACGTTAAGAAGGAGGAGGATGTTAAGTAGAAGCATGCGAAGTCAAAGCCTCTTAATTTTAATCTCCTGTCAGAGGAATTCTCCTATCTTAATGATAATTCCACCTCTATGTTTGAGCTTCATTACATGGCAAGGGCAGGGGCTACTAGTACTTTCAAACTAGAAAAATGGACTCTCTAGGAATTTAACAGGGTCAACATAAAAAATTTCGGTTTAAAGGAGAATTTGTAGAATATTACAAAGGGTTCAGCCTCAGATATTCTGATTGACGAAATTGTTGATCTTGAGGGTTCATTCACTGATTTCAAGTCCCTTTGTGAGCAACACTTGGCTAGGTTAGAAACCAAGGTATTGGATACCAATGTAGATATAAAGAAACTTCTCCACTGCTTGTCACATTTCAGTAAAGAATAGTGTAGATTCTTTGGAGGTCTTGTTTCGCAAGATTAGTGAGCTTAGAGAGGACCAATTATATTTTTCCGAGTTAATGGAAAAGGAACAATTGGCCAAAGGTAAAGAGAAAAAAGGTGTGAAGGATGATGGTAAAGGCCATAATTTTAGAGAGTTGGTTGACTGGAAGAAATCCTTTGAAGCTGAGAAAAAATAATTGTTGGACATGATTGGGTTGCATAGGAACCAACAGCTTGAGGTGGCCAACACCTTAAGCAGTATCAAGTAGTGTCTTGTTGTCTATTTTTTGTTTGTTTTTTTGCTGTTGGGTCTCGGTTTCTTTCTTGTTGTTTTTGTTGTTGTTGGTTGTTGCTGATAGTTTAGTGTTTTATCCTTTGAGTGGAATTTTGTATCTCCTGGTGTTTTGATTTTTGGGTTGTTGTTGTTGTCTTAGTTTAGTATCTCTTGAGCAACATTTTGTATCTAAAGTTGTAAAGGGTTTTGGGTCCCTTCAAAACCTATTTTTCCCATATAATCAAAACCATACTCATTTTAAAATTTTTTTATATAACTTTGAATTCTAATTATGAAGTTTTTAAATTTAGAAAAAAAATGAAACACACAAAAAAGTAAGTTTATTATTTATTTTTTAAATTTCTCTCCCTCTTATCTAAATGAGAGGGAAAATAAAATCCCTAAGTAGCACTGATATTCAAAATCCATGGTAGATAATAGGAGTTGAGAATAATAAATAATAAAATTAATCTTTAATAAATTGAATAAAATCATGAAAGTATTTAGTTTTAAAATTAAGAGATGTACTTAGCTGGTAAATTCTAACTAATGTCAAATGATGATGCATCAATAATCTAGGAATATCATGTGCTCAAACGACCGTTTGGAACCAATGAAAGTTTCATTGGTTGATCTAGATCACTTTTCATCACTATAGATTTAGTCTTGCAAGTGTAGACCTGATCTAGTTCTACAAATCTAGAATATATGCAAATTTTCACATTTTTGCTCTTAGCTCACCCCAATATGCTTAGATTTTTCCCACATAAAACACATTAATTTGCTTCATAGTTTGCATGTATCAAGGATAATTAATCCCTTGTGTTAAATCAGGTAAGGATATCAATTCAACAATAATATAAATGATCAAGGACAATACTCTAATACATGCTCCTAATAATGAGTGTATGTAGTTTAAGTGATAGCTCTGGGATAAAATTTAACATGCAATGATTTAATCTAGGTGGTGATCTAAAATTAACTAAGGTCGTCCCTTGAAATACAACACCAAGGGTAAAATGAAATGCTTTCACACCTTAGGTTGATAAACAATAGTCACAAGAATAGGTTAGATAAATAAATTTTTGAGTTTAATAGTTAGCAATAAATAATGTCACTTGCAGGATTTTCCTATATGAAGGTTGCATAGGGTAGTTGTAATGAGAAAAAAAGCTTTCTAGGTCAATGTAATGAATAAATAAATGAGGAAAATCCTACATGAATTTGACATAATTTAATATTTGGTGTATTTGTTAGGATGAATGACATTAATATTGATTACCTCAGTCATTACATGTGTCTCCACGTTCCTTGGAAAAAATTTCAAGGGACATTAGAGTTAAAATATTTAATATTTATTTTTTTATGATATATTGTAATTGCATTCAAGAGAGGTTGACACATGTTGGTGGCAGTTACAAAACATATTGGAGGAATATTCTATTATGGTGTCTAGTTTGGTAGTGAGGTACATGTGCATTTGTATATCAATGCATGTTGATTATCGTCATTTGCAAGTCTTCTACAGTTAAGTGCTTGATTGTGCATGTAGTTGCATCTTCTATTTTCTAGCCGTTGGAGCCATCTAGGAGTTATGGAGCACTCGGGTTTGAAAAAATATGATTGGCTATAGATTAGGTGCCCATGTGAGGTCATACAATATTTTATTACATTTTACTCTATTTATGGGTTGTCCTCTAAAAATGGCATGAGTATTGTAGGTGGTTTCTACCTCTTGCTTTGGGAAAAATACCACAATGGTTTTCCCTCTCATAATTTTCTATAAATTGGAATCTTGGATAATAGTTTCATATGTTTTGAGTTGTAGGTAATAGTGTGCTACCAAATTTTTTAGAGAATTGAAGTGAAGTGTATTGTTGTACATCTCTTTTTGCAGATTAATAATATACTTTCCATCTTTCTTGTGTGGACTTTTTTCTCGAAAGGTTTTCTCCATGTAAATCTAGTTTCATCTATGTTATTGTTGATTTTATGTTTTTATGTTGAATGTGCAATCACCTTAATCATCTGAGTGGATAATATTTGATACATAATTTTATATTTGCATCATTTTTATAAGTTATTATTACAACATTTCTACCTTGATTTCCAATATTTGATACAAAAAACCTAATAATTCTATTGAGGGAGAGACACATTTCTCTTAAGTGTTGAAGGTTTTTTTCTACAATGGGAGGTTTTGCATTGTGGGTTTTTTAGATTTGTGAAGAATATTATATTTCATGGCCACCACCTCTCAGAAGGAAATTAATAAATTCAATGGCACTACTTACAAGATGTGGAATTGAAGACAGAGGATCTCCTTGAAGAGAGACATCATTTGTTATCAAATTCACAAGAAACAAAGCCATCTACAATGACTGATGAATATTGGAAAAAGTCATATAAGAAGGCATGAGGGGCTTAATGGTTGTCTACAAGTCCAATTTGGTGAAGAGTGGACAAAATTTGGCTAATTTATTGCTTTGTAGATTTTTGGTGTGTTATTGATTGGGGAATTTTGGGTTGCTACTAAACCTACCTTATTTGGATGTTTGGTTTACTTAAAACTTTGTAGACATTTGTTATTTAACTACCCATTTTTAATAGGTTTTAATGTTTTAGACCGGTTTTGATGTGTTTTCCTGCATGGCTAGTATCGATAGGTTTGTTTGCATTCACAAAAATATCTTAACTAAGTGAATTAAACTCTTTGTATTAGTCATAAACTTTTAGTCAGTTCCAATAACTTCCCCCCTATAAATTGATATTGATGGATTCTTCCATGTAGTGGGAACTATGATCTCATCTTGCAAAAAATCCTTTTCAATCTAATTCCTTTGGAAATTCCATATCCAATAGAAGTTTGTGGGTTCCTCGTGGTCATTTGAACTTTTGTATGTAATATCAAGTGAACCAAATATTTAAAAGTTAATAAATCAATTTAGATTAATAGTTTCATTTTAATGATGTTAGCATGACATCAACCAACTTCAAAATGATGATGATATCACCATGTACAGATTGCAGAGTTTTAGTGGTCGACTAAACCTAAAGTGGGATTTCTTGTTTAAACTAGCTAATTGCATATTTTTTATTACAATTGCACCTATGATTTTTTGACTTGTTGTACTTTGGTGTTTTTGTAATGAATTGGTGGTTGTAATGACCAAGATAAAATATGGTTCAACTTCCAAGCCATCGATGGATAAATGAAGATCAATATTCACATTTTATAATCTTTTACAAGTTGTAGAAAGGTGATAGAGATCAAGAAAAGATTTGATTGCACTCTTGTAATGGAATTATGTTGCTAGACATTAGGGGTTCATTTTATTTGTTATCAAAATATTAATTTTGTGTTGATATATGTATTTGTTTATGTGATTGGGATATTCAATAGAATTCCTTGATCTCAACTGCATCAAGTAGTATTAGAGGAAAGGTTTGGAAAGTGAGAGTTTGTTGTGTTCATGTTGAGAGAAGAAACCCTAGAGAATTTTTTTGTGGGTAAGAGAAAGAGAAGACTTCGAACTACAAAGGGTTTATGGAGACATGATGCATAGAGGATTTGGTGGAAGAAGAGAAACACCATGGACTAGTAATATGGCCATTGTATAAATGTTGAGAGGAATTACAACAAGGCTAGAAGTAATGAGGTACTGTAGAGAAGGAGAGTACGTGTTGAAGATGTTAGTGAAGATGATGAAGAAGAAGTGATAGAAGGATGAGATCAAGAAAATGAAGGTGAATTATACCAAAGGGAAATATTTTTGAGAGAAATGTCTATAATTAGTAGCAAACCTAGTGTAAGGAAGCTAAGGTAGTGAAACAAATTCCTACACTAATCTTGAGAGGATAATAATGAATTTTTTTTATAGATCTTTAACAGTTATAGAAACTTAAACAAAAATAAACATAAATATCATGAATACCATGACAGTGTGATTTACGTGGGGAAAACCCTTTTAGGAGAAAAACCCCACACTCCAAAAGCTGCCCAATATATTATTCAATAAATCACAAATATTACAATATACTTGTAAATCAAGCTTCTCACAGAAGTATCACCACTCATAGATCAAGAGACAACATGACTGCTGATAGACTCTCAAAATACATCACCATCTCTCTCTACTACAACCATAATAAAACACCCTCATAAAATAGAGTTACATTCTAGGGAAAGACATGCCAACAAAATATCCACCATTAGATTTAAAACCTAATAATTAACGGTCTAGATTTACAATGTACCATTTATCTAATGTATGTCGACCATTTTAGAAGTTTCCTAAAAAAGTTAACAAAAAATTGTTTACACGCATCCCACTCCCCCCCTTGTTTCCATTGTATATTACACCTATCGTTGTAACCAGGAAACATATATATTCACATATATATATATATATATATATATATATATATATATATATATATATATATATATATATATATATATATATATATATATATATATCTTATCAACAATAACCTTTATATAATTTTAAGGTTGAGACACAATTTCCCAAAAAATCTGCCACTTGTCGAACACCTTGCAAGAGCAACGAGAGGGAGTAAGCATTCTCTTAATTGCTAGGGGCTTGTTGACACCAAATTTTGACAAGGTAACAGTGTCTTATGGGAAACTCAGTTTATGGGGGACCTTTTGTGCTAAACTGAGTGATCTCCAAATTTTTAGAGAAGTCGACTTCTTCAACAATGGGGGTTTGAAAGGGAAAATGAAACAAATATAATAAAATAAAGTCTAGCCTAAGGCAATGTGCCAAGACTTAATGATAGGCATGATAAATCATAGATCTAAGGCCCTGAATAGCGTTGTAGTGCTCCAAAACATCATAAACTTAAGATTATAGCATAGACAATCCATTCATTGACATAAAATAATATTGCACACATTCCTACTGCCAAGAAGAGTCATTAGACATAGTCTAGGTCAGCAAACTTGCATTCAACATATATAGAAGTTCTTAAATGAAATATCTAGACAATAAAAAACACAATTTACAGTTTGATCAAATAGCATAAAAAATAGAAAGGTCAAACAATTGGCACAGTCTAAGAGTTTTTTGCAATAACATAAAACAACAATAAAGGGTTGGCGTCTTTTACTAAAACTAGAGTTTTCTTTCAAATTTTGGACCTTTTTCTCATAACAGAGAAAAGTATATATAGCAGGGAAAAACCCCCATCGCCTCGAAGAGCAACAACAAAAAAGATTTCGCAATCCCCTAGCAATGATGCAAGAAACATAATATTCCCAAAGCTGTTGCAACATAATCGATCTAGAACTAAGCATCTGGTCACTCTAGGCATAGGTGCGTCCTCTGCAAATGATGGTGGTGGTCCCGGCAAGGCCCAATCAGACAAGTGTTACCCTCATGTACAAATGATTATGACACACAACAACCAATAGCATCATTTGGTTCATCTAGTCCATCGTCCGAATATGAGATCCACTGGCTAGGCACGTGGCAGTCTTTCACTACCCATATGAACCTTTTTCTTTTGCTGCTGAGGACTTGTGTTAACACTACACGTGTCGAATGGGCCGAACACTTCATCAACAATGGAGGGAACGATTACTAGCCGGGCACAAAAGAGACATGTGGCAGCGTTTCGTTGCCCGCAGTTGCTACTTCATCTCTACGTTGAAATATTTACAAATAGCAGACACATAGCAAGTGTACACCGCATATAGCAACTGTGGGGCCCGCCAAAACCTTTTAGGAATGAGGGCTTTGTGGCAGCCTTTCGGAGCCCGATGAGGCAGCAAGAAAACATGATCAAAAGTATCCCACAGCCGCAACACGTGGAAGCATAGCAGAGTTTCCTAGAATGCGAAGGAATGTAGAGACTCGGGGTTGCGAGGAGTAGACACGTGGCACAACAGAGCAGAACCTAGATAAAATGTCGAGTTGACTTTGCGATGTGCGGGCCGATGCATAGAGGGAAAATACACCCGAAGGGAGCTAATTAAATATTTATTAACAAATTTTGGCGACTATCAGGGGCGTTTGGACTAAGGAACAAAGAACCCAAAATTTCTTTGGTTTATAGGCCAGAGTGCCATTTCATTGGGAAATGGAGTTAGAGATTGGAAAGAGCCGCCTGCAGAGGCAACCATTCATCTTCTGATGACTTCACCATGTTGTGTAAATTCTCCTGCACTCCACTTAGATCAATAGTTTCCTTGTGAGGCAGTGCATTGGGTAAACCGACCCCTGCTTCATAATGAAATAGTAGTTGTGCAAGCAGATGAATCACTCCCTCAATGTCAGTCGCCATGGGAGGATGAATGAAACTCCTGAAAGCCTCCAAATCATTTTCCTTCTCTTCTATCTTTTCCATAATTTGCTCGGCCGTGGCAATAGAGCCATTTACAAGGAACGGGGATGACAAACCCATCCTGCTTAACTTGGAGAAACTCCCCTGTATGTTGTCCAATGTCTTGCTTAGAACAGTCGCGTTTGCTTTAGTGCACTAGAAGCCAGAGTGACAATGGTTGAACTTATTTGTCATTTGAGTAGCAGCATCCCGATCTTCAATACCCGCTCTGGCAAGGTTTTCATCAGAGACTGAGTATAGCTCGGTGAACAAATCTTTTGCTTCAGGAACCTTCTCCAAGATGAACTGTGGGAACTGCTCAATCGTATCATGAGCCTCCTGGCACAACTTTGATGCCTTGGCGATGAATCAGAGGGTAGGTTGTAGTGTTAGTAAAAAGGATTTAATTTTTTCCCAGTGAGAGATGTACAATTGCCTAACCAATGAAATGATGTATGGATGTGTAGGGGGAGATAGGAGAGAGCTTTTAAGAGAAGCAATCTCCTCGTCTCTTGAAATAACGGCCTCAGCCAATTCTGCCCTTTTTTTTTTCTTGAACGCTAACTATTCTGCAGAGCTATTCATTTTCTTTATTCCAATTCTCCTCAGCTCAAGAGTGATTTGCTAAGTGCTCGTCTAGAGACGACTTTGTCTCTTGGAGTTCTTCTATTTGAGCTTTTTGCTCTTAAATTTAGCCTCTTTTTCTTGTATTTTTTGCTCATATTGGGCATGTTTGTGCTCCAACGCTTCATTCCTCTGCGCCATTACTTGACTACACTCAAGGCAAAGTCGCTCCAGCTCTTCATTCTTCAGTCATAGATTCTGTTCTATCTCCTGATTCTTAGACTGTAGCTTTTTTTATCATGGCAAGGTCGCCAACCTGAGTCTTTGCAAGTTCACCCTGAAGTCTATTCCTCTCATCCTCCATTGCCAGCACCCTTTCCGTCAAACGTGCAACATCCACCTCCAAGGATTTCTCTTTTTTTTCTCCAAAAAACTAACCCTTTCTCTAGCCGCTTTAAGTTGCTCATCCTTCTTCTTTAGTTGGCGGCCAGTTTTAAGGAAGTCAGAAGTGACTACCCGTTGTGTTTCTTCCATGATTTCAACATTATCTTGCGGTCGGGCCACCTTCATGTCGAGCCCTATCGCATATATCTCATAATCTTCTAGGTGCATTTCCCCTGAGTCTTGCTTACCCTCAGGTACATGGTTGAAAACTTCAATTCCTTCCAAACCTCATCATAAAGAGTCTGTATTTTTGGCTTAGTAGAAGCGCTATCATCTTTTGCCCTGTGCTTTCGCATTCTACTTGCGTGCGCCTCCTTTCCGCAATCAATTTGTGCTATAAATTTGGTTGGCAACGAAACTAGTCCGCCTGCTAATGGAGCACTAGAAGGAAGGGAATAGGGATAGGTAACCCTCATAGGTGTGGGAATTTGTTTCTTATGGAGAGTAACAATTTGTGGGGAGAAGTGGGGCATGTTCCAAAGTTTGGTTTGAGGCCTAACAGAAGGGTTAGTCACTTGTAATGATTGAATTGGTGAATTAGCCGTAAGACTCATAGGCTGGGATGGTGGAGGAGTTGTCAATGTGGTGTCAGCGTGTTGCGATGAAAGAGGATCTGTAGTAATAGCAGAAAAAGAAGGGGCACTCGCAGGGGGTATGTTTTCCGAAAGCAAGGCAAGAAGGGTCTAAGCAGAAGCAGTGGGTGTGAGGGTCCGCGGAGGAGTAAGGATGAATGGAGCAATCTGCAAAAATTATACGAAACCTCCTGAATATGTTGAATTAAAAGTGGAAGGCAGAGGGCCAGTACTCATGGTAGGGATCTGTGGTGACGCAGGGGCAAATACCAAGGAATGAGAAGCAAGGGAAGAAGGAGTGAATATTACATGTTGATTGGTCGATGGCGGCTCTAGAATCGTCAGCGAATCCTCCTCAGCCTCAGGCTCCTAGCTACTTGCAAGCACTTTTCTTTCCGCCGGTTCTTGCGAACCCTCTCCAAGAATGCTCTTTGTGCGTTGTCGCTTTGCGGGAGAACTATCCTGAGCTTCAGCAACTATTGTTGTTTGCTGCAGTGATAATCTGGCTGGCTTAGCAGACCAAGTGAGTGTACGTGAGACCCTTGATATATTAAAGCGCACATTCGTGGCCACATAGGCGGGCTGTCCGGGGCCTTTCTCCTTCGGTGTAGAGGAGGCCGATGTCGCTGCTTCCTCTTTCTGCTCTTCGGACTCTTCCCCCGGGTCTCCGCTCTTATTAACACTAGAGCTCGGGCTAGGGTGGCCTTCATTCCACCATCTTTCAAATTCCTTGTCATCCTTCAGATTGTCATACAGGGCATCCAATTGCCCTGTTTCTTGGCGATACTTCCAGAAAGCCTCTATTTTTTCAGCAGGCCACTCCTCATCCTTCTTCAACTTATTGTACATGGTGCGCTCCATGTGGACATTATCCTTGGCCACCGTCGCAAAAAAGTAGAACTTGTGTCATGGCCCTCTAGTATCTTGCATAGGAATACATGCCAATTCAACAAAATTTTCATCTTTGTCTGCTCGCGGGTTACGCTGCTTCTCCCAGTAAGGTCAGGGAATATGTGTAACTCTCATGTGTGGCTCTGGTAATTGTCATAGAAAAGGTTGTACTCCCACTTATCATTTACCAGCACCAACCCTAAATAAGCCAGTTTATCCTCTAATAATTGGTCCAATTGTTTCTTAATTAGAGTTACCGATTTGAAATTCTTCGGACAAGAGAAGAATCCCTTTTTCTTGACACTTTGCTGCTATAAAAGGTAAAATCAATGATACACACCTGCCAATACATTTCCAGTGTGAGCACCCTATCTGTGACATAGGCTGGGAGAAGGAAAGGTTGACTAGTGAAGCCCCACATCCAGAGAATTGTGAAATCTGTTCTTAAGAACCAGTCACAGGTGGGAGTGAAACTCTGCATATATCCGGTCTGCTCCTTGTTAATCTGAATTATGTCACCTTTTCTAATTAAATCATGCAAGACCGAAGTTATGAAATAGTTCAAAAATGCATAATAATCATATGATGTGGAAAGAAAAGGCATCCACGTGGACACTGGCTTCCTCTTACCCCGTTCATCAAAAATTGATAATGGAAAATACCAAGCGAAGAAATTAGGGTTTTGATGTAGAAACATGTGAACCAGGAAAGAAAGAAATCTAAACTTTGTCTCCACTGGGTAATTCTTTATTTGCCATATCATTTCCTCTACCATGAACTCAACAAAATCATATCAGAAGGTATCATGTTGCTTGTGGAATTGGAATGCTAGTCCCAATTGAAAAGTTTCCATCATTTCATCGGAGTCTCGGCCGCACAAAAAAGCTAGCATGGACATGGCATTCTGTAAATCTTCGTGTAACACTCCGCGTGGCAACATAATACTTGGTAGTTTAGCACTTGGGATGTCTTTCCTACCAGTCTCCTCCAACAAGAACTATGAGTTCTTTTTCATTGCCCTCCATATTTTCTCTCCTTTTCTAGGGTAAAAGGACTCAATATTCTCTCTTCTTTTACTTGGTTCCGGGATGCATAGCATATGCTAGATAGCTTGTGGGTTGATGTGAACCATTAAGTTTTGACCTTCGATGTAGTGGGTATCAGGGTTATAACGTTGGATGGCAGTGTCAACTATCTCCGGGCAGTAGTGCACTAGCAGGACAATGTATTGTGGAAGACCACTGTACCAAATTTTTGTTGCTACAAATTCGTCCGCCTTTGGTGTCATCAACCTTACACAGGCTGCTTCTCTTAAGGACTTAGGGTTTTTTGCGAGCCATGGATCATAGATATTATCCCATTTCTCCCCAACCCTTTTTTTGTTTCTGCAATCCTTGGGCCTTTTCAACTCTGTTGTATAGGCCCTCTTTGGCTTGCTTGGTATACCAGGTGTAGCATACGCCAAATCCTCATAGACATATACACCCTCTGACGACCGTATGGCTATAAACAACTCCTGGCTAATTTCCTCTTGCATTTGTTGAGATGAACCCTCTGACGTTTTCTCTTTTTATGAAGACCTCTGTGAGTTCTGGACTCTGTAATTTTCCTCGGCTTTGGATACGCTAAAAAAAAACAACTCTGCACCTTTAGCTTTGGCGTTTGTAAAAATACTTTGAATTATTAATCCTTTCATGCAATATTTGGCTACTTTCCTCAAGGTGGTAGACGAAAGCATGCCTTTTGCATTTAATTCAGCATGTACCGTTAATTTTGCAATTCGTGCAAAATGAACTACTTGTCATTTTGAGGCGGTAGAAGCTTATTATTGCATTTGGAAACCGTGTGATACGTTGTGATTCCCTTGAAACTTGAGCCAGAAATTTGCTTTCTAACCTTGCGTTAGTATGCGCTGGTAATTAATATCCTAGCCAGAATGATTACGCCAAAGCAAACGATCACGACCTGAAAAGATATGAATATGGCCTTGGGCTTTGGGAAATGTCTGTGAGATGACATAATAGCCTACGTTCGTGCGGCTTACAATCGATGAGCGCCACCTTTTTAAAGCTAATTAATTAGCTCCTATTAATCTAGCACGCATTGAGTCGTACCTCCGCAAATGCAACTGGCCCGGAAATGTGAGCAAACGCAAGCACGCCTTTCAAGTTCGCATCTAGTTATCATCACGTTTTCTCAAAACGGATTAGCATGCTAGGTCGGTAAGTAGTGAGGAAATCATACTTAGCATTTGAGCAGTGATAGGTTGTTAGCAAAGTTTTAAGCAAGTTTTTTCATAGGTTAGGTGATAGGTAAGTTTTATTATTGGCTACAAAGTATAGGCATAGTGTCAGAATCATGGATACTCCTATTCGTCTAACTTCTTATATGTCATAGACAACATTTCTAGGGGAGGTTTCTACTAGGCGGCTAAAAAGGATGACCAAGAATAAGCATTCCTTGGTCTTGATAGCCATAAAATGGGTTCTGGGTAAAGACTGTATAGAATATGAGGACAAGTATCGTGTGAACACTGATATATGTTCCCACTTCGTGGAATCTATGTTAGACATTGGCATTCCTAGGCCCCTCATCCTGAAACTAGTCAAAGAAATATTTCCCAAAAAATACCTGAATGGCCTTGGTGAAGTTGTTGCTCACGCTGCATATGGAGTAGGTCTGTCGTTAGCTAGCGACCTCCGTCGCTATATCGAGGAAGAAGTGGTAGTTGTATGGCTGTCATTTCTTAGTGGATTCCTCTTGTAGACATGCGACCAACATCAGCAGAGAGCTACTCAGGCCTTGCACTTCCTATTCTACAGTTACAATGTGATACTGTTCTATGACGTAGATTGGTATACTGACTTCAAGAACCTAGTGTTTCCACCGCCAATGGCGGTTGTGCCGAATGATGCTGCTTCTACTGCCGAAGAACCTGTTGACGAGGAAGAGGTAGATGCTGCCATTGATGCATCAATTATTGCCTCTCATGCCCTTGGATAAAAAACCCTCTCTACTCCCAAAAAAATGCCTCCCCATTTTCTCTATTTCCTGCTACTACCTAGACCACCTGCCCAATAGTGTGTATATAAGCCTGAAAAGGGCTATTATTTTGCATATATAAAATAATAGCTCAAATACTTGTATAGTTTTTGGATTATGGCTCCCCCAGCCATTTTGCAATGTAAAAATCAAAGAAGATATATAAATAGATATATATCTTTTTTTAAAAAAATCCATGGCTCTTTCTTTCATTTTGCATTTCAGTTTTATGGGATTTTATAGCATATGTGTTTATTTCTTTGCACATGGGCATGTTTTATTTAAAGTAATCCTCCTATTCCACCCTCCGTAATAATGGGTTAATTTTGCAGAAGCACAAACCAATTTCAAAAAGACCAGCCAAAGAAAGAGAAATAAAATAAAACATTATTCACATATGTACAAAAAATAGAACTCAACACCTAATGGAACAGCTTAAGATGAATCCCATTAACCGAGATTCCTAAGGGTTCCTGTTCCATATTTTCTAGCTCAAAAGCGTTATGCTCCTTGCACCAAATGATTTTAAAGGGACGCTCCCATAGGCTATCAAATTTTTCATGCTAACCTGGCTTAGTAGCCCTTTTATCATACTTTAGTACTAAGTCTCTGCACTTTAGGCCTTGGTTGGAAGCCTTCTTGTCAAACCATCGCTTGACCACTTGTTGACGGTTTGTCATGGCTATTAGGGAATTCTCAATTTTTCTTTCACTTCTAACAGTTCATCAAGTTGAACTTCCATGGTGTCGTTTTGTTCTATCTCGAGGGATTTCAACAATTGGTGTGTCAGAATCTCCATAGATATAGGTAACAACGCCTCTTTCCCGTATACCAACTCATAAGGCGAAGTATTAAGGACTTGCTTAGGAGTTATGTGGTTTTCCCAGAGTGCTACTCAGAGGTTTTTATGCCATTCCCTCTGGTGTTCTGAACCAATTATTTTAAGGAGCTGGACTAGGCTCTTCTATATTGACTTTGTTAGGTCGTTTCCTTGCAGGTAATAATTTGATGATGTCTTGAGGAATATGCCATTAGTTAATGCGAAGCGACATACTTTTGTGCCTAGAAAAGCTCTGGCATTATCAGAAATGATAGTCTTTGGAGGACCGAACCTTATCACCAGCTCTTCGAGGAAATCTACAATCTCTATTTTTGTTGCGCTTTTCAGCAGAACGGCCTCCGTCCATCTAGTGAAGTAATCTATGGCGGTCATAATCCACTTGTGTCTGGAACTAGATGTTGGGTTAATCATCCCAATGAAGTCCAGTCCCCATTGCGCAAATGGTTCGTCCGCCACTATGGGTTTGAGAGGCATTGCGAAATTCTTCCTTTTGTCAGTAAAGAACTGGCATTTTTTTCAAGATTTTACCAAAGAATGGGAGTCATTAAATAGTGTAGGCTAGTAGTAATCGACGCACATGATTTTAATGGTGGTAGTTTTAGCAGAGTAATGTCCACCCACAGCACTGTTGTGGAACGCGTCGAGGATCCTCTTTGCTTGCTCTGAAGTAACACATCGCAGGAGAAGACCATTGAAATTCCTTTTGAAAAGGACTCCTTCTACTAGCGTATATCCGCAATTTTGCAGCCGGTAATATCTCCTCTTCTGGGTTGAGAGACCTGGTGGATACTTTTTGGTTTGCATGAACCTCATTCTATCATTCAGCCAACAACCCTCTGATTTTGGTTCATTTATCAAGACGAGCTCCGGTTGCTCCTCTGTAGCAGGTATCTCTTCATTTTGTGCCATGTATTCGCACAGTCCTCTTCCTCTAATAGTTTTAGTAGGTTTGACCTCAATGTCATATTCCAAGATCTTGGTGATCCAATTAGCTCTTTTTTCTGTGATCTCCCCTTCTATGATATATTTGTGCACACTAGAATGTGCGACATACACAAGCAGCTTGTTGCAAGAAATTAGATGGCAGAACTTTTTAAGTCCCTTCACTATTAAAAAGGCCTGCCTTTCAACGAAATTATAATTCACCTCATATTCCTTCAAGGTCCGGGAGTAGAATGCTACTGGATGTTCCCCCTTTCCTTCATCATCTTTTTGGGTTAGGATAGTAGCGATACTGGACTTGCTATTGAATGCATACATTATAAAATCCTTAGATAGATCTAGATTAACCAGTACCGGGGCTATGGAAATAGTTTCCTTAACTTTTTCAAAGGAATCCCAAGCTTCAGTCATCCATTTGAATGTTTGATCTTTTTTAAGCATCAGGGTGATCGGCTTAATTATTCCTACAAAGTCGGAAACAAACTTGTTAACAAAATTTACTTTGCCCAGGAAAGATTGAACACCTTTCTTATTCACCAGAAGAGGGAGTTCTTTCATAGCTTTTACTTGTTCGGGGTCGATTGAAATTCCTTCTTTAGACACCACATGTCCTAACAACTTGCCTTATGGTACTCTGAATACGCATTTCTTCGGATTTAGAGAAACCCCAAACTCTTGGCACTTTTGAAAAACTATTTCTAAGTGATCAAAATGATCATCCTTATATTTAGAAAACACAGTAAGATCATCCAAGTAAATTAGAATAAACTTATTGATTAGTTCGGTGAATGCAATATCCATCGCCCGCTGGAATGTTGCCCCTGCATTGGATAAACCAAAAGGAATTTTAGCATATGCAAATGCTCCCCACTTTGTGGTGAAAGTAGTCTTGTGTTGATCTTCTTCCTTAACTCAGATCTGATTATAGCCAGAGAAACCATCCAACAGAGAAAACATTTCTGATCCTGCAACTGTTTGTAGGATTGACTCCATTAAAAGCAGTGGATAATGGTCTTTTAGGGATGCTCTGTTTAGGTCTCGAAAGTCCACACACAAACGGGTATCTCCATTCTTCTTTCAGACCAAAACCAGATTCGATACCTATGTACTATGCTTGATTGGGAAGACATTGCGCGACTCAATGAGCTTAGTTAGCTCTTGTGCCATTAGCGCTTCAATTTTAGGGTTGACTAGCCTCTATTTTTATCAGACTGGTTTTGCACCTTTTGTTAGCTCAATAGTGTGCTAAATGATATCAGGATCATATCCCTCCAAATCATCATAGGACTAGGCCACTACTCCATATTTTTCACAGAAACTGATGAGTCTTTCTTTATCATGGTGCGGGACATTTTTCTTGACTCGAAGATTCTTACCATCTGTGAACCAAAGGTTCACATAATCACTTGTGTCTGCTACGAACTTATCATTTCTTGCATCATCACAATTGAAATTTTTTTCGAGAGTAACCAATCCTTTCAGAAGCTTGTTAGATTTGAGCTGCATAATTTGTCCTTCATAAGCTTCATAAATTTTTGGTTAAAGCTGATCAAAAAATTCCCCTGACTGCTGGATGAATGAGGCAATGTGTTCATCACTTTCAAAAACTTTCCAACTCTGATCGTTGTCAGGAATCTCCAGTCGGACTAGTACTTGTACTGAATGTTTGTTATGTACAAGGTCGGAGGCAAGATCAAACTGAGCACCAATCACAGCCATGCGATCTGCATCTCTATTTTGTCCTCGGGGAATAGTCTGGATGTTGAAGGCTTCAAAACCCTCAACCAAGTCCCAGACTTGGTGTCAATAGGATCTCATGCAGACATTCTTTGTCGCAAAAATTCCTCAGACTTGGTTGACTACTAGTTGGGAATCTCCGAACACCATTAATTGTTTTATGCCCATTCGTTCCGTAAGGCTTAAAATTTGAACTAATCCTTCATATTCAGCCTCATTGTTTGAATAGGCGAAATAGAAATAGAAAGACCTTAACAAATTTTCATTTTGTGGGGATATTAGATATATCCCCACTCCAGCACCCACTTTGCTTCTTGCCCCATCAAAGTATAGTGTCCATAGCTTGTGTGCTTGGCTACCTTCAGACTCTTCGGAGACCTTTGGAAGCACTTGTTCTTCATCATAAATTACATAGGTTCCCAATCCTGTAGCATGATAATTACCAAAAGGATCATTATCCATTTGTTCACTCAACAGAGCATCTTCTTTGTCATTCCAGTCTCCGTTCACCTTTTCTTCCTCTAGTAATTCAACGCAATACATTTCTTGCTTGGTGATAGAGGTATGCGCGGCTTCAAAATTGATCAAGGCTTCGTACGCTACATGTTCAGAATGCAAAGACTCCGATTCTATCTTCATTTTTGCGCCATGCTTGGTTCTGAGTATCATATGTGACCAATCCAAGGACAAGTATCTGCCCACCTTTGAAGTAAATTCTCAAGATAGACAGAGACCAAACATAGGAGGAACATCTATGATCACAGTGTCTTGCGGCACTGTGATACTAGGACAAGCAAATAGAGTTAAAGGAAGCGCTTTGATGACACCTACAGTTTCAACTTTGTTCCCATCAAGCTACATTACCCCTCTTTTCATAGGTTCATAGCTGAGTCCTAAAGCTTCAGCTATCTGTTTAGGCATAACCATGGTACTAGCGCCAGAATCAATCATAGCATTGTGCAATAACTTCTTTTCTATAGTGAGAGTCAAGAAGAAGGGTTGGGGTTTTAACTTCTCTCTAACCTCAATAGGGGATTCCTTTGTATTATTTGTAAGGACTTATTTGATTGACAACCTTTGTAGTGGAAAACTAATCTGTTGGTGTCGGGTTGACCTCTTCTTGAAGTGCCTTTTGTAATAGCTTCTTTTGCTCTGGGATAGCTAGAATGTCCCACAGAGACACATTAGCAGATGATTTCTTCAATTGTTCTACCACATTAAAAGGTGACAAGCTCGAAGGTTTCTTCTCCTTCGTTCTTGCTATAATAATTTCCTTTCATGGTTGAGATGGTGACGGGATGGTTGAAGTGCCAGGAATATGATCGGAAGCACTTTTGAGTTGCGAGCTGACTAGATGTGAAACAACTGACTCGCCAGTGAATCTCCTATTTGAGTGCGTGTTATAATTAGATTGCACTTGCGGTGTTTTGGTTATGAACGCGTCATTAGAAAATGTCGTTTCTTCTTCCTCCATCCAGGAGAAAAGTGCATGATCAGGAGCAATATCGGATTCTTGTTCTAAAGACATTCCTTGCATTTGCGTGGTAAGAACCATACTCTCCATTTTTGGTGAGGCATATATATAACCTCCACGTTTTGTTGCCGCGCATTAGTTGCATTGCTCCGCCAACTTTTGTTGTAAGTTGTCACGCGAACAGTTCTGGGGCATATGTGCATCGTTGCAAGGGAAGCACCATAGATTAATATCATCAATAAGGTTGTTCTTCCCTGCAGTTAATTCCCTACTCGAGCTTGGCAACACGCTCGTCAGCGAAGTAGGCATTGACACCATTTGGTTTGCGATCGGAGCTGGTGGATTAGTGCGAGGCGCCCCCTGGTACTGATTCTACTTATATGAGGACCGCCCACCTTGATAGTTTTGATGTGCAGGCTTCAGAGGTGTTGATTGGTTTCATTTAAGAGTGGTTATATCATTAGCCATGGTTCGCAACATCTCTTTGAGGTCGCTCATTTCATCCTTGGAAGAACCTGATGTAGAGGCTACATTTTGTGGGGCTACTACATATGTGTACATTGACTATGTAGTTGCAGGCGCGCTAGTTGGCACCATCTCTTGCACGGGGATCGATATTTCAGGGAATATCGACATAATAGGTTAAGGAGGCAATTTTTTGCAATTTATTAAATGATTCTCGGCTTTAATAGTGACACCATAAGCATCTGGTAGAGTAGCTCCTCCCAAAAACTTGATCATCACGAAAATGTCAGAATTGATGGACTTTAGATAAAATATGAACGCCAACTCGAGAGTCGGACATATAGTAACAGGAATTCTCTGCCAATTTGTGTGAAATCGGGTATTAAAGTCCGTCAGAGCCTCCTGGGGGGCTCATTTTATAACAGATAGTTGATAATATAGTGAAGAACGATCTTTGTCATTTGAGAACCTCCAATAGAACAGATCTCTGAGCTCATCCCAGGTGTGAATAGTATTAGGTGATAGTGTTTAGTACCAATCCAACACCTTGCCTTTAAAAGACACGGTGAGAAGCCTCAGAGCTACATTCTGCGTTGTAATCCTGTGTACCAAACACACATCTGCCACATCCTGCAAATGTTCTGTTGGTGTTCTTGAGCCATCTCTGGTAATTTTGGGTATAACTTTCATGGCTGAAATTGGGATAGCGCCTTAGATAGTGGGTGCTACCGGGGCTACTAGGGGACTTCTGGCGTCCCATGCCACATAATTCTTGTTGGCGGCCGACAACATAGTGAGAGGAACGGGTGGCGGGAATGGAACGTTTACCAACTGATTTGCGACTCACACTGTTCCTAGTGGGGGTACTATTAAACTGGGGTTGCCTGCAGTTTGGAATCTAGTTACAGGCCGATGGCTCATACACCCTTCTAAAACACAATTTCATTTAAGCTCCGTCCCAGCGGGCGTGCCAGAAAAAGAAACAAACTGTTGACGCCAAATTTTGACGAGGTAACAGTGTCTTATGGGAAACTTAGTTTATGGGGGACCTTTTGTTCTAAACTGAGTGACCTCCATATTTTTAAAGAAGTCAGTTTCTTCTACAATGGGGGTTTGAAAGGGAAAAGGAAACGAATATAATAAAATAAAGTCTAACCTAAGGCGATGGGCCAAGACTTAATGATAGGCATGATAAATCATAGATCTAAGGCCCTAAATGGTGTTGTAGTGTTCCAAAACATTAGAAAGTTAATATTATAGCATAGACAATCCATTCATTAACATAAAATAATATTGCACACATTCCTACTGCCAAGAAGAATCATTAGACATAGTCTAGGTCAGCAAACTTGCATTCAACATATATAGAAGTTCTTAAATGAAATGTCCAGACAATAAAAAACACAGTTTATAGTTTGATCAAATAGCATAAAAAATAGAAAGGTCGAACAATTGGCACAGTCTAAGAGTTTTTTGCAATAACATAAAACAACAATAAAGGCCTAGCGTCTTTTACTAAAACCAACATTTTCCTTCAAATTTCAGACCTTTTTCTCATAATAGAGAAAAGTATATATAGCAGGGAAAAACCCCCACCACCTTAGAGAGCAGCAACAAAAAATATTTTGCAATCCCCTGGCAATGATGCAAGAAACATAATATTCCCAAAGTCGTTGCAACATAATCGATCTAGAACTAAGCATCTGGTCACTCCAGGTACAGGTGCGTCCTTTGCAAATGATGGCGGTGGTCCCGGCAAGGCCCGATCAAACAAGTGTTACCCTCCTGTGTGAATGATTATGACACGCAACAACCAATAACATCATTCGGTTCATCTAGTCCATCGCCCGAATATGAGATCTGTTGGCTAGGCACGTGGCAGCCTTTCGCTGCCTGTATGAACCCTTTTCTTTCACCGCTGAGGACTTGCGTTAACACTACACGTGTCGAATGGGCCGAGCACTTCATCAACAATGGAGGGAATGATTACCAGTCGGGCGCAAAAGAGACGCGTGGCAATGTTTCGCTGCCCGTGGTTGCTACTTCATCTCTACGTTGAAAGATTTGTGAATAGCAGACACGTAGCAAGTGTACACCGCATATAGCAACTGTGGGGCCTGCCAAAACCTTTTAGGAATGAGGGCTTCGTGGTAGCCTTTCGGAGGCCGATGAGGCAGCAAGAAAACATGATCAAAAGGATCTCGTAGCCGCAACACATGGAAGCATAGCAGAGTTTCCTGGAATGCGAAGGAATGCAGAGACTCAGGGCTGCGAGGAGTAGACATGTGGCGCGGCAGAGAAAAACCTAGATAAAATGTCGAGCTGACTTTGCGATGTGCGAGCCGACACATAGAGGGAAAATACACCCAAAGGGAGCTAGTTAAATATTTATTAACAGGGCCAAAAGGCCCATAGTCTCTGAACACCATCTAAACTTATTTGTGCTCACAGGATTAGTTAAAGAATCAACAACATTCATCAAATTATCTACCTTAACCAACTTCGACCTGTCATCTTCAACCATATCTCAAACAAAATGATACTCTACATCAATGTGCTTGGTCCTGGCGTGAAATTTTGGGTTCTTGGCTAGACATATCACACTCTAACAATAGCAATAAATTGTCATTGTACCTTGTTTTATTCCAATATTTGAACATAGTCTCTTAAGCCAAATGGTTTTTTTATAAGCATGAGTAGCTGCCATATACTTTGCTTCAGTAGATGACAAAGCAACTACAACTTGTCGCTTACTCATCCAACTGATTGCACTAGAAAATAAAGTAAATCCATAGGCACCGGTGGATCGTCTTCTGTCAATATCACCTACCTAGTCTGAATCCACATAACCATGAATATCAAGGGAAATCTCATGTTCAATCATATTACTATGACAACATAAGGAATAGTCTAGAAGGTACTGCACAAATATCTGAAGGCCCTTTTAACTGCATCCCAATGAACTCTACCAAGATTAGACATATATCTAGAAAGAACTCCTATTGCTTGGGCAATGTCTGGTCTAGTACAAACCATAGCATACATCAAAATTTCAACTGCACTCTGGTAAGGCAATCTACTCATGTCCTCCATCTCTAATGGAGGTGTTGGACAATCTAAAATAGATAACTTTTTTCCAATAGAAAGGGGAACACATAATGGTCTACAATCTTGAATCTCTGTAAAATTGAATTGGCATACTTACTTTGGCCAAGCAATAGCTTTTTGTTTACTCTATCTCTTTTAATTTCCATCCCAAGAATGTGCCTAGTAGCACCAAGATCTTTCATATCAAATTTAGCAACAAGTTTAGATTTCAATTTTGAAATTACACCTTTCCCTTTGCCAATAAATAACATATCATCAATATATAATGCAATAAACAGGAAATGATCACCATCAATTTTATAATAAACACAACGATCTGATTTAGAATGCTCGAATCCCAAACTCAACACATATGTATCAAATTTCTAGTACCACAACCTAGGACACTGTTTTAAGCCATACAAAGATTTCTTTAATTTGCAAACTAACTTACTTTTACCTTTCACCATGTAGTGCTCTGGCTGTGTCATATAAATGTCCCCCTCCAAGTCACCATGAAGGAAAGCAGTTTTCACATCCATTTGCTCAACCTTTAAATCATAAGCAACAAATATAGCAAGAAAAAATATAATGGATGTGATTTTTGCAACAAGAGAGAATATCTCACCATAATCAACACCCTCAACTTGAGAGTAACCTTCACAACCAACCTTGCTTTGTACCTCTCAATACCTCCATCTGACCCAATATTTTTCTTAAACATCCATTTACAACCAACATGTTTTCATCCTTCAGGCAATGGTACAAGATCCCATGTATCATTCTTTTTCAAAATGTCATTTCTTCATCCATAACAATCTTCTAGTATTTTGCATCATTCATACCTAATGCCTCTTCTAAAAATTTGGGTTCATCCATGTTAGTATTCAAAGCAAAAATGCATCTCCAATCATCAAGTTTATACCTTTCAAGTAGTTGTCTATTCCTTGTAGACCTACAAACAAGTTGAGTTGGAGGTTCTTCCTCCTCTTCTGAAGATCCAGAGCTATATGAACTCTCCTCAACTTGTTGTCTATCCTTGGGCCTCAATTCAACTTTCTTAGGTGTAGAAGGAAACTAAATCACATCTTCTTGTTTACTTTGTTATGGCTGCAATATAACAGAAGAAGGCTTAGTTTCTCTAAAAGTAACACTTCTACTATATATTACCTTTTGTGCAATAGGTTCCCAAAGCTTGTATCCTTTCACACCATAACTGTATCCGATGAAGATACATTTCATAGCCTTGTTCTCAAACTTTGTTCCCTTCTCCTTTGGCACATGTGCATATGCCTCACAACCAAAAACTCTAGGATGTCTTAATGAAGGCTTGCGACCCGACCATGCCTCTATATAGTGTATCTTATCAACAAGAGCTGATATAGGAGATCTATAATCAGGTAACATGTAGTGGCAACAACTTTAGCCCAAAAACTTTGTTCTAGGCCAGCACTACTCAACATAACCCTAGCCTTCTCCATCAATGTCATGTTCATTCTTTATGCAACTCCATTTTGTTGTGGAGAATATGGAGTTGTCTTATGTCTATGAATACCACAATCTTTACAAAATCTATCAAAATCATTAGAGAAAAATTCACCTCCATTATCAGTCCTTAAACATTTTATTTTATTTCCAGTCTATAACTCAACCATTGCTTTAAATTCTTTAAATCAATTGAAAAATTTATATTTACTCTTTAGAAAATATACCAATGTCCTACTATAATCATCAATAAATGAAACATAATATGTGGATCTACCAATCAAAAGAACATCTACAGGACCAAACACATCAGAATGAATAAGATCTAATACACCACAAGATTTATGAGAACTCGAGTAAAACTAAACGCGGTTTTTCTTTCCATAAATGCAATGCTCACAGAAATTGAATTCAAGATTACAATTAGACAAACCTTCAACAACGTTTTTATTTTTCAAGGTCCTTAGATCCTTTTGTCCAATGCAGGTAACTTTTTTTTAGAAGAAATAGCACCCTTGGGTACCCAAAAGCCATGACCATATACTGAAGGTGAAACCCTCACTTTTTCCACAAACTTGCTTTTCACAAAAGTACTATTGCACTCAACAATACATGCATCCAGCTTATACAATGTGCCATATCTGACACCTCTAGCAAACACCATAGCACCTCTGACTATCTTGCATCCTGCATCAAAAAATACTACATGCACACTCATATCTATTATTTTGCTTACACATAACAGATTTCATGCTAATCCAGGGATATGCAACATACCATTAATCTTTTTTATTCTACCATTAGGAAACCTGATTTTAACTTTATCATGACCAACAATGTCTAAATGAGAATCATCACCCAAGTACACCTTACCTCCATCAAATTCTTCATATTCAAAAAACAAATCTCTACTAAAGTTCATATGGAAAGATGCACCTGAGTCAATTAACCATGCATCATTACCTGCACGAGTTTCCAAAGCTGCAATGAATGTGTCACCATCTTCCTTTTCAAACTCATAATCATAATCAAATTTTTTTCTTTTTCTTCTTATTTTTTTCTTTGCATTCCTTATGAACATGTCGAGGCTTACCACAATTTCAACAAATAACTTTGGACTTTCCAGGAGATTTAGATCTCCCCCTGGACTTGGATTTGTCATGCTTCTCATTCTTCTTACCTTTTTCCATAGGTCTTCCATGAACATTTAGGGCCTGCTTGGCCGTGATGGATACCTTCCTCCTCATCTATTCAGAAAGAAAAGAACCCACCACATCTTCAGTCTTCAAAATAACATAAGTACTCCCAATAGCCATAACAAGACAATCCCACAAATCAGGCAAAGAACAAAGAAAGATCTGGCATTTCTCCTCATCCATTTTGACACCAAAGGATGCCAATTGAGCCACCAAAACATTGAATGCTTCCAGGTGGTCTATGATTCGTCCACTCTCTTCCATTCTCAAGGAATATAACTTCTTCCTCAAGAAAATCTTGTTCACTAAAGATTTGGCCTGATACATCTCACCAAGCTTCTTCCATAGTTTTTGTACAAAGGTTTCCTCATGGACATTAATTAAAACAAAGTATACCAAACACAATCTGATTAGACCCTTGGCTTTACGATCCATAACATCATATTAAGCAGCCTGAGTATGATCTACAGGCCTTAAAACATTCTCATCAATAGTATGCCATAGATCTCGATCTATCAATAGATCCTCCATCTTCAACTTCCATATCTCAAAATTATTTCAAAAAAAATTCTCCACCTCTATTCTCCCTGATGAAATTTTCATCTAAAAATTCTTGCAGCAAGATCACAAAGTGTCTTTTCTAAAAGCTCCCACTCAAATCTGGATTAGTTCAAAAAACCCAACAACCCACAATTGAAACCAAAGGTGATCAGGCTCTAATACCACTTGTAAGGAAGGTAAGCTAGCGGAACAACTTCCTACACTAATCTTGAGAGGAGAATAATGCAAAAGTTTTATAGATCTTTAACAGTTATAGAAACTTAAACAAAAATAACCACAAATATCATGCATACCACAACAAAGTGATTAACGTGGAAAAAACGCTTTCAGGAGAAAAACCCCACACTCCAAAAGTTTCCCAGTATATTATTTAGTAACTAACAAAGATTACAATATACATACAAAGCAAGCTTCTCACTAGAGTATCACCACTCAGAGATCAAGAGACAACACGATTGCTAACAGACTCTCAGAAGACATCACTGTCACTCTCTACCGCAACCGTAATACAACACCCTCATAAAATAGATTTATATTCGAGGGAAATACATGCCAACAAAATATCCACCATTAGATCTAAAACCTAAAAAATAGCAATCTAGATTTATAATGTATCATTTATCTAATGTATGTCAACCATTTTAGAAGTTTCCTGAAAAAGTTAACAAAAAATTGTTTACATGCATCCCACTCTCCCCCCTTGTTTCCATTGTATATTACACCTATTGGTGTAACTAGGTAATATATATTTCCTATCAACAATAACCTTTATATAATTGCGAGGTTGAGACACAATTTCCCAACACCTAGATTAGATCCTCCTTACTATAATGGTATTTTAAACCTTAAAGAACTTATAGATTGTATATCAAATATGGACAAGTATTTTAACTTTGAATGAGTCGAAGATGATAGGAAGGTGAATTTTCCTATAATAAGTTAATAGGATGTGTATACCTATAGTGGGAAATTTTATGGATGGAGAGACAAAGAAGATGAAAAGACAAGATTAATTCATGGGACAAAATGGTGACCGAGTTGAAGGTTGAATTCTTGCTAGAAAATTATAACCTAAGTTTATTTAGAAAGTTAGAGATTCAAAAATAAAAAGAATCCTATGTAAAGGAATATATAAAAGAGTTTTACAAACTGAGTATTAGGGAAAGACATATTTATGATGATGTTGAAAAATTGTTAAGGTATGTGAATGGTCTACAATTATCTATTCAAGATGAGATTATCATGGTTGGGTTGTAAATTATGGAAGAAGCCTACCAGTATGCCTTGAAGGAAAAAGATAAATTGTTTAGGAAACAAACAAGTAGCTCTAGAGGTAGAGGTAGGTTTTTACATGGAAGAGGGAAATCTATTGGTGGAAGATGATACCAAGGAAAATAAGAAGAATTCGATACCTTCCAAAAAATTTCCTACACTCCGAAGAGGAGATTATTCGAAAGGCAGAGGTGATTACTCAAGAGGACAATGAAATTTTGGTAGAGTTAGAGGAAAAGTATTTAGCGGTACCTATTACGAATGTGATGAAACTAGACATAAGGCATTTGAATTTTCTTAGATATAATCCAACAATAGTAAAGGTAAGAAAGCCAAAATTCATGTGGCCTAAGCAAAAGATGAAATTGTAGTTTTTTCCAAGCATGGAGAAGATCCTAAAGATGGAGATTCACTAATTTTGAGAAGAATTATGTTGAAATCAGAAAAGGAGAAAGAAGAACCAACATAAAGGAGAAATATGTTCGGAACCAGATGTAAGTTTGGAGGTAAATGTTGTAGAGTCATCATAGATAGTGGTAGCATTGAAAAATTGGTGTCAGAGGAGTGGTGAAGTGGTAGTTGAAGAGGATGAAGCATCCCAGTCCCTATAAAGTTTGTTGGTTGCAAAAGGGACATCAACTATTGGCAAGTGAATAATGCCTAGTGAATTTTCATATAGGAAGTTATAAGGATGAAATAATGTGTGATATAATTCCAATGGATTCATGCCACATTTTACTGGGTAGAACTTGTAAATATGATAGGGAATTCATTCATGATGGTAAGGCTAATTTTTATAATATAAAGAAGAATGGGAAGGAGTATAACTTGAATCCCATGAAGGATAAGAATGAAGAAGTAGAGAAACAAGAATCCCAATGCTTTCTTGGTGGCTAAGAAATATTTTTTGAAAGAATTGAAGATGGAGAAAGTGTGTTATGAATTTATTCCTAAGACTACAAAGATTAGGAAAATAAAGGAGGAAGTATCCATGGAGGTACAAGATATTTTGGAGGAGTTAACATAAATCTTGATGAAGGAGTTACTTGATGGATTTCCACCAATGAGGAGCATACATTACATTGGATTTAATGCCAAGTTCTAGTTTTCAAGATAAGGCACCATGTATAATGACTCCAATTTAGGAGGAGATAAATAGATAAGTGCAAGAGTTCTTAGATAAAGTTATGATTAAAGAAAGATTGAGTTTGTGTGTCATACTTACAATAATCACACCAAAGAAGGATGAAGAATGGAAGATGTGTACAGATTCAAGAGTGATAAATAATATCACTATCAATTACATATTTTTATTACCCTAGATAGATGAAATGATATATTTTTTAAGTAGATCCAAGTACTTCACCAAGATAGACATGAAGAGTGGATACCATTAGGTAAGGATTAGAGAAGGAGATGAATGGAAGACTGTGTTAAAAATAAAGGATGGTTTTTATGAGTGGTTGATAATATCATTTGGGTTAATAGACACCCCAAGTTATTTCATGCAAAAAATGAATAAGGTATTGGAACCTTTTCTTAGCAAATTTGTGATTGTATATTTAGATGCTATCTTGATTTTTAGTAAGGCAACAGAAGAGAATTTGGTGCATCTTAGAGCAGTTTTACAAAGGTTAAAAGAAGAAAATATTCTTGTGAATTTTAAGAAGTATAGTTTCATGAAGAAATAACTTGGATACCAAAGTTTTATATTTTTTGAAGAAAGGTTGAAGATGGATCCACAAAAGGGAAAGGAAATAGTAGACTGGCCTTCACTCAAAAGTATGTTTGAATCCAAAAAATTTCATGGCTTGGTGAGCTCCTATTGGAATTTCATAAGGAATTTTAGCAGGATATATACACCTATCACAAAAACCATGAAATATGGTAGGAAATCATTTGAATTGATAAAAACCTATCATAAAGAAGATCTTCAAATTGTTGGAGAAGGTGATAGAACAACCAGTGTTAGCATTGTCGAATTTTAGTAAAGTATTTCAAGTTGACTATGATGCCAATGGTTAGCAATTGGGGAAATTTTAACTCAATAAGGAAAACCCATTGCCTACTTCAATGAGATGTAAAATGAAGAAAAGAGTAAGTACTCAATATATCACCAAGAATTCAATGTTGTAGTGCAAGCCCTTAAGAAATAGAGACACTATTTGTTACCTAAAGGATTGTTACTTTACACAAACCACCATGCCTTGCAATTCATCATCAACCAAGGTAAGTTGGACTAGATACATGTGTAATGGGTGGATTTATTACATATTTATTCTTTTGATTGAAACATATAAGTGATAGTTCCAACAAGATAGCAAATGCACTTAGTAGAAGATGTTTATTGATGAATGAGTTAAGAGTCAATGTTGTTGGATTTAATTCAATGAGGGAGTTGTATCTGAATGATCATCAATTTAATGGAGCATGGACAACTAGTAAGAGTCTAGTGGGAAGGGATAAAACTTCATGGTTGGAGTATTTCATTCAAGATGGCCTATTGTTAAAAGGACAAAAACTGTATATACCCAAGGGTTCAATGATAGAGAACCTAATAAGAGAAAAGAATAGTGGATGTCTAAGTGGACATTTTGGTGTGGAGAAATCAATATCACTATTAAATGGGGGATACTACTGGATCAAGATGAACATAGATGTGAAGAAGATAGTGCAAGGACGTCAAATTTGGTAGAATGCAAAGAAGTAAGGTAGAATAAAGGATTGTATCAACCATTTCCACTACTTGAGAGAGTGGGAAAATATAAACATGATTTTTATTTTGGGATTTCCTTATACAAAAAGAGGCAAGGATTCAAAAAATAATTTATTTGACATATTCTCTAAGATGATTCAATTCATACCATGTCAGAAGAGAAATGATGCTTCCCACATAGCTAATTTATTTTTCAAGGAGGTAGTTAGGTTAATAGTATTGTCTCAAATAGGGACTCTAAATGTGTTTGCCATCTTTGGTGCACCTTGTGGAAGAAGTTGGGTGCAAAATTAGAGTTAAGTTCAATCTATCATCACCAAATTGATGGGAAGACTAAAATTATAAATAAGAGTTTAGAAAATTGATTGAGATATTTGGTTAGAGATAAACCAGACTAATGAGACTTTAGATTGGATCAAGAAGAGTTTTCCTACAATAATTTAGTCTTATAGGAGTGTTTGTAAAATTCATTTTTGTATTGTTTATGGATATAGCCTAAGGGGTATTGATGAGTTAAGGGATAGTGAAAAATTGAGTAGGAGAAGTGTTTTATTGGTACATTTTTTTAAAATACATTCATGAGTTGCATAAGAGAGTGAAGGATATTTTGGAGAATAGTGCCATACAATACAAGGAGAATATTGATATGCATAGAAGAGAACAATATTTTTAGGTGGGTGATATGGTTATGGAATACTTAAGGAGGAAGACGACCCACAAAGAGCATACAATAAATTAAAGTGGAAGAAAATAGGCCCATATCGTATCTTGAAGAACTTTTCATCCAATTCTTATGAAATAGACATTTCAAGAGGTATATGTTGGACACTTCCAGAGACTGAGAGGGGATGGGGGTGAATCATTCTACACAAAACTTGAACCCTTTTGGAACATGAAACTTTCAGCACAACTCAAACTCTTTTAGTAGATAGAGATGTAACTTTAACCAAAGTAATAATAGAGATGATTATAGCAATTAGAATCCTTAACACCTTAAAAAACCTTAACCAATAAAAGATATAGCAATAATTAGATCAACAACAAGGAGATGGAAAATGAGAACACTCACATGCACAAGGAGACACTAGATTTACATGGAAAACCTAATGAGGGAAAAACCAGGGTGAGAGTTAACTTACAATATAAGGCTCACTACCAAAAAGAATTTCCAAAAGGCTCACTACCTAAGACAAGATACAAATAGGACTGCAGCACTGAAGTACCAACCAACTCTAGGAGCAAGATACAAGGACCTGATGAGATTCACTATCTCAAAGCATGATGTAATGAGAAATAAAAATAATTACAAAGATTGTCAACACAACTCTTTGTTGACTAAGGCATTCAAGCATAATTGAACTTTTCTTTCACAATCTTCAACAATATCTTTGCTATATATTCAATATGAGTTGCACACCCTCTTCTTCAGACTTGTACACTTTTCCATCTTGTTGAATTTGAAATGATATTGCATTTATATCCACCACAACACTTCAATTCTTGAATTAGGTCGGCCAAGATAAAGAATAAATAATGAATTTAACTAGTCTTATACTAAGGATAGAGAGGGCCAAAAACAATCGTAACACTTCTTTCAATGTGATCCAAAATGATTTGCATGCAAGTTCACATCAACCCAAGTCAACATCAAGGAAATGTGTGGATGAAACATTTGAAGCACTTAACCAGTCAATCCTTAATCACTCTTTCAATTGATATTTCTTGATGTGGTCCTAAATAGGATAGGTTAGGACCCAAATATGTCATGTCATGTATTCCATTGTTGGTGCAGCCCCCAAGCACACCACACAAGAAAAGGAACAAGCTTTGTTGACCAGATAACAACAAATAACCCAGAAAGCCAACTCAAGACACAATGTAGCAACAAAGCAACCGATCAGCATCATGTGGATCACATAGGGATGTCCCTTGAACGTCCAAAATCACTTCCATACACTTATTCCATACAGTCATGCCATCAATAGCCACCACAAATCAAACAGGTACAAAACACTTTGTTTAGAAAACACAAGATACATGATTGGATAATGTAGCATTAGTAGAACAACTTGTGGAACACTTTAACATATGATATTGGAACTAAGAGATTGCACAAATGTTGAGAGTACATTCACCAAGCTGTGGGAGTAGGGACATCAATTTGCAGAGACATGTGGAGTGTTTCCCAGACCAATTCAAACAACTAGCAACACTACCAACCTTCTGCAATTCATAGAATTCTCCTCGGCAACACAGGTGACCTAAAAATATGGGAGTGAAATGTACACAGGGCACTAAAATTGAATACCAAATTGCAAGACTAGAACTACAATAGTGGAGGAATGAGTCGTATTCTCGCGGATAGACTTCAATGCAACTTCCTGAATCGAAATCAATTAAGGACATGTGGAGACCAGATCTTTCTTTCAGCAACACATATACTATCAAGAACATTAGGAGATAGCAAGAGACATACTATAGACCTTCAACAACATCTCTCTAACATTAGTCATTCTTCTAATCCTCATCGTTATATATCATTATGAAATCAACTTTGTTGATAGTAATAATGTATTATATGAACATCAACAATAATTCTTCTTTGATAAGGCATGAAATCCAATCATCAACTTCTTTAATTATTCCTTGATAAGGCATGGCATCCAACCATGAAATTCTTCAACTCTTCTATTCTTTGATAAGGCATGTCATCCAATCAATGTTAGCCCAAACTTAATGAAACAAAGACAACCAATGCTAAGGACTAACAATATATTACTTAGGTGTTGACATTAATTACTACTAGCAACCAATGTTGAAAATAGCTACCAACAATCTCCTTAGTGTTAACATAATTGATAATAACAACATCATATCAATGTTGACATCAATGACAAACAATTTCCAATAGTATATATATCACATATCTTCAAATTTTTTGATCTATACAAGTATCATGAAGGGGAGACAAGTACACAAGGGGATCCACATATAATTTTTCATCATGCAAAAGATGGATACATCAATTTCTTGTAAATAAATTTGAATACATAAATAAGGTGATTGGTTCCTAAGTGGCTAAGAGAACTAGGAGAAAAAATATATGGAATATCTAGTTTATTGGAAGGATAAACCTACATATGAATCCTCTTTGATGAATCCTACAATGTTGGATAAGTATGGAATTCTACAAATGAAGCCTCTTTAATGAATGTTACAAATTTGGCTAAGTGTGAAATTCCAATTACAAAATTTCCAAAATGTGTATGAGTTATAAACTCATTAAACATTTCATTTACCTAAAGTTTTTAATGTAGGAGAATCTGGGTCCACATACAATCGTGCATCAACCAAAAAAAATCATTTTAGTTCAGTTGCTTTTGGTTTCTGGTAGTGTTAGTTTGGCTAGTTCATCAAGAGGATTTTTAGAATTAATTTGGACAATCTAATGATGCCAAATTATAGATGAGATTAATGGGTGTTTGTGGGTCCAATCTAGTGAAGAGTGGATCAAAATTTGGCTAAGTTATGGCTTTGTGGGTTTTCTGTGTTTTACCAATTGTAGACTTGTGGGTTGCTACTGATCCTACCTTATGCATGTTGGTATGAATATATATCTTGTACCTAGTAATTTATCTTACTAGGGACTTAGGGGACTTATTCACATGTTAAGTTTACTTAGGATATAAGATTCCTTTTAGAAGTCTTAGTTGGCTTTTCTAGAACTTATCTCTCTAGCTTGTAATGCTTGATTCTTAGGTTGTTAGGTTATTAGTTATCCCATCTCATAAGATTAAGACACATTTCACAATCATGTTTAATCATATTCCTCACCTTTCCTATATAAGCAAGGTCATTATACTCATATGTAACATACTTCATACCTCATCATCATTTTGATAGGTCTTAATATCAAGCAAGCTCATATTCTTGCATACCCTCTTGTGGAAGGTTTTCATTGTTTTTGCTGGTGGTCTTGGGTATAGAACTAATCTTCATCTCTTACATGGTATCAAATACAACCCTCACAAAACACTTCTCAAATCTAAGGGTTGAGCTATTGCTAATGAGAGATCTAGGTTATTTTTAGTAAGGTTGAGTATGCTCTTACCTTGCACCATATGGTGAACCTAGGAATTAGAAAAACTTGAAAAAATATCATATTTGGGAGGTTTCTCTATGTGGGTCTTCATTTCAGGTCATTTTTGGCTTGTGTTGGAGGAAATCTGAGCTAATTTTTAGGTCTAGGGAAGCTCAGAAAGTCAAGATCAACTTTTGTTTCACCTAAATCCAATATTTTTTTCCAAAGTTATAAGGGTTTGAAGATTTCAAGATCCAAAGGTAGTAGAGCTTTTGACACATTTCCAGCCCAAATCGACCTTTCCATCATCTTTAGAAGGCCTAAGAGATGAAGTTTCATATAAAACATACCTATATTTGGCCTTAGGTGTTTTTGAGACAAATTTTTTTTACCTGAGCAAGTCGTACGACTCCTTAGGTACAGGGAACGATTTTATATTTTGTAGAAAATTATTTTAAAAATATTTTCTTCGGTTCTATAGTTTTGGGCTTAAAAACAAGTCAGGAAAAAGTTGTATTAATTTTTTTTTGAGCAATATTTATATTGGGGGCTTTAATAAAAATAATTCTACAGTTGACTATCAAATTGTATAGTCCACAACTTTTGCAAGTCTTTTGTCAGTGCTCTATCAGTTCTTGTCCAATCGGTTGGTTGGCGTCCCTAACCCCCTTCTACTAATTCCCTTGGTCTCATCGATGTTCGTGACTATATTGCTTAGAGGTGGCGTGCGGGAGCCACCACCCCTCCCACCATTGGAGCTTAGCCACCTCAACGCCCACCTAGTGGCGAGCCTTCTATTTTTACAACTGCCTAGCATGTAGTCACATGAGCAACCAAGGGCCAACACCCTAGGTGCCAAAATTTTGCACTTGATTAGCCTTCAAAGTGCCCAAATTAGGGGTTTTATTCTTAGGAGCATAACTTTTCACCAGGATATCAAAATTTCCCAAACGAAATATTGACGAAAATTTGGTTTCGTATACTTCACAGTGGTGTAGGTCTTTTTGATAGATTTTGCTACATGCACATTTTATTAGCAACTAAAGTTAGATCTCCCATTTAGACCTTTGAGCTAATAAATTTTTTCCTAGATATCCATTTTTTGTTATTTTTGCGACATCAAAAAGGTATTAAGGAGCTCTATTATTATGCACATGCACTTTTTTCATATTTATCCCTAGGTATTATTTATTCAATATTTTGCACATTTGGCATTGTGACTAATTACTTGGACATCTTGACTCCTGGAGAGGTTATGTCATTTTGGGAATGCTTCATTTGTAGCATACATCATGTTTGGGGGTTTCTAATTGTTGTTGAAGGTTATTTTCTTTGTAATTTTGGAGATTTATCATAGCTTATTATGGGGTTTTCATTTCGTCCTTCTATAATTATGTTGAAAAGGGTTACTATAAACAATGGAGAGATGGTATCATAAAACATCTTTGATGGCTTCATTTATTGCCACATTTGTATAATCTTGTTCCCCCTCTAGGTACAACTAGTAAGAAATTTTCTTGTAATTCTTAGGAGTTATTGCTATTCATATTGATGATGATATTTTGAATGCTATTGATCATTTTGAGTGTCCTCATACTCTTTGGACTAAAATTTGAGAGATATATAGAGATCCTAATACTCAGCCATTCCCAGATGATCCTGTTTTAGATTGCCTTATGCCTCTTCATTTTTCATAATGGCTACCCTATGACTATGCTACTATGTGAGAGGTTGAAGTTTTGGAATACTTTTAATCTTTAGATGAGGATGGAAAGGTTTATTTAGATGCTTCTACTTCTTCATCAAAGAGAATTATTGTACCTTCACCTTCATTGATTCCTTGTGCAAAGTCATTGATTGAGTATCCCATCATTCTTGTTCATCAAAACCATTCATTTTCTATCAATGATTCATTGAGAACTTCCAGTGTTTCATTGCAATAGGTATCTCATTGCCTTCCTAATTGGGATTCCTATTTATCAAACATTGCATCCTTGTTTTTCAAGTATCACATTTCAGATTTGGAGGACACATTTGATGGGTTATCTCTCCTCTTTGATGAAAATCATTACACATCTATTATGAAACGATCATTGTCTTTGCATCTTGTCCAACATCGATTTCCACATAGTATTGGTTTTTCACCTTCTTCTTTGATTGGGAATGTACCTACTTTGATTGTGGCATCTTCATCTTCAGTGGACAAGGGGACACATGAGTAGTTTTAGAGACATCATCATACATATTTAAGCTATTTTATTTCAATTCCTATCCAAAATGGGAAGCGTTGCTACATTTGTACTTGGTTTTGTTTCTTCTAAAAGGGAGACAAATTGTTTATCGACATTGGATCATGTTTTGTCCTCAGACACTTACCATTTTTGTAAGAGATTACACATTGTAGGGGGGATACTTAGTCTCTTTATTTCCATCTTATGGGGGGGTATTGATTATAATGTATATATGTGATGGATGGTGTACTTAGGGGGTTATCATGGAATCCTCCATCTTTCATCACTTGATTATTTATTTTCTCTCTTTTGGGGAGGAGTTTTGTCCCATTGGGTTTTCTTCTTTTCTCCATTTATGAGATATTTCTTTTGCATTTGTGTATGGGTATCGAAAATGGTCTTGTAGCCAGGACCCATCTTTGAATCTTTTTTGCATCATTTGCATAATAATCTTCTCCCTAAGTTACACTTAATGGGGGGTGTTGATGTGAATATATGTCTTGTACCTAGTAATTTATCTTGCTAAGGACTTAGGGGACTTATTCACATGTTAAGTTTAGTTAGGATATTAGATTATTTCTAGAAGTCTTAGTTGGATTTTCTAGAACTTATCTTTCTAGCTTGAAATGCTTGATTCTTAGGTTGTTAGGTTGTTAGTTACCTCATTCATAGGATTAAGACATATGTCACAATCATGTTTAATCCTATTCCTTGCCTTGCCTATATAAGCAAGGTCATTGTACTCATATGTAAGATACTTCATACCTCACCATCATTTTGATAGGTCTTAATATAAGCAAACTCATATTCTTGCATACCCTCTTGTAGAAGGTTTTCATTGTTTTTGCAAGTGGTATTGGTTATAGAGCTAATCTTTAGCTCTTATAATACAAATGTTTGGTTTTATTTGATATTTGTCGATATTTCTTATCAAATCATCCATTTTCAATCGGTTATAATGTCTTAGACCAGTTCTAATGTGTTTTCTTATACTACTAGTACAATTAGGTTTTTCCATATTCATCATAATATCTCATCCAAGTGAATTAGAATCTTTGCATCAGCCATATACTTTTAGCTAGTTCCAATAGATTTCCCCACACAAACCAATATCAATGGATTCTTCCACATAGTGAGAAATATGATGTCATCTACCATATGGGAATTCCTTTCCATTTACTTCGAGAACTCCATATCCAACAAATTTTTACAGTTTCCTCATTGGTCATTTGAACTTTTGAGAGTAATATCAAGTGAACTGAACATTTAAAAGTTAATAAATCAACTGAAAATAAATAGTTTTTCCAATGATATTAGTATGATGTCTATTAACTTTAGTAGGATGATGACATCACCATGTACAAACTGTAGATTTTTACCGACCAATTGAACTTGGAGTAGGATTTATTATTTAAACTAGTTGATTGTGGATTTTCACTTGCACTTGCATCTATAGGTTTATGAATTTCTACTACACTTGTGAACTCCCAACCCGCTACTACACTTCCACATTTCCATAATAAATTGGTGGTTGTAATGGCCAACATCATTTTTTATTCAAATTACAAGCCACTGAAAGATAAAATAAAGATCAAAGCACACATTTTAGAATCTTTGCAAAGTTGTAAAAAGGTGATAGAGATCAAGAAGAGATCTAATTGTACTCCAATAATATATGTTGTCAGACATGAGGGATTCATTTCATTTGTTATCGTAACATTAATTTTATGTTGAATATATGAATTTGGTTGTGTGATTGGGCTATTCTATAGAATTCCCTAATCCCAATTATATAATTCTTACATTATATCTCAAAAGAAGTTTATATTCTTTAAAGAGGAAGGATGGTGATTCTATCTAGATAATTTAAATGCTTTTAATTTGATTATAAATTTATAAGTCAACTTACTTAAGTAGATGTTAATATATAAGCTAATGATAAGTGTATTTTATTGCTTTTTTCTTTGCATGAATTTTTGGAAAATCTAATAATTTCCATAAGTGTTGCTAGTGTGGATCCAAAGATGGAAATTCTCATTGCTACACTTATATCAGAAAAAATTAGAAGAAATACGATGAATGTTGGATCCCAAGAGGAAGGTCCAAAGAGAAAGGAGGTCCTAAAGAGGATAAAAAAGAGACAAGTCAAAAGTACATTTTAAACCCCCAGAAAGAGTAGAGTAAAGTGTTGGAATTGTGGTAAGTGGGGGAATGTAAAAAAGGAATTCAAAAACATGAGTGCAAATACCTCCATAGAAAATTATTTAGATGATGGTGATTTTAATGCTTTATTTATTTCAGCTGACACTATTGGCAATTATTCTTGGCTATTGATTTAGGTTTCTCTTACCATATGATTCCTCACAAGGAATGGTTTTCTACATATTTTAGCTTATGACGGAGGAAATATTTTCCTTGGTGATAACAACATAAAGAAGAAAGTTGGTAAGAGAAAGGTAAAGTTGTGTTTCAATTATGGAAGGGTTAAAACCCTAAATATTGTTTTACATACTATAGGACCTGTGAGAAATTTATCTTTCATATCAAAATTGAATGATTGTAGAATGCTTGTGCCATTTGACAACTTTAGTTGTAGGTGGTAAGATGCAGTTTGGTGATTGCTAAAGGATCATAGATAGGGACTTTGTTTTGGCTTAATGCCTCCACTTTTTGTAATTATACCAATGTAACTAGCACTAAAAATGCATGTATATTGTCGAACCATAAATTGTATCACATAAGTGAAAAAGGTCTTAAGACCATTCTTAATAAAATGTTAATTGACAATAATTTTGATTATTTAATTGGTAAAAATGATTTTTATGAGCATTATTTGTTTCAAAAATAAAATAGATCATAATTTCCTAATGGAACTAATAAAGCTAAGAGATTATTAAAGATCATTCAATCAAATGTATTTGGACTAGTGGATGTTGACACTTTTGAAAAAACTCAATATTATGTTACTTTCATTGATGATGTCTCAAGATACACTAGGATTTATTTTATGCATGTAAAATTTGAAGTTATCACTAATTTTAAGAAATTTAAAGCCTTAATTGAGAAACAAATAAATTATAAGATACAAGTGTTGAGATCTAACAATGGGGGTGAATATTGTTCTAGGGAATTTGATGAATTTTGTAAGCATGAAGGGATTTTTTGGTAGAATACTACTCCTTATACTCCCCAACAAAATGGTGTAGCAAAAAGAATGAACTAAACCTTAATGGAAAGAGCTAGGTGTATCTTAAGTGGACGTACTAAGCTTGATAGATGCTTTATGATAGAATTTGTAAGTATTACTTGTTATTTGATAAATGAAAGGAAAGCAGAGTGCGAAAAACACCTTCCTAATACTAATCTTTAGGAGAGATAAAGAAAATGTTTCAAAACTTTGCAATTACAGTTCATTTAAGATACACATGCAAGAATAACATATTAAAAAATAAAGAATGAACACCAGATTTTACATGGGAAAACCCTTATGGGAGAAAATCCCACACACCAAAGCAGAGATCTCTTGTATTATAGTAAAATTTTAATTACATACAAGTGCAGATCTATGCTCTCATAGGTTTCAACTCACAGAATGAATCTGAAAACAATACATTACATTCAATCTAATCATTACTTTGATCATCTCAGATGATCTTCACACAGTTCCAAAGCGCTATCGTATTTAATACAAACTTCATAAATGTTTCAAGAAGATCGATGTTCCAACTTCCATACCAAACAAAAGATCACTAACCAACTCAACTATCATTACCTTTTGCCTCTGTCAAATTCATATCAGAATGTCAAAGAGACATGAAACCTTATCTCTTTGAATTCTTATCATCACTTCAATATGTATATCATTCCATCCTATCACTTCGCCTAACAACAACGATGTGAAGCAATTGAGATGTCACCACGTGTTCAACTTGCATCATCAGGACCCACTACCAACTTTGTGCACCATCTGATCAACACCCTGTTTGATCTCTATCATTCCCCATTCCCCATTCCCCCACGAGGTATAGACAGGGTCCCACCATAGGTGCCAAAGGCTAGTGGGCACCATTAGATCTTCTTGATTGTATTTGTTGATCAAGCACCATCATCAACGTCCTAGTGAAATCCATCACTCCCACCGATGAAGAGATCCTTCCATCAGAATGCCAAAGGGGCTTCCAAGTGACTCCCTCTGACATGGTGGAGTCTCACCAATGAAGCACTTATTAGAATGTCGAAGAGACTGCTCATTCAATCCCTTCGACATTCACTTGTCTCATCAATCAATCTTAGGTCGATGCAAACTCTAAACACACTTAGCAATAAGCCAAGCGTCTATCAATATTTCGAGGAGACTCATCTCTAAGTCCCATCAACATGTGACTGTCAACCTGGTGAAGCACTTAATGCCAACGCATGGAGAGCTTATCAGGATGTTGAGGAAGCTGGGAATTTAATCCCACCAACATTCACCTATCAGCCCGATGAGTCTGAACCCTAAAGCCTTTTAAGCCAACAAGTTTGAGACACCCTTTCTCAACATTCTCCCACTTGACGAAGAACTTATTGGATCCTCCCAATGCTTGAAGTAACTGAATATTCTAGGCCCCAACGCCCATCAAACTAGTGCACCATTTGAATTTATCCATGCTTATAGGCTCTTTCAATGAATCAACAACATTTTCTAGAGTATCAACTTTTCTAGACCAACCTTCCCATCCTCCACCATATCATGAACAAAGTGGTACTACACATCAATATGTTTTGTCTTGGCATGTAAGGTTGGATTTTTTTCCAAACAAATGGCACTCTAACTATCACAAAAAATAACAATCTTCCCTACATCAAAACCAATATTAGAACACAATTTTCTAATCCAAATGGCTTCCTTACATGTGTGATTTTCTTCCATGTACTCAGCCTTAATAGTGGATAAAGTGACTATAGCTTGTCACTTGCTCATCCAACTAGCTACACCACTAAAAAATGTGAATACATATCCACTGGTGGATCTTCTGCTATCAATGTCTTCTACCCAATCAGAATCCATATATCCACGAATGCTAACTGAACTCTCAGATCCAGTAGAGTAACCATGATAACATAAGGCATACTCAGAAGTACCCTTCAAATACTTGAAAAGTCTCTTCACAACATCCCAATGCGGCCTTCCTAGATTATCCATAAACCGACTAAGCACTCCCACTGCTTGGGAAATGTTTAGTCTAGTATAGACCATTGCATACATTAAACTGCCAACTGTACTTGCATAAGGCACCCTAGTCATGTCCTCCATCTTAGTAGGAGATTTTGGAAAATCTTCAATAGAAAGTTTCATTCCCTGAACCACTAAAACAACTAACTGCTTGCAATTTGTCATACTAAAGCTCTTTAGGATAGAATTTATATACTTGCTCTAGCTAAGCCAAATTTTTCTATTTCTGTTATCCTTTTGATTTCCATCCCCAGAATATACCTAGCATGAAGAAACACTGTCTTCACATCCATCTACTCGATCTGTAAGTCATATGCAGCTGCAAGTGACAATAGAAATATGATAGATGTTAGCTTAGCTATAGGAGAAAATATTTCTCCATAATCAATCCCCTCCACCTGGTAATATCCTTTCATGACCAACCTTGCTTTATGCTTCACAACACTACCATCTAGACCAATCTTCTTCTTGAACACCCATTTACATCCAACATGCTTTCGTCCTTCAGGAAAAGTTACCAGATCCCATGTTTCATTCTTCTTCAATGATCTCATTTCTTCATTCATGGATTCCAACTAGGAATTTTAATTAGACATACCCATAGCCTCTCTAACAGTCCTAGGCTCATCATTGTTAGCAATCAAATCATATGCACAACTAGAATCTAACATAGAATATCCAAACCTTTCAGGTTGTTGCTTAACACGTGTAAACCTCCTCATAAGATGAGGTTGAGGTTCTTTATCTTGTTTAGAACTTTTAGAGCTGCTTGAGCTCTCCTCATTAATAGGTCCACTAGGAGTATGTAGTTCATCCTTATTGGGTGTAAGAGTAACTTCAACTACCTCCTTTTTTTCTTCTATCACCTTTGGTTGCAGATCAATTGCAGAAGGTTTCAGCTCATGGAAGATCACACTTTTTCTATACAACACCTTCTTTGTAATTGTGTTCCAAAGCTTGTACCATTTCACACCAATTCTATAACCAATGAAGATACACTTTACAACCTTGTTCTCCAATTTAGATATTTTTTCACTACACACATAAGCATATGCCTCATAGCCAAAGACTCTAATATGTCTCAATGAGGGCTTCGTACCAAACCATGTTTCCGTAGGTGTCTTGTCCATGAGCATGGAAGTGAGAGATATGTTAATCAAATAACATGTTGTAGCTATAGCCTCAACCCAAAAATTATATTCTAGACCAACACTACTTAGTATACTTCTCTCCCTTTCCATCAACATTCTATTCATCCTTTTTGCAAGTCCATTTTGTTGTGGAGTGTAAGGAGTTGTTTTATGCCTTTTAATTACATGGTCTTTGCAAAAGTTATCAAAATCTGCTGAACAAAACTCACCACCATTATTCGTTCTCAAACGCTTAATCTTTCTACCAATCTAATTTTCAACAAAGGTTTTAAATTCCTTAAACCGACTGAAAACATTAGTTTTACATTTGAGAAAATAAACAAATGTCCTCGAATAATCATCAATGAATGAAACAAAATACACAGATTTTGATAGTGAAGGAACATTAATTGGACCAAACACATCAGCACGAATATAATCCGAAATTCCAGAAGATTTATGAGGACTAGAATAAAATGAAACTTGGTGTTATTTTCTATATATGAAATATTCGCAAAAATCAAACTCAAGATTACAATTATCAAGCCCTTCAACTAGGCTTTTATTTTTCAAGGCTTTTAAGTCTTTTTCACCAATTTGGTTGACCCTTTTATGTCACAACATTGTTTTCTCTGGTGGGTGCTTCATCTCCAAAGAGTTTGTGCCCTCGAGAGTAGCACCTCCTTTCTCTACATGATTAGATTTACTTGACTTTACAAAAGCACTATTACACTAAACTGCACATGCATCCAACTTATGCAGAGTGCCAATTCGTGTACCCTTATCCAACACCATAGAGCCGCTAGTCATTCTACAAACACCATTCAAGAAAGAGACTTGCACACTAGCAACATCAAGCTTAATTACAAAAAGTAAATTTCAAGCCAGACCTGGTATATGCATTGCATCATCGATTCCCTTTATTCTTCTATTAGGAAACTGAATTCTGACTCTTCCACAACCAACAATCTCCAGGTGAGAATCATTACCTAGATACACCCTTCCACCAACATACTTTTCATACTTTGAAAACCAACCTCTATGAGAGGTCATGTGAAAGGACACACTTAAGTCAATCATCCAAACATCTTCTAATGCCTAAATTTCCAAGGCTGCTATGAAGGCATCTGCATTGCTCTAAGAAGATTCATTTTCTGAAGAACTATTTTTCTTTTTCTTCTTCTTCTCCTCTTTACAATCTTTCCAAATGTGTCCATTCTTCCCACAATTCCATCATTTCACCTTGGAATTTTTACCAGGAGACTTGATCTCCCCTTTGAATTGGATTTAGATTTCTTGTCTTTCTTTTTTCCTTTCTCCTTTGATCTTCCTCAAACAACAAGGGCCTCCTTGGCCATCTCAAAAGACTTCCTTCACATTTCTTCTGACAGTAGCAAAGCAACCACATCTTCCATCTTGAAAGTGATTGTTGTACTCCCAATAGCCATTACTAGGTGATCCCATGTGTCAAGCAACAAACATAGTAGGAGCATGTAATGGTCCTCATCAACTATCTTCACACTAACAGACCCCAACTGAGCAATGATCATGTTAAACACATTTAAATTATTTGCAATAGATGCTCCTTCCTCCATCTTCAAATAATAAAACTTCTTCCTTAGAAATAACTTAATTACCAGAAATTTCCCTTGATAAATGTCACCAAGCTTCTTCCACAAAAATTTTGTTGTCTTCTCTTCATGGATGTTCAAGAGAACTAAATCAACCAAGCACGGTCTGATCAAACCCTTGGCTTTCCAGTCCATTGCATCCCAGTCATCTTGTGAGGTTTTTGATGGTTTGTTATAGGAAACTACAACCCATAACTCTCAATCCATGAGAAAATATTCCATTTTGAGTTTCCACAACTCAAAATTGCCACCCTTGAACTTCTCAATCTCTATTCTTCTAGATGTGCTTGCCATCTTAAATCTGCAATAAGTTATAAACTAGATTTCTCTAAAAAAATCCCACTGAACAATATCAACACAAAAAACCCATCTTACCCACAAGGACAACAAAGTTGGCCAAGCTCTGATACCAACTAAAAGGAAAACAAAGTGCTAAAAAAGGCCTTCCTAATACTAATCTTTAGGAGAGAGATTACATAAAATATTTATAAACTATGTAATTACAATTCATTTAAGATGCACATACAAGAATAACAAGATAAACAATCAAGAATGAACACTAGATTTTACGTGGGAAAACCATTATGGGAGAAAAACCCACACACCAAAGCAGAGATCTCTTGTATTACAATAAAACGTCAATTACATACAAGTGCAGAGCTATGCTCTCATAGGTGTCAACTCACAGAATCAATCTGACAACATTACATTACATTCACTCTAATAATTACTTCAATCATCTCAGATCATCTTCACACAGTTCCAATGCGCTATCGCATTTAATACAAACTTCACAAATGTTTCAAGAATTCTAACGTTCCAAATTCCATACCAAACAAATGGTCACTAACCAAATCAACTATCATTAAATTTTTCCTTCATCAAATTCATATCATAATTTTGAAGAGACATGAAACCTTGTCTCTTTGAATTCTTGTTGTCACTTCGATATGTCTAGTGTTCCATCCTATCACTTCACTTCACAACAACAATGTGAAGAGACCAAGATGTTGCCACGTGTTCAACTTGATTCATTAGGACCCACTACCAACTTCATGCACCTTATGATCAATAGCCTGTTTGATCTTCACCGTTCTCTATTCCCCCACGAGGTATAGACAAGGTCCCACCACAGATGCCATGGGCTAGCGGGCACCGTCAGATCCTCTTGATCACAGTCATTGATCAAGCACCATTGCAATGTCAAAAGGACCATCATCAACGTCTCAAAAAAATCTATCACTCCCACTGATGAAGAGATCCTTCTTTCCATCAGAATGTCAAAAGGACTACCAAGTGACTCCCTTCAACATGGTGGAGTCTCGTCGATGAAGCACTTATTGGCATGTCAAAGAGACTACTCATTTAGTCCCACTGACAGTCCCTTGTCTTGTTGATGAAGCTTCGGCCAATGCAAACTCCAAACACACTTAGCGATAAGCCAAGCATTTATCTAGATTTTAAGGAGACTCATCTCTAATTCTCATCGACATGTGACTATCAACCTGACAAATCACTTAATGCCAACCCATGGAGAGCTTATTAAGACCTCAAGGAGACTAGGCATTTTGTCTTGTCAACATTCACCTATTAGCGCGATGAACCCGAAGCCTAAATCCTTTTACACCAATTTTTTTTGAGACACCCTTTCTCAACAATAAATATATCTCCTTGTTTAGCTCTTGTTGATGAAACTCCTTATGAAGTGTGGATAGGTAGAAAGCATTATGTTTCACATTTCAGGGTCTTTGGTTGTGAGGATTTTATTTATGTGCTTCAAGAAAATTGATCTAAACTATATTCAAAAGCTTAGAAATGCATTTTAAACTAAATTTAATGATGATAAAGGTAAGATTTGCAATATTCCAATCCATTTTTTTGTAATTTTTGTTGCAATCACGGATGGAGGGTCTAGAGAGGACTGTCCAACCATGCAGCCTAGAGTTCAACACAACGTAAAAATAACACAAGAAATGCTCAACAAATATGAATGATCTTTGATTCTATAACTTATAATCTTACATGCATCATATGCCTCATATGTGGAATGACTAGGGGTCACAAGCCTACCGCAAGGGCATTATAGATATTACAATTGGCACAAGGCCTTATTATGACCTCTCGGTCTGATTCCTAACCATTACTAACTGAGAACTTATGAACTTGTTAACTAACTTCCAATGGATTACAAATGATCTTAAATATTAATCTCTAACTCTAATTATGATTTGCACCAGCCTCAAGGTCTTACAACTCCAATGCAAGATCAAACTTGTAGGTCGGCGAAGAACATGAAAAGGTAACCCATCGGGAAATGGGATGAATTGTGGATCTTGAAGAAATTTCCCATAGACCTAAAATGCCTTGTATGATATTCTATTAAGCTCCATGTGTTTTAGAAATGATCCACACAACCAATTTGAACCAGCTAGGCCATGAATGCTTTGTCTGGGAATTGACAGTGAAATTCTAAGAGTGATAACTTTTTGAAAACAAATGAAAATCACCTAGAGTCTGGATATGTTGAAGATAGCCTTGTGTAGAACTTATATCCTACTTTGCAAGTTGAGAAATGATGATGTAAAATGTGGAAGAAAATACTAAGACCTACAAACTGAATTGAAAGAAAATAAATGTTTTTGGTTGATATAGGATTGATTTACAACCAGGGATGCTCTTGCATAATTAGTTTCATGCACCAAACAACAATTACTTTTAAACCTTACAAAAATCAATAGAACTTAGAGATATGATCAGTTAGAAAAATTGATAAGGAAATATTAATAGTATGAATTATAGTTTCCAAAAGGACCTTAATTTCAAGGAGGAAACTCTTGGAAATAACACCCACAAGAATAAAATGAAGGCAACAAGGAAAAAAAAACAAGAGAAAAAGGAAGGAAAGGAAACAAATGGACATCATAGACTAGAAGAAAGAAAGAAATGGAAACACAACAAAACAAAGAAACCTATCCTAAATATTGTATAGGTGAAGAGACAAAGACTCCTTAGGATCCAAAATAATGCTTGAGATACTATCCATTGATAGGAAATGGAATAGGTTCTTTGTTTAATGTGTTGATCTTAAATGTGTTTTACTCTAGAATCTTTGATATCTGATAAGGACCTAATCAAAACCATTCAAACTTTGAACTTGTTTTCTATTATTCTCTTTGGACTTATCCCAGAGTAGGATAATATCTGAAATCATAAAGGCTTTAATTTCTCAGGGTCTTTGGCAAGGGGACCCTTTATCTCCTTATTTATTCATTATCATGGCGAAGGGTCTTGGAAGATTTATTAAATCTCAGGTGGGGCAGGGTCTTATTCAAGGTTGGAGTTGGAACAATTCTCTTCCTTCCTACTCTCATCTTCAGTTTGTGGATGATACTGCGTTGATGGGAATGGCTAGAGTTAGAGAGGCTATGAACTTTAGGAGGGACTTAGACATCTATTTGAAGGCTTCAGGTCAGTATATTAATGATGACAAATCCTCCATTTATTTCTTTAATACCCCTCAGCTTATTCAAATCAGGATTGCTAGGATCCTTAGATTACAGGTGTTGTGTGCAGGTTCCCCCTTCCACCTTTGTGAGGGATTTTGATGCTCTATCTCAGCAATTCCTTTGGTCTGGTAGCCTCCTTTCCTTGAAGTGGAGTTTAGTCAAGTGGGAGTGTGTCTGCAGGCCAAAGCATGCTGGGGGCCTTGGTCTTAGGTCTATGGCTCTTGCTATCACTGCCTTGGCTGCCAAGCTGTACTGGAGGTAGTGCAACAATCAGCAACAAGATTGGGCCAGGATTCTTTCCCACAAGTATCTTCCTGGTGTTGATAGCCTTGATGTGCTGCGACTTGCTTTGCTAGGTAAAGGTTCTTGTATTTGGGATACCCTTAAGAAGGGCGCTCAGTTGATTAAGGAGGGTCTCTTCTAGATCTATAATAGAGGCTCTGATGCTCTATTTTGGTAGCACTCTTGGGATGGCCACCCTCCCATTCTTTCTAGTTTCCCTCAGCTTCAGCCTCTTTGCCATATTTTTTCTGAGGCGGGTTGGATTAAGGTGGAGCATTTTAAAACAGTCAAGCAAATTGGTCAGGCGGTGGTTGCTTGCTGGAAGGACCCGCAGGAGTGGCCCATGGGTGGTGCAAATGAGGATCGTGTTGTTCTTACTAGAGTTTTGGAGGGCAGGCTTTGCAACTCCCTTAATGGGAGGGACGTTCTGGCTTGGAGTCTGAGTCCAAAAGGTAAATTCTTTGTGGCTCAAGGCTATGCTATGCTTGACAAGAACTTACATGGTCCTACTGAGGTGCACTAGTGGAAGAAGGTTTGGGACAACTTTTCTTGGCCCAAATGTAATTTTTTCTTATGGTTGGTGGCTCAAAACAAGTGCCTCACTTGGGAAAATCTTCGCAAGCGTGGTTTTCAGGGACCTTCTATTTGCTTCCTTTGTTCACACAGTGAGGAATGTACCTCCCATTTGTTCTTTCTTTGCCCTTTTTCTAGAGAGATATGGCATAGATGGTGGGAGGTTTGGCATCATGGTTGTATTCATGCTACATCCCTAATTGATTTTTGGGAGAGTCTGGGTAGGCCTCCAGCAAAGACTTCTTTCTTGCAGGTGGCCTGGTCTGTTGGGCTTGTTTTGATTCTCTGAAACCTTTGGCTGGAGAGGAACCGTAGAGTTTTTCATGGCTCCAAATTGGGAAGTTTTCAATTGTGGAAGAAGATAATTAGCAGGCTTCAGGAGACTATTTCTGCTAAGGGTGATAGGTCTAAAAATACTGATCCTGGTGATCTTGCTATTTTGCAGAATTTGAACTTGGGGGATAATAGAGGGGGAAGCATTGCTGGGAGAAGACCCCGTCATGTCAAGCAACGAATTTGTCGTGATGGGAGGTGGTCGCCTCCCCCTATGGGGTTCCTTAAGATTAATACTGATGGTTCTTCTCATGGGAACCCTGGTCATGCTGGGGTTGGGGGTATTGGTAGGGGTAATGATGGTGGTGTGGTCTTTTTCTTTTCAATTTACAAGGGTCAACACTCTAATAATCTGATGGAGGCCCTTGCTATTAAGATTGCAATTGAGTGTGGCTGCTCTTTAGGCTAGAGGAGGATCATTTGTGAGTCTGATTCTCAGATTGTTGTGGATATGCTAAATAACCAGAGGTTGGAGGATGTTAGCTAGCAATTAGCCTCTGTAGTCAGACAAATTCTGAGTCTATGCAGTTCCTTGGTTTCTGTCTCCTTTTGTCACATCCCTAGAGAATGGAACAGAGTGGTTAATTGTCTGGCGAAGTGGGCCTCTGAGAATGTGGATGGCTGGGATATCAGTGGAAGGGAGGAGTTACCTTCTGATTATCATGAGACCTTGGAGAGGTTATTAGTTGAAGATAGGAATATGTAATGTGGTTGTTGGTTGTTCTTGTGGTGGTCTTGGTCTGGTGGGCCTCTGGCCTTTGCCTTGTAATTTGGATTTGATTGAATAAAATTTTTACCCCTTCTTTTAAAAAAAAAAAAACTTCACTCTTTCATCAAACCATCATTTGACTACAACTTGGTGTTTGGAGACATGTTCTAAAACAATTGTCCTTTCCTCTTCTAAATCTAATAAGTTTATCAATCACACATGGACCTTATCACCTGTTTCAAGATAATCCTCCGTGAATTTTAAAGTAGGAATCCTTAGGTTTATAGGAAACATAGGTTCCAAATCATACATAAGTTGATAAGGAGTTCTTAATGTATTATTAACCCTAGTCCTATCAACCCATAAAGATGATTTTATACGTGAGTGCCAATCTTTAGGGTTTTTGTGAAATAATTTTCTAATGACTCCAATTACATTTTTATTAGTTGATTCAGCTACTCCATTCCCTTGAAAAAAATAATTGGTAAAGAACTTGAGGATTACCTTGTGTTCAAAATGCTATTGCAATAATTAAGCAGAAGAAAAAGAGGGTGCATTGTCATATACTAGGGAAAAGGACAATCCAAACCTAGTTATGTCACGGTCTTCTAAGAATTTGATTACCATCTCTATTGTGTATTACTTACAAGCCTCCACATCAAAATATCTTGTCCAATAGTTTGTTGCCACTAGAATAAAATTGTGTCTTGTAGAAGAATGAGGGTTAATAATTTTGCAAGGTGTGTGCCCTTGGTCTCCTTATGTTGTGCAACGTAATGCTCAGGTTCATGACATGGCTTAACCGCCTCCTAGCTGCATTCACACAAACTCATGGAATACTGTCACAAAGGTTAGGAGGAGAAAGGTGTAACTATGAAAGGAACTGATATCCATAAGAGAAACCTACAATTATTTAAGAAAAAACAATGGAACTGTAAAAGAGAAAGGCAAAAATTAGTTCTTTTACTGATTGTGAAGGCTCAAGCATGTGTTATAAATTCAATATGCAAAAATTGATACCAAAATTCCATTCACTCCCTATCTTCTGCCTAATTACAACAAGATATAAGAGCAAAGTAAATGATTGTGTGAGAGAAACAAGGAAGATATCTTAAAAAGGAGATTAACACAGATTTATACTTAGATATACTTATATATTTGATTTCTTTTTTCATGTGCCTCCAAATAGGTGTGCCAGATCCTTAAAGGGGATTAACACAAATTTATTCAGTAGGAAAAAGAGACTAATTCTATATGATTTTGCTTTATAATTCATCACAATGCTAATAATGATCAATCTTGGCTTTGCAAAATACACATCATATAGTAATAAGTTCTTAAAAAAATGTTAGGATGCGCCCTTCCAATGGATAGACCTCTCCAATTTTTTAAAAGAATTGCAACTAGTCTAGCCATAAAATCTTAAGATGCATAGTATTGAGGGAATACCTTAAGATGCATAGTGTGGAGTGTAACCAAGAATTCCTCCCTTGATTCAGTAAACCACTTTTAGGCCATCAAACGCCTTACCTTGCAATACCTCTAAACTTCTATTTCATGGGGATTCCCTAAAAGACATGGTCATAGGGCATCAAAACAACCTAGAACTAACTTTATGCTTCAAAACAATTCATTGGCTCTTTTATGCTTTGTTTCTGAAGATGAGATTTCGTTGGTTAAATTTTTGCAAGAAAGCTTCAACAAACAACACAAAAATGGTACATAATGCTTGGAAAGCCCATGAATTTGCACTATGGACTTAATTGCAGTGTCTTTTCCTTCAAATCCTAACAATCCATTAAGAGGCTCAAGAAAAATTCTTAGCTCTCTGAAGAGGCCAACCACATTGGAGCCTTCCACTTTGGCAATAATGGCAATTGCTTCCATTGAAACTTTTGGTGATGTGCAAATGACTTCTAGGCTATAGCTACAGGTTTCCTTTAGTGTTCAGATCTGGTTTTGTGTGGTGTTGGTCTTTGTTCCTTGGCCAAGTGGTGAGGAGAAACCCTTCCTTGTGAAGGATAAAGGCAGGAAATTTTTTCACAATTTCATTAAATATTTCAAATTTTTTACGTGATATTATTTTTAATTGTAATGACATTTTTAAATGGTGTGGGGAAGAGGGAAATTACCAATTCATGTGACTAATTATTTAGTCATTTTCATTTGTGTGACTAATTATTTAGTTTTTTTTTTTGCCTAATGATCAAATTAGTCATTTATAGTTGTGTTGCAAAAAAAAGTAGAATTTAGTCATTTGTAGTTGTTGTGACTAAAATTTTTAGTCACCTAGTCATTTATTTGCCAAATTCTACTAGTGCAGGTTAGATCCTTCAAGTTGTTTTAAGCTTGATAAGCAAGTCCAGGGCTTCTCCTATTATTGGTGTATCACCTTTTTTGTACTTTCAATCACTTCTCCCTCCTTTTCCATGATGTGAACCTTGTTTAGATTATTGAGTAGTGTTTTTTCAATAGTGTTTATAGGTAGAACATGGATGTCTTGAAAGACTAGATCATAAGATAAATTTGGGTTGTCTTTGATACTCATAAATAGTTTGTAAAAACAATATTTTTGTCTTTTGTAGGTTGCATTACCACTGGATATTGGAAGATTGTTTGTGGGATATTGGGTTAGCCTTACTTCTTATACAATATGTCTCCTTTTTGTGTAAGATTAAAAGGGTTGATGTTTATCCTCTGAATATATGGGTGAATCAACATCAACATTTATATAATATAGCTAACCATGACTCGTTTTATAGCATATATAGCATTTTGAGGTCTAAAAAAGGTTGATTATGTTTTTTTTGGAATTTCTTTTAATTCCCTTATTTTTAAAAACCTGGATAGGTTCCTGTCTACATAGCTGAAATAATTCCCAAGAACTTGAGAGGAGCACTCACAATAACAAATCAGATCAGAGTCTTTAATCTACCTCCTTTTGTTAGTAGATAGGTGAGAACATGATTAAAATAGATATAATTATATTAGTTAAAAGTTAGAAGAAGCATCATTGCACTTCATTATGCTCAAAAGAAAGTGCTCCTATCTATAAATCTAAGTTTCATTGTTGACTCCTCTAACATTTGTCGATAACTACTGGTATACTAATAGTATACCTTCTTGGAATGTTGGCTACATTGCACGAACTTGCTATTATAGGTAATAAAATCCATTAAGATACCACTTGACATGTTTTCATCAAATAAAACGTCAAAAAGAGTCAAATGTTGAGCCAATGGAAATACCTTTTGAAGTGCAGACTATGATAGGTTCTTCTTATATGTTCCTCTCTAAGTGATTTGGACTTAAATGTTAGCTTGTTGTAATTTTGTTCCCTTAATTATATTTTTGTTTATATTGCATTCATGTTATGTAGCTTTTAAAAATTTGTTTACTCTTTTGTTTGCAATCTATTATTATTGTTAAATGATAATTAATTAAGTCATCAAGATACCTCAATGCATATATTGTTTGAGGTGATAACCAAGGGATCTTATGAAACATCATCTTATTATTCTAGAATGAAATTTATTGCTTTCTTTGCAAAGATTTAGGATTCATTGCTTCATATACATGTGGCATTTGTAGAAAATGTGATTTTTAATTTGAATTTTTAGTGGTTGAAACTTGTTCTTGATTAGTGGTATGGCTCTTTGTGCGGAGGAACATATTCCATTTATCGGAGCACTAAATGAGAATGACAATAATCAAGATACTATAGAGGTAGCATTTTTTGTGGTTGAATTAACTTTGTTATAATCTTTTGCTTTCTCTGTATTAATTGTATTGTTACATAGCAAGACCGACATTTAAAATATATACATAGTAAAAATAAAATATATTTATAAATTTTTAATATAAAATAGAATATATAAACTAATAGATGAGAATGAGTGGAAGGGTGATAGGTTATTTATATTCAGATCAAGGTGCATATTTAATAGTTTTTTTTATAAGTAAGATTTAGATTTATATTATTAAAATAAAGTTTACAAACATCTGCTAATGCAGGTAATCATCAAAGCCATATATATGCCATACTGGTTTAACTGCTACTACCGACCATGAAAAACACCCATCCAAAAAACTTTTGAGTGTAAAACAGAGAGGAACCTCGGCCCATTGCAAAACTGACCACTTCTACCTACCAAATTTGAAATCCACCACTCATGCGCCACTACCAACTAGACACAAAAAAGAATATCATCCATCCTTTACAAAATTTACAAAAAACTAGACTACAACTACTAACAACACTACCATACTCGAATGTAGACAGAGCAAAATCCAAACACTAAATATTCCCATACTCACAGAAAACCATTGGCCTTAGCAAAGGCCTCATCGAAGTCCATAATCCAGTTAATGTCCTTCACAACCATGAGCCTGAAATTTATTTTCTTATACTCCACAGCCACAATGATGATCATTCTATGTTGTATGAGAGCCAAACCCTTTAAATCTAGCAGGACAGGAAAAAAATTCACTGCCTCATCTGAATTCTGCAGCAACTCCAAATCACCAGGGCGGGGAATACTAGTCCCCACAATGGCAGCCTTCAACACCTCATCTGCACCCAACAACATATCCTTTTTGAAAACCTTCTCCAACAACACCTTAGCCTCCACCTTCGACACATGGTTGTCTAAAAGAGATGCCAAAAACCTGGAGGTGACAAAAGTATTGTCCCTCCCAAATTCACTTTTGGTTAAATGCCCATCTCCTACCACCATTTTAACCATCACAACCAACATATAATCATTATTGAGCATAATCCTCTTAAGATGATGGTCCATTATCGCCCTAAAATTCATTTGACAAGTTTTGGCACCTAAATAAATCAGCGTGTCAACGCCAAACCATACCAAATCCTTCACTGAAACTTCAATTATGAAACACAAGTGCCCTGCCATCACAGAGCCCTTCCACTCACTTGACGAAACAAACACTTCAAGAAGCGCAAACCAAACTACCAAAGCTAGGCATAAAGAAATGGCCACCACATCCACCACAACTACATTTAAACCCATAGAAGCTGCTAGACTTTCATCATTAAACAATGCATAACTAGGAATGGCATTAATACCACGACGCTACACACAAGAGAGGTTGTCCTTGTCCTCGAATGCCATACAAAATAATTTGTGGGCTATCACATCAACGTATGATCCGGTACTCAAAATCTGCCACTTTAGCAACATGCCACTCCTTGTATTAAGTGCCCATTATGGGCTCAAACTTGTCAAACATCACATGGGAACTCAACCAACATGTTCATCCAGGGTGTCCAACTATGACCGCCACCCCTGGGAAAGCTCTCTCTGTTGCCTAGGCCCCACAAAAAAATGCCATACCCCATCCACTTCACCCTCCATGTGCCCTTTACCACTCATGGAGGGCCTCCGTCCCTTTCGCCCACACATATTTGATAGGTTATTTATATGTCAATTAAGGTGCATATTTCTTGGAGTATGTTGCAGGTATATAACAAAAATATCTTCTATTTCTTCACTTAGTGAATTGATGTTTGTCTTGAGAATCACATTGGTAGTATGATTTCCATGAACATTTTCTTGGTTAGCAGTGAATTTGTAGATCAGAAAGTTCCTTTTTTTTTATGTTATTCATTAGTTTTTTGGACTGTATATTCATGCAATAGTGACAATATAATAACAATGTTATTCATTGCATCTTAGTCCAAGTTTACTAGTGGCACCAATACTTTTCTTGTGATAGTGATATAGATGTTATGTATTGGCTAGTTCAGTGTTTGACAGTGCAATGGATTATAGTGGAATTTTCTTTAGTGATAGGTTTGTGATGGACAATTTGATGATGCTTTGATAGTGCTACAATAATATCTCAATCTTAGTTTGACAACGCTCCTTCATTTGGTGAGGATATGTTGCTTAGATAGTGATATCTGTCTTGCAAACATCCTGTTGCAGAGTGTGTAGACAACCTAATAGGTTCTATTATTTCATGCTTCACAGTATTGATATGCATCAAGAAATAGGTATGCAAATATTACAATGATTAGATGTCTCACAAATATCACAATCAAGACATTGATTTAGTGATAGGTATGGATTATAGTAGATGGGCAGTGAAATGATGTTTTTGTTGCAGGTGTATAGTGGCACTTCCAGTTTAAGGATAGTTTTGACCAACTTGGCAGTGTTAGTGCATTGACAGTGATATGCTAAGTGCCTTTCGGTGATCTTCATGAAATCGCCGACTTTCACCCGATAGGAACTGAGTGGAGAAGACCTCGAGTGGCCTTCTTCCTTGGCTCTTGTTACAGGAGGATCAAACGGACCCCCCTCGATATTCCACCCTTGCAGGCTCATCCACCCTCCCTGTATAATGATCTATATTGGGAGAATGACAACCTCTTGGTTGATGAGGACTAGGGAGTGCCTCTAATTTATCTATAGATTAGATTGTGTGTGTATGTATTGTGCTCCCCCATGCTTGTGTTATGTGTTCCTAGATGACCCTTGTCACCCTTGTAGGTGCTTGGATATAGGAGTGTTTTTTATGTCGTAAAACTTCCTCTATTTGTTACATCATTCTTCCTCTGTTGTGTATTGAATTTTGATAATTGGGGACGATGCAAAGTGTTGGGGGAATTTAGGCTTCCCTTCCATGTTGACCCAATTTTTATTTTTTATTTTTGTCTTCACGTAATTTATTCATACAGGGTTGATGACAATTCATCTATATATTATTATATATATTTATCTATATTTATGAGCAGCTCTAACCTCAAAATATTAGATCACCCATGTCCCTTGTTCATGGTGCTATTGTCTCTTCTTTATTTGTGCTTATCTTCCTTGCTTGCTTTGTGTTGTTGTGGTGCTCGTGTTGTCCCTAGCATGTGTGACAACATTACCATAGTTACATCTTGTTATTTTTCACTGGCCACAATGTCACTTTTTCATTCTTACTTTTCTCTCCTTAGGATGTCACATGCCTCTGTGTTTGACATGCATCATCCTAAGGGGAGATTTCATATCACTTCGATTTTTAGAAAATGCATTCACTAGCCAATGAATCTTTTCTTGAAAATCTCTTCAAAATATTTTTCAAAAATCACATTCCTCAACAAGGAACCCTAGTGGAATACTTTTCCTTCATCATGGGTTCATAAAGAAAGAATTTGAAAAAACTTCCTCTGAGGAGGAAGTGCCTTCTCTTGTAGACAAATTTTTGTCCTTCCCCTTGCCAGGGGACCTTCTTCCTTTTGAATTCCTTGATGAAGTGAACATATTTCAAAAGGATTCCTTGATGTTAAATTAATTTGCACTTTCAAACTGAGTGTCCCTTAAGCGGACCCCCTTTTATTTTGAAGGGTTCCCGAGGGACCCCTTTGAAAGCTTCTCCAATTTTTTACTGTCTATGTGACTATATGTCTACTTGTCTGCCTATGTGGCTGATTTTTGTGTTCTAACATGTTCTATTTGTGGATTAACATGTTTCTTTGCAAGTGCACTTGTGAAGCCACTTTCCAATCCGAATTTTCGGAGTCCCCTCACATTGGGAATCCTTTAGGAGAGAGTACCTAGGGGTTCCTTCTTTGGAGGTCTGAGGACCTGTGAAGTGCTTACATCCTGTGGGATTTATCCATTGTTGGTCTACGGACCTTCGGTATAATTTGTTCAAACCTCCTCAGGAGAGAGTACCTATGGAGTTACATGCCCTACACTTTTGAGTTCACCAGATTGTGGTCTGCTTCCTCGACAGTTCAGGTATACATTTCTACACTTTTTCAATCTACTTTACCGAACACTCATTGCAACTCATGTTTGCTAAAGTGGGGGCAAAATGTATAGGAGTGAATTTGTACCCCTCTTGAAAGTTCCCCTTTTACACGCTCCACCTTAGAAAAATTGAATCTGACTAAGTAAATCCATGTTGTTATTCCATACCCCATCCACTTGGTACTTTTTTTTAGTGTCAGTGGGGGAATTTCTATCGAGGATGCACATGTGTTGCATAGACATCTGCACAGCATGTTGCCGTCCTAACAAGATTCTTGCCTTTATAATCTACAAAGGCATTATGTTCTCCATTGGCAATGAAATGTAACACCCCTATGCCTTCCTTTCAATTTTTGAATGACTCTTTCCCTCCCAAACCTTCTTCAAATGGAGATCCTTCTCATTCAATTGATCTTCTTGATAGTTATTGACCTTCTACACACCGATTTTCACTCTAGCTTCACAATTTGCTCCATACTCTTGCTACTTGTGGCACTACTAGCATCACAACTCTGAAAATCACAACATCCTATGCATCTACCATAAAAGCTGCAACTTGGTGTCTAGTGATATTTCTTTTGGTGTTGTTGTAGTTGCATGAACTATACCATTCCTATGGGCTTGCATTCCTCTCTTATTGGCCTTGAGTGCCTTTGGTTGAGGGTGGTTACACTTTTGTTTACTTTTTTGTTGGATTTGAGTGGCATAGTGTCTCTTGTATTATTTGATTTCATTTCCATTCCAGCACTATTTTCTTTATCATATTTCTATCTATCTCTCTATTTGGTTGTCCATGGAGGTGGAAACACCAAAGCAGGGGTTTGACTGCGGTAAACCCCTATATAGCCCCAATAGTTTTCCTCTCTTGGCTGTGTGTAGGTACACGTTCATGTGGAGATTGCTGGCGAACTGGACTCCTCGTGAGTTAATCTTCATTAGCTTCATTTCTTGTCATATCACCTTTCTAGTTATTTTACCTATTATGTTAGTTATTATTCTAGTTAGTACTTTAAACTCCATTTGCTAAGCCGTTAGTATGTTTTTTGCACATTTTACTATTAGTTTAAAGTACTAACTAGAATCATAACTCTTAGGTTAGTAGAGTGAAAAAAGCACTTGAGAGTTCTCTTCATTCTCTATCCTTGACCTTAAATACTTGTCCAACCTAAGGTAGACTAGAGCAACCTTCTACTCTTGGCTCTCTGTGACCTAGAGCCCTGGTGTGGTTGGTCCCCCTCCTATACGTATATATTACAATTAGCACAATTTCTTATTACATTCCACAACCTAGAAGGCTGGATTGAACTTTCTAATTCCTAACTCCCGAACTATTGGACTAACTTCTTTCCAAAGGATTAAAAATGGATCTTAAATATGAATCTCCAACTCCAATTATGATCCGTGTTAGTCTCAAGGGTTTACAAACCCAATGCAAGATCAAACATGTAGGTTGACCAACAAACATGAAAAGATAATCCATCAGTAAATGAAATGAATTGTGGATCTCCAAGAAAGTTATCCTTAGACCTAAAAGTGTTGAATGACATTCCTTTAAACTTTGCACACTCTAAAAAAGGTTTGAACAACCAACTGAGCCAACAAGGCCCTGACTACTTTGAATTCACAGTAAATTTCTGAGAGTGATAACTTTTTTCAAACAAATGCAAACTATCTAAAATTTGGATATGTTGTAGATGACTTCATGTAGAAAAAGTATCTTGCTCTGCAAGTTGAGAAATGATACAACAATAAAATGTAGAAGAAACTACTAAGATAGCTACAAATTGAATTGCAAGAAAAGAAATTGATACATGATTGCTTTAAACAGCCAAGGATGCTCATGTATTAGATACTTGAGGTTGGAAGAAAAGTGAGTCCCTCACTTTCATGGGGCTGAGGAAAATCAAATTGGTCCACCTTAGTTTGATAAATCCATGATGAATCCTCTACTGGTCTACCTTTCCATTCTACCAAGTACTCCTTGTACTACTTGTTCCTAGTGCTCTTTCTAGTTTTGACATCCAAGATCTGGTCAATCTGCTCTGATAGTTGATGTAGTAACTTCTCCTTCAAGTCAAATTCTTTGTTACTCCCACTTGACTATCCTTCATGATATTCATAGATGTATGCAATATTGAAAATAGGTGATATGCCAAGTGCCTTTGGTAACTCCACTTCATATGCATTTCTTGAATCAAACTTCATGTGAATCTTACATGGACCAAACTCCCTCATCTTCGTCTCATTGTATGCTCCTACTGAAAAACATTTCCTTCCTGAGATATACCATAACTTCATCTCCAACAAAAAAATTATTTATGTTCCCTTTTCACATCTCATATTTTGCTTACATTTAATAATGTAAAGTTATTTAAATTAATTGGAAAATGAAATTTATTAGTTTTTGACTTGTGATAAATTTAAGATTTCAATGTCATTCCAAAATGTTTATCCATGTAAAATTTATGATTGAATATAAAGGATGAATGTTATGATGTAGTAATGAAATCATTTTGTTTTGAGCATTGGTTAATGTTACTGATGAAAATTTGGAAGTGCAAGTGTGTGTGAATGCAAGAACAAGTTGAAGAATGAGAACATGGTTGAGGTAGGAGTATTTATCCAGATGACAATCAATAAGCTTGTTGGAATTTGGATCGCACACACCACGTAAAAATCATAGTATTTGAATTTGGAAAATGAATTTGATGTGAATGTGTTTTCTTGAAAGACAGGGAAAACTATGTCAATTATTAAATAGGTAAACTAATGGAAAATAAAGTATTAGTTCATTTATATGTATGTATGTATGTATGTATGTATGTATGCATGCATGCATATAAGTGAAAGGAATATTCACTTCAAAAGATTTATTCAAAAATGAATAAAAGAAAAGAAATTATGAAATAATAATGGTAATAACCATTATGTGAAAGAACTTAATTTGTCTTGGGAAAGCTTGTCATTTTAAATAGATAAATGTATTTAAACCATGATAAGCAATTACTAATTGCTCTAGTTTTCATTTTTTTTTTTAAAATAGAATATGTTTAAAGAGAGGGGCGCCCGTAACCTATGAAAAGCTTTTAATTCATAAAGTTAGGGGTGGCTAATAATGAGGAAACATCCATGAAATAGTATGAAACACATCCATATTGAAAGAGGAAGAAAATTGCACTGAATAGAAAAGATAGTACGAATCAAGTTTGAAAAATCTTGCTAGGAAGAAAAGCCGAAAAGGAAGCAAAAGCTAGGGACATTGGTGAAGAAGAATTTGCTATTTCCTTTCTCATTTTTGCTTCTACTTAGACATAGATTAGTTTTCAGTGGAAAATTAGAGGTGTAGTCTTTTAAAATCTTACCATAATAAGTCGAAGGCCTATCATTTTCTTTGAATTCCTTGTTTAATCTCAAGAATAACACTTATTCTAATGGAAACATTTAATTACTTTTCTACCACACTTGGAAGCCATTATTTGGCTATCGATAATGGTTTGATACCATCATTTTTTTTTAGCTGAGCTATGACAAGAGTTGCATATGTCTCATTAGCATTGCATTAAGAAGACTTAAGGCTTATTGTTGCAACCTTTGTTATTTGTTTCATCATGCATTTAAATGCATATGCCAACTTGAGGACTCAGCTTATAGCCGAGAGCCAATACCATTCGATGGGTCAACATTCACTCTATCATTTCATCCATTATTGACCATGTTTTCCCACTTTACTATTTTATTGCTATGAATCTGGGTAAACCTCTCCCAAGCACGGAGAGAGAATCATATCCTTCTTATTAAAATTATAACCCTTCGTGGGTATTGACTCTTGTGAGTCGATTGTGATTTTAAATCATCACAGGGTCAAACTGTTATGTAAACAACCGTAGAGATAGAAACCACAATCTTGTGTCACATTGGTAAATGCCTTGTCTCGACCTTCTCATTAAAACACACTTTTTAAGTTGATGGATGACTCATATCAATCACTTAGAGATTGGTGGCATGCATTCTATGCACTTAGTTTTTAATGTTTAATACCTGTGGGCCCTTAGCATTTTGTATTGGCCTCATATGCTGATGCTGCCCAGCATGTAAACTCCATTACAATGGAGGTTGTTGTCAAGGGTTCTTGTAACCCGATAGGGGTTGGCAACCTAATGACCACTATTATTATGTGTTAGCATATATACTATTTTGTGATAATGTATGCTTATATTCTTATTGGAAGTTGACCTTCCCATTTATGTGCATGCTCCTTTAAATCTGTATAGACTATTCTAGACACCATAAGATGTGTATGTGCAGGTCAACCCTAGGAGATACTCAAGGATCAACCCATTTTATTATATCTTTTCCTTAATCCTCTGATAAAGTGAGGGGCATGTTATGTGTTGATCGCACCATTGGTGCTTAGCAGTGTAAACTGATAGTGGGTCATTTCCAAAATGAACCCCCACACTCACCAAATGACTATGGTGAATATCATGTACAACACACATCCTAGGATTCACCAATTTCCGTATCTCATTTACCTAAATAAGGGTCTGAAATGCAAATTTCTAAATATTCATTGTAATATGGTATGATTATTGAAAACATAAGGATTCTTATTTAAATTGTTATCAAATGACTTAATCGAACATGAAAAATGAATAGACACTATTTATTTTTAAAGGGAAATAACATATTATTTAAATTTAAAATAACATTCTTAACTTTTTGTGCAAATAATTGTGAAGTTTCTGAAGGAGTTTATTTTTGAAATCGAGTAATACTTGTGAATTGTGAAATTCTTAAACTTATCTTCAATTAGAATAAAGGTTTTAAAAAAGGATAATGTAGTTTATTATAAAATTCGTTTCTTTTTGTGCATTATATGGTAAAGAAAACATAATGTTTTGAATGAATCTCGGCTCATTTTTGTTAAATAAAAGAATGAATACACATCCTTAATATTGTAAATGAAGGCCATATATTTGTATATACATAAACCAATTATGTATATACACATACATGTGATATACCTTCTTTAACAATTTATTTTCCTTAATTGAATATTATAAGTTTCATTCCATGTAGGAAGGAGTAAGGAAATATTTGTAATTTGTATGTTGATACATGTGTTGTGAAATGTGCATGAACATATAATTTAATTAATGAAAATAGATCATATTATAAGGACTGAGTGTCTGATTGCACAAAGTAAAAAAGTAGTAATCTGATTCAGTTTACTTGCAAGAATCATATGAAGATTGTGCTTCTAGAATTTTTTGATTTATTATCATAGAAAGGTTGGCTAGGATAACCTATTACAAACTAGATTGCATGTTTGCAAAATTATTGTTTAGAATGGAAGGGTGTCTCCTTTTGTATGTAGAAGGTTTCCTTCCAAAGCAGGTGCCGAAAATGGAATAACATTGGGTTTAGGTTTTGATTCTTCCAAAATCTATCATTTTGTTGTTGTATATAGTGTATGCTTGGCCAAGCTTTTGTAGCCCATAATATTGAACGGAATAATTTTATGATGTAACTCTCTTCTATTTCCTAACATTGATCCTTCATGTTCTAATTATGGATAGAAATGCATTTAGTTATGTTAGGAACACATCAAATTCCACTTTGCATATCATTTTCTCTTGCTAAGTATTTCGTGCAGGGTTGGGTATTCTTCAAGTTAGGAAGAATTCTAGGGAAGTGTAGCTTCGTGGTTGGGTGGGAAAAGTGCTTGAAGCATGTTCTCATCCACCAGTTGTGGTGAGAATTGAAGTGGAATTACAAGGAATTTCAGCTATGATTATTGTACTTTGTACTACTTGATGTAAAATTTGAGTTCACTAAGTTGGCGATGTTAGCCTTGTCAAACTATGTAATCTAACAATTTGACATATGGGAATGAATATAATTAATTATTTTGGACATGTTGTGCTGTGATAGAAAATAATTATTCAATTTATGTCTTGAATTTATTATTCATACTGTCATAATTGATTTATTTGGTGTTATTTAAGAATGACACATTACATTTGGTATCAGAGCTTAGGGTTCAACTCTAGGCCCATGAGTCCATAGTGAGAATTAGAGTTATTTGACCTTTATTCGATTTTGAGTTTTATGAACCTGAATTGAATGTAGGTATGGGAAGGTCCAACTTTGGAAAAAAGGGAAAGATAGTTAAGACTTCCAAAAAGCAATTTATTGTCAAAGAAAACACAAAACTTGAAGTTAAACTTGAAATTCCTGATGACGAGACCTTAGTACATGTCCTTACTCGAATAAATTAGAAAGGGGCAAAAAGATCGAAGATTCTAAACACACTGTCAAAACTAAGAAACCTTATATAATATGAGATTGGCCTTTAGGGTGTGGACCCAATGCATCCATTCTGAAAAAAGAAGAGAATGAGTGTTTGTGTGCACATCCTTCCTCTTCCAAGAAGGTTATTATAGACTCTGATGAGGACCCGAAAGAGTGTCCTTTTTTCTGAAAGAGAAGAACCCACCTAATAAGGGGAAATTATATAAATAAGGATCTATATAATCCATTATTATAATAAATAAAGGAAGTCTTTCTTTGTATTCAAAGTTGTGAACTTGAATGACTTATCCTTGTTATGAATGAACATGAATATCTTTTATAGATTGCATGTTATAATACTTAGTATTATGTGTATGAAATGATTAAGCATAGAAAAATTATGTTCGTTACAGTAAACGTGGGTTGTGACGTAGGTCAATCATGAACCATCATTGTGAACACTAGGAGTGGAGGTTCAAGTGGGGGGGAAATGAAGGTCAAAACATGAGGTTGGACCAAATCCTCGACTTTGAATCACTGAGAGAATAGGATGGACCACTTAGTACGGGGTGTGCAAGATGGTAAAGATCTAAGGAATGAGGAACAACGACAAGGAAATAGGGATCAAGGTGGCAAAAACTGAGCAAGAATTAAAGGAGAGCTTGGAAAGGATCTTAAAAGGGTAGCTCCATCAAAATCTGATGGCAGGACCATCGAAGATGAAGCAGATGCATGGATAATTGAAATGAAGAAGTATTTTGGGCTTCAAAATCTATCATATGAAACCAAGGTTGTATGGGTAGCTTACCAACTCTCTGGAGAGGCGGCCACAAGGTGGGACAATGAGATAGTAGAATGAAAATTGCTACTCGGAGAGACCACATGGGAACAATATAATTCCTTCAACATTTTTGAAAAAGGTGGCTTCCTCAACACTTTTTTGACAAGAAGATGTCGAAGTTTCAAAACCTAACCAAGGGAGTATGTTTGTGGCTTAATACTAAGATAATTTCACCCATTTACTTGCATATGCATCTCAATAATAGACAAATGAATGCTTTTGAATTTGAAAGTTTATATTAGGGTTAAGGCCTCAGATTGGAGTAGAGGTGGATATACATAATGCCCTTACTATGGAGGAGATCTTTGGGAAGGCCACCAAACAAGAGAAAAAGTTACAATAGTTGTCTAATTTCCGTAAGAGTTTGAACTCCAAATCTCAATTTGGAAATAAGAAGTTTCAAAAAGTATACAAACCTTTCCATATTAGGAATCTAAAAAGGGGAAGCAACTCTTAGGAGAAGGAGAAGGCAACAATGGTGGAAAGAACAAAAAAGGCTAACATCAACGAAAATAATTTGATAACAAACAAAAGAAATCCAAGGAAGATAGGTCGAGAGGTTGGAAAGGGCCACATGATGGGTGCTACATTTGTGGAGGTGATCATTATGCATCAAGTTTCCCACAACAATCAAAGGCACAAAAGGAAGGGAACCAACAACAGGCCCCACAACATCAGATCCATACAATGGTGGACAATAAACAAGCTAAGTTTCAAGCCTCACCAATCCAAATGTCGAGTAAGCTCTATGACAAGCTTGCTTCCATTTTGATTGATAGTGGAGCCACTGAATATTTTGTTGACCCAAGAATCATTTCTAAATTACCCATTAGACCCGAACATATGGCTAATTCTTGGATGGTTCATATGGGAATTGAGCAAGGCAGAGGGTGGATTCTTGTCTCTTTTGTAGTGAGTTAGAACTTCCTAGTTTCCAAACCGGAGTTAATATTTATGTGGCACCCCTAGGTTCTTATTATGTGATTTTAGGGATTAATTGGCTAATGAAACAAAAGTTCCTTGTGAACTATGAGGATAAAATTGTTAGTTTCCTGGATGACTTTGGGAATCCGACTGAGATTCATGGTTTGCAAAGATCACTAAAACTTAGGTAGATCTCAGCCATGCAACTCAAGAAGGCTCAAAGGAAGGGGTGTACCATCTACGTTGTACATGTTAGTGATCCTAATATTGTGAAACCTTATTTGGATGATTACCCTATTCTTAAGGATTTTCAAGATGTGTTTCTTAAAAAACTCATAGAGCTACCTCCCAAGTGAGAATTTGATTTCTCTATCGACCTAGTACCTGGAGTTGAGCCTCAGTCCAAGGCCCCATACAGGATGACTACGACCAAGCTATTTGAAGTGAAGGCCTAGTTGTAGGAACTATTCAAAAAATGGCTCATTTGACCAAGTGTGTCTCCTTGGGGTACATTGGTTATCTTTGTAAAGAAGAAGGACGGGACCTTACGATTGTGCATCGATTATAGGACGTTAAACAAGGCTACCATCAAGAAACAACATCCTCTCCTGAGAATTGATGAACTATTTGATCTGATGAAGGGAGCGATGGTGTTGGTCCAGTTATCACCAGTTAAGGATAAAAGAAGAGGACATCCCTAAGACTGCTTTTTGAACTCGGTATGGACACGATGAATTCATTATAGTACCTTTTGGTTTGACCAATACACCAGAAGCTTTTATGAATCTCATGAATAGTGTATTCAGGGATTATCTGGATGATTTTGTTTTGATATTCATTGATGACATCCTGATTTATTCTAAATCCATTGAGGAGCATGATAGGCATTTGAGGATAGTCTTACAATGCTTGAGAGAGAAGATTTTTTTTGGTAAGCTATCTAAATGATCTCTTTATTAGGACAGGGTGCACTAGCTAGGTCATATCATATCAGCAGAGGGAGTCTCTGCAGATCCTAAAAAGATAAAGGCAATTGTGGAATGGCCAACACCTGAGAGTGTGTCAGAGGTTCGAAGCTTCATGGGTCTTGCGGGATACTAAAGGAAGTATGTACAAGGATTCTCTCAAATCATAGCCCTAATCACATCACCTCAAAGAAAAGGAAAAAATTGAATGGAAAAAAAAAGTGTGAGAAATCTTTTCAAGTCTCGAAGGAGAAACTTACTATATCTCCAATGTCAACTATACTTGATCCCAATGGTCAATTCATAGTGAGCACAGATGCTTCGGGAGATGGTGTAGGAGTAGTATTAATGCAAGATGGGAAAGTGGTGGTGTACGAATCGAGGAAGATGAAGCAACATGAAATGAATTATGCACCACATGATGTGGAATTGGCTATAATAATACATGCCTTGCAAATGTGGAGGAATTACCTATTGGGGAAACCTTTTGAGCTTAAAATAGAACATTTGGGACTGAGATACATCTCCACCCAACCAAATCTCAATGCATGTCAGAGAAGGTGGTTGGAATTCCTTAGTGAGTATGACTTTGGAATTTAGTACATTAAAGGAAAAGAGAATAATGTAGCATATTCTCTTAGTAGAAGAAGACATCTGGAAGCTATAACCATGACAAGATCTAATCTAAGGTAGTAAGTGATGCAACACTTATGAAGGGATGAGCACCATGAAAGAGTAAAGCAAGCTCTAAAAGAGAATCCATCAAACCATCAATTTGATGAAAGCAAGCTCTAAAAGAGAATCCATCAAACCATCAATTTGATGAGTATGAAATTAAATCATATGGTATCCTAAGATATCAAAGGAGGATGTGTATTCTAGATTCTGGAGATCTCATATGTTGGTCTTAGAGGAAATCCACAATGTACCTTATTTAGGGCACCCCAAAGTTGTCAAGATGATTGCAACTTTGAAATCTTTGTATTTTTGGCCAAAACTTAGGAAGGATGTAATTGAATATGCAACCAAATGCTTGGAATGTCAATAGGTTAAGGTTGAACATGTGCATCTAGTAGGGCTCCTCTATCCTCATGACATACCTGAGTACAAGTGGCAGGTGATCAACATGGACTTTATACAGGGGTTACCTTTGAGTAAAAACAAGAATGATGCCATCTTTGTTGTAGAAGATAAATTAACTAAGGTGGCACATTTCATTCCAGGGAACCTTAAGGATGGATCATTAACCTTGGACAAGAAATTTTTCCAAGAGATCTTCCATTTATATGGGGTGCCCGAGACTATCATATCCGACAAGGATACTCGGATGACATCCAAATTTTGGATGACCTTGAATGCAAATTTGGGAACTAAGTTGAATTTTAGTTCAACGTATCATCCTTAGACTGATGGTCAAATAGAGAGAGTCAATCAGGTAGTAGAGGATCTCCTTAGAATGTATTGTATGGACCAACAATATAAATGGGAAGAGTACCTACCATTGGTAGAGTTTGCCTATAATATCTCTTTTCGTGCATCCCTAGGTATGGCACCTTTCGAGGCTCTTTATGAGTGAAAGTGCCATACACCCATTAGTTGGGACAGGTTGGAAGATAGGATTATAGTGGGTCTTGAAATGCTTAAGGAGATGGAAGAGCAACATCAAGGGTGGACTGAAAGAAGTGACAGACAAACAAAAAAGCTATACTAAAAAGAATAGAACCTTCAAACAGTTTGCAGAGGGGGATAAAGTCTTTTGAGAGTTGATCCACACAAGAGATCTATTGCTTTTGTAAAATCTTTCAAGTTGGCTCTGAGATATGTGTGTCCTTTTGATGTGCTAGAAGTGATTAACCCAGTTGCATACTGACTTGCTCTACCACCTGCTCTAGCTCGACTCCATAATGTGTTTCATGTTTCTTTGCTTAAACCATACCATCTAGATGTAGGTCACATACTTTATTGGCATTCCTTATAGGTGTAGGATCTAGGGGTGGTGTTGGTGGAACCCATTAGAATTTTGGATAGACCCAACATCAAGTTTCCAAATAAAGATATTGTTCAATATAAGGTCCAATGGGACCAATATTCTGAGGACAATGCCACATGGGAGGGTGTGGAGGAGATACAACACTCCTTTCCTCATTTGATTTCCTAGATAGACTCTTAATGTTTCATTGAGATATCATTGCTCTAGTATTTTGGATTTGCATGTTATAATATTTTGGTTTAAAAACAATACGATTGAATATTGAAATAGACATATAAGATTCAATTTTGTATAATAAGACATCGATATTATGTCTCTTCCTAGTGGGGAAGGATGTCACATCTCAATTTTTGCTTACATTTAATAATGTTAATTTATTTAAATTAATTGGAAAATGAAATTTATTAGTTTTTGACTTTTGATAAATTTAAGATTTCAACATCATTCAAATTTTTTTATCCATGTAAACTTTATGATTGAATATAAAGGATGAATTCTATGATGTAGTAATGAAATCATTTTATTTTGAGCTTTGGTTAATGTTACTAATGAAAATTTGCAAGTGCAAGTGTGTGTGAATGCAAGAATAGGTTGAAGAATGAGAACATGGTTGAGGTAGGAGTATTTAGCCAGATGACGATCAGTAAGCTTGTTGGAATCTAGATCACACACACCACTAAAAAATCATGGTATTTGCATTCGAAATATGAATTTTATGTGAATTCTTGTGTTTGCTTGAAAGGAAAGGAAAAATGTGTCGATGATTAAATAGGTAAACTATTGGAAAATAAAGTATTAGTTCATTTGTTCTACCTCATTTGTTTAATATTTTTTTTTACATTCAAAAATAAGGAAATGGTGTATGGAATATATACATATATGTATACATGTATATAAGTGAAATGAATATTAACTTTAAAGATTTATTCAAAAATGAGTAAAAGAAAATAAATTATGAAATAATAATAATGGTAATAACCTTTATGTGAAAGAACTTAATTTGTTTTGGGAAAACTTGTCATTTTAAATAGATAAATGTATTTAAACCATGATAAGCAATTATTAATTGCTTTGGTTTTCAAAAAAATTAAAAAATGGAATATGTTTAAAGAGAGGGCCGCCCATAACCTCTAAAAATATTTTAATTTGCAAAGTTAGGGGTGACTAATAACGAGGAACATCCCTGAAATAGTATGAAACACATCATGTACTGAAAGATGAAGAAAATCATGTTGAATAGAAAAGATAACATGAATTAAGTTTGAAAAATCTTGCTAGGAAGAAAAGTCAAAAAAGAAGCAAAGGTTGGGGGCATTGGTGAAGAAGATTTCATTGTTTCCTTTCTCATTTTCGCTTCTTCTTTGACATAGATTGGATTTGGGGCAAAAAAGCAGAGGTATGGTCTTTTAGAATCTTACTGTAATAAGCCAAAGGCTTATCATTTTCTTTGAATTCCCTGTTTAATCTCAAGAATAACACTTATTCTAACAGAAACATTTATTTACTTTTCTACCGCACTTGGAAGCCATTATTTGGCTATCGATAATGATATATCGACTAGTTTACCATTGAATGGTTTGATACCATCATGTTGTTTTTAGCCAAGCTTTGAGAAGAGTCTCATGTGTCTCATTAGCATTGCATTAAGCATGCTTAAGGCTTGTTGTCACAACCTTTTTTATTTGTTTCGTCATGCATTTAAATGCATATGCCAACTTGAAGACTCGGCTTACAACCGAGAGTCGATACCATTTGATGGTTCAACATTCACTCTATTGTTCCATCTATTGTTGACCATGTGTTCCCACTTTACTATTTTATTGCTATCAATCTGAGTAAACCTCTCGCGAGCATGGGATGGAATCATATCCTTCTTATTAAAAGTATAACCCTTTGTGGCTATCGACTCTTATGAGTTGATTGTGATTTTAAACCATCACAAGGTCGAACCATTCTGCGAGCAATCACAGAGATAGAAACCATAATCTTGTGTCATGTTGGTAAATGCCTTGTCTCGACCTTCTCGTTAAAACACACTTTTTGAGTTGATGGATGACTAAATATCAATCACCGAGAGATTAGTGGCATGCATTCTATGCACTTAGCTTTTAATATTTAATACCCATAGGCCCTTAGCATTTTTTCTCGACCTCATAAGTGATGTTGCCCAACATGTAAACTCATTATGATGGATGTTGTTGTTAAGGGTTCTTGTAACTTGATAGGGGGTGGCGGCCTAAAGACCACTATCATTATGTGTTAGCAGATATACTGTTATGTGATAATGTATGCTTATATTCTTCTTGGAAGTCGACCTTGTTGTTTGTGTACATGCTCCTTTAAACCTATATAGACTATTCTACATGTCATAAGATGTGTATGTGCAAGTTGACCCTAGGAGATACTCGAGGATCGACCCATTTTATTATATATTTTCCTCATTCCTCTGATAAAGTGAGGGGTATGTTATGTGTTAATCGTACCATTGGTGCTTAGTAGTGAAACTAGCAATGGGTTGTTTCCAAAACAAACCCCCACATTCACCAAACAACTATGGTGAATATTCTTTATAATGCACGTTCCAAGATTCACCAACTTTCATATCTCATTTACCCGAATAAGGGTCTAAAACACAAACTTTTGATTATTCATTGTAATCTTGTCTAACTATTGAAAATAGAAGGATTCTTATTTAAATTGTTATCAAATGAATGAATCAAACTCTAGAAAATAAATAGACACTATTTGTTTTAAAAGGGAAATAATGTATTATTTAAATTTAAAAGAACGCTCTTAACTTTCTGTGTCAATAATTGTGAAGTTTCTGAAGGTGTTTATTTCTAAAATCGAGTAATACTTGTGAAATCCTTAAACTTATCTGATTGGAATAAAGGTTTTAGAAAAGGATAATGTATTTTTTGATAAAAGTCAATGTTTCTTTCTGCACATTCTATGGAAAACAAAACATAATATTCTGAATGAATCTTGGTTCACTTCTATTAAATAAAATAATGTATATGCATACTTAATACTCTAAATGAAGGTCATATATGTGTATATACATAAACCAATTATGTATATACACATACATGTGATATACCTTCTTTAACAATTTATTTTCTTCGATTGAATATTATAAGTTTCATTCTATGTAGGAAGGAGTAAGGAAATATTTGTAATTAGTATGTTAATTTATGTGTTGTGAAACGTGCATGAATGCATCATTTAATTCATGGAAATAGACCATGTTATAATGATTGAGTGTCTAATTTTATAACAAACAAAAGTAGTAAATCCGATTCAGTTTACTTACAAGAATTTGTTGACTTCAAGTATTTCCTGAGTGAATCATATGAAGATTGTGCTTGTAGATTTTTTTGATTTATTATCATGAAAAAGTTGGTCAGGATAACCTATTATAAACTAGATTGTATGTTTGCAAACTTATTGTTTAGAAGGGAAGGGTGTTTCCTTTTATATGTAGAAGGTTGCCTTCCAGGATGGGTGCCAAAAATGGAATAACAGAGGGTATAGGTTTTTCTTTTTCCAAAATCTATCATTTTTTTGTTGTATATAACCTATGCTTGGCTAAGATTTTGTAGCCCATAATATCGAATTGACTAATTTTATGATGTAAATCTTTGTCATTTCCTAATATTGATCTTACATGTTCTAATTATGGATATAAATGCATGTAGTTATGTTAGGAATACATTAGATTCCACCTTGCATATCATTTTCTCTTGTTAAGTATTTTGTGTAGGGTCAAGTATTCTTCGAGTTAGGAAGAATTTTGGGGAAGCGTAGCTTCATGGTTGGGTGGAAAAAGCACCAGAACCATGTTCTCGTCCACTAGTTGTAGTGAGCATTGAAGTGGAATCTCAAGGAATTCTAGCTATGATTATTGTACTTTGTACTACTTGATATAAAATTTGAGTTGACTAAGTGGCGATGTTTGGTACAGGAGCACCTAGTGATTGCATGCCTCCATGAGGCAATCTTGCTAAATTTGGTTTAGTTTTGATGTTTTGATGTTGTAATAAGGTAATTTAGACCATTTTGAACTTGTATGAGTCTATTTTGGGTCTTAGAAGGTCATTTTAGAATCATTTATCAAACATTGTAAAAATTGTCAAATTGTCAAAAAGTTGTCAAGTGCAATTTAGCAATTTTTTCATAGGGTGGAAGATGAGTAGTTAGTAGCTAAAAATTTGGTTTGTAAACATTGGGACAAGTTTGAAAAGGCATAAAAATCCTGAATCCATCATTGTAGAGGTTGTTGAGGAAGTTTGGAGCAATAAATAATTCATTTTCTACATTTTTATTGTGTTTTTTTGTCCTTCCTCTCAATGGCACATGCTTGTACATAAATATAAAGGTCTAAAATCAATTGGAAATGTTATGGTATTGAGTCTAGTTTCATTTTATTTTGGTTTCATTGATTTTCATTGGCTTTTGATCATTTTCAAGCAAATTTACCACAAACAGTTTGAAACCCTTGTTTTGGGGGCTTGATAGGAGAACAAATTGAGTTTCTCATTATTGCGCTGTTGAAAAAATATTCTAAGTTGGAAAAAGGGACTGTATACATGTGTTTGATGTTTTCCCAAGGTTACAGTAGATTTGGTGAAGGTTTGCATGTGATACGATGATGCCCTAGACTGCTTTTACCATGTTTCAATGCATTTGAAGCCAATAGGAGTGAGGGTTTGACGAAATACCCTTGGGGAAGAGTGGGAAATGTTTTAGTAAGAATGTATAGACCTTATGTGATGTGTCCATGCCTTTCAAATAGGTGTTTGTGATCATGATTGTATAGAACCAAAAAACCACATTGTATACAAGCCTAATTAGGCCTTAAGAATAGCTAAGCAGTCCATTTTTGGAAGACACTTTACAAAACAACCTTACCTAAATTTTTGATATATTTTAAAGAATCCAAATGGGTACTCAAATATATTTTTACAGTCAGGATATCAGGTCTTATTCGAAAGTTACTAAGAAATTTTTATTTCTTGAAAGCTAGTAGGAAGGTTTGCCTCTTGTGTGGAACCACATTGTTTGAAGACATTAGGTTTGGAAAACCATTTTGTTGGTCTAATCCTATCATATTTGGGATGTTCAAGGTGTGTTGGGGGTATAGTATTAGGTTGGGGTCTTAAAACTACTCTTAGGTGCATTTGTAACATTCATAACCATGTTGCACATGAGAAGGGATTGTGAACGTTTGTATGATCAACCAAGTTTGTAACTTCTAAATATCTTGAGTGACTTTTTGGAGTTTTTTATGTTATGCGCACCATGTGTAAAGTCTTCCATTTGTTTATTAATCCTTTTTTAGTCCATTGTGCCCATTTGAGGTGTGTAATCTTGTCAAGGTCATGCCAAAATTGAAGAGAGTTTAGTATGTTGAAATATCAACCCATTTTTGTGAAATATGCCTCTATTATGTTGAAGTGAACCCCTGCTCTGCATCAATTGGTATCAGAGCTAGAAGACTCTAGAAAAGGAAGGTTGTGTGTTTGTGTGTTGTCTTTTTGCAGGTTGAAGAAAGATCCTAGATGCCAAGAGACTAGGTAGTGAAGAAAAGAGGAAACCTAGGTGAGGTGTCACAAAGACACGAAGAAGCAAGGTGAAACAAGGAGATACTTGTAGGCCAAGAGTTCACAAAAGAGGAAACGAGAAAGGAAAAAAGAGGAAAAAGAGATGAAGAAGGAAAAAGAAAAGAAAAAACTAATGGAATTTGACCAAGAGATAAAAGAGTTGAGGAAGGCTATGGAACAAATAAAAGAGACGAGAGAAAGGATGGAAGAGAGATGAAATGTTGACTTGCAGAAATTGGAAAACCAAGAGTCAAGTTGGTATCTACTAATTAAGAAGAAGACCTCATGGCCTATTCAAAAGATTATTTAGAGAAGAAGACAAGTGGGAGCATTAAAACCAAATGTGAAGACAATAAAATCTTTGTTGATGAAGGAAGATGGTAAAAAACCCAAGCAAGTTGAGGTGATGATGGTAGAAGAAGAAGAATGCATGGAAGTTGTAGCCATTCTAGAATTTGAAGGCACCAAGACAACAAATTTAAAAAATGATTTGATTTTGGAGGGAAATGATCTTGAGTTGGTGTCAAGAGTTTATTTGTTGAAGGTCAAGGATGAATTGATTTTGGAAGATCAAGGTTGGCTTCAAAAGTATGTTGAAATGGTGTTTTCTTCATTATTTTCCAAAGAGGATAATGGTATTTCAGTTTTTGTCACATCAAAGGTTAGTGAACCCGATTAAGAAACAATCATAGGGGAAACATATCAGATAAAAAAGATGGAAAAAAACTTAGGTGAAAAGCTTAAGGATGTTTTGCTAAAGAAGTTGGATAAGTTTAAGCATGCATTTGATAGGAAGAAGGGGATGGGATACACTATTTTCTTGTTGTGATTGCAGCCTTAAGGAAGGGTAAACCTAGATTCAAGATGAAGCAGAATACTAATGTAGGTTCAATGATGTTTTCAAGTGAGGAAGAAGCCAAGGATCATCCATCAAACAGATCTCTACAGTTGGAGCAAAACTTGGATGTCAAACCATTTAGAAGAGTAAGAGATAGTGCATGTTTTTAGTACCTAGTTCATTGGAAGAGTACACTAGATGAAGGAAAAATTTGGATACTAGAGAAGGATGTGATAATCTTGTTGCAAATCCTCACTCAAAAGGACTTGAGTTCTATTTCCATGGGGAGTATGGTGCAGGAGCACCTAATGATTGCATACCTCCATGAGACAATCTTACTAAATTTGGTTTAGTTTTGGTGTTTTAATGTTGTAATAAGGTAATTTAGACAATTTTGAACTTGTATGAGTCTATTTTGGGTCTTAGAAGGTTATTTTGAAATCATTTGTCAAATATTGTAAAAATTGTCAAATTGTCACAAAGTCGTCAAGTGCAATTTAGCAATTTTGTCATAGGGTGGAAGATGAACGGCTAGTAGTTGAAAATTTGGATTGTAAACATTGGTACAAGTTTTAAAAGGCATAAAAATATTGAATCCATCATTGTAAAGGTTGTTGAGAGGTTTTGAGGAAGTTTGGAGCAATAAATAATTCATTTTCTGCATTTTTATTGTGTGTTTTGTTGTTCCTCTCAATGGCACGTGCTTGAATGGATAGATAAAGGTTTGAAATCAATTGGATATGTTAGGGTATTGAATCTAGTTTCATTTTTTTTTGTTTCATTGATTTTCATTGGGTTTTGAGCATTTTAGAGCAAATTTACCAAAAATAGTTTGAAACCCTTGTTTTTGGGGCTTGATAGGAGAAAAAATTGAGTTTCTCATTATTGCACCATTGAAAAAATATTATAAGTTGGAAAAAGGGACTATATACATTTCTTTGATATTTTTCCAAGGTTGTAGGAGATTTTGTGAAGGTTTGCACGTGATACGATGATGCCCTAGACTAATTTTACCATGTTTCAATGCATTTGAAGCCAATAGGAGTAAGGGTTTGATGAAATACCCTTGGGGAAGAGTGAGAAATGTTTTAGTAAGCATTTATAGACATTATGTGATGTTTCCATGCCTTTGGAATAGGTGTTTGTGATCAAGAGTGTATAGAACCAAAAAAAACCATTGTATACAAGCCTAATTAGGCCTTAAGAATAGTTGAGCAGTCCATTTTTGGAAGACACTTTACAAAACAACCCTACTTTAATTTTTAATATGTTTTAAAGAATCCAAATGGGTACTCAAATAAGTTTTTATAGTTAGGATATAAGATCTTATTCAAATTTTACTAATGATTGTTTATTTCTTGAAAGCTACTAGGAAGGTTTGCCTCTTGTATGGAACCACCATTGTTTGAAGACATTAGGTTTGGGAAATAATTTTTTTGGTCTAATACTATCATATTTGTGATGTTCAAGGTTTGTTGGGAGTCTAGTACTAGGTTGGGGTCTTAAAACCACTCTTAGGTGCATTTATAACACTCATAGCCATGTTGCATATGAGAAGGGATTGCAAACGTTTGTATGATCAACCAATTTTGTAATTTCTAAATATCTTGAGTGACTTGTTGGAGTTTTTTATGTCATGTACACCCTATGTAAAGTCTCCCATGTGTTGATTAAGCCTTTTTGAGTCCATTGTGCCTATTTGAGGTGTGTAATCTTGTCAAGTTCATGCCAAAGTTGAAGAGAGTTTAGTATGTTGAAATATCAACTCATTTTTGTGAAATATGTCTCTATTATGTTGAAGTGAACCCCTTCTCCGCATCAATGTTATCCTAGTCAAACTATGTAATCTAATAATTTGACATTTGAGAATGAATATAATTCATTATTTTGAACATGTGCTATGATAGAAAATAGCTATTTGATTTATGTCTTGAATTTATTATTCATAATGTCATAATTGATTTATTTGGTGTTATTTTAGAATGAAACATTACACTACTTTTCTAATCTACCTACTCCTTATACTTATTTTTCATGTTGTCTAAGTGCTTCTGGACTTGATTATGCAATGTTTCCATGAATCTTACAAGTTATTATGCTTTTGTACTCCTCTTATTCTTCATATTGATGTCTTTTAGCTCCACAACTCCTTTGGGATGTACTCCTATCACAATCTCAAATGGGGTCTTCCCTATACTCCAATTTATTAAATTATTGTATGCAAACTCTACTTGCAATAGAACTATGTCCCAATTTCCCGCCTTATCTCCAACCAAGCATCTTAACAAGTTACCCAAACTCTTGTTTACTACTTTTGCTTATCCATCTATTTGTGGGTGATATGCTTAACTTAATTTTAGGTTTATCTTCATCTTCTTCCACAATTTCCTCAAAAAGTATCCAATAAACTTAGTGTCCCTATCTGAAACCATGCTCTTTGGTAATTTATGCAATATCACAATCTCCTTGAAAAATAGGTCAACAACATGCACACCATTAGTCTTCTTGCAAGGAATGAAATGTGTCATGTTGAAAAATATGTCCACTACCACCATAATGGAATCATGTCCTCTTTGTGTTCTTGGTAATCCCAATATGAAATCCATGCTTATATCTTCCCAAAGTCTCTTTGGTATTGACCAAGGTTTGTACAATCCGGTATTTTGACTACTCCCTTTTTTTACTTGACAAATTCTACAACTTTGAACATACTTCCTGACATCCTTGTTGGGAAAATGTGTCTCAAGCTTGCAATTATATAACAATTATCATTGATAGGATATATATATATTTCCTAGTTACATTGATAGGTGTAATATACAATGGCATAAGACGGGGAGAGTGGGATGTGTGTAAACAATTTTTTGTTAACTTTTTTAGGAAACTACTAAAGTGATCGACATATATTAGATAAATGATACATTGTAAATCTAGACCATTAATTATTAGGTTTTAGATCTAATCGTGGATATTTTGTTGGCATGTCTTGCCCTAGAATGCAACCCTATTTTATGAAGGCGCTATATTATAGTTGCGGTAGAGAGAGACAATGATGTATTATGAGAGTCTAATAGTAGTCATGTTGTCTCTTGATTTCTGAGTGGTGATACTCCTGTGAGAAGCTTACTCTGCAAGTATATTGTAATCTTTGTGATTTACTGAATAATATATTGGGCGACTTTTGGAGTGTGGGGTTTTTCTCCTTAAAGGGTTTTTCCCCACATAAATCACTTTGTCGTGGTATGCATGATATTTATGTTTATTTTTGTTTAAGTTTATGTATTTGTTAAAGATCTGTAAATTTTTTGCATTATTCTCCTCTCAAAATTAGTGTAGGAATTTATTTTGCTACCTTAGCTTCCTTACAAGTGGTATCAGAGCCTAATCACCTTCGATTTCAGTTGTAGGTTGTTGGGTTTTTTGAGCTAATCCAAATTTGAGTGGGAGCTTGTGTAGAAGAGTTTTTGTGATTTTGTTGTAGGAATTTTTAGATGTCAAGTTCATCATGGAGAATAGAGGTGGATAAATTTTTTGGAAATAATTTTGAAATGTGGAAGTTGAAGATGGAGGATCTATTGGTAGATCCAAATCTATGGGATGTTGTTGATGAGAATGTTTCAAGGCCTACACATCCTACTCAGGTTGCTCAATATGATGTTATAGACCACAAAGCCAAGGGTCTAATCAGATTATGTTTGGAAGACTTTATTTTAATTAATGTCCATGAGGAGACCTCTGCACAGAAACTATGGAAGAAGCTTGGTGAGATGTATCAGGCCAAATATTTAGTGAGCAAAATTTTCTTGAGGAAGAAATTGTATTCTTTGAGTATGGAAGAGGGTGGACGAATTATAGACCACCTAGAAGCATTCAATATGCTGCTGGATCAATTGGCATCCGTTGGTGTCAAAATGGATGAGGAGGAGAAATGTCAGATCTTGATTTGTTTTTTTCCTGATTCATGGGATTCTCTTGTTATGGTTATTGGGAGTACTTCTATTATTTTGAAGATTGAAGATGTGGTGAGTTCTTTTCTTTCTAAAGAGATGAGGAGGAAGGTATCTGTCACTGCCAAGGAGGCCCTAAATGTTCATGGAAGACATAAGGAAAAAGGAAAGAAGAATGAGAAGTGTGACAAATCCAAGTCCAGGGGGAGATCTAAATCTCTTGGAAAGTCCAGAGTTATTTGTTGGAACTGCGGTAAGCTGGACATGTTTGTAAGGAATGAAAAGAAGAAAAGAAGAAGAAAAAGAAGAAATTTGATTCTAATTCTGAGTTCGAGAAGGAAGATGGCGACACATTGATTACAACTTGGCTGCAGGTAATGATTCTTGGTTAATTGACTCAGGTCAATCTTTTCATATGACCTTTAATAGAGATTGGTTTTCTGAATATGAAGAATTTGATGGAGGTAAGGTGTACTTGGGTGATGATTCTCATTTAGACATTGTTGGCCATGGTAAAGTTAAAATCATGTTTCTTGATGGTAGAATAAAAAGGATTAATGGTGTGTTGCATATCCTTGGATTAGCACGAAGTTTGTTATCTGTAAGCAAACTAATAGATGCGGTTGTGCAGGTAGTATTTTCTGATGTAGGATGCAAGATGGTTAGAGGTGCTATGGTGATTTCTAAAGGTGTCAGATATGGCACATTGTATAAGCTTGATGCATGCACTCTTGAGTGAAATAGTACATTTATGAAAATCAAGTCTATGGAAGAAGTGAGGGTTTCACCTTCAGTAGATGGTCATGTTTTTGGGTACCTGTTGTGAGGTCTCACAACACACCCTAAGACTGAAAAGGCTTGAAATATAACTTCTATGGCAGGAGCTAACAAATTGGAAGATCACCAGAAGTGAAAAAGAAAAGAGAAATCTTTGGTTTGAAAGAAAGTACTTTGTATGGTAAGTGTTTCGTACACCGGGTACCGAGTACCGAAAACATAGAAAAGGAAAAAGGTAAGGTAAAGTTCAAGCGAATGGCTCTATTCTAGTAAGTTGGAGTTCTGGTATAACCGAGGTCTGGGAAAGTAAGTGGGTAAAGTTGAATACCGAGTATCGGCTTGAAATGTGAAGTGAAATGCTAACTTTATTTTTAAAATTTTATACATTGATCCTAGTGATCCAATATATATGCAAGGATTTGTGATATGTTTTTTTTAGAAGCAAGTTTTATAGATTTCGTACTAACATTTGAATAATGGTTTTATTTATATGGTAGTATATTTGTTTAAAAGGGGATTTAATATTTGGAATTTTGTGATTGTAGGGGATATTGATTGTGGTACAAAACTCGAGTATGGATGGTCAGGAAAATTATACTAGCGAACAAATTCTACTTTATTTACAGGCTCAATGATGCACTTAAGGGACTCATACTGGAACATAGTTTGCTACAAGGATGTGCTAGTTACCGGGATACCGAGATGCTAGAGTACAAGCGTGTAGTAACAAAGTATATCTATTTCGGGGGTGTTTTATTCCTAGAATGTTTAAATTGAAAAGCCTGAGATATAGGAGTTCGGCTTCCACCTAATCACTTCATTATAATGGAAGACTCCTATATATCTTTGTTTGGGTAAATTTATTTGATTTTAGAAGGAATCCTGACAAAGATAAAAAATTAGAACCCAAAGAGCTTCAACGAGCAATTGGAGTTGACTTCCATTGACTTCAATTGCAATTCTCCTATTGGTCATAATATTCCACATGTCTTGATTAGATATGTCCCTTAGATTCCCTCTCATGTAAATGTCTTATCCTATCTAAGCCTTGTGTTCTATAAAAGGCCAGAGGATGCTTAATTTTACTTTTAAGTTCAAAATTTGTGGATGTCGGAGCAACAAAAACTTCTTTTAAGTTTTTTTCTTTTTTCCTGTTTTCTGAACCATTCTGGTGTAAAACTTTGTATGCATGTAGACATTAATTGATATTAGAGCTTTATGGATAGCTACCTATCTAAGTATCTTTTGTAGCTAGTTTTGTAAGTTCGACTAAACAAGACTATATGTTGCACCGTTTAAGGGTGCATACAAAACCTATTCGATGTCCATAAACGAAACCTCCTCTTTAAAAGCTTGCACTGTTTTATATGTAGCTGTGAAGCAATCTGGTGAAATATAAAGTAGTTTGCTCTATTTTGATTAATTCTTTGGGGCATCCATGGAGAATAACCGGGAGAAATTTTTATTTTTCAGTATTTTTTTATGTTTTACTTTAGATTAGATGTTCAATATTTTGAAAATGTTCTAAAAATAAAGTATAAGTGAATGAAAATAGTTTTATTGAAAATATTTTATTTTCCATTGAATTGTTGAATGCTTAATGCTAAATCTACTTGAGTGATAGCAAGGAAATTGGTGGTGATTTTTGAAGTCCAATGTCAAATTTTTAGCTTTCATGAATTCCAAGTTTACCTTTTCAAATTGGAAAGCTAATTTAAAATGTTCAAAGAAATGATACAAAAATGTGTATATGTATATGTACATGCTCATATGGATTTCCCCCGCTTGAGATTAATAGCAATTATCACATCATTACCCGAGAGCGACCCTAGTGCAACCATGACCTAGTTATTGAAGATTTGGGATTAAACGGAAGTCAATCTTTGCTTTGTAAATGCAAAATTCTCCCTTGGGTTGTCTTTATTTCATATCTTTCAAGAAGGATAGGCTCTTCACATTCTTGTCTATGGAGATTTTATTCAATCTGTTTACTGCGAGTAAAACCATCGTCAACAGTACCCAAGGGTGCTCTTTCTTCTGAAACAAAATTACTTATAGAGAAAACTATGTTATGGCACTAGAGACTTGGCCACATTGGAGAAAAGGCTCTAAGGACCTTGAAAAATAAAAACCTTGTTGAAGGTTTGTTTGATTGTAATCTTGAATTTGATTTTTGTGAGCATTGCATTTATGGAAAGCAAAATCACATTCAACTTTACTCGAGTTCTTATAAATCTTGTGGTGTATTGGATCTTATTCATTCTGATGTGTTTGGTCCTGTAGATGTTCCTTCGATTGGTAAATCCACATATTATGTTTCATTTATTGATGATTATAGTAGGACATGGGTATATTTTCTAAAGAGTAAATCTGAAGTTTTTAGTCGATTTAAAGAATTTAAAGAAATGGTTGAGTTGTAGATTGTAAAGAAAATAAAATGTTTGAGTACTAATAATGACAATGAATTTTTCTCTAATGGTTTTGATAGATTTTGTAAAGATTGTGGTATTCATAGATAGAAGACAACTCCATATTCTCCACAACAGAATGGAGTTGTAGAATGAATGAACAAGAAACTGATAGAGAAGGCTAGGAGTATGTTGAGTGGTGTTGGCTTAGAACAAAGGTTTTGGGCTGAAGTTGTTGACATTGCCCATTACCTGATTAATAGGTCTCCTACATCAACTCTTGTTGATAAGACACCTATAGAGGCATGGTTGGGTTGCAAGCCTTCATTAAGACATCTTAGATTTTTTGGTTGTGAGGCATATGCACATGTTCCAAAGGAGAAGCAAACAAAGTTGGAGAACAAGGTTGTGAAATGTATCTTCATCGGATATAGTTATGGTGTGAAAGGATACAAGCTTTGGGAACCTGTTGCACAAAAGGTAATATATAGTAGAAGTGTTATTTTTAGAGAAACTAAGCCTTTTTTTGTTACATTGAAACCATAGCAAAGTAAATAGGAAGATGTGATTCAATTTTCTTCTACACCTGAGAAAGTTGAATTGAGGCCCAAGGATAGACAAGAAGTTGAGGAGTGTTCATCTAGCTTTGGATCTTCAAAAGAGGAGGAAGAACCTCCAACTCAACTTGTCGGTAGGTCTATAAGGAATAGACAACCACCTAAAAGGTATACACCTAATGATTGGAGATGTATTTTTGCTTTGAATACTAACATGGATGAACCTAAATCTTTAGAAGAGGCATTAGGTATGAATGATGCATAATCCTAAAAGATTTTTATGGATGAAGAAATGACATCTTTGAAAAAGAATGATACATGGGATCTTGTACCATTGTGTGAAGGACGACAACCTTTTGGTTGCAAATGGGTGTTTAAGAAAAAGATTGGTTTAGATGGAGGCATTGAGAAGTACAAAGCAAGGTTGGTTGCAAAAGGTTACTCTCAAGTTGAGGGTGTTGATTATGGTGAGATATTCTCTCTTGTTGCAAAAATGACATCCATTAGATTTTTGCTTGCTATTGATGCTACTTATTATTTAGAGGTTGAACAAATGGATGTGAAAACTGCTTTCCTTCATGGTGACTTGGAGGAGGATATTTATATGATGAAGCCAAAACACTATGTGGTGAAAGGTAAAATTAAGTTGGTTTGCAAATTGAAGAAATCTTTGTATGGCTTAAAACAGAGTCCTAGGATGTGGTACCAAAAATTTAATACATATGTGTTGAGTTTGGGATTTGAGCGTTCTAAATCAGATCATTATATTTATTATAAAACTGAGGGTGATCATTTCATGTTTATTGCATTATATGTTGATGATAATGTTATTTATTGGCAAAGGGAAATGTATGATTTCAGAACTGAAATCTCAACTTGCTGCTAAATTTGAAATGAAAGACCTTGGTGCAGCTAGACACATTCTTGGGATGGAAATTAAAAGAGAAAGAGTGAACATAAAGCTATGGATTGGCCAAAGTAAGTATGTTAATTCAATTTTACAGAGATTTAATATGCAATATGGTAGACCATTTTGTGTTCCTCTTTCTATTAGATAAAGTTATCTATTTCAAATCGTCCAACATCTCCGTCAGAGATGGAATACATGAGTAGAGTGCCTCACCAAAGTGCAGTTGGAAGTTTGATGTATGTTATGGTTTGTAGTAGACCAGACATTGCCCAAGCAGTGGGAGTTCTTTCTAAATATATGTCTAATCCTGGTAGAGTTCATTGGGATGCAATTAAAAGAGTCTTCAAATATTTGCGCGATACCTCAAATTATTCCTTATGTTATCATAGTAATATGACTGAAGATGAGATTTCCCTTGATATTCATGGTTATGGGGATTTATACTAGGCTGGTGATATTGATAGAAGATGATCCACCGGTGCTTATGTGTTTGCTTTATTTGGTGGTGCAATTAGTTGGATGAGTAAGTGACAAGTTGTGGTTGCTTTGTTCACTACTAAAGTAGAGTATATGGTAGCTACTCATGCTTGTAAAGAAGCCATGTGGCTTAAGAGACTGTGCTAATATATTGGAATAAAAAAAAGTGCAATGATAATTTATTGTGATATTCAAAGTGTGATATGTCTAGCCAAGAACTCGAAATTTCATGCCAAGACCAAGCACATTGATGTACAATATCATTTTGTTTGAGATATGGTCAAAGATGGTAGGGCAAAGCTGGTTAAGGTAGAGACTTTGATGAATGTTGTTGATTCTTTAACTAAGCCTGTGAACATAGAGAAGTTCATATGGTGTTCAGAGATTATGGGCCTTTCAGCCCCTAGCAATTAAGAGACAATGTTTACTTGCTCCCATTGCTCTTGCAAGGTGTTCAACAAGTGGGAGATTTATTGGGAAAATGTGTCTCAACACTGCAATTATATAATAGTTATTGTTGATAGGATATATATATATATATATATATATATATCCCATTACATTGATAGGTGTAATATACAATGGCATAAGGGGGGAGAGTGGGATGTGTGTAAACAATATTTTGTTAACTTTTTCAGGAAACTACTAAAATGGTCGAAATACATTAGATAAATGATACATTGTAAATCTACACTGTTAATTATTAGGTTTTACATCTAATCATGGATATTTTGTTGGCTTGTCTTACCCTAGAATGTAACCCTATTTTATGAGAGTGCTATAGTACGACTATGGTAGAGAGAGACAATAATGTATTTTGGGAGTCAGATAGCAGTCATGTTGTCACTTGATCTCTGAGTGGTGATAATCCTATGAGAAGCTTGCTTAGCAAGTATATTGTAATCTTTGTGATTTATTGAATAATATATTGGGCAACTTTTGGAGTATGGGGTTTTTCTCCCGAAAGGGTTTTTCCCCACATAAATCATTGTGTTGTGGTATGCATGATATTTGTGTTTATTTATGTTTAAGTTTCTATAATTGTTAAAGATTTGTAATTTTTTTGCATTATTCTCCTCTCAAGATTAGTATAGGAAGTTGTTCCGCTACCTTAGCTTCCTTACAATCCTTATATATTTGTGACCAAAAATAGTGTTCGCTCACCAAAGCTATTGTCCTATCTACCCAAAAATGTCTTGCTAGTCCTCCACTATGTTTCTCCTTAATTAAATTCTTCCTCATTGAACTCCTTGGAATACACAACTGATTTCCCTTGAACACCATATATTCTTGAATGAAATAATCCATCGATTGGCTCCTATCTGTCACTACTGGTTCCTTACATGCATGGAAAGCATCAACAAAAGTTGGATCATCCTCATACATATGTTTCTATTCTTCAAAACCAAATACTTCTATCCTCATTTCTGTCCACAAATTCTTTCTTTTGCTCAATGCATTTTCCACTCTATTTGACTTGCCACTCCCATACTTCAACACAAATGTGTAACTCTACAAGAACTCAACCCATCTCATATGTCTCTGGTTCAACTTACCCTGACTGATAAAATACTACAAGGTTTGATGATCAATATACAACATAAACTCCTTAGACAACAAATAATTTCTCCACTTCTTTAAGGCTTGAACTATGACATAGAATTATTGATCATAAACTAAATATCTCCTTCTAGCATCATTCAAATTCTCACTGAAATAAGCTATGGGTCTCCCTTCTTGACTCAACACTACTCCAATTGCATTTCCATGGAATCACAATCAACTTGAAATACTTTATCAAAATCAGACGATGCTAATACTGGTTGCTCTATCACCTTTTGCTTCAATAATGCAAAACTTCTTTGTGCTCCATATGTCCACTTAACATCTTTCTTATCTTCTCTCATTATTTATGTAATGGGTGTGCAAATGCTACTGAAGATCCTAATGAATTTCTGATAGAAACTTTCCAATCCATGAAATGATCTTACCTCTCGAATATTCACAGGTGTAGGCCACTCAACAATTGCTCTCACCTTCTTAAGGTCCATCTTCAATCCTTCAATAGAAATGTCAAAACCCAAGTACACCAACTCTACCTTCATAAAGATACACTTATTGATGTTTATCAACAACTTCTATTCCCTCAACCTCTATAATACTTGTCTGATGTGCCACAAATGTTCTTCTCTAGTCTTACTGAAAATTAGACTATCATCCAAATAAACAATGATAAACTTACCCAAGGATTGCTTTATTACTTCATTCATCAACCTCATGAAAGTGCTAGGTGCATTGGTCAATCCAAAAGGCATCACTAACCATTCATACAATCCTTCATTAGTCTTAAATGCAGTCTTCCATTTATCTCCTCCTCTAATTATGACTTGGTGATATCCACTCTTTAGGTCAATCTTTGTGAAATACTTTGCTCCACTCAAACAATCCATAACGTCATCCATCCTTGGAAATGAGAATCTATACTTGACAATAATCCTATTGATTTCTTTTGAGTCTATACACATCCTACATTCTCCATATTTCTTTGGTGCCAATACAACAGGTATCACACATGGGCTTAGGCTTTCTTTGATCAATCCTTCCCTCAAAACCTCTTGTATTTGTATGTTCAACTCCACATTCTCTACATGTGTCATCCTATGTGCTGCTTTGTTTGGAAAAATTGCTCCAAGTATTAGATTTGTATGATGATTGATGCACCAAATTGATGGAAGTTCATTTGGTACATTCTCTAATATGACGTCCTTATATTTTGTCAACAATTCAGCTACTTCAGTCTGTTGTGGATCTTCATCCTTTGTGGTAGAATTCTCTATCTCTGGATTACTAGATTTCTTTGGAATCAATTCAAAACACATTTTCTCATGCCTTGATCCTTCCAAGAACTTTCTTCCATCTACCAAACATAGTCTGGTAGTGCCACATACTTCCTTTTTGTCCTCTTCCTCCAAAGGTATCGATTTAATCCTCTATCCATTTGAAGTCATAGTATAGGTATTTATTCTTTTGTCTTGTATTTTTTTCCTATCATATTTCCATGGCCTTCCTAATAATAAGTGGCACGAATCTATAGGCATGATAACATACAAAACTTCCCATTATATGACCCTATATGAGATTTCACCAAACACTACTCATTCACCAAGATCTTATGTTCATCCTGAATCCATGTTATCTTGTAGGGCTTTGGATGTTTCACTCTCTTCAAATTCAACTTGGTTACGATATCTTCTAAAACTAAATTATCAGTGTTACCACTATCAATGATAACTTTACATACCTTTCCTCTAGACTTACATCTTGTCCTGAGCAAATTCTTCCTCTGTGGTGGTTCCTCAGTCACTTCTTCATGCATCAAAACTCTCCTCGTCACCAATGACTCACCTTTCTTAGGTTTCCAAACCGAATTATGGGATCCAACAGGCTCTTCATCCACATACATTGCTCTTCCAATGTTCTCAATTTTCTGATCGGTACTTCCCTGACGAAACTCAAAAACTTTATGTCCTTCACCTCTACACTTGAAACATGTTCCTCTTAATGGTCTCTTCTCAGATCTTCCTTCATCTCTCCTATGTACATCATTGTGGTAGAAATTTTTGTCCTCTCTTCCTCTGCGGTATGAATTACCATACTTCTCTTCACTGCAGTAGGGTTTTCATTCTTTTTTTTTCTCTGCATATGGTCTTCTTTCTCCAAATTTTGATCTACTCCTTTGGAATCTTCCTCTTACACTTCTTTGTATTCGTTAAAACTTCTTATTCAATTTTTCCTCTACCTTTAGCTTAAATTGGTATGCTTCTTCAACTATTGTCAACTTTACTAGGCTCAATTCTTCTTGAATGTTTGTTCTTAGTCCATTGATGTACCACACAACCTTCTCTATGCTTTCTTCACTATGTTCAACTTTGATGATCATCTTGTAGAATTATTTAATGTACTCCTTCATATATCTCTCCTTTTGCCTCAATTTTTGCAATCTATTCAACAATTCAAGCTCATAATCAGCTAGTACGAATTGATTCTTCAACTTTGTCACCATCCGATCTCACTTTATGATTTTCTCCTTTCCCCTTCTATTTTGATCTAGTTGAACTTCTTTCCACCATATAGTAGCATGTCCTTTCAACTTAGTTTTCACAAATATTACTCTTTGTGGATCTTTAATTCTTCATAATCAAAATATTCTTCCATATGATTGATCTAATTGAAATCAATTCCTTGGGTTTTAAATTCCCTGCGTAATTTTGAATTTTAATCCTAAGTCTCTTACCAATCTTGAAAATATCTTTCAACATCTTTACTTGATCTAAGTCTTCTTCTTCTAAGTTTTCTTCATTGTGATTCACAACATGATCTAATTCATCATTACTATCATCCTCATGTCTAGGGTTTAGGTCTCTCCTATATTCTTCAACAACATCCAATCAAACTTTCATTACTCTCATCATTTCCAACATTTAATCCATTCATCTAGTGACATTTTCCATAAAAGGCGCTCTCCTTGGTGACATATCTCCCCTTGGATCCTATGCAACTACCTCAATTCGACGATCTAGCTATAAGGGTCTCAATTTCCTCACAGTCGGTGATCAGTTAAAAACACATGTAGTCTACCTCAGGTCGACGATCTATTCGCCACAAGGAATGGCTTCACAGGACTTGCAAACTCACTTTGATACCACTTGGTGCAGTCATGGATGGAGGATCTAGAAATGACTTGTTATCTCTAAATCTTGCACCCAAACTAAGTTGTAAAACTCAGTTAGCTAGAGAAACATGGAAACACTTCTAGGTTGTGGGGAACCTAATGATGAAGTGAATCTCTGGATAGGTTGGCTTCCTAGCTAGTTATATCACCTAATCTACTAAATTTTTTTAAGGAAAAGGGAGAAGGATAAAATAAAAATGATAAAATTGAAAAAAGGTAAACTACTTCTATGGTGATACACCTAACTGAATAGGATTATGAAATTCAGAAACTCAACACTTCACAACAATGACAAAGTTTTATATTGCACAATCAATTATTGCATAATCTGCATAAGTACTTTAAAGAAAGGTCACAATGTTTAAACTCCTAGTAGGAATGATAATTTCACAACTAGAATCTATTTTCAGTGTTTGACACAAATTGTAACCTGTAGTATCATACTCTTGCATAAAGGTGTTAAAAAACACTGAGAAAAAATTATCAGGAAATGAACAATATTTCTCAAAATAATTTGATCAATCAACCAAATATACACAATGATGCAATGAATTAATAGAAAAACCTCAAATTCAATGATATCCAAGGTTTGAACTGTATTCCATCTCCAAAACTGATTTACAAAAACTGCAAAAGTTTGTGAAAGGACTACAAGAGTCACTGTCTCCAAAAGCTGCCTAAATAGAACTGACTAAAAAATGAGTAACCAAAGTGATTAAGTACAAAAGCTCCACCAAACAAGGAATTTTCAACCTCCTTGGGTTGGATGCAACCATAATTCCTAAAATCTAGCCCCTAGATCTCATCCACAAAAGCTCTAGAATGTTGAAATGGTCAAGTTTGACCATGTCAAACATAATGGCACATCAAACTATCCACAAAAAGCTCCAAATTGCTCCAAAAAGCAAAATAAAGGCTCCTATAACTTTGGAACATGTTGGTAACTACTCCAAACCACCCTATATGCTATCAAAGTCGTGAATAATTCAACAAAACTCATAAAGGCATAAAAGGTACTCATCCTATCTTGCATTAAAATAGTCACCTAACTTTATGATTTATAATATCATCATTAGAGTTGATGTGCTTTACATTTAACTCAAATGCAAAAAATAAATGAGATTATAGTTCGACCCCTCTATGAAATTCAAGGTGAAAATACAAGTTAAAAGTCTTCTATTGCATGTGTAAGGCATAAGACAAAGTTTAAGTCCACGGGAAGTATTAATTTGTCTTGCATTTTTTTTAAAAATAAGGCAAAAAATGCCTAACTCTCATCGCACTACACTAGGATTTTCAAACCTAAAGCAAAAGAAAAAAAATGAATGAAGACTTGTTCATTTTGTATTGAAGCTTCAAGAAGAAGCTCGACCGCCACCATGAGAGGGTTTTTTTAAGGATGTTCAAGCTCATTTTTAGGACTTGTACAAAAAATTGTCATTTCTCTTCCAGATATCCATTCTTTTAAAGCATGTAAGTATTGATTTTATTAGGAAATATGGAAATTCCCCATTTTAAAGAGCTTTTTGAAAGTTTTAGCTATGGCCTCCACTCATGAAATTACCTCTCTGTTGAGTTGTTATTATGGTTGCCATGGAGACATCCTGGCCAAGCTCTATGAAAGAATTTTTGCCAAAAATACTTTGAGAAAAGGTTGACATCAACTGGGTAAGTCTATTCCTTGTTTAAACACCTTCATTTCTTTTGTCTTTTTGAAGAAAATTGCTCCAAAATAGTTTATCTATGCAAAAATAATGAGGGTTTTATTCTCTTAGCTATTTGAACACAATGGAGATGTTTTCCATTTACATTTCCTGTAATCTCTTGGCATTTCTCATTTTAAAAAACTCAATTCCCCTTCATATATTATTTGTATGCAAATACAAAAAAAATTAATGGTCGCGGCCAATAGGTATTTACTCATTCTGAATGCTTTTCTTGTTCTCTATGATTTCCCTCTTTTACCCAACCACCATGGAGATTTCATTTTCAGAAATTTTTAGGGTTTATATTCTATATTTTATGAAAATACATAAAAACCCAAGCTATGGGTATATACTTTTAGATCACGGCTAGAAAAAACTAGTCGTTCTTTGCTTCTGGGTGTTTGTTAAAATACCCTCATTTTCTGTATTTCATTTGGCCGACTTGTTTTTCCTTCAATTTTTGTTGGTTCAAGTATGATTCACAACCCATTTTGGGTTGAGGGTTTTTTGTTTCTTAATGGCTGAGGGTTCAAAAATGCTTTTTCTATTCTCATTTTAACACATCTGAACATTTCATTGGTCGTTGTAGCAACTTTCATAACTTTCCATTCATACATTTCTTTGTGTTTTGAAATATTCTCTGTGAAAAGATGGAAAATTTTTGAAGAAATTTCTGACACAATTATCAAATATGACTGCAGCCTTCTTAGAAATTGATGGCTTTTCATTTCTATGAAACCCCCTATTATTGTTTTCATATTTTCCAAAATTTTGAAAATATGATGGTTTCAAGCTTTAAGACTCGAATATATTTTGTGTTTCAAGTTCCAAAACCCATGGTCATGATCATGCCTTTTCTGTACATTTGTTTTCTACTTCTGGGTGACTTTTGTATGTTGTTCAAAAAAGGAAAACTTTGCCCTTGATTGCACTTTACATGAACCTTAAAAAGAGTTTTTTTGGAATTTGAACCTTAAAGAGTCAACCATATCCCTCCTTCACACCAAATCTGAGCATGATTGCATTTATGTCTTTTATCTTGTTAGTAGAACAGATACATTGAACAACTCTATTATTTCAAATTTGTCTGCTCAATTTTCACTACTACTCTCTTCATAAAATCACAATCTCTTACATGAGATCCTATTTCCCCCTTTGTCTTACAACACTGTGCCAAATGTAGAAAGTTGTTATACATTGTATTATGCTATGCTCTTCAAGTCACATCTTTATATCCTCCTATGTTTAAGGACTGCCTTGCATTCTTGATAATGTCTTAATCATCTTTTACTTGTACATTGTATGATGTCTTGCATTCAATGTATAACAAATTTGAAAAAAACATAATCACATAATAGTTGTCCTTTGCATTATTGTTACAGATTTCTTGAAGAGAATTGTTTTTCATGTTGGTCAAAAGATTAAGTCTTTTGAATAAGCATGTTGCTCTATGATTTTTGTAGCATCTGTTATACATTCTTCATGATAGTTGTTTTCAGCAAGAATGACGTTAAACATGACAACAATAAATAATGTGAAACATGATGAAAACGAAACATTTTATGTATGCCTGTTCATTATCATTGCATAATCATTTTGATATGATGAATTTTAAGATTGCATTTCCCTCTTAAATAAGCTTAAATAAACTCATTATTTGATATATCAACATGTCGGGCTTAACCCTTATGGGAGCCATGTTTTAACCCACATGTTGAAATTTGAAGAAACAAATCAACATTACTTTTCCTGTTTTGCACATGAAGCAAACAAGTTAGAAAAACATGGCATGTTTTAGGTGTATTAGATGACTTTGATGGTTCTCCAAGATGCCTAAAGTATGCCTTGTTTAATGCATTTGAAGATTAGTATATATGTGCATAGGTGTATGTTCATGTAGAGTTGGAAATATTTCATTGCTTAGAGCATTGATCTAACACCATTTCTTTTGCTAGATGCAGGAACTAGGAGTAACCTAGAGCTAGGAGGGATAGATGCATCTCAGGATAGCAACAGGAGCAAATGACACAACAAAACCAGTCATTCACATGCAATGATTGGTTTCTCTCTTTAGATGCACATTTACTTTTTTGTTATTTATCCATATATATGATTTTCTTTGTTTGTATTGAATAAGCTAAGTCAATCTCACAGCTTGTGTGAGATAGTGTACACTTATACATTCAATAAAGATTACTTTGTTTAGAAGAAAAATATTTGAATCCTTCTTCTGTTACATGCATATGTATGAATGTAGTAATTTGTAATTGTAATCTTTTCAGGATTATTTCATTTATACATGTGAATGTAATGTAGGATTTAGATTTAAATGTACTTTTTTCTCAGTTTAAAATCAACAAGCTCTTCATGATTGAGCTATAAGTGAAAATATGGTAACATTTATGGTGACATTTGTTGCATGTTAGCCTAATAAAATTTTTGACTAGTTGCCTAGACCTATCCTTTGGGCACAGAGTCACTCATAAAACTAGGCTCATGACTTAGGAAAACAGACTCAAAACTTCTGTAACTCAAACTTGATAGTGTGAACGACACCTTGGCATTTATTGAAAACAAAACAACAAAAAGGAAGCTATCTAATTGTGCTGAAAAGTACTTAGGGAATGAAACATGCAACTAAACTATAGTGCAACAACACTTTATTGAAAGCAGAAAACTTAACCTAGTATTTACATAGGTAGATCATACCTCAAAACAATGTTTGAGGTGAATCCCATTAGCTGGGATTGGTAAAATTTCTCCATTCATCTTTGATAACTGAAATGCATTGTGCTCCTTGCATTCAATGATAACGAACGAGCCACTCCAGAAGTTGTCAAACTTTGTGTGCTTGCCTAGCCTGCTTTTCAATTCATCCCACTTGAGTAAAACATCACCCTCTTTGAAAACTCTTGGGGTTGCTCTTTTATCAAAGAGTTTCTTTGTTCGGAGTTGATGATACTCCAAAGACTTCATTTCCTTGTCTCTTGTCTCTTCAAGCTCCATGAGCTCAACATACCTAACAGACATTGGGTCCTATTCTTCAAACATCTGTAGCTGATGTACAATATCAAGAGTTGGAAACTCTATAGATAAAGGCAGTCTTTCCTCTTTACCATAAACCAATACATATGGAGAATTTCCAATAGATCTCTTAGGAGTTATTCTATCTGCTCAGTGCAAGTTTTAGCTTTGTGTGCCAAACTCTTTGATTCTCCTCCATGGTTCTTTTAATGATCCTAATCAGATTTTTGTTTGTACTCTCAGCCAATCCATTACCTTGTGGGTAATAATTTGAAGAGGTATTTAAATGGATACCATGTTTTATAGCCCAATCAGTCACTCTCAAATTGACAAATGCTAAGGCATTGCCTTAGATAATGGAATCAAGAACTCCAAACCTGGTTATTATATCTTCATAAAAGCTTAAAACAAAAGATTCATTGGCTTCTTTCAAAGCTACTGCTTTTGTCCAACGTGTAAAATAATCAGTTGCTGTAAGTACCCACTTGTGACTAGCATTGGAAGGAGGATTTATTGATCCAATAAAGTCAATGCCCCATTTCATGAAGGGTTGTTCAACGTGAATAGGCTGCAATGGAAAAGCTGGCAGCTTCTCTTTTCCTACAAAAAGAGCACATTTAACACACTTTCTTTCCCAAGCATGGTCATCCTTGAAAAAGCTTGGCCAGTAATAACCAGCTCTCATAATCTTCCATGTAGTTGTTCTTGGGGCAAAATGTCCCCCTGAAGTTCCATCATGGAACTCATGAAGCATTTTGTTAATTTGATTTGTATCAATACACCTTAATAAAACACCGTTCAAATCTTTCCTGAAAAGAATATTATCAATCAAAACATATGGTATGGACTGCAACCTGAAATATCTTCTTTTAGCTCTATCCAAACATGGTGGACATTCACCAGTTTATAAAAAATGGGTCATATCTTGAACCCAACTTGCTGTTAATAGAGGTGCAACATTATGAGGTTCATTATCATTGACTAAAACAATCTTTGATTTTGATTTATGTTCCTCTTCAGGAGTTGAGCCTAATTGTTCACACAATCCTCTACCTCTAACAAGCCTTGTGATTTGATGTCAACGTCAAACTCCATAACTTCTGTGATCCACCCTGCCCTTTTCTCATTCAGATCTTTGCTTAGCATAAATTCTTTCACACTAGGGTGTGCAACCATAAGATAATTTTTTTTGTTAGAGATTAGAGGCTTAAAATTCTTCAAGCTTTTGATCACAACAAGAACATGTTTCTCAAGAAAGGTATACCTTTGCTCATAATCAGCTAGACCTTTATTGAAAAAAGCTATTGGCTGCTCTAAACCATCATTATTTTTCTGAACTAGCATAGCAGAAATTGAACTTATGCTACCAAAATCATATAGAATGAATTCCTTTGAGAAATATGGATTTACCAGTGTAGGAGTTGTTGCTAAAGCATCCTTGATTGCTTCAAAACTATTCTTGGCTTCTCTAGTCCAACTGAAAACTTTATTCTTCTTAAGCATGGTAGTCAAAGGTTGTAACAAATTTGCAATATCAGGTATAAATCTCCTCAAGAAGTTGATTTTTCCTAAGAAACTCTACAAACCTTTCTTATGATTTGGTAATGGCAGCTCAAGTATGGCTTTAACTCTCTCAGGGTCAATAGCAATTCCCTACTTTGACACTATGTGTCCAAGAAGTTTACCTTCGTGAACAACAAAGATACTCTTTTTTGGATTGAGAGATATTCCATACTCTCTACACTTTTCAAAAACTTATTTCAGATGTGACAAATGTTCATCTGCATTTTTAGAATATATCATTATATCATCTAGATAAGCAAGTAAAAACTTCTGAATTAGACTCTGAAATGCCATATCCATGGCCCTCTGAAATGTGGCACCAACATTAGATAAACCAAAAGGCATTCTCTTGTAGCGCCCCATTTTGTTGTAAATGTTGTTTTATATTGGTCCTCTTCCTTGACTAAAATCTTATTGTAACCAAAATAGCCATCAAGAAGAGAAAATCTCTCTGAACCAACAACAACTTGAAGAATTTGTTCCATGGAGGGTAATGGGTAATGATCTTTTAAAGATGCTCTGTTAAGATCTCTAAAGTCTACACATAATCTTATCTCCCCATGTTTCTTTCTAATTGGAACAAGGTTAGAAACCCAAGAGGTGTGTTTTATCAGAAATATAATACCCCCCTCAACTAACTTAGTTGCTCTTTAATCATTAAAGGCTCAAGCTTGGGGTTCAAAGGCCTCTGTTTTTGTCTAACAGGCTTAGCATCAGGTTCTAACTCTATAGTATGCTAAGCAATATGAGGGTCAAAACCCTTAAAATCAGAATACTGTCATGCAAAAACATCATGAAACCCTTGGCATAAAGCAATAAAAGCCTTCTTATCTTTAGCTGAATTTTTTTTGCCTATCTTAAGAAGCTTACCTTTAAAGATTTCAATTTCCTCATAATGGTCCTCTTTGACTTGAATACTGATTTTACTCTTTTTAAGCTAATAATCAGTATTAAAAATTAACTCCAAGGTAACTAAACCCTTGGTTAGCTTGTTAGTCTTCAACTGTATGATCTGATCATCATACTATTGTTTTAATTTCTCTTGATTCACTACAAAAAACTGATCCTCTTCAAGTAGGAAATATAAAATTTGTTCATCACTATCAAATACTTGCCAGTGAACATTGTTATCCGGAATGGAAGGTCTGATTACTACTTTGACATATTGTTGTACCTTCTCCTTCTTGATATCATTTGTGATATCAAACTGTGCACAAATGGCAGCAAGTCTGTCTGCATGTCTGTTAAGATTTATGGGAATAGAAACCAAGTTAAATGTGTCAAATTCCTCTATTATATCCCACACTCTGTTCCTGTAGGACTTCAATGCATCATTATTAGCAACACTCAAGCCTCTAACCTGATTAACAATTAACTCACTATCTCCATAAACCTTCAGGTAGTTTATTCCTCTTTTCCTTGCCCATTCAAGACCTTGAATAAGTCCCTCGTACTCAACAATATTATTAGAGCATGCAAAAGCAAAATGGAAGGCTAAAAAATACTTATCACATTGTGGAGACACAAGCATTGCACCCCCACCAGCTCCATTTTTACTTTTGGAACCATCAAAATACATCTTCCAATGTTCATCTTGTTGCTTTAGCAACTGATCTGTACTCTTTTCAAGGTTTGGCATTTCTACATCAGGTTCATGCAACACATAGACACCCATACCAACATCTTGAATATGGTTATCATGATTGTCTGTTACATTCTCTACTACCCACTCATGTAATAACACATCAGGCACACTCTCAGCTTGCAACTCTTGAGTAGTAGCAAGCTCAATATCATTAAAAACAACACAAATTGTATTTGCAACACTAGGAACAACATTGATAACACTTGGATTATAAGGTTCAATATGATCCTTGGCTAATTTCTCATACTTTATGGTAAACTTAGTTCCCTATCTCGTTCTAAATAACATATGTGACTAGTTAATAGATACATAACCTCCTATCTTGGCTGTAAAGTCTCTTGACAAACACAAGACGAGAAAAGGTGGTAGATCTATGACACATATATCTTGAGGAATTGAAAAATTTGGGCAAGCATGAAGTGTAAGATTTAAACCTTTGATGACACCTAAGGTATTAACTAAGGTTTCATCTAATTGAATAACTCCCTTCTCTAAAGGCTGATACTTTAGTCCTAGTTTATCTGCAATTTTTTTTAGCATTACAGAGCTACTAGCTCCACTATCTACCATACAATTATGGACTAGTTTATCACCTATAATCACGGATACATAAAATGGAGGTGGTTTGACATCCTTACCCATCTCTTTGTTGGGTTGTTTGTTGTCTTGAGGATCATTTGTTAAAATAGCTCTAACCTGATCTACTGATAGCTCATCAAACACTTTCGAATTTGACAAAGCTGACTGTAACAAGTCCTTTTGACCTAGGATAGCTAATGAATCCCACATTGATATTATTACATTCATACTTTTTCATGTTTTGAATGATGTTAAAAGGCACAACTGGATTTACCTTTTGATGGGTCTTTACACCAATATGATCAACTTGCATGTGTGGCTGCTCCTTGGCAACAACTTGTTGATTCCTCAGCAAAATGTGAGGCACTTGTGATGTAGATGGTCCTGCAGCTGTTGCTTTCCCTTTATCAACGACTTGCTCAAGTTCAAAGGCTCTTTTTTTTGCTCTTATATTTGCTACAACTAGAGAATCATCTACATTAACTCCACATAATTCTTCTCCCTGCCAATTTAAAAGAGTAGCATCACTTGTAGGCTGCTCTTGTTGTTGTGGAGCCCCATCATTGGGTATATTTTGTTGTGAACTTGAAGCATTGTGCACCATTAATGCCTAATTTATAACTCCATTAGAACATGTGGCTTGATTATGTGGTTGGTTGCACAAATAACACCATTCATAATCTACATCCAAGTTGTTCTGATCAGGGACAATGTCCCTAGCTGCACTAATAGGAGTAGGGTTATATATTTAAAAAATCCTTGTGTTAATATTCTATTTTGGACCTTCGTAGTTTCCTTGATATTGTTGCCTATTGCCTTGATACTGCTACTGCTAACCCTAATAAGGATGATTTGTAGCCTGATTCTGCTGTTGAAAAGGTCTGGTATGAGATTGTTGATTCTCTAAGTTCACCAACTTGTTACCAAAAGTTTGAAGTAAACTTTTGATCTCTTGTAGCTCTTGAGATGAACTTGGAACAACATTTTCTTGACTGACAGGAGTTGGAACAACAACTGGTAATGTTGGAACAACTGGAAAAAGTGTAAAAGGTGGAATCTGCAAAGGCATATTAGGTTGAATTTCTAGAAAACTAGGCATTGATGGCCTAGGAGCAATTTTACCTGCCTAAATTAAACAGTTTTCTGCCCTGATAGCTACCTCATATGCATATGGTAAAGACACTCCTCCCATCGACTGTGTCATGATCCCACTATTTAAAGCTTTTAGATAGTATAAGAAGGCATGCTTGGGAGAAGGCCTCATTGTAGCTGGGATTTTTTTCCCAAGTCTTCTGAAATCAGAAATTGAAGTCTATTATTTTCTCCTGAGGAGCTCTCTTTATAGTTGTTAACTGCTCTACCAGTGATAGGTGATTAGACTTGTCTTGGAACTGCTTATGTAATTTATCTCCTATCTCATCCCAAATTGCAATGGACCCCACTTGCAGACCCCTAAACCACTGCAAATCCTTGCCTTTCAATGATTCAACCAGTAGCCTTACAACTACATCTTCTTGAGTTATGTGGTGAACACTGCATAATGATGCTACATCCCTTATGTGCTCAATAGGAGTTGTTTGATTTTCACTAGTGAAGATTGGTAAATTCTTAAGTGTAGCTACTGAGATATCATTATGTTGAGCCAAATTTAATGGACTACCACCATTAAATGGCACAAAAGGTTGGTTTCTAACAACCATTAGAGGTGGCTGAGATGGATTGATTTGAGTCTGAATAGCAGAAATTAAATTTGTAGAACTTGAAAATATAGGTACAACACCTAAAGAAGCAACAAATATGATTTTCTTTTAGCTGCTTGAAGGTGATTTTACTGTTCTGAAACTTGGTGATGCAGAATGAGTCTCACTATGCCTCTAAGATGGTCTACCTCTCCTCCTTAGTGGCGAGAAAAAAGATTCTTTCCTAACACCAGGTGGTGTTAACTAAACTCTCTTAGATGGAATGGTTCTCTTCGGTGTTCTACCTCATCTTCTAGGTGGTGATAGCTGAAAATATTCAAAATCCTTGGAACTCCTTGTTTGTATTATTCTCATGTGTTGCAACAACACTGAATTTACTGCTCTTTCACCTCACAGAGTCCCTAGATATGCAAATAAAACCTCTAGAAAGGTTTGAAAATCACTAGTTGCACATCAAACTAGCAAAATGCATTGATGGACATGTCCCACCGGGCGTGCCAAAATTGTTATCTCTAAAGCTTGCACCTAAACTGAGTTGTAAAACTCAGTTAGTTAGAGAAACATGGAAACACTTCTAGGCTGTGGGGAACCTAATGATGAAGTGAATCTCTAGATAGGCTGACTTCCTAGCTGGTTATATCACCTAATCTACTGATTTGTTTTAAGGAAAAGGGAGAAGGATAAACTAAAATGATAAAATTGAAAAATGGTAAACTACTTCTATGGTGATACACCTAACTGGACATGATTATGAAATTCAGAAACTCAACACTTCACAACAATGACAAAGTTGTATATTGCACAATCAATTGCTGCATAATCTTAATAAGTACTTTACAGAAAGGTCACAATGTTTAAACTCCTAGGAGGAATAATAATTTCACAACTAGAAGCTATTTTCAGTGTTTGACACAAACTATAACCTGTAGTATCATACTCTTGCATAAAGGTGTTAAAAAAAATAAGACAAAATTATCAGGAAATGAACAAAATTTCTTAAAATAATTTAATCAATCAACCAAATACACAGAATGATGAAAGGAATTAATAGGAAAAACCTAAAATTCAATGATATCCAAGGTTTGAACTGTATTCCTATTACCTATTTTTAGCTACAACTCAAAATAGGTAGAGCTAAATTGCATTCCTCATTGAAAGGTACAAAATTTCTGCTAAAGTATTCATTATATTCCAGAATCTGATTACTTGTGAATTTCTAGTGTGATTATGTGAATTTCTAGTGTGATTATGTAAATGTTTGTAATAGAAGAACTCATAAATTTGCATAGGAAATGATGCTTTATTCATATTGTAAAAATCAAGTCCCACACAAGTCGTGGAAGTAACTTAATTTGATTTTTCTTAATCAAATAATGAATACAAGTAAAGTTGTAAACTACACAACTAAAGATAATGTAAACATGAAAAAGGGGAGTGATTCATCATTGCCTATAATGATGAATCGTTTTTACTCAATTTCTTCAAGTTTTTGTGTCTCCAGTACCTCTAGGTTGTTTCAACTCCAAGCTCCATGGTTTCCTGCAAGATTGTTAAAAGATGGTGTCAGAGCAATGATAAATCACATCCTACTTCATGCCTAAATTACCAACATAAATGTAATGCACATCCAATCATGCATTCACCAGATGGTTAAGTCATCAAAAAGGCAGATGTTCAGGGAGCACAAAGTTCAATGGAAGCTTTCAGCTTCATTTATTTTGCTAATTTGTTTGTTTGGTGTGAAGGAACATGTATAATCAGATTGTTTCAACCAACATATATTGTTATGAGTGGTGAGAAATGTGGCTCCCACAAGGGTTGAGCCCAACTCATAAATAATAACGTGGGACAACAGTATGGAATAAGGATAATCATCATTCTCCATGAATGATGTTCATAAAGTGGTCTTTATTTCAACATGATGAATATAGATTGAGCAAAGCATCTTATTGCTCATCATTCAATGGGACAATCAAAGAAACATGTTAAGAGAGTATTAATTGCATTTATCATCCTTTTTTTCAGCTCTACCTTGCATTTTAATGAGGTATTGAGCCCCTTTATACTTAAGGGAGACCAAGTCACCAGATCATCAAAACTATTTCTTAGAACTTTAAAGCATATGCATAGTCTATAAAAGACAAAAAATGAACAAGTGTTGAAGGGTGTGCTTTAGGTTTCTTTAAGTTTCTTTGATAACCTTGACAGAGCAAATAAAAGGAAAATCATTAATTTTCATTGACAAGTAACATTGATACAAGCTGCATACATGAGAGCTAAGACAATGATTAAAGAGTATGGGATGAAATGCCATAGTCACTCCAATAGTTTACAATGAGTAAGGTTCAAATCTTCAAGACAACCACCTATTGTGGATACAATGGAATAATAAACCACACTCTAGCTGTAATCATTTAAACTAAATGCATCTTTCTGAAGAATACAAAGCAGATTGCCAATACAATTAATGAAGACATCCATAGAGGTATTTATATGTCAAGTATAAAAAGAGTTGTCAATAACTAATGAATGCCATAGCTAGTATAACATGATATTGGTAGTCATTAGAGGAGCATTGATTAAGCAATAAAAAGATCCCATAATATTCAACAAATAAAAGAGCATTTTCATTATTTCTCTTAAATAGAGCAACAACAATTAGAAAGGAAGGATTACAAAGTTGCTGAAGTGATCTTAATCATACAATCAAAGGATTATCATCCTGTCAAATGCAAGCAAAGAGGATATAAGAACACAACTTATATTAAGCCTTGTCTTACAAGTTTCAAATTCATAAGGTTGACAGACTTTGAAGATACGAAGAAGACTTGGGGAGTCCTGGGGTTTAATCAAATGCCTCATAATTGCAAGTTAATCACCAATCTATGGTGAGAGATTTACAGTCAAAGGAGACAATGCATTCATTAGAACATTATACAATGGAAACAATGAAGGAATATGAATATAAATTTCCATAAAGTATTTGTATTCATGACATTTTTTTAAAAAGGAAGTTCCATTGAGAGCCATGCAAAAGTAATGAGTACCCACATAAGGGGTCTTTTTAGATTTCATGAATTATTACAAGATAAGTGTAGGGTTTGAGTTTTAGCATCAAACCACGCGAGAACTTCTAGAAAATAAAATAAAAGCTTTATGTCGCAACCATAGATTATGATAGGGTTCAAAAACACAAAATGGAGAAAGCAACAAGAGTACTCATCGTTTTTGTTCACTATGGAGCTCAAATTGAGCATTTTAGACAAGAGATAGGAATATATGTTGAGATTCAAATGTTGGAATTCTTACCCAAGTTTGTTGTGAAGGGAATACATTAAAACCCTCATTCTGAAGATTTCCCAAGCTCGAACCAATACTCATCATGGCGGCCTCAAAATGAGTAAATTCATCAATAGAGGATAAGGAGAACAAAATAAAATAAAATAAATAATGGAGGTCACACCATAGGTGCCTAAAAATCTTTACAAAATGGGGAATATAGAAGAGAATTTCTAGATTTGACTCAAGAAAAAATTACCACGCATTTTCTCTATGGAAATCGTCAAAAAATTGCCCAAAAATAGCAAGGAAAGGTGCAGGTCGAGCTCCAAACCCCAACACCATGGCAACACAACAAATGAAGGAAAAGTGTGAAGTAATGAAATAATTTAGGTTTCAAGTGTTTTGACTCGAATCCCTAATCATGTTGTTAGGGATTTTTGACTTATCTTTTAAAATAATAATCATTTCAAGAATACCACCGTGGTCTTGATTTTCATAGTCAATCGACCTAATGATGCCTTTGCTCGTGACTTATGAATTATCACTAAATTTGAAATGTAGAGTTACTCGACTTATTTCTTATTTACATGGAGTTAGGTTCACAATGTGATTAAATATTAAAGATAATATATCACTATTACTTTAATATCTAACATATAGTGAATAATAAATGGAATTAATAGATATTAAATATTAAAATAATCATTGAATGATTATTTTTAATATTTAATCAAATGATTGCCTTTTAAAATCCATGTAAAGGATGTAAGTGAAAACCAATTGAAGGTTGATAAAAGTTTAAAGACTGAATTCATGCAAAATATGGAGATTATTGGCACTTTGCTTCAGTTTCACATCAGTTTACAAGATATTTTGATCATGCATGACATGAGTTGGAGTTTGCAATGCATGAGATTTAGTTATCATCAGTTATGAGGCCTCTTTTCATGCATTTTCTCTTTTGCTCATGAGATGCATTTGAGGAAGATATTTTTACTTTCAGTGCCACTTCCATGCATTCAAAGGCATTCTCGAGTTACTTTTCAGTTATACACATTGTGACACAAAGTTCAGAGCTATTGAAGCTCAATTACAGCATTGGTGGGCCCTCTTTTCACACTGTTTTCTTTTTTGCTCGTGAGAGAGGCTTCAGAGAGATATTTTCACTTTCAGTTCACATGGAGTTTCACCTCTTGGATGCTTTTTGCATGCCTTTATTGTATTTAAGGAAAAGACTATCTTTTTTCCTTGGTTCTTGTTTTCTGCCTTTGTCTTCAACAAAGAGACTTCATGTAAGTCATTTTTCACAGTTTAATAGATTATGCAGTAGCTTTTACAGGTTAATTAAGTTTGTAATTTGCAAAAAAATTCCTTTCAGTTTCTAGTATTTTCAAGTTTTTCCTTCAAGATTTTGGGCATTGTCATTGTGCGAGATTCAGTCAAAAGATTATTGTGTTTTAGTTTTAAAACCTTTAATATTTTTGTCTCCTTTCATAAATATATGTATGCATTTTAGTTTAAGCTCACTGGTTATACACTATGCATGTAATTGATTATTCAGTTAGTTTGTGAAAACTAAGTGTTTTCCCTCAAAATTGTATTCAATCAAGACCTCTGTATAAAACATTCAGGTGATTAGGCTATTAGATCAAGTTGTGCAAGTAGGGTACTGGGTAATCATTTGTGAATTAAGTTTTAGTTTAGATTTCCAATTAGGTGCATTACTGAAGTTTTAATTTTAGTTCATGCATTCAGTTCAATCCTTCTTACCCTTTTCTCAAAACAAATCATTCAAGTACCTAATTGATCATCATATAAGAACTAGCCTAGAATCTGAAGATTTACTTTCATTATAGGGTACCCACAACCTGAAACTATTCCAATGTTTCAACAGATTGCAAAACTTTAGAAGGTTTTGTAGTACGGGTGCTATTTTGGTGACAACAATTCCATCTCCAAAACTAAGTTACAAAAACTACAAAAATTTGTGAAAGGACTGCAAGAGTCACTGTCTCCAAAAGCTGCATGAATAGAATTGACTCAAAAATGAGTAACCAAAGTGATTAAGTATAAAATCTCCACCAAACAAGGAGTTTTCAACCTCCTTGGGTCGGATGCAACCATAATTCCTAAAATCTAGCCCCTAGATATCATCCACAAAAGCTCTAGAATGTTGAAATGGTCAAGTTTAACCATGCCAAACATAATGGCACATCAAATTGTCCACAAAAAGCTCCAAATTGCTCCAAAAAGCAAAATAAAAGGTCCTATAACTTTGGTACATGTTGGTAACTACTCCAAACCACCCTATATGCTCTCAAAGTCATGAAGACTTCAACAAAACTCGTAAAGGCATAAAAGGTACTCATCCTATCTTGCATTAAAATAGTCACGTGACTTTATGATTTATAATGTCATCATTAAAGTCGATGTGCTTTACATTTAACTCAAATGCAAAAAATGAATGAGACTATAGTTCAACCCCTATATGCAAGTCAAGGTGAAAATACAAGTTAAAAGTCTTCTATGGCATGTGTAAGGCATAAGACAAAGTTTAAGTCCATGGGAAGTATTAATTTGTCTTGCATTTTTTTTTAAAAAGAAGGCAAAAATGCCCAACTCTCATCGCACTACACTAGGGTTTTCAACCCTAAAGCAAAAGCAAAAAATGAATGAAGACTTGTTCATTTTGTATTGAAGCTTCAAGAAGAAGCTCAACCACCACCATGAGAGGGTTTTCTGAAGGATGTTCGAGCTCATTTTCAGGAATTGTGCAAAAAAATGTCATTTCTCTTCCGAACATCCATTCTTTTAAAGCATGTAAGTATTGATTTTATTAGGAAATTTGGAAATCCCCATTTTAAAGAGCTTTTTGAAAGTTTTAGCTATGGCCTCCACTCATGAAATTACCTCTCTGTTTTGTTGTTATTATGGCCACCATGGAGACATCTTGATTGAGCTCTATGAAAGAGTTTTGGCCAAAATTACTTTGAGAAAAGGCCGACATCAGTTGGGTAAGTCTCTTCCTTGTTGAAACACCTTCATTTCTTTTGTCTTTCTGAAGAAAATTGCTCCAAAACAGTTTATCTATGTTTATCTATGCAAAAATAATGAGGGTTTTATTCTCTCAGCTATTTGAACACAATGGAGATGTTTTCCTTTTGCATTTCCTGTAATCTCTTGGCATTTCTCATTTAAAAAAACTCAATTCCCCTTCATATATTATTTGTCTGCAAATACACAAATTTTTAATGGTCATGGCTAATAGGTATTCACTCATTCTGAATGCTTTTCTTGTTCTCTATGATTTCCCTCTTTTACCCAATCGCCATGGAGATTTTATTTTTAGAAATTTTTAGGTTTATATTTTATATTTTATGAAAATACATGAAAACCCAATTTGTGGGTATATACTTTTAGATCACGGTTGGAAAAAACCATTCATTCTTTGCTTCTGGGTGTTTGTTAAAATACCCTCATTTTCTGCATTTCATTTGGTTGACTTGTTTTTCCTTCATTTTCTGTTGCTTCAAGTATGATTCACAACCCATTTTGGGTTGAGGGTTTTCTGTTTCTTGATGATTGAGGGTTCAAAAATGCTTTTTCTATTCTCATTTTAACACATCTGAACATTTCATTGGCTGTTTTGGCGACTTTCATAACTTGACATTCATGCATTTCTTTGTGTTTTGAAATATTCTCTGTAAAAAGATGGAATTTTTTTGAAGAAAATTTTAACACAATTATCAAATATGACTGCAACCTTCTATGAAATTGATGGCTTTTCATTTCTATGAAACCCCCTATTATTGTTTTCATATTTTCCATAATTTTGAAAATATGATGGTTTTAAGCTTTAAGCCATAAGTATATTTTGTGTTTCAGGTTCCAAAACCCGTGGTCATCATCATGCCTTTTTAGTACATTTTTTTTCTGCTTCTGGGTGACTTTCGTATGTTGTGCTAAAAAGGAAAACTCTGCCCTTGACTACACTTTACATGAATCATAAAAATAGTTTTTTTGGAATTTGAACCTTAAAGAGTCAACCATATCCCTCCTTCACACCAAATTTGAGCATGATTGTATTTATGTCTTTTATCTTGCTGGTAGAAAAGATACATTGAACAACTCTATTATTTTAAATTTGGCTGCTCAATTTTCACTGCTACTCTCTTCATAAAATCACTCTCTTACATGAGATCCTATTTCCTCTTTTGTCTTATGACACTGTGCCAAATGTAGAAAGTTGTTATACATTGTATTATGTTATGCTCTTCAAGTCACATCTTTATATCCTCCTATGTTTAAGGACTGCCCTGCATTCTTGATAATGTCTTAATCATCTTTTACTTGTACATTGTATGATGTCTTGCATTCAATGTATAACAAATTTGAAAAAAACATAATCACATAATAGTTGTCCTTTGCATTATTGTTGCAATTTTTTTGAAGAGAACTGTTTGTCATGTTGGTCAAAAAATTGAACCTTTTGAATAAGCATGTTGCTCTATGATTTTTGTAGCATCTATTATACATTCTTCATGATAGTTGTTTTCAACAAGAATGACGTTAAACATGACAACAATAAATAATGTGAAACATGATGAATATGAAGCATTTTATGTATGCCTATTCACTATCATTGCATAATCATGTTGATATGATGACTTTTAAGATTGCATTTCCCTCTTAAATAAGCTCAAATAAGCTCATTATTTGATATATCAACATGTCGGGCTCAACCCTCATGGGAGCCACGTTTTAACCTACATGCTGGAATTTGAAGAAACAAATCAACAACATTACTTTTCCTATTTTTGCACATGAAGCAAACAAGTTAGAAAAATATGGCATGTTTTAGGTGTGTTAGATGACTTTGATGGTTCTCCAGGACACCTAAAGTATGCCTTGTTTAATGCATTTGAAGATTAGTATATATGTGCATAGGTGTATGTTCATGTATAGTTGGAAACCTTTCATTGCTTAGAGCATTGCTCTAACACCATTGCTTTTGCTAGATGCAGGAATTTAGAGTAACTTGGAGCTAGGAGGGACAAATGTAGCTCAGGATAGTAGCAAGAGCAGATGACACAACAAAACCAGTCATTCACAGGCAATGATTGGTTTCTCTCTTTACATGCACATTTAATTTTCTGTTACTTATGCATATATATGCTTTTCTTTATTTGTATTGAATAAGCTAAGTCAATCTCACGACTTGTGTGAGATAGTGTACACTTATACATTCAATAAAGATTACTTTGTTTAGAAAAGAAAGATTTGAATCCTTCTTCTATTACATGCATGTGTATGAATGTAGTAATTTGTAGTTGTAATCTTTTTGGGATTATTTCATTTATACATGTGAATGTAATGTAGGATTTAGATTTAAATGTACCTTTTTCTTAGTTGAAAATCAACAAGCTCTTCATGATTGAGCTATAAGTGAAAATCTGGTAACATGACTGTCCAACCATGCAACTTAGAGTCAACACAATAAATGATCATCAAACATGAATAATCATTGATTCAACAACTTGCAATCTTACATTCATGATATGCCTCATATACAAAATAACTAGGGCTCACAAGCCTGCTGTAAGAGCATTATAGATATTACAATTGACATAATGCCTTATTACATTCCACAACCTATAAGGTTGGATTGAACTTTCTAATTCCTAACTCTTGAACTATTGAACTAACTACTTTCCAAAGGATTACACATGATCTTAAATACAAATCTCCAGCTCCAATTATGATTTGCGTCAGCCTCAAGGGTTTACAAACCCAATGCAAGATCAAACATGTAGGTTGGCCAACAAACATGAAAAGATAATTCGTTGGTAAATGAAATAAATTGTGGATCTCCAAGAAAGTTCCCCTTGGACCTAAAAGCCCTGAATGATGTTCCATTAAGCTCTGCACACTTCGAAAAAGGTCTGCACAACCAACTAAGCTAGCAAGGCCTTGGATGCTTTGACTGAGAATTGATGATGAAAATTTGAGAGTGATTACTTTATACAAAACAAATGCAAATAGTCTAAAATCTGGATGTGTCATAGATGAATTTGTGTAGAAGCAATAACCTGCTTTGTGAGCTGAGACACGATACAACGGTAAAATGTGAAAGAAACTATTGAGATAGCTACAAACTAAATTGCAAGAAAAGAAATGTTTTTGGCTTATATAGGATTACTTTTCAACCAGGGATGCTCCTGCATCAAATGCTATCTTCAATATCTATAATCATTATTAATTTGATTTACCAAGTGGCTTGACATAGGAAAACATGATCACCTATTGAGTTGGCAAGCTCCTTAAAAGTGTTTGCAAATACTACCTTGAAATTTAGATATTGAGAAGGAAAAGACAAGTGAATCTTCAAATTTAAATTCTTTGGATAGATCAATCCCACACGAGAGATCCAATTTGTGGTAATTAAAATCAAAATCATGAGGCTCAAAATCAAACCATAAGGCTTTAAGATTCCACATATATGAGAACATTCATTAGATCATGACAATAAAATTTTAGATAGTGGCGAATTGATTCAACATGTCATTAGTAACTTTTATGCATCATTAATCGTAAAGCAAAGTACTCATTATCTACTTAATTAATTTTCATATCTTTATTACAACTATCTATCCCAACTATATTATCTAAGTTATTTTATATTTAATTAGGTATATTTGTTGAATTAACCTAAACAATCCTTATAATACAATTATTTTTATTACACATCAAAATAAGATTCTTTCCCTTTTTCTTTTAAAATTTATATGTTCTTTCTAACCTTCATATAACTACATGTGATATTTTAGCCATTGTATTGACCTTATAGTGCTTTCTTTTTGCATTTAATTTTTAACAACTTTTTCTATAAGTACTTTGACCATCCTTCCCTAAGCTAAAGAAACACACACAATTTTAAATTTATTTTATGACTAAGTGTTCATTTATTATTTTAGAAAAAAATAAAATAATAATTTATAAAAAAGTGGGTGGAAATGAATCACATCTTGAAGAATCAAAATTTTAAATAGATTAAAACCAAAAATGCTACCATAGTCAAACCACTGTGCAACAAAGGCTATAGAACCAATCAATAGGGATGGATCAAGATTAGAGAGTTCCCCCTAGCCATTCATGAGGTCTTGGACATAACGTTTTGACTCCTATCCCATTAGAACCCTTTCTTTTTATTTCTTATCAAACTACGAGTCATTCTTTGAAGAAGATATAATCAAACTAAATTAAAAGATCTTGTCATTATTTAACTAATGTGATTCAACCTTATTACATAACTAAGAAATAACAAGAAACATTGATGTCTATAAAAACATAAAAAAAGTATACAAATATAACCACATCTACATCCTTATGAAGGGAAGAAACCCTAATAAAAAATAGAAGTTTATATATATATATATCATGGTGTACACAATTTCCAAAAGAGTGTTAAGTTGTGGTATTTTACCTTTTAAAATAATAATAAAGACCAACATTTTACATCTATCATTCAGGAATTAAAACATTTAGCACATCAAAATCTTGAAACAAGCAACCGACTTCGTAAATTGAAGAGAAATCATGGTCATGACTCATAGGGTCCAATGCCATCAAAGTATATAACATAATAGCAAATAAGACCCATCATAAAAATATGCAAATTTCGCTTTTGAGATGGTGAGTCTGCATCCGACACATCTCTTTTCATTTTCTTCATTTTTTTTAATTTTCGCCCACCAAAAAGAAGAAGCGCATAAACAGAGGGTGGAAGAAGAGCATAAACAGATGGTAGATAATAACATATCATTAACTATCCCAGAGAGAATTCCCATACTCGAATTTCTTCCGATACCCACAAGTTAGATTTTTACAAGATCAGCATTCCCACCGCCCCTCCCCTCCACTCTTCTCAATTATTTCTGTGGCTTTCAGATATGAGAAGGCAATTGGGGTTGGACGCTGAGGACAAGTGAAGACCTCAGAACGATGAATTCAAGTCACCCAGCTGTGCATCCAATAGAAGTCCCACAAACAGATGTTGTGATTGCTCCGAGGGTGAGGATGAAGGATTATCAAGGAATGCCCGGAACACTTGGAGGCCTTTCACTCAGACTAGGGCAGTTCTGTTTTTCCGTTGCGGCCTTTGCCATCATGCTATCCATTGATGACTTCTCTACCGTCACTGCATTCTGGTACAGTTTCTTCTATACCCACTTCCAATGATTTTTTGTTCTTTTTACAGGGTTGGGGAATGCCTTCTTCTAAATAGTTTTCATTGCTGAGACTGGAGAATCCCCACTTCCAAAAGCTTTGAAGATTAATTTTTGCTCTCCAGTTTGTAGAATTCCCTATTTAGAGGTATATGCCTTCAATCCTGGTTAAGAATACCAAAACCGGATAACCTTGGAGATATTTTTTGATCTGTTTGGAGATTACCCACTTCAGAAATCATGGAGATGGATCTCTGTTTTCTTCTGTTGAGGCTGTTGGAGAAAGCTCACTTCCAAAAATCATGGAGATGGATGATTTTCATTTTGTTTGGGGAATGATCAATTACAATAACCGTGGAAATTACGTTTCTTTTTTCTTAATAGTCTGGTTGGACATTATCCAATTACTCTAAAGAAGTCTTTTTGGGGTTTGATTGAAGAATACCACTTCCTAAACACCTAAAAATTTCTTATCTTTCCGTTTGTGGGATGCTTACTTCCATATATTTTGAGATAGATTTGCAATTCCAAAAACCTTAAGCGTAATATTTTAATTTTTAATTTTTAATTTTTTATTGTTATTTTCTGTTTTGAAGTGTACACACTTCCAAAAACCGTTTTTTGCCTGGTTGGAGAATATTTAATTACAAACACCGTGGAGGTGGAGTTCTTTATTATTCATCTAAGTACTTTTTGGTCGAGGATGAGAAGTAGAGGCTAGATTCGCAAGTAATTGATTTAGACATCGTTTTAACGGTTAAGATTTAACGACTCTTGTATTTTTGGTTTTTAACTTAATGTTTTCGGATCAGTGATGATTTGCTCAGGACATGGTTTTATTGCTGAATCACTGATACCTTCATAGATTTTAGGTTCAATGTTATAATATAATAATACTTAATAATGGCTGGTGTGATTCCTCATGTTTTAGATGTAATCCTTGGGTTGCCGTGACTGTTTAGCCTCTTGCAACTGGTGCATATCCTTATTGGAGGATTTCTCCATGGTCAGCATTGAACTTGGACATCATAATAAGCACGTGATAGCATCTGAACTCAGAGCTTTACCAACTTTAAGAAAACATAAATTAATAATTTAATATAAACTCCATGCATTCTCAGAACAACTCATTCTATTTCGTTTTGATTTTTGAGCAGGGATGATTCAATTATGAATTAGTGCATAGAGTTGGTGAATCAGTGTTTTTTAATAAAATAACGGCAGAAATGCTTATCTTTCCAAATGACCCTTTTAATTTTCAAAAATATAGCTAGAAGGATGTTAAGGATTTTTCGTCTGTTTGTCTTGGGAAAATATTCTCTAAGCATGGGAAAGACTCACTAGGATTTGTGAAAACTGAAAAGGATGCAGAAAGGCTGGGAATTTGATCCCCACATCACATCAGCAATGTGTAGTGTTGTCAGCGACGGAATCCTCTACCTAGTGAGAAACTCTATTATTGTCTTTCTGCATATCCAAGTAATAGTGAAGGCATATTCAGTCTAGCAATATTTAATTCAATTCCCTATCATTTTGGAGAGACATGAGTGCTGATAAAGGGGAGGATTTACATAACCTCATTTTACTTTTTTCTAATGTACTTACCAGTCTTCTTGCATACCATTTCAATTCTCCACGCCTGCAGTATCAGCTTCATTCTGGATGGAGGGAAGCATTTAACTACATCCATCTTGTGGGTGGGAGAAAAGCAGATGAACATTACAGAAAGAACTAAAATGACCTTCAATTGAAGCTATCATGCATAATCCAGGCAAGGAAGGAGAATAAAATCCTAGCTTGAGGACCAAGATTTCATTCAAGTGTAATTATTATTAAGCTCTTATTTAACTTAACTAATTTTAGTCAGGCAGTCAACACCTCATTCCACATGGCAGTTGCCTTTCACTATTTAATAGTGCTAATATGATTTAACAAAGATATAGACCATGATACTACATATAATAAAGTTGCCCCTAGGTGTATGACACATGATTTGAGCTGTCCGGTTGTTGATCTATATGTCAAGAAGACAGTACTAAGGCCAAGATTATGATCTGCGGTTGAAGTCAAATTAGGGAACTTTTTTGGAAGTCATGTAAAATAGACGGAGCCAGGTTCCTTATATAAGTTATAAGCCAAGTTAAGGAAGTGTATTGTCTTTGTCTGATAACAAAGAAGGATATTTTGCAAGGCACATTGGTTTAATCCAAGTCTTATATGGTAGTATGTATATGTGCACTCTAAACAAGAAAGACAGGGAAGATTAAAAAATATTTTGTCTCTTAATTGCATTGAGCAAACTTTGACTGAAGTTGCTTGCTAGCACAAGGTTTAGAACAGGGCTTGGATTTGTGTTAAACTGGCTAACTAATGAAGCTAGTTTAAGAACCCATGGTTAGATGGTGCTATGGATGATGAATAAGACATGTTACATATTCTATCTGGCATCACAAGTATAAAGAATTACTATCTGATATTTGAGCAAGCTGGTTATACTCATGAGCCATGACATGTGGTAATAACATAAGAGAGTCTCCTATGTAGCAGTCCAAAGATTGTTATGTGAGATTTATGCTTGTCGTTTTATTCCAGTACTGTTAAATTGTGTTTTCTGTGAAGCATTTTGCCTCCAATATCTATTAAAAAAGATATGCAGCAAATGATCTACAATTTACCAAGTTTATTATCATATCTGATTGTAACATTATGGTCTGGTTGATTAGATTTTTGTAAAGTTGGAGTGCTAAAATATTTTTATAAATATTTCTAATAAAGGAATCTCCCAATTACAATCTGAGCAATCTTTTGCCAAATTACCTCTCATGCTGGGCCAATTTTGAATATGAGATGGGTGGCTTTGGGATTGAAAATATGAGACATTAATGAGTTTAAGGTGAGGTAGCACTTTTTGTTGAGAATGATCTCAGCAAAGTAATGAAGTGCATCAAACCAGGCCCAAACAAATACCATGTCTGATTGGAGATCATGATTAATTGGGAAAAATAAATGAGTGAGATCTTGCTATTTTTCTAATCAAATATTCAATATTCACAATAAATAAATGAATACAAACCATCCTTTCACTTTAGGCATCAGTTTTTCGCAATTTGAAGAGAAAGGGAAGGTAATGATAGTAATTATTCTCAATTGAAGAGCCATAAACATGCATGTGGCACTCTACAAAATGCAAGTGTTTTTCTTTTAGTTGTTCAGAGAATGTTATAATTTACTTTGGCTAGAAGTGGAAACAAAACCTGGGAAAGAGACAAGATGGAAATACAGCTTTTACACACTTTGTTATATAGGACTACATAAGTTAGTGATGTGTGGAAGATAGATATGGTTGGAACTATTTGCATAATTCATTGCAGTGTACAAGATTGGTTAGTTTATCTCTAAAGTTGTTTCTGGGTCAAGCACGTATGTTGTTGGCTTCAAATATTTTATCCTTGGTGATGGATCCAGTAGTGAGACTTAGAACATCAGAAATTTTAAATTCTATTCCCTGAACCAAGAAGACTCTTATGCATTGACACACTGATAACAAACACTCAAAGGCAAGGTTATTTTTATTCTTGGGGAATAAAAGGTTATGTATGCATTTAAAATTTTAATGTGAAAACAATTTGAGTCAGTATGGCCTGTGGGAATTTTTAGTTGAAGGTTAGTTTATGTCATCTGCTTTGAGTTCCTACTAAAATAGTTAACACATACAAATTGAGGGAATTTTCTCAAGAGGTGCACTGGATCACATTACTTTTTTCCACAGTTGCCAGTGTGCATGGGTAGGCTACAGGGGCAGGTACAAATACATGCTTCAAAACATTGGTGAAGCTGACTCCAGGGATGCACTTGTATATGTCTGTATATATGTATGCACACATATCGACAACCTCAAAATCTATAATGAACATTAATTTCATTGGATGTTGTAGCTGTAAGTTGTAACAATACACATCATTCTTGAATCACCATCCAAAGCACAGCTCCTATTTTATGCACAGGTAATAAGCTTGGCAATAATTTGATGATGTATACATGAGAGAGCATTTTTCATGTAAGAATTCCGTGTATGTGCCTGACTCAATTGTATGAGCAAAACAAGTTGCAAAGTCATTGACTTATTTTAGTAGAAAATCAAAATTTCAGCACCATAGCTTTTTTAGGCTGGAGCTAGTTGAAAGCACTAAGGAAAATGTGCTCTAATTCTGCCTGCATTAAAACTTCACTGTTATTAAGAAGTTAAGAGTAATACTACTTCCTTAAAAGTGATATTTATTATTTATTGAATGAACAACCGCCACCTTTCAGCTGTTGAGATGTAACTTGTAAGCAATGAACACACACAGAATCGAAATGAACATTTTGTTCTTTAATTTATTAGAAATTTCATCCATCATCTATTTGGTAGAAATACAAAGGCAAACCCAAATCCTTCTTCTGTTCTCACTTTTCAAACTAAAGTTACAACGCATACTCCATGTGTAACTTGAGTTTTGGCCCTTCGATGATCTTTCTTTCAAGGTGCAGGTCTCACTCTTCTTTTGCCAATTTCCTTCCTCCAATTTCCAAAAGCTCCTAGATTTCGGCTTAAACTTGAAATTCGGTAACAATAGTATGGTGTATGATGAGTTCAAAACTAACAACATTAATCACCATCCTACAACCAGTAATTGAGTTGACTAACTTCTGGCTTTAACAAACCTGTAACATTTGACTATCCTTTGTATGTAGAAGGTTATGAACAATTCAGCAATAGGCCTCAAACCGGGTTAAATAGGCCTTGACACTAGTTAAAGAGACATCAGCTATACCAAAAAGACCTCAACTGAATTGTCTTAAGTAGACCTTGTTTGGGTTATCTGACAGTTGACTTGGTGAAATTGTACTCAGTTGGGTTAAGATGTAGACCTTGAATTGAGTAAGATGATGTTCAAGAGATCTCAACCGGTTTACTAGACCTTTACTGGGATAAGATTTAAATTTTTAATACATCTTGAACTGGGTTAAACAGGCCTTGATTTGGGATAAAGATAGTGAAATAGGTTAAAGAGATCTCAGCTGGGATTGAGCCTGTTTAATCTGAGTTACTGGTTCAGGTACAGCCTACAGGTATGGGGGTTTGCCCTTTATGGACCCTGGGTTCAATACAGTGTGGGTGCATCCATTCTCCATACCAAAACAAAAGAGATTTGAAAAAAAAATAGGGTTGTTCTAAGGTTTTATTTTTTATTTTGATGTTCTCATTTAAAAGATTTTTTAAGTTTTTGTTTTTTAAAAGTTAAAGATAAAGGTGATAGGTTTGCACTTGTATTTTTAACCTGCTGTTAAACAACAAATGGGAGATGGAAACCTCCTGGATACAGCCCAGAAATATCCTGGATTTTCCTGTGTATGGCCTGGAAATATCCCAGGTTTGCACTGGGTATGCAGGACTCTGCTTGATAATGCCCCTGGTTCATCATTGAAATAGTCAGAATGTACGCAGGCAGAGGTCCATATGTGGGGAAAACCCAGCAAGGGCCAAAACAGCAGAACCCAGTAACTTTGAATAATCTTTGATCTGGGTTAAAACGACACTAACACTAACCAAAACTTGCTGAACAAGTACCAATTCCCAGATTAAAGTTAATGTGTACCCAATGTAATTGGCTGATAATTGTGCTGAATAAAACTTATTTTAAGTTTAACAGGCCTAAGCTGGGCTAAGATGCAATAAACCTTAAACTGGATTAAACAGATCTTGATCTGGGTTAAAGAGATCTCAACCTGGTAGGCAAAATCTTTATTGTACGTAAAAGCTTTCAAATCATAAATATATTATACTACACAATATGCAAACTCAGATAAGTAGCAGAAAATAATGAACTGATTTTGTAATGTCCCTTCATATTTTTTTATGGTTTTATACCCTTTTTCTATTTTCTATATTTTTTGAAATAAGACACAAACTGAAACAGCAAACTGAAAATTGAAAATAATGATGGAAAATACTTGATCAAACCCTCAAACACTTCATAAGCCAAATCTAAACCAAATTTTGATAAATTTAGTGGCTGGTACAAACCCTAGATCACTTCAAATGTTCAGATCAAATTCAAACATATATTTGGAAACCCCGAAAGTCTGATTTTATTGATTTTTGCAATGATTACAAGTTGGAAATTGCTCTGAAATCAAAATTAGATCTGAAATAACAATTTTCAACTCACATAGACCTTATTGGAGTGGTGTGGCTTGCTCATCCAGCTAGGTTAAGGGCTGTATGGACTGGTGCAGCAGTTGTATGACCAAACAAACTGTCTTTAACCCTCCTTGCTGCTGATGCAATGCAGATCAAACCCTGGAAATACAAATCAGATCTCAAAGTGCCAAATAAGCACGTATGGACTGTCTTCACAGCTAGTGCCTCCCAAACCAGCAATAAATATCTCATAAAATGATTTGCCACCTTTGAAAAATAATTTCTAAATTTTTATGCAGCTGGGCTACCTCCAAAAATAGTGCAAAAACACTCCAATGATGTTAACCAGCAGCTGGTATGACTATAGCAACTCAGATCCAGCCTCTCAGGATGCCCAAAAATTTGCCAAAAATCTGAAACTCAATAAATATAAACCATCAAATATGCGTTGGTGATGAAATGATGATTTTTGCTTGCCAAAAATACCGCAGTGGCACTGTAGCGACATTGTAGCAAAATCCAAATCCACCACAAATCAGCACAATGGTGATTCTCGGATGGAATCACCGAAGATTGGAAACAAGGGTTTTAATCCTCACAAACCTTGAACAAAGCAAGGGTTTTTGTTCTTGGATACCTTTGATTGAACAAACTACTCGAACTGAAAATTGGATGCAAAGAATAAGTTGAATGATTATGAAATGAGGAAAAATGCTCTTTTTATAGTTGTCTTTTTTGGGCCCTTCATTTATTTCGTTTTTCCTCTTAAGTATCAAAAATATTTTTAATATTTATTGTTAAAAAAACCACTTTTTTAATTTATTAAAATGATATTATTTAAGTTGCCCCCAAAATAAAAGTCACCGGGCCCAACTAAAAAAATATTATTAATTATTTTAATCCGAAAAAGGGGGCATGATAGATTTATTCCAAGAAAGATAACAGATATAGATCAACAGTTTATGCATCTAACATATCTTGACCATAAATTGCTAAATCTCTGATTTCCATTATGAACAAGAGTGTTCCAACTTTCTAATTTAACCCTAAAGAAGGAATTTAATTATATTTAAATCCACAAGTGACCAAAGTTGGTCAATGGGACTCAACAAACCCATTAGGTAAGAGCATATTCAAAGGTAGCTCCAATGGTTTGATTGTGATTTCCGTAGATACAAAACAACTAATTGTGCATTGCAATCATCTTCTTGAAGTAAATACCATGAAAATCAGCATCTTTGTTGGGGGCAGATCAAAATTAAGTGCAAATATTCATAATTATTAGTCTGATCATTTTGTGTGTGCCTACAATGATCACTTGCATTAATTCACCTCAATAGCTACATTGTAATTTCCCTGTAATTTCATTGGTAGACTTTCTATACTGTTTGCATTGCTTGGTTCAGTCTGTACTCATCTAGAAGGGAATCTTGTATCCAATTTCATCAAATGCAAGCAATTGAAATACTGATAGGATGATCAAAAGATAACAAATTCCATTGCTTGTTATTATACAAAAATGTCTCTCCACATCACTGGTGGCAATTCTAATGGCGAATACAGAGAATACACCATAAATATTTTCAAAACGTTGACAGAAGAATGGAGTTTCAAAACCAAGGATGTTTAGGCATGCCCACGAAAATTGTAAGATTTGAGAACACTGGCAGCTGTACTTACACTTCTTTTTCTCAAATCTGCAATATTTCTCTGCATGGTCAACATGTTCATTTTGATTTAAAAACTTGTTGATTGGATTGTATCTTCAATGGTCTCAATGCCTTAATCTAAATTTCTGATTGTTGTTGGCTTTTCATATTGGACTTGTCTAGTATATGTTTGGATGTCTATTGGGCACATTTAGTTCCTAGTTCTGCAAGTGTTGACTATTGTTTTTGCTAGCTTCTTCTGGGAAGTATTCTTATAGTTTTCAATAGAACAAACCCAAGGTAACCATGCAATCTTATATTTAACTATCAAATCTTTTGCCAACATTAATTAATTATCTCCACACACATCCACCTTGGAAACTCTAACCTGTTTATGAGCTTATTAACATTTTGACCACCACACTCTGCTTGAGAGTTGTAGAACAGAACCCATAGAGAAAAATGCAAACTTCTGGAGATCTTCATTAGCCAAGATTCATTAATTATCTATACACATATCCACCATAAAAACTCTAACCTGTTTATGAGCTTACTAGCATTTTGATGTCTAGACTCTACACACTGCATGAGAGTCATAGAACAGAAGATACAGAAAAAAATGTGAAGTTCCAGAGACCCCCCTTGGTTATAACTTGTGCTTTTGTGAACTGTTCTGGAAAATTTTCTCTTCCTCGGCCTATTAAGCTTCCATTGCAATAGTGAAAGATTGATTTCCTGAAGAGGATGTTTTGGTAGGAATTTTGCTTTCACAGGCTATTTTTTCTTTGGATCTGGCTGTAGATCCATATTGGATAACATTCCAATGATGCTAGAACATTGTGGGTAATCTTTTGCCATGGCTAGGGTACAAAACTAACGTGACATGGATGCTAAGGAATCAGCAGTGTCAATGATATTTCCTTTTTAACAAAAACCACATGCCTACTTTACGTATCAAATTTAAATATGAAAGCTGCACAAGATTTTACACCAACAGGAAATATTTTCTGATAACAAACTGCCTAACTAAATGGTTAGCCGGATCTACAATTTCTTTCCCATTCCAATAAAAATATGTTCCATGGCTTGGGAAAGAAAAACAAAGCATTCTTCATTCCATTGACTATCTACAACAATGAGTTCCAAATCTACAGATGTCCACAGCTTTAGTTAGCTTGGGAAAGAAAAACAAAGTATTCTTCATTCCATCGACTATCTACAACAATGAGTTCCAAATCTACACACATTCACAGCTTTAGTTAGCGGCTGATATCATCCATACTTCAGACACATGTAACTGCTGCATCACATTTAAACTAACTTGAACTCAGAAACTGTTACGTTCATACATATCATTGATTCCAAACAAAAAGCTCCTAAGGTGCATCATCATCACTATCGTTACCATATCTCTGCAATTCTTGTTTGGATATGCATTTGATTTTCAAGGTAACTTCTGGTTTAGCCAAAATTGGCTAGCTTTACATTATAGTTTCATCAGCTTGTTTTAATGTTTATGTGAGTGACTTGTAAGGTCATTAGCAATTCTTTTATAATGCGATGCTACTGTGTCCAATCAAGGAGCCTTTGTTTTTTCAGTTAAGGGGGTGTATTCCAAAGAATAAAATTTTATTCATAGTTAGCAAGTTTGTATCTTTTTAAGAAATTAAAAAATATGCAGATCTTTGAAACCAGAGGCTATCAAGGATCTTATTTTTCTAGTAATTCTTAGTCAATGAGTTTTTGGCTCCATTGGCACAATATCCCAGGGGCTTGATTATGTTCTCGTGTCTCATATTGCCCAAATTCTTCAGTTCATTCATTAATTTTGTTTCTCTAAATTCTGCATAATTTGTTTTACTATTGTTTGCCAGTCACTTCTAGTTCTTATAGTTTCTTAAAAGGCCAAAAGATATCCATTCAATGCAGACAGTATGCCATTGCACAAATTTTCCAACAAAACAAATCATAAGAAGAATATAAGTTCATAATCAATCAAGTATTATCTATCCTTGTCTTCATGTTTTTGCAAAATTGTATATAGTCAGATGCCTTCCCATGGTGTTGTGGCATAGCCAATCTCACATTTCTTTTTCTTTCCTTGCCTTAATATTTTCCCAAAATGTCCCATGGACAGTTGCATTGCTATAGTTTTGAGGCTTGAATGCTGTCTCTATCTGTGGTCAATATTTTTCACCAAATGCCTTTTTAAATTATGGATATTGCTTCATTCTATTCTTGTGTATCGCTCATGATAAGCTAGTAAGTTTGGCCCCAATTTGTGGGGAGGAAGCAAAAAGACTTGTATCCCGATGCTCCAGACAGTTTCCTTCCCTCCCTCTATCATGCAAATCACTAGATGCATACCTTTTCAAAAGGTTGAAGATCAAAATAGAGGTCTTAGCGGCCATTTATAGTTTTCATTTTCATTTTTTGACCAGTCACCTGCCTTATTTGCATAGAGTTTTGCCCCATTTTAGATTACATCCTGGCAACTGCTTTTAGCTATCTGATTTTAGTTGAACATTCCTGGTGTAAATTATATGCTATATGACATCTGAAGGCCATGAACTACTTCTAGCCAGTTTTTTGAGGGAAAATATATATCTTGACAGTCATGTAATTTGTGGTTTTTAACGGTAAATAGCTGTACTTTTCTTGTTTTAAACAGAAAAAGAAACTTGTTATGCAGAGGGGAAAGGAAACAAAAGACTTCTTCTCGGGCTGTTTCAGCCCCCTTCCTGCACTTACTGAGTTGATGTATCTTAATATCATTTCTAGTATGCAAAAATGTTATTTGGATAATGATACATTCCATTTGGGTTCCTTTTCACGTTTAGATATTGGTTTCCTTTGATGTTCAAATGCTGTAGATCCTTTTTCGGGAATATTAAAATGCAGTAAGTAGAAGATAAATAAAAATAAAATTTTCCTTAGTTCTAATAAAATTGAAAATTCAGATATTCAAATCCAATTTCAGAAGTTTTTAGATTTCAGTTGTGAGTTGCCATATTATTCAGGTCTTGGGACCTTACAAACGTGTTAGATACTATCGATCAGAATTGACTTTAAATTCAGATTTCATGGAAAATAATATGTGTTCCAAAATCTTACAATTTAATCTTTTCGTTGGATTTCAGCTGCCTAAAATAAACTTAATCTTACACAAAGATTGAACAATAAATATTGCTTAAAAAATGAGGGCAAGGAGTTGTTAGAAAGAAGACAACTGGTACTGGAGATTTTTTCCTAATATAATATTGAGATGTTATCCTTATTAATTAATTTAATAATTAAGAGAATTTATATATGGTTGATTATTAAATAACAAAGCAATATTATTTTTGCCTTCTAAGAAGGATTTAACCATGCATATGTGGGATAGAATAGTTTAAATGGCAATTCTATAAAAAATGGACTTCTTTAAGAAGGAACATTTTGATGAGAATAGTTTTGATGGATAAAATTGTGCTGCCAACTTTCCTATCTGCTAGCATGTGTTTGTGAAATGCATGAGGTAAGTTCATTTTCTCTTTTGGATGCTGGCTTATCAGGTTCTGGGATAACTGAACAGGAAAAGTTGATCTTGTTTACAGAAGTGTTAGTTCAACTTTGTATTGGCTGCAGGGAGCTATAGGATGGTTTGTGGCATTATATCTTTGTTCTTGTAACATTGTGTTCTTTGGCGTGAGAGAGATATAACTTTATAAGTATTTTCTCAGTTATCTTCTTGGTTTGAATGGGCAATAATTAAACAACTGGTTTGATTAAGCTCTTCACTCATTGAAGTGCCAAACTACTACAATGGAATTATTTGGGAGATCATATATAGTGAGATATGTAAATCCACTGATGCTCAGGAGAGGCATCTGTAGTTATTTGTGGATATTATGTTTAAGTAACAATTTCCAATAGACTAGGAGGCCAAAATAGGTCTCATACAAGGGGTATATGAAGTAAAATATACTAGTAACTTGAAGAAAATAGCTCAAGCTTTTGGCGACCCTAATTGGAAGTCCAAAAGAGATTCTGTAAGCTTAGAGAGACTCATCCAATGTGGCTAAATGACATCAGCTAGGCATGAGCTTGAAATTTGGCTAACATTGAGTTGGTCATTTCATTTTGTTACCAACAAGGGCGATTCCACATGTTTTGGATATTTTAAAACCTAGTATAAAGATATGGGTTTAGAATGCTATATATTTATTTTCTACATCTTGCCTGTGGTTAGATGTTGTCCTTTTAGACAAAAGGTTTGTTGCAATTCAAATAGATGCCAACTTGCCTGTGGTTAGATGTTGTCCTTTTGGACAAAATTTATCAGTTATTTACGTTTCTACAGTTTTCAAAATTCCAAAAGCTACCTGATTCTATCTGAGATTGACTTTCAGATAGATAAGAAGGAAGTTTGATCAGAATGAATCAAATTTTATATTTATGAGTGACCAGGATAAACATCAACAACTTTGAATTGGATTAGTTTCTCCTGAGCAGATTCTTGCCTGGTCTGAAAGAATATTTTACACAGTTTGAGCCCATTTTCAACTTTAAACATAACAGGTTGTTGAACCTTAAGGTGTTAGCCCAAGGATGCCACAAAAGTGAATTTTGTTTTTGAAATGCAAGTAAATCTTATCCTTTTTAGTAATTATTTGTCAGTACAAATCATATATATTTTGGTGGTTAACTATTAGGACCTCGGCCTATGATGAAGATCTTTGCAACACAGTTTGTATTGCACCAATGTCCTCAAATGAGAGTCCCTCAAATATCATATTGTAAAGGATATCTATAGAGGTAATGTTCCTCTGATTCTGTCTCCAAGGCACATGGATATAGATGTGATGGTCTCTTGGAAGATGCTAACTGTCCGAATAAAACAGTTGAGTGCAAACTTAAAGCTGATCCAGAGGAATTCTCATACCATAAGATAACTGCATCCTTTATTTCAAGACGATGACCACTGCAAGCTTTATGTCAAGATGTTGGTGTCTGCATTCTGTCTCAATAAAGTCAATGAGGGATTCTTGAAAAGGAATGTAGAAGTTGATGTTGTGGGGATTTTTGGTGTGGGGGCTCTCTTTCAATTCAATCCAAGTCACACTAAGGTAAATCTTACACATTTCTCGTGGAATACCTGTTTGTCTTATTAGAAAGAAATATACCTGTTCACAGAATTAGAGCATCATTGTGCACCAAAATAAATGTGACGAGGGCAGAATATCATGTAGATATGTCAATCTTTTGGACTGATTGTTAGTCATTTGTAAACCGTACCTTGGATCAGGCAGTGTGATAAGGTGTAGACTGGGAAAAACTCAAAGGTGCTTTGCCTCTTATCTTCATTGCAAGATCCCATGTCCCTTGATATGATATATTTGAAAGAATGTACAAGTTATATCCTGAATAAATTTTCATTTTGCATGGGCATTCTTGATATTAACAAGCTTGCCTTGCTTTTTTGTCCTCGACAGTTATTTTGTGGCAGCAACAGTCTTGCAATGCTTATGGAGCTTATCTCTAGCAGTCATTGATGGATATGCGTTGCTTGTGAAGCGCAGCCTACGGAATTCACTTGTCATCAGTCTCTTTGTTGTTGGTGATGGGGTAAGGGAACGCCTGACTGAGAAAAAAAGTTTACATCAAGTTGTGGTGGGTTCTGCTTAATTACTAGTTTATTGTTATTCACTTCATTGGGCAACCAAAATTTGTCATTGCAGGTTACTGGGACATTAACTTTTGCTGCTGCTTGTGCTTCTGCTGGTATTACTGTTCTTATTGGAAATGACTTGAGGCAGTGTGATCATAATCACTGTGCAAAATATGAAACTGCTACGGCTATGGCATTCTTGAGTTGGTTTATGGTCACACCATCTTTTCTTTTGACTTACTGGTTGTTAGCAACAAGGTAAATCTTTGGGTCATTTCATTGAGAATGACCACTTACCACTAAAAATGTTGGGATGGGAGCATTACCCAGCTTGAAAGACTAACAAAAACAATACCTTGTTGAGAAGATTTCTATTTCGAGATGTATCTGTTGGAAATTTTGATGTGCAAAATGTATTGAAAGCAATGTAGAAGTGCACTGTTCTTGTGCAAATTCCATAATTGTAAAGTTATATGCAGCACTGTTAAATTTCAAATGTAATTTGCAACACAGTGTAACATGTTTTTATTCATGATTACAATTTTTTATTAGGCCATCATTTGTCAGCGGTTTGTTTTCCATGCTAGTAACTGAGATCTGGGCCTATAAATTGTTCCTTCCATGTAAGAGCGAATGACATGTATATGATAGAAACTTTTGGCGGGAGTAGGGCTCTACTTCGGAACTAATCTGTTTCTAAGTAATCTGCAAAGAAAGATGCATTGGTTAATGTAGTTCTGTGATTTTGTTTGGTATGGGGTGAATAATTTTTATAAAAGTGGTAGCAGCGAAGTGATTCTCAGAGGAGCAAGATCTTGGAAGTAGATTTGAAATAAGTAGAAAACCCCTGCATGTATTTTAGTTTCTTTTCATCCATGATCCCAAAATCTTGCAAAAGCAATTACAAATTCTTTAACGTGCAATGACTATATCTGATGATACAATGGATTCGTAAATTGGACAAAGAGACATGGTTTGCATTATATTGTTTTTTCCATCTGTATATTTCCTTAAAAATGCATGGCTCCAATATTATCATCATTTTTTCAATGGTGATATTTTAGCTGTTACCTATGATATTAAAGCATTTGATTACTATTTATTTGTCGGTGAGTCTTCAGCAGCTCTATAGTACTGTTGTAGTATTTTACATATAAATTAGTTAGCCCCTGTATGTAATAGAGGATATTTACGTTTAAGGAGGCTTAACACTATATTAACTCACTTTGTATATGACTATTTCAAGCAGTTAATATTTTTCTGTTCTTTTGATTCTGCTCCTTTCTGTGTCTGTGTGACATAACACTGTAAGTGGTAAATTGATTCGCACCTTACCCTCTCAAGTCATGCTAGTTATTGGCTCATAAATTTTGTTATCGCAATGGGCCTATATTAGTTTACATATTTCATCTATAAGACGAGCATTCTATGGAAATGAAGCATATTCATTTGGAAAAATGTGATTAAGGTGCTGATGTTGATTTCAACAGTTAAAGGTCAGACAGGTCCATTTATGCATTTTAATATGTTGGCAGGTTGATTTCTATTTGAAAAATATTTCAAGTACACGCAGGTCAATTTCCATATGAATAAAATGATAAGGTGCGACTAATTGAATTTCAATTTGGAAAATGTAGTAAGGCATGGTCATCTGAATTTGCATTTGACACCATGATTGTCTACTGGATCTTAAAGAAGTGTTTCATGTATCTTGGCAGTGGTCGATGCTAAGGAGGTCATGGTAAGGATGACAACTTCTCGCACTTTTCCAAGTAGTCTTTTTCAAGGGTATGGCTGTTGTAGTAATTTTACCAAAACTGATGGGAGAATGGATGACTTTGAGGTAGTTTTATTGATTTTCTTCCTTGAAGGATCTGAAAGATGTCAAACTTGATGGCTGGTAACAATGTTTTTTTCCCCAAGGTTTACATTCAAGCTCTTGAATGCGTCAAGTCTAAAGGGCAACAGTAAAAGAACAAGATTGGCGAAACAAGGACTTTTTTACGAAGTTACAAGATTGACTTTTAGAACTTGAGTTTCTTGGTATATCTATATAAAGAAAACGAGTTTCTTGGTATATCTTTATAAAGAAAATGAGTTTCTTTTCAACTCTAGCTGCTTTTTAGTATGTCGAGGTGAGAAATTGTGATAACCTAAGACAAAACTGTAAATATGATTTTACATGAAAGGTTGTTGATGGCTTAAGCAGACCTTAGGGAAAGGGTGTACTCACATTTGTAAATGGGCCTCTGCTGTAGCAATTTTTATATAGATCCTTCAACAAATTTTTAATAGTGAAGAAATCATCCTTATGGCCCTTGAGATAATCATTAATTGACATTTGTAAATTGGGTGTTGTAGTTCGGTGTAGAAGTACAACAAAAATTATGTGTAGGGTTTTAAAAGGTCTTCAAGTTGTGTCTAGGGTTGTGTATTTAAAGACATTGTCAGAGTTCATTTTAATCATATTAACATAGAGATTGAATATCATTGAGAGCATTTATTCAAAATAAGACACACATTCTTATATTTGTCATACATTTACTAGGTTTAGTTATCAACTACTCTATTTACATCAATGCCTAACACCTTAGTAAACAATAACAGTAAGCTCATCTAACAAATTATCAATTACAATAATTGGAAACTTATATTTTATTATGTAGTTGTTGAGCTCTTAGTAATCAAAACACATATTCTAAGTGTAATATTTCTCATAGATCATTACCACTAGGGAGGAGTTAGAACTCTATATTGAAATGAGAGAAAAAATGAGATTGCTTTCAAATCAAAATTCAGTCATTCACATTACACAAAAAACTATTACATAGTTTTGGCTTTATAAGGCCATTATTCATGTATGAAACTAATTACGGGAATATAACTTCCAAAACCAAACTTATTTATTAAATTAACAATACCATGTTAATTTATTTAACTATTTATGTCAAGTACTAACTTCCAACACTCTAACTATTTCTAATAATACCCACCCTAGATATCTCCTAAACTATTATCTCAATCTCACTTTTCTACATATATGGGTACCTGTAGGGCTTAATATGGGTTGGTTGGCTCCCTAGTACTAGTTGAATGGTATGATCATCATCTCTTGTAGGAGGAATCCTTTTGACACCTCTCTAAAACCTATTGAGTTTTGTTGGCATTTCAATTTGTACCTTTGGAATGCGAATTAGAAACGGACAGCTATGCATAGATAAACTACTCTTCGATTTAGGTGGGGAAGCTCCCTCTTTGTTGATGTTGCTTAAAGAAAGTAAACTAAAACTAATTTGCCAATATTTTTTGTTCAGCTAAGAGCACAAGGTTATAAAACTCAAGCACCATAGTTGAGATTTTCTCTTTTAGAAGTTCAACTACGACTAAGCCTACTCTAATGACGTTTCTAACTACTCAAGTAAACACAGAGCTTGAGAGTTAGAAATGAACAAGAAATGATTCTTTGATATAAATACTTAAATAAACTTTCTTCCAAGGCACATCTATTATACTTTCAATGCAAGCTGAAATAGAGATCATATAAGCATAACACATAAAACGGAAACTTGAGATAGTAGATCAAAGCAAATGAGGCATAAGATTTCATTTTCTCAAATTTCAAGAAATAAAGATTACACTTCTGGGACAATAGGATTGTAGCAAAATAGGCTTACAACTTAGTGATCAACTAGAATACATTGACACAAGTAACACAAAGATTGAACAATAACTTGTAGCTAAAAGAGGCATACAAGCTTGCTCTTACACTAAGTGAACAATACTGAATAACAATTAGAAGACACTAGTAGGCCTAGGGTTTTGTTATCACAAACACGGGTAAAGAAAAATGGGCAAGGCTGCCCTTATTTATACACAAGCAGAGGAGTAGGGAACTCTAAAATCTCCTTTTACAACTAAGACTTGCCAACATGCAAACTTTATTTCTAAAACTAAAACAAGATAAGCATCTAACAACCTATGAAAGCAAAAAAAAGGGAAAGTGCCAACTATTACATCTTTATTCTTTTCTCTCTCAAAGAATGCATAAAAATGAGTCAAAAATAGAAAGAAAGCTTGGAGAAAGCTTAAATCTCAACCACATCCGCCAAAAAGCTCGAAATTGCCTCTCTATCAGGAGCGTTGATACTATCTATAGCCATATTTTGCTTTTCCAGGATTTCCTCGCCTTCTACAATTGAACTTAGAGAATCTTTGACCTCTTCAACTGCTTTATGAGTTCTATTCTTGAAAACATCATTGCCCCAAAAAATGACTCACTAATTGATAACTTGGTGGCTCTGCAACTTTATGTTTCTAACACTTCTCTTGATTTTTCAATGGAAGAGTATTGTACAACTTTTTTCTAACATTTGTCCTTTCGCTCATACCACACCCTTTCACATTTTTTGACTGAGATGATGATGTTTTCTCGCCATGGTGGTATTAAAAAAGTGCTTCTCAACATCGTCCGTTCTGATAATTATGATACAACACTTGTTTGGCTCTGAATTCTATAGGAGAATACTGCATGCTGAAAAATTTGAATTTTGATTGTAAACTCAACTATGCTCATACAAGTTTTGTACAAACCCTAAATTTAGCTCGCTGATTTTTCTTCTTCAAACGTATAGATTTTTCAAAAAAATCAGAGATATGGGTTTTGTGTAGAATTTCATTGCAAAGAGACCTAGATCGTCTAATTTTGAAAATTGTTGATGGTTGGTTGAAAAAACAAAAACCCTAAAATTTTAGGATTTTCCTAAAAAAGCTGAGAGCTGGGTTTTATGTAGAATTACGTTTTGTATGGACCTAGTTGATCATATTTTGAAAATTCTGAAGATTTCTTGGACATGTGAGAAAAAATAGGTTCTTGAAAATTGATTTTTTTTCCAAAGTTGTTGAGAATCATGAACTAAGCTAACCTAGATTGTTGAAAATTGAAAAAGATGACGCCCTCCTGAAAATTGATGCTTGAGAAAAATAAAGCATGAAAAAGGAAGCCTCTATGTGAGCTGATTTGGAAAATATGAAGAACTTTGAAAAATCTCGAAGTTTTAGCCTTCAAATCTTGAAATGAATAAAAATTTATGTTTCTCCTCTCTTGCCTTGGACGCCACCTACAAAAATTGTGAAGAATGAATGCAAAGGCATTCTTTAAATAGGTTTTTAGGTTGAAAATTGTTTTATTCTCAAGCTTTAAAACTTCTTGAAGCTAATCCCGAGCAGGTTCATTGGATGTGGACACTTTTTAGAAAGTTTCATGATGAAAACTTGAAAATTTGACTAAGGTATTGAGCCTTGGGCGCCTTTCTTGTCTAGGGGCGTTTTTCCTCTCCAGACTTAGCCAATTTTCTTGGAATTTCAACTTTTGTTTGAGTTTTGATCTCCAGTTTGATCTTGATTTCATAGAGCTCGGTGAATCTAGTGAATTGGCTGATGATCTCATGGTGGAGCTTGATTGAATCTGACGAGATTGTCCTTGAGGCAACTTTTGATAAAAAACATCATTTGACCCTTCAAAATGTTAGGTGCCCCTAGCTAGCTAGGGTGCCTAAGATCACCTGTGTTAGCCATTTTTTTGTTTTTCAATTTCTATGTTTTCTTTGATTTTCAGATGAATTCTTGTTTCTAGATGATTAGGAGGTCCGATGAACTGATGGCTGGACTTGTTGGATAACCTGCTGATTTTGAGGGGGGTCTTCTAGAAGTAATATTTCCTGAAAGCTGGATTTTGGGGGTTAAAAGCTTGGGTGCCCCTGGCTACCTGGGGCACCCAACTCTTCCAAAGTTAGAATTTATTTTGATATTTTCATCTTTGCTTTTGACTTTTTCAATTTGCACAATTTCATCCCCCTGTTCTGTCTTCAATATTCGGTGATTGACAACTTTGATGGATTTGTTGGTGATTATGTTGGAGAGTTGCTTCAAATTTGAAGATAATTTGCTGGAGGTGTCAAACCCTAATTCACTCATTTAAGTGTCCAAAATCTTGGGCGCCCCTGGCTACCTAGGGCATCCAACATCTCTAGATTTAACCATTTTTTGAGCATTTTCATCCTTCAAATTTGCACCTCATGTTATGTCCTCCATTTGATTTGGAATTGTGGTGACAGACGAATCTGATGATTAGGCTAGGATATACACTAGATAGCTAGTAGAATTCCGAAGATGGTGAGTACATTTGCAAACCCTAATCTATACATTAGGTCCTCCAAAAGGCTGAGCGCCCTTGGCTACTTGGGGCACCCAAAGTTCCTAGACTTAGAATATTTTTTGATATTTTCATGGTTTGCAATTTGCCACTCTGTTAAGACTTGTCCAATTGATCTAAGATTCCAGCCGACTAGTTGATCTGATGGTCTTGCTGATAGATCTGCTGCAGAGCTGGGAAGATTCTGAATAGGATGTCTTGGAGGCACAAGACCCTAACTTTGACATTTGATGCCTTGAAAAGCTAGGCTCCCCTGGCTACCTGGGGCGCCTATCATCACCAGAGATAGTTTTTATATCTCAATTTTCACTTTCTCTCTTGTTTTGCATTCACCACTTCATGCTTCAACTATCAAGATGGAAAATGGCTAAGGCACAGAATCCTGGGTGCCTAGATTGAGTTGGGGCGCCTGAACTTTCCAGACTTAGCCAAAAGTTTGCAATTTTCATGATTTCATAGCATCCCTCTTTGTTCTTCGTTCCTCGATCATCTTCTGCAGTTTCTTGATCTGTGCAATGCTTGAGACTCTGAATTTGATACTTGGCAATTGAGCAACCTCCATTAATGACCTTGGAGCTCCTAAAAAAGCTCCTAAAAAGCAGAATAGACCCACTAGGGCAAAATTGATCGTTTGACGATTCTGACTGGACCAACCTGATGAGGAAGTATTTTTAACCAATCAAAATCAGTTTGAGCCTTGAGAGCCAAACTTTCTATTTTTAGAAAATTTTGCCAATATCCATTTGAAAAGAAACCCAGAAAAACCAAAAAGAAAAAGTTCTATTTTTAGAAAGTTTATAAACATAGAAAATTTCCTAAAATTTAGGGCTGAAAAATTGAGATCTGGGTTTTGTAGACAAGGCCGCTTTGAGCAAACCCAAATCATTAGATATTGAAAAATTTAAGTTTTTGACTCTAATGCAAGACATGCAAATTCCCAATTTTGACTTTTTTTGACAATTTTAATAAGACTTTTGACCATTTCTTTAAAATGCCTAAGTGTAGCAAAAATTTTAATTTGGGGTACAACAAGTTTTTATCTATAATTTCTTGTAGATCTAGTGGTGAAGAAGCCTTTGATTGATGTGCTTCTAATACAAAAATTTTGGTTCATAAGAAGCCTTTAATTGATGTGCTTCTAATACAAAAAAATTGGTTGATAAATTCAACCACTTGACTATTAAATATCTTTTGTATTTAACTTGAGGTTATCACTTGAGGAGACTTTGCACACAAAATTATTAATTCCACTATCCTAACCTTTGCTTAAAAATGTATGAATAGCTCTCAAAAGTTCATCTCAATTGTTTTTAAGGTAAAGAGATGTTTATGGATTTGTCGTGTATATTTTTTGATTGATGTTTCAGATCACACTCAGTGATCCATCATTAGGAAGAGGAATGTGAAGTAAGGGGCTGAAGACGTGTGCTTAAATAGAAGATGTAGGTTGTAGAGGACTTAGACAAAAAATAAGAGATTTTAAGAAAAAAAATTGATCAAAAGATTAATAACTAAGGAAAAGAACGTAAGATAGAAAATAACAAAGCTAATAAACAAATGATAAAAAATGCTTGAAAGATTGAAAATTGAAATTATCAAGAAAAGGAAATGAAAGAAAATTAGAAATAAAAGAGATGCAAGAGGAAAACACAAAGATTATGAATCAAACTAGAAAATAAAAATAAAAATAAAAAGAAGATTTAAATATTTTGGGTGTACTCCATGTCTCCATTTCTAAATTTTAATGTTAGATTCTATACTTGAGTTTCTTTTGCACATTTATTTGCCTACTTTGGGTTTGTACTTTTAGTGGTTTATATGTTGTCCATCCCACTTGTATGCTTCATATTGATAAATCATAGTCATAGACACACCTCACCCTTCATCCTAAACAAACATGCTACATTTTCCACCACCATTCATGACAAATGATAATATCCCCCTTTAACATAGGGTCTTTTAAGTAACATCTCGACATACAATAGTTATTTGTCTTTAAGTATGTCGCTTTAACATGTTACATCTAGGGCTCGTGATAATACACCTTGTTTGACTATTCATGATGTTAGATATAACAATTGTTGATGGTATTTTTAGCACTGCAACAAATTAGACAGAATACAAGTATCCTATCTCTCTTGGAAGGTAAATTTCTATTAGCAAGCCTCAAAAAACAACTCCAAGGTCTCTAGTGTTAGGTCTTGACAATGCAACAAACAACTCAATGATAATGTGAAAATGCTGGTAATCACAAGGGGCCTTACAAATTAAATGCTAGAAGCTTCAAATTTCATCAAATGTAACAATAGTGGTGATTCTTTGTGAATCTTGCTCTATCAATAATTTTAAAGAAATAGCAAAAGTAGGGTTTAAGATAGATATCTAATCTAAAACCTAAGATCAATTTGTGCAAACAACAGAGTGTTCAAGATGGACCAATCTTCCAGAACCAATCCTTGCTTAACCAAGAGTAATTCCACAGTATCACAAAGATAGTGCAATCTCCAAAGGAATCAAAATATTTTTAAATTGTAAATATTCAAACATACATTCAAACATTCACAATTGAACTTGAGTGCAATATAGAGTAGGCCCATACTAACTTTACACATCAATCTACAATCAACATATCACTAAAAGTATGGACCAAAGATTCCTCAACACCTCAAACACTATATCATGAACGCAATGAACTGCAACTAGCTCTAAGATTAACCATAAAATGCTTACTCAAAAGAACTGATAATAAATGAGAAGCACAAGAACCATGCATAGATGAAATAAAACAAAGAACACCAAAAGGAAATGTCTTCATTTGTATTCACTTCACCAATAACTTGCAACAATTCAAGTTTCTCAAGTACAACAACATGAACTTCTAGCAACTATTAATTATTCACTATTAACCTCACAAATGAGGTAGAGGCCTCTATTTATAGAACCTTTTATAACATGTCAGCCTAGGAGGGAATTAAATTAGGTTTTTACAATAGGTCGGCTAGATAGGTTAGCCTTGATACTCTTTAACCACCCTAATTCAATTTACAATAAAATAATACATAGGTCGGCCTCAAAAGGAAATTTTATAATTAAATAAAGTCTTGGCACAAAAATCTAAGCATGGCCGACTTGTATCTTTGACGAACTCGATGTAGAAGGAAAATTCTTCAAGGAAGCTAGGTTGGGTCGTCCTCCCTATCCTTATCTTCTTCATTTCTAGAAAGTTCTTTAACTTTTTAAAGCATGTCTTCTAGGTCGGCTAGGTCTGGGACTGGGACAAACTTTATTCTTAACTTAATTATTTTTAATTGTTCTTCATACTTGGTCAAAGCCTTTTCCCATTCTGTTTGTAACCCTTGATATTTATCCAGGTTAGAGATGTAGATAGCTTCATCCTCAAGTTGGTCCTTGACAATCAACCCATTATCAGTTGGAAAATATACTTCATGCCACCATTTCTACAATTGATTAACATTCAATTCTTTTTCCCAAACTTCCTTCTTCCAATGACAATCTCCAAAAATGCAACATAGCTATCAAATATTTCCTTTACTTTACCCCGGATCTTTGATATCTTCTTTAGTGCTTTCATCATGAGCTCCTTTATGAAATTCCATTGACCTGCCTATATCATCTGATGTAAAGATATTCTTTTTAATTAGCTCTTCCTTGGGAGTCTATAATTTTCTTTAGCTCAATAATGGTGGCATCATCCACTTTTTGACAATATGCTGTGAATTGAGATGTGTCCTCCAGAGATGATGCAATCTTCTCATAAGTGTGTAATATCTTCTCAATCATTGCATCTCCTCTTTTTCTCACACTATCAAGCCATTCTTGAATGACCTACGAGGATATCCTCATCCTTTCAATCTCAAAAACTGCCTCTTTTTATAATAAACCTTTAGAGAATGAATTTCCTTCACCAAACTGAGTTTGTAGAGGCTTGATCAAGTGTTGGACATATCTTTGTACCTCCATTAATTGTCTTTGCGGCTCCTCCTTGGCTTGTGTTTCACTGTCTAATCTCTTCAATATGGTTTGCACCAATTCTTGGAGGTCTTCCTTTTCTTGCTCTTTTGTAGTGGGGCCAAGATTAATAGTTTGTACTTTGTAGTTTGAAGGTTTGACCTCATCCTTGTATTATGTGGACAACCCTGTTATTGAATTCTCTCTTGTGAGCTTAGAGACTGTCCTAGGATTCTTCCTCTCTTTAGGCTGACCCCAACTAGTTAGGAACTTGTCCCAATCAGGAGTCTCCTCTTCAACAATGATTTGTTTAGGCTTCAATATCTCCTTTAGCCAATTAGGAACATCAAACTCTGCTTCCTCCTGAGAAATATTTTGTTCTTGCTGGTTGTTAGAGGGATCATCCTCAATGTCTTCTTTGTCTTGGTCAGTTTCATATGTATTATGTTTTTCTCCATCTTTTTCCTTTGTATCAAATACATTTACATGCTCTTTGACAGTAGAGTGAGAAGGAATCTCCTCAGTAACTTTTGATGTTGCATGTTTACTTTGTACCTCTGGAATATCTTCTTCCAACTGCCTCGTGAAAGCATCCAGTTCTCCACTCTTGGGTGTAGGAACATCTTCATCTTCCTCCTCTTCTTCAGTATTCTTGGAGATATGCTATTCTTCATGGACAACCTCTTCATCTATTGACACATTTTGGAAAGGAGAGGTGGGAGGAGTGTTATTTCCTGTAATTGTTCTCTTTGTTTCTTTTGGAGCATCATCAGTAGGTGCCTCTTCAGTATCCTTTTTATGTTCACTTGCCATTTCACTGACATTTTCTGTAAGAGGAGCCTTCTGTTTTGGAGAATTTCTTCTGACATACACTTGTGGCTTCTCCCTAGAACTTTCCACATTGACAACCTTAGTTTGTGCCACACTCTCTTCAATAACCGTAGCCTTTTTGGATTTGGATTTAGCTATCTTTTGGCCCTTAGTGACAAGTTTCCTCTTAGAAGATTGTGATCCTTCAGTTCCTTCTTCAGTAATCTCTTTTGAAGGCCTCCTCTCCTTGGAAATAGGTTGCCTCTTAGGCTCCTTATCTTTTTCCTTGGCTCCTAGTCCTCTTAATTACAAATTTGGTTTCTTCTGTATCCTCGGCCTCATAGGTTCAGTAATATCATCTTTAGTAGTTTATGTTTCTTCTTTAGAATGAGATTCAAGGTCTCCCATCAAGTCATAGGTGAATTTTGTGCCAGTTGCCTCTAAATCCAAAATCTTGTGCTTCACCCATAGCTTAGAGTACTTTAACACTGGAGCAATGAGTAGATTTAAATCAACTTCCTCCTCTTTTGACCAATTGACAATAGGAAGTGGCTTGTCTTTGTATTGTTCATAGTCATGGTACTACATATGATATTCTTCATCATCTACTTGGTCAGGAACATTGACTATCTTGTGAAGTCTGATCAATCTCAAGGACAACATAGAGCATTTTCTTCTAATCACTTCAAATTCATCTCGACAGTTAGCCCAATAATGTTCAATATGATCTTTATGCTTAAACTCTATGCTAGCCATCTTCTATGCAACACCATAGGGATCAAAGTTCCGTCTATCTAAATGTGAGTATAAATGGAAATTAACCATCTCCTTATTTGAATGATGAGCACTCTGAATAGAAGGACAAGCCTCCATACCTCCAATCCTTAGAGGAAACTCACCTCCAAAACCTATTTTATGCATATATTCTTCAAGACAATGTCAAATGCAACTAACTGCCTTGTCACCTCCAACAATATGAGTTTTTTAGTGGGGTACCTTGGAATTATGACATGCACTTGGGGTGACCGACTTGCTCTGATGTACAAGAACTTTGGAAATTAGATAAACTAGTAACCATACTTCTTGATCAAATCCATAGCATTAGGTGAAATTTTGACATGAAGAGCATCTTGCAACAATCTTGTAATGTACATTTAAAAAGCATCATTGACCCTCCTATAATTGGAAGTATTAAATTGAAATTGAGGGTACACATCACAAATTTTGTCCTTCCCTAGGACTCCCTTGTAGACTTTATTTTTTCTCTCCAAGCACCATTCATAATTTCTAGAGCCCTAGGAGGATCTTTCTAATAAAACTCCTCAGCCTCTATATTTATCTTTACTAGCTTTTGATGGGAACCAATATTGAATGTTCTAGTGATAAAATATTCAGTCAAGTTTGCTATAATCCTTCCTCGAGGGCCAACAATTACCCTTTTATCTGAATCATAGTGTTCAGAACATTCCATAACAAGCTTTGGGCATTGAATAGAAGGTAGAAATCTAACAGCTTGAGTTAACCCCGTGTGAGTTAGAACCTTGGTAAGAGGAGTTTGTGCATCACCAAACATTCTCTGCTTAAAGTCATCATAGTCCACATGACCCATGTTGGTATCTCCTATTTTCCCCCATGCTGAATGAATCTTTGACTCTAGCTTTATGCCCTTGAAATAATACTACATCTTCTCTTCTCTGGTTAGAGGTCCTTCCTTGACTGGTTTAGTTGACTTTGCTTTAGACTCTGCACCTTTACTAGATTCACCCTGTATCTATTAAGAAGAGACTATAATTACTATAATGTTAAGGAAAACATCAATTTCATCATTTGAATGGATAGTCAAAATGCATATACAACATAAAGTAATTTTCTAATATCTACCAAGATTCCTAAAATAAAGCATGGAACCCTTAAAAATACTTCTTAAGCAAAAACCTCAGGTTTATCCACCTCTCACAAATTTTAGCGATGAAAACATTTTCGGGGAATCCACCCTCAAGCATATTTCACAAAGGTTTGGAGGCTTGGGAGAATCCCTTGCGGGTAGATTTTAGCAAACACTAATTACCTGATCAAAGCTTGGTTCCCAAACATTTCCCAACAATAAGAAGGCCCACCATTTAATGATTTCAAGACTCAACCTTCAATCACCAATTGCATTTACAACTTTGGGAATTTTCATCCATCAAGGATTCAGGGAAATCCGGGGTTGAGGGATTTTTGCGAAGGAATCAACTCTCGGGGAATCCCTAATTTGACGGATTGCATGAAGGACATAGAGCTCGGGGAAATTCGTAGAGGACAGATTTTAGCAAAGGAAACGACTGTCAAATTTCTTCTGCAGGGGCAGATTTTTATGAAGTTTCTTCTTATCATTTGTTCCTTAGAATCACAAACTGTTGACATTTTCCCCATTCACGATTTGGCTTAAATTTGAAATCTATTGCTCCTAAGACGGGATTGGATTTGAATGCAAAAAATATCATAAAAATGCAGAACAACTTTGATGCTCAACTTACTATAAATGATCCAATCACAATCAACCCCTCCAAATGAAAACTAGCGTTCGAGGGTGGCTAGGTTTCATTATTTCAACTCACATATTCAGGGAATCAATAAATCAAACTCTTAAGCATGGATGTACATCTCATGGGTGATAAACACAACTTGAATCCAAAACCCTAACCTCATCAAAAACATAGGTGCCCAAATACAATCTTAACTGCAAAACTTGAAGAAACCTAGTTTAGGAATGATGCCCTAATTTGCTTAAATTTAAAATGAAGACTAAAGCAATAAAATTTTGAGGGAAAGTCAATGTTGATTGACCAAAAGGAATTCACCATTAACAACATCAAACACAAAAAATAAAGAAAACTCAAAATTAAATGGTGATATCAAATGGAAGCAATGCCCAAAAAAACACACCATTAAGCAATCAAAAGAGGAATCAAGAAACTTCATTGAAAACATAAGAAATTGTGTAAACCCTACCTGTAAGCCTATAAATAATGGTGAAATTCTCACTTGGAAACCCTAACCGGTACAACAAGTGCAATATCAACTCCAAATTCATACCTCCAACAAATGCAAGAACACCTCCAAAGCTCTCTCCAAATGCACACAACTCAAAATGAATATCAAATGACAAAACAAGAGTATAAATTGACCCCCAAGAATAGTAATAAATAGCAAGTACGATGAATGCAAAAATAATAAATGCATTGATAAGATCACTCTCCAAACTTTGGGGATTCGAGGCCATGACAGATTCGGGAAAATATGAGCATCAAGGATTTTAGCGAATGCTCAGACACCTAGGGAATCCATGAGAATGCGAATTTAGCAAAGGTCCAGTCCATCGGGAAAATTCATTGGGGACGGATTTGTTGGATGTTGTGGATGTGTTGCTAATATGTGGTTGTCATTGATGTCAACACTATTAGCATTTGGTGTATTAAAGGCTGTATATGTCGAGGATATTGAGAAAATTGTAAAAGAAAGTGTTCCAAGTTCTCAATGGAACTATGCAGGTCATGAAGGCATCTTGTTCTTTACGTTGAAGATCAGCTACTATGGAATAAAGGGTTTATTCTTGAGAGTATCTAGATCATCTACCAGAAGTTTTAGATGTCCATGTATAGATTTGATCATGTTGTGGTCTGACAGTGTTTCTGTGGTCTCTGTCAGTGTTCCTGAGTGAAGTTTGTGTGATTTTGGAAATCTCAGTTGCTGTGGATGTTTCTCTATTGTTTCATGATGTTTTTGGATGTCTCTAGATCATTCTCTATCTGTGTATGTTCAATTTTTCATGTTCTTGGCCGACATGATGATGGTAGCGTGTTGTGGATCTTCAAGGTGAAATTAATTGAAGTATTTTTGTGTTGGAGATATTAATTTTGGTCTCCACTATGTTGTGGCCAACCTTGGTGGATTCACATTAAAAAAATATTTGTAAATTTGGGCCGACATTTCAAATATTTTTTATTTTCCTAGCCGACTAAGTTGATGAAATCTCATGTAGCGAATATATAAGAGCGATTTCTTAATCGGTGCAAAGTGTACTTCTTGTGCTGGGTGTGCTCCTATGTGTGTATGTGCAAATATCATTTGATTGCAGAGCATAGTGTGAAGAAGATTGAGCGAAGTGTGAAGTAGTTTGAGTAAAAAGAGGAGTATTTTGTGCTTAATTGGAACTATAATTAGGCTTGTGCAGAAGCTAATTTTTCCAGTTCATACTCTCCGGATTTTAATCCTATTATGTACTGTTGGGCAGTGAGCCCCTTTTGTAATTGAGTAGTGAGCTTTAAATAGTGTTCCTGAATGCATGTGCATTCCCCTTTATTGATTTCATTATACTTTTAACATGGTATAATCTTGTGGACTAACATCCACCATGGTTTTTCCCCTAATAGGGTTTCCACGTAAAAATATTGGTGTTCTCTGTTTCTCTGATGTGTTAATTATTTATGGTTAATTGCTTATTCATCAGATCTGAGATTAAGTAAAGTAAATTTTGAAAAGTTTATTATTTTGTGACAATTGATTCACCCCCCTCTTAGTTGTCTATCCTTATTTTTCCAATAGGATTGTCGTGAACATTCATTCCTTTGGGAAAATTCGGCAGGGGCAGAATTTTGTGAAACTCCTTAAAACTTGCATAATTTGAGACCTTAGTGAATTTTTCACAAGATCCTCATACTCAAGGCATCATCAAAGATTGAAATGTTGCAAAATAAAGCACCTAAGGTGTAGATGGAACCATGAAACTCAACCAAGTGAAGTGAATCAAAATGAGCAACAAAAACAGAAAAGAGGGTACCCGCCTCAAGTGGGGTGTGTGTGCAAAAATTGCACAACAATGATAATATCCCCGTGTATCTCATCTAGCCCCTTCCGTATATCAATTGATTCATGGTCTATTGATTATGTCTCTAGCGAGAGCCTTATATATTTGGTTTAGTGATGAACATCTTTAATCTTCTCTTTCACATGAAATTGTCATGATACACGATATTTTTAATGTATATCTTTCAACAAATTGTTAAACACAGGTGTCAAATTCCTCACAAATTATATTAATTGAGCCAATTTTAAAGGCATTTAGTGGGAATGAAGATGCAATCTTATATTTAAGATCATTTTTAATTTCATATAATGATCATATAAATGATGATACATTAATGAATGCATTTAGATATACTTTGGTTAACATGAAAAGACGATGATTTGAATTATGACATGATTATTATACATCATTTTATGTTTTATTAAATACTTTTATAGATTACTTTACTTTTGGCTCTAGAAGATTTTTGTCTAGTGATTTTAATCTATCAAGCTTTTGTAGTGATAGAACATTCTAGGTGAAGGATTAATTTTGCATCATTCAAAAATATTTGTTTTGAGTTTGTTTGTCCTTTATAAGTTTTCTTAGCTATAGTCATTCTATTATTTTTGTTCTTTTAAAATTTTTTATTGTAATATTTATTTAGAGCACAAAATCCAATAGATAATAATTCTACTAAGTTGTAACATTAATTCATTAGAGTGTCTTTAAATTGTAATAAAAATATCATAAGGGTGCGCTTAGTAGGTCCACATATTTGTTTAAGTGTTTGTTGTGAATTAATATAATGTAACTTATTACACCTACTTACTGAAGGCCTAAATGAGTTGTGTGCCACACTTGAATTTGAAATCAACTAATAATGTAATATATAGTATTATTGATACTTGGGAGGTTTGAGGTTAAGACAAGCAGTTTCAAAGCTTACTTCTTGTTGTATTCATTATAAAAGGGGCATTTACATGTTTCACATGAAGTGTTCAATTCCAAGGTGCAATCATGTGAGCAATCATTTAACATTGGGCCCATGATACTTAGCTCATGTGCATAGGGCAATGTCTTATATTTTTTAAGCAGTACAAAAATATTACATCATCTCTCTATATAAACATTAACATTTTACATAGAGAGGGAGATGACCATTGATGCAATTGGAATAACAAGATTCTAGAAGATTACATAGAGTACCAAATAAAATATCAACTTCTAATTTTGTATTTTTGAAGACACACAATTGTTTGTGTTTGTGTTTGATTGTATTTCAAGATTGAATATTTTGATTGTAATCCCTAGTGGCATAATCCATCAATATTTTTTTAATGGATTAATAAAACATTGTTCTACATATTTCTTGTGTGATATGAACATTGTGTGTGTGTTTTTTAATTCAATTGTGTCATTTTGAGGGAGATCTCTATTAGACGACATGGTTGGATAATCCTTAATTGGATATTTTATTCATGATTGTAGCAAGTGGTATAAAAGCAATAAAAGGAAAGCAAATATATTTTTTAATACTAAATGTTGGGTATAAGATATTAAGAAAATATGATTGTAAACATATCACCAAAATGGTAGGTTGATTGTGGTAGATGCAAGCTAGAATGCCACCATAAGGAGTGATTAGTGAACAAGGCGTTGCTAACTTTGTATGAAGAATGAAACAAATATTTATGAAAAATGTCTAAATAAAATTATATGTTATTAAAAAAAAAGATGTCATACATCTATAAATGATGAAAGTGATGAAGAAATTAAAAGAGGAAATAAACAAGTTGTTGAACCAATTGCAAAAGATGAATAAGATCAAGATCAATGATGTTAAAAGGTTTTTTTAATTGTTTGTAAGAAATCTAGAATTGATGTTCCTAGTTATGATGGTTGTTTAAATCCTAAAGAGCTAAAATTGATTGATTGATTGATAAAATAATACTTTACATATGAGGAACTCTTAGATTTTGAAAGGGTGGAGTATGCTAAGACAAAATTGAAACATCTTGTTGCATTATGGTAGAAAGAAGTACAATTAGAGAGAAGTATAAGAGGAAAGGAAAAGATTGAAAGATGTACTTAGATGGTGTTAAAATTGAAAGCTTAGTTTATCCCAATAGATTATCAATTAGATTTGTTGAAGAAATTACAAAATTTGAGATAGATAGATATGAATGTGAAGGATTATATTGGACAATTTTAGAAGTTGATAAATAGGAATGGTCATCATGAAGTGGATAAAAAATGTAGCAATATATTTTAATGATTTGAAAGGATTTATAAAGAAGTTCATATAATGAGGATGTAATCAATTGAAGATGCATATTAGTTTGTCCTAAAGGCACATGAAAAGTTGACAACTTCAAATGAAGCAAAATAGGAAAAAAGAAGATTGAATATATTTTAGAGTGGAATAAATCAAAGCAATAATAGGGCATAGTCATGAAGATTCAAAAACAAAAGAAAGTCATAATTATTACCACAATGATAAATTCAATAGATACTAATGAGGTAGAGATAAATTTAGTAGAGGAGGTGTCCAAAGATCATTCCATGACACTTGTTTCAAGTGTGGAGATGGTGGACATAGGGCATTTGAGTTTCCCTAATCACAAGGAAGTAACATTAGAATAACTAAAGGAACTATAAGAGCTATACATATAGGTGGAGAATTGGTTGGATCACCTATAGTCAAAAGGATGAACCAAAAGAGGTGACTCATTGTTAATGAAAATATTCTTGAAGCTTGATAATGAGGATATAGAGGAATTAGTGCAAATAAGGATTTTGTTTAGAACCATCTAAAAGATTAAAAGTAAATTTTGTAAAGTCACAATTAATAGCGGATGTACTTGTGCGAACCCCAGTCCTAGTACCTGCAAAATAACAAGAATAAACAAGTTAAACAAGAGATTGCAAGCTAAAAAAAAGGATTCCCCATGAAATCCATTTACAACTTCAAATTAGGAAAGAAAACAACAAAGAACACAATGAAACAAAGAAATAGATTCAATCCTAATTTAAATGTGCAAACTCATTTTCCCATGGGGGAATTGGTGCCAATTTGATGTGAAAATTGGCCCTTTCCCAATTCCTAAGATGCAAGCTTGATATGTTGATGGAGATTGATCCACTTTGATAGTGAAGAATGAGAGCTCCAAGCCAAAATCTGCAAAAAACCTAGCTAAGAACTCAAGATTGATGGATGGAAATGGCTAAATATTTTAGCATAATAACTTTGCATAATTTGTGGATGATCAAATGAGGATATGAGCTCTTTATTTATAGAATGCCAAGATGGATGAATGTTCAAATCTGAGCAATGTGGGACTAACATTCATCCAATGGCATGATGCCACTTGTCAATCTATGAATGGATGAAGGATGTGCAAAATTTGGGGATTGTGCCAATAAATGCATATTTTTGAATTTCAAATTTGTTGAAATGACTTGTAAGAGGGAAGGGAAATTGCAATAAATGCCACTTGGCTCAAAGAAAAGGACATGTAAGATGGAGTTATTGCCTTGTTGGATGTACATGTTGACTTGAAATTTTTGAATTCAAATTGAGAGAATATTCCAAAAGATGCCTTGTGAGGAAAATGGAGATTTAATAAATGAATTAAATCTATTTTCATGTGCAACTTGCAAAATCTAGAGGATGGGACATGAGATGAGATTAAATTAATCAAGGGTTAATTAATTTAATAGATGTTAGATGATGTGACTTTTTTGACTCAAATTTATGGATTTATTTAAATCAAATAAGAGAGGAATATGATGAGAGATTAATTAAATAAGGATTTTGATTTATTTAATTAAAAGAGATAGTGTTAGATTAAATCAAATAAAGTTTTAATTTATTTAATTTAATGGATAGACTTTAGAGATTTAATCAAATAAAATTAATTATTTAATTAAATAGGGATAATTAGATCATATGGATTGATTTAATTAACAAAGAAACTGATTTAATTAGATAAAATGATTTATTCAATTAAGAAAGGAATATTGATGAATTTAATCAAATAAGGAGATTTGATTAAATGGTTAGGCCGAGGGATGATTCAGGAAGAAATGATGTTAGTAGGTCGGGATCAAGTGCATAATGTCAATCAATATATTTTACGTGTCTACAGTACTAATAATATTTTTTCAAGTTAAATGGACGATAAGTTGAAGCTAGAGAAGTTGGAATATCTAGGTCCACACATAATTTCATGGTTGTAGAAGGATCATAAGAAATTAGTGAGTATACAATGTTTGGTCAACTTCAAGGTATGATCATATTATGACGAAGTATTGTGTGTGTTATATCTATGGATGTTTGCCATTTATCGTTGGGAAGACCATAGTAGTATGATAGAAAAATGATTCATAATGGTATAAAAAATACATATACTTGATTAAAGGAGGTGAGAAACATATGCTTACTCCTTTGAAAGAGAAGGGAAATTAAGTAAATAGTAAGAATAAATTTTCAATAGTTGCCAAGATATGTGGTAGTGTAGATGAAGGAGATGAGCCATATATTGAAATTTCAGAGTTACTAAATGAGAAAAATAATATAGATTTTTATAATAGAGAGGGATACATTCTTGCTTTGGAGTCGGTCGACAGTTTCTGACAGTTGGTGGCCCAACCATGGGCCTATGATTAGGGGTTAGTAGATCCAGGAACGACCTAGGCCTATAGGGATTGTTTTTGGCCTCCTCTTCGATTGACGATTCTAGGTGCAATTCTGGATCTGCGGAGAGTCAAAGGCAGAGGGGGAGGATGAGGACGAAGAGTTGATATTCGACAGGACCCGCCATTTGTGCCTCCAATCCAGCCGGTTCAGGCAAACATGCACATGCAGGACTAGTAGCAGGTGCCACTAGTTCCACCACCACGAGTTTAGGGTGAGGATCAACCTCATGTGTAGCCACGGGTATAGCCATGGGTACAGTTAGCAGGACAGGCGGATGCTCAAGATTTGCTAATTGTGCAGCTATAGGCCCAGGTCCAGGCCATGACTACCAAGAGAGATCAGGCGAGGGCTGAGAGAGAGCAGCTCAGAGTTGAGAGAGATCGGGTTTTACAATAGAGATAGGCTGCAGAGCTACAGGCAGCTACAAAGCTAGGCAAGAGACAACAGCTAGAGAGCATGGCAGCCTCCTCCTCCCAGGGTATTGTGTTAGTTCGATCCTATAGGGATGTTGTCCGAGAGGTAGAGTATTATCAACAGTTTTATCACGAGGCCGTACCTAGAGCAGAGCGGGTCCCAAAGTATTCAGAGTGGGCCAGCCACAGACCAACAGAGGGTAATGGTGAAAGGGGCGAGGGCAGCATTCATAGGGACTGAGCTTGATCGAGATGTTATGATACTTTTTGTGCTTTATGGGCTCATTTTTGATAGCTTGATGGGCCTTTTGTACTAATTGACATATATGTATAGTGATCTGATTTATTATTTGTACTATGATAGTTGCGTTATTGATATATATGAGCCGATGATGATTTTGATGTGATGCGATGTGTTCTCTTTATTTATGCATGTATGGTTCTACTACTTCTATATGTTATGGATGCATTTATTTCTAATGATGTATGCATTATGATTATGACTAACAGATCTATATTATGTTACCTTATGATATGCAGATGTATTTATGTGATGTGCAATGATGTTGTCTATATGACGATCTATTTATGTTGATGCAAATGGGATAATCTAATATGTGATATGGATTGTAATATGTAAAATGATATGATCTATGGTGTACCTGCAAAATGATATATGTGACTCATTTTTATGGATGCATATACACTTTGTCTGTAATAAATTTTGTACATTTATGCTTATGTGGGATGATTTATGCAATGAATGATTTATGATGTTATTTATGAGATGATACGGATGATGTGATATGAATGCAATGGTCGTGATATGATGCAAATGAAATGGTATAATGTAAATGAGATGGTTTTATGAGATGCTTAGAATAACAAATGCTTTTATCCTAAACATATTAAATGATGATGTATGTGATGCATTAAATATGCAATGATATGTTAATGCAAAGTGATATGATGTAATGATATGTTAATGCAAAGTGATATGATGTAATGATATGTTAATATGAATGTATTGTGGTGAGATTATGTCATGATGCTATGCAAGTGTAGACATCTAAATTTAATCACTCCCATATGATTAAATTTACTTCCTTTTCGTCTATCATATTAAATATTAATTTATTAAATTAATATTACACCTTGTCTCATATCTGTAAAGTATTTTAATAACTAAATACTTTATCTTTCACCTTCTTCCTCTCTAAATTAAATAAATACACCAATTTATTTAATTTAGTCATTTTTGACCCTTTTGATTTAAAATCAATTTAAAATTCTTCATTCTCTCTCTCCTTGTCACACTCTCCATGATCTTACTCTAATATGAATTAATTTAATTAATTCATGATTATGATGTGCATCCTCTTAATCAAAGATTAATGTCACATCCTCCTACATTTTCCACTTGCCTCTAATCTTCCATTAATTATTCTAATAAAATATTTGCACAACCTTAACCAAGGTCATTAGCCATATTTAGCACCACCTTTTTAGTCAACCTTCGCATTTATCTCTTTTTAGCATTGACCCTCTTTCCCATGTGAATTTTTAATTCACATTTATTTATCCTAGATTCTTCTCTTCCCTAGGTGAATTTTTAATTCACATTCTATCTTCCAAGGCTTCTAAAACTTGGGACTTGTCACATCATCCACATGTGACCAAGTCCCACCTTTTTGGAGCTCACCTTTTATCCTTTAGACTCTCCTAAGAATGTGAATTTTTAATTCACATTTATTTCTCCAACCACCTCTCCTTTTCCCATGGAGATTTTTGAGGAATTCCAAAATTCTTCAAATGTCCCTTTCACTCTCACTCGGGGACAAGAAATTCCTTTTAGAGGAAATCTTCTCACTCTCCAAGGTACTTGGAAGGTACTTGTCCTTCCTCCACCTCATGTACCTTTTGGCCACCTCACTTACACCTCATCTCCTCTTACCCACTTCACCATCCACATGTCAAGATGTGAGGGCTTGTGAGTTCTCAACCCACCATAGCCCTTCATCTTGACTTTGTTGGATGAATCTCAATCGTTGAATTCTCTAGAGAATTCAAATTCTCTTGTAAATACCCCCTCCTTAAGGTCATTTTCAACACTTTTTCATTTGAACAACCTTATGCTGTCAATTTGTATTCTCAAGCATTCACTATCATTTAACCATCCACTTTTATTATCTTACATATTCAATCTTGCATCTAGCTACACCAAAAAGCCATCCAAGGAGCACACAAATTTATCTAAATCAAGGGCCAACCAAAGAGTCTTCAACAAAAAGGAAGGTATAATCGATTTGCATTTTATTTCATCTATTTTCCTTGTTTTATCACTCTTTAGGCCAATCATTGAAGTGTTCTTAGTGTTTTTCCACTTGCATTTTAAGATATTTTGCATACTAAAATAGGGTAAAACTCCAAGGTACACATTTATGGCACGCCTGGTGGGACCCACAAACGGGTTCTTGCATTTAACCTTCATTTTAGCTAAGTATTTTGCAGAAAAAATCGCAGAAAGGCGGAAGCACCCTTTGTTTTACCGTAGAAAGGCAGAAGTACCCCTGTTTTACCGTAGAAAGGTGGAAGTGCCCTCTGTTTTACCGCAGAAAGGCGGAAGCGCCCTCTGTTTTACCGTAAAAAGGCGGAAGCGCCCTCTGTTTTACCACAGAAAGGCAGATGCGCCCTCTTGTCTGTTGCAGAAAAGGCGGTCACGCCCTATATCTAAAAATTTGATTTTTTTTCTAACAGTTTGCTCCATTTAGGTGTATACGTCATTTTTCTTAGAAGATCTTTTCTAACACTTTCTTGCAGTAGGGCATATAACTTTTCTTTTTCAAAAATCTGATAAAGTTTCCTGTAGAGGGGCGGATACGCCCTTTCATTTTGAAAGGCTCTTTTCCTTTAACATTTTACTACAGAAAGGTGGAAGCACCCTCTATTTTATCACAGAAGGTGGAAGTGCCCTTGTTTTACCACAAAAAGGCGGAAGTGCCCCTGATTTTTCTGCAGAAAGGCGGAAGCACCCCTGATTTACTGTAGAAAGGCGGAAGCGCCCTTGATTTTGCCACAGAAAGGCGGAAGCGCCCCAAAACAACACAGTTTGGAATTATATTATGGTGTAATTGACCAAGAACGAAGGATAAGATAGCTAACATTTGCTTGCAGGGCCATCTATTTGATCAAATTTTTGAAAAATTATCCTTGTTGTTTGAACATAGTCTAATTAAGGGGAAGTAACCTTTATTGCTTGCTGTGCTTGTCTATTATTGTATCACCCAAGGGGGCATTAATTTGTTTTCACTTTCCCCTTGCACTTCGTGTGAGCCTAGGGAGTAGTTGGAAATGGTTAGTGTCTTCTTTCTAGTGGAACCTGCTTGAGGATTTTATCACCCCAAGGGACGATTCCAACAACGCGTACCGGCGGGGTATATAAAGGGGGGAGAATGAAAAATGTACCCCAATCCAGTCACGTCGTAATTGGTGGAGCGTTGAAGCTATGGTGATACCTAGATAGACGTGAAGAGTTGGTCTGAGCCTTTCAGTATCTCGCTGTGGTTCCCAACTCACACTTGTGACGCACTGGTGTTCACGGTTGTGCCTCATATACCAAAAGTATATCGAGGACTTCCTAGAATCTTTGTGCATCCTAGATTAAGACCTTTCCTAGCCATACCCTTAACATTAATCATAGGATTGTGCTTGCTTGAAGTGTTTTCTTGTGAAAAACCTGTGAAATCTTTAAAACATTGGCTTTATTTTATCATTTTGAGTCCTTGCCATAGCCATTGCCATCAAAACTAAGCTCTGATTTATCACAGAAAGGAGGAAGCACCCCTTATTTTACTGTAGAAAGGTGGAAGTGCCCCTGATTTTTCCACAGAAAGGCGGAAGCGCCCCTTGCTTTTCTGTAGAAAAGAGGAAGCGCCCCTGATTTACTGCAGAAAGGTGGAAGCGCCCCTGATTTTTCTGCAGAAAGGTGGAAGCGTTCTTGATTTACAGCAAAAAGGTGAAAGCGCCCTTGATTTACTGTAGAAAGGTGGAAGCGCCCCTAATTTACTGCAAAAAGGAGGAAGCGCCTCTAATTTACTGCAGAAAGCTGACTACGCCCCTTTAACTTCCTGGGGCCATCATTTACAAACCGTACGTCAAATCAACTTCATTTAAAAACCAAAGTTGCTTAGTTTTCAAGCTCTATCTAGTGGTACCTTCCATTTCCTCCTATCAAGAATTTGACCATCCTGGTGCGGCCACACCCCGCATTGCAGGGTGGACACACCCCTAACTTCCCGGGGCCATCACTTACAAACCGTACGTCGAATCGACTTCGTCCAAAAACTAAAGTTTCTTAGTTTTTCAAGCTCTATCAAGTGGTACCTTCCATTTACTCATATCAAGAATTTGACCATCCTGAGGCGGCCACACCCTGCATCACGGGGTGGACACGCCCCTAACTTCCTGGGGCCATCATTTACAAATCGTACGTCGAATTGACTTCGTCCAAAAACTGAAGTTGCTTAGTTTTTCAAGATCTATCTAGTGGTACCTTCCATTTCCTCTTATCAAGAATTTTACTATCTCAGGGCGGCCACGCCCTGTATCGAGGGGTGGACATGCCCCTAACTTCCCGGGGCCATCATTTACAAACCGTACGTCGAATCGACTTTGTCCAAAAACCAAAATTGCTCAATTTTTTGAGCTCTATCTAGTGGTACATTCCATTCCCTCCTATCAAGAATTTGACCATCCCAGGCTGGCCACGCCCCGCATTGCGGGGTGGACACACCCCTAACTTCCTAGGGCTGTCATTTACAAACCATACGTCGAATCAACTTTGGTCAAAAACCAAAATTGCTCAATTTGTTGAGCTCTATCTAGTGGTAGCTTTTTTTTTCCTATCTAATCAAACCAATCCATTCCTCTAATCAAATACATACAATCATCTAATCAATCCAAGCACACCAATCCTATCAAATTCATCCAATCACAATTATCCAATCAACATCATCTAATCATTTTATCCTATCCAATTAAACTGATCTAGTACTTTAATCAAATTCATCAAATCATCTACCTGATCCAATCATCCATCTACCGAATCCCATCAAAATCAAAATCAATCCCATCACATCATCCAATCATCCTAATCATCATCATGAATCCTCATCCTCCATCAATATTAGTCAAGGGAAACCCTAATTACGTTGACGACAATAACGAAAGTCTTGTTGATCAAGAGGTATATGACATAGATCCCCTTGACACTATCATATCTAGTAAGCTTTCTCCACCCACTTTCCAAAATCGAATTACTCCTATAAGCTATCCCGTTATGTCTTCATCCATGCCTAATCATGCTCCTTATGCCACATTTGACAATGGATATCTAGTATCTTCTTCATCCCCACATTTTTCATGTCCTTCATCTACATCATCCTCTTATACAACATCTACATCCTCTTATCCTAATTTTCCATCCTAATACTCCTATTACAATTCCCCATCCATGTCCCCCTATCATAATCCTCTTTCCCAATCTTCCCATACTAATCTTACATCCACACCCTTTTACCTTAATCCTACATCCACATATCCTAATCCACCATCCCAATACCCTTATTATAATCCATCCCCCACATCCTCTTGTCCCACTACACCACCTATATCCTCTTGTCCTGATCCACAATCCATGTCCCCCTATCTTAATTCACCACTCCAATATCCTTACCTTAACCCTCCATCCAATCCTAGTCCTCCATCTACTCCTAGTCCTCCATCCAATCCCATTCATCCATCTAATTCTAGTCCTCCATCCAATCCTAATCCCCCATCTACTCATAGTCCTACATTCAATCCCTTTTCTCCATCTAACCCTAGTCCACCAATCCATAATCCCTCATCCATTTCTACCACCCTAGCCAAGCCAACCATATGCAAGTCTCTCATTTCAGAAGTTCTCCAAGGACTCATTACAAAGAAGCCATCCCCAACTCCACATCTTGAAGTCATGGAACCATGCCATCTAGCTCCATCATCCATGGTCACTAGTGATGAGACCCTTCTCCATACCACACCTATTATTGATGTTACCACCCCTAGTACTGCTCAAACCATTGAAACCATTGAACCCACTAAATCCATTAAACCCCCATCTCCTACTCCAAGAACCACCGAATCCATCGAAGACACCCAATTCCAATCCACTTCCTCTACTCCTAGATATACCCAAATCCAATCCACTCCTCCCACCCCTAGTAGCACCAAAACCCATTCCAATGAACCTCATGAATCTTCCATCCCTCCATCTTCCCCACTTGAAGAGTCCCAACAAGACTGTTACCATGCCTCCTGCACACGATGAGTCACACCAAGAGTCTAATCCAAAGCATGCCAGCATATTCCCTTCTCTAGATCAAGATCCTACCATCCCATCTAGTCCACCTCAAGATCACAGTCCCCCATCCATTCCATCCAATGATCCTCTTATCATTCAAGCTTCCACTGCTCCAACTCCATCTCCATCGCATGAGCCTACTACCACAAATCTAGATCCTATCATGGCCCCTACTCCCTCTCCTGATGTTGCTATCCCATCATCTCCTTCTCATGATCCCCCATCATCGCTTAAAAATGCTATCCCCACACCACTTGCATATCCCCTTGGTCCTCTCACATTCCTCCACGGTGGTCTCCTCGTAGAAGAAAAACAAAGCATATACACCAACCCTTCTCTTCCACCTAATAATGAACTTGCATCATTCTTCCAGAATAACAAAAATCCTGTGCTAGATTGAATACTCAAGAGAATGAACTATTAAGGAAAAGGTTTAGGCCTTCATGAGCAAGGTATTATAGAGCCCATCCAAGCTAAAAAAACATTTGTATCTGCAAGGTCTTGGATGTACTACTCACGACTTGCAATCCAAAAATGTTGGTACAACCTCTAGACGTCCTCAACAAGCCTTTTCCAAAAGAAATGTCAGCTCTTCCCATCACTCCACCAGACCATATGCTGCCATCCCTCCTCCTCCATTGTATCACCTCAAAAAAACCATCCATATTTCTCCTTCATCTGCTCCATCCATTTTGGGTCCTTACATCCCTCCATCCACCATCTCCCACCCTTCATCTACTCCATCCATCTTGGGTTCTTATATCCCTCCACCCACTATGATTGCTTTCGGTCTATATATCCCAAGATCACCTCCTCCATCTCATCCTTTCATCCATCCAACACCTATCCATCTCATCCATCATAAACATCCCTCTCACATATCCTATAATCAGGATCAACAAAGGCACATACCTAAACATCCTCCATCTACACATAACCTTCATAATTATACCTCCATCACTCCAAATCATCCATCTCCTCACACCCATCCCATTGCTACTAAAAGCACTTTGGCTGTTAAAGAAAAAATGCATAAATCCAAGCATCCACATGAATCTACGGTTCCCCATGTCCCCTCCAAAGGACATGGTGAAGAGAAGAAAAATCTAAATCTACATCAAATTCGTAGGCCACAAAGAGCCACCAAAGCAAATATCAAAACAATGTGGATCCCAAAGAAAAAAGATGCAATGCCATCACATGAAAAATCTATAAGAACATCCAAAGTCATAATCCAAAAGCTAATCATACACCCCTTTCATCTCCTAAGTCTGTTTTGGGTCCTTATGTCTCAAAATTCACCATTCCATCTCCTCCATTATCCCCACATTCTCCATCCCTTAATCCTATTATATTTTCATATCCACCACCACATGTGCCAATGTTGGTCCTGAACACATCTCCCCATCACATATCCACCCCATCATTCTATCCATACCCTTTCCAGCATCCCATCCATTATCCCATGTATCAACCCCATCAAATCCCTCTAATTCATCCTCATGCATAATCCATTTATCCTAATAAGGTTGTACCAACATCCAACAGTCACTTCAAACATGGGCTATTAACACCTTGATCCTTATCACATGTCTTCTAAATCTACTTATCCACTTTCTTATCCTTACCCATCTCTTCCTACATGACATCCAAAAATAAATTAAAAAATTAAAAAAAATAATAATAATAAAATAAAATAAAATAGTAAAGAAATAATCCATCCAATGGTGAAAACTTGGCAAACAAGCACCTTGGATAAATACCATGATGAAAAACTCCTGCAAACAAAGGCCATGCATAACTCCCCATTTGCACTTGGGGCAACTTCCTCGATATGCATTCCCTCCATCCGCTATGCTTCCAGCTATGCACCCGTCTTTCTGTTATCCATCCTCTTCATGAATCCCCCCCATCCCCACCTATCTTCCGCATCCTACCATCATATCACATTTATCTCTCATTCCCTCCAATCCTTCTTGTGATCTTGATCAAAATAGGGGCACCTATCTATGCATGCTTTGGACACCTATTGGTATACATTCCCTTCATCCATGCTCTATCATATTCCTTAGTCACCCATCCTATCCTCATCTAGTTATCTCCTTTATCTTCCCATCCACTTGTCTTCTATCCCTCATGCCTCCTCATATACGACATATCTAGAGTGGGGGCATCTGCTTCCTTTGTGACATAGTCCTTGGAGACCTCCCTTCATCTCCCTATCCATCTATCATAGCATCCCTTCCATCTCCCCATCCTTATCTTTGTATCCATCTATCCTAGCATCCATTTCATCTCCAAATCCTTCTGTCCCTATCCATCTATCACATCATCCCTTCCATCTCTCCATCCTCATCTTCATATCCATCTATCCTAGCATCCCTTTCATCTCCCAATCCTTATATTCCCATCCATCCAAACAATCCCTCCCATCCCCCATCCCTATATCTCTATCCATTCTTTCATCTTTATCCTCATCTCATCTCACAATCTCTTGTCATTGGTATCTGGCTATAGGCCTCCTCCCATGCAACCCAATGAAATTTATCTCATCGTCATCACCCCTGCTTCTCTTGCACATCTTTCCAATCCCCTATCACTTTTCATCACTCATCTATCTATCATATCATCCTCCCAAGTCATTTTAATGCTTTGGATAACTATCCCATCCCTGAGCTTTATGTGATCACCATCATCCTATCTAATCCAATAGGTCTATCCTATCTTGTCGTATCGGTCCCATCTTTTTATCCACTTATCCTATCATCTTATCATCCTTTATCCATTATTTTCCTTTGGTCTTGTCAAACTACATTGCCCCTGCGCTTTCACGTAGGCAAGGTTGATCATTTGATCCACCCCCGGGGTTCCATCATCGATCTTCATTGTCTACTTTGTTCTTCTATCATCTATCATCGGTCATTCTGTTTTGTCCATCTTCTCCTCTATCATCTAGTGTCAGTCTTTCTGCTTTCTCTGTACACTCCTATATCATCTATCATTAGTCTCGGCTTTTGTCTCTCTATTCCTTGTCATCTGTCATCATCATTCATCATCCTTTTTCTACTTTTATCCATGGTCAGTCGACAGCCTTTTACCAAACTACGAGGGCTCTGCATTTTCACATAGGCAAGGCTAATCTTTGATCAACCCTCAAGCCCCTAGGTCTTTAGGTTGTGTTAGTCTCATGTCTTGTCTCCCTTGTGTCATGTCATCAAGCTATGCCCTTATCTAGCTGGTTCTTAACAAACAAGATCCACTTGTATCAAAAAATCCAATTAGTTTTGAATATCCTACATCATATCGATCTTTTAGCTTAGTATCCATCATCGGTCTCAATAGGATGCATCCTTCCTAATAGAACTCATCAATCCCATCTATCCCCTTGATCCTATGGCAAAGGATATTTGAAATTGATTGCGATCTTTTGATGCTTTTGGCTTTTGTTTATCATTTGAGCTCCCTATCATCACTTGTCAAGACTGCCATAATCCATCATATTATGGCATATTTTGATTGGTCCACATAGGGGCATATCTTGATCTTTTGTTTGATTGTGTCCTCTTGGTTGTCCCACGTAGTACCCACCAAGATCCCCGAGGTCTTGTGTTATGTTGGGGCATCCTTTTGTGCTTGTGGATATCTCAATACTTGGCCCGACTGGTCGCGCCCACAAAAGGATATGAAAATCATGGCAAAACATATCCTGGGAATTAGACATTCCAATAGGTGACTAATACCTCTTCATGGACGTTCATTTACTTGTCAAACCAGGGAACGTAAACTTTAAATGGAGCGGCACAATATATGCACTAAGAACCAGTTTTAGTCACAATCTACTGAAAAATACACTTGGAAAGAAATTTCTATCTATGCAATAACGTAAAGTTCTCTTAACTCAATCATAGACTAACCAAAGTGGAAATCGTAATAGATACAGTTGAAGGACAAACTATAAACTGGCCTTATGCTGCAGGAAAAAACACAGGGATGGATTCCTGATGTTGCAGAAATAGTATAAGACTGAGCTTGTGCTAAAACTTCTAAAATGAAATCTAACTTGAATTAACAAAAGATAAACAACTACGCTCCTAAAGATACTTACTAAGTGGGCCCCCTTAGCAAGCATCAACTAATTGACATAGAATATTGTGCTAAGATCTCCATCAACTTTAATTCATTATGTGAAATCATTTACATTGACTGTTCTGCTTCTGAAAACTAACAAAAACTCTGATTCATATTATATCTCTAACTCTTACATAATCTGCTTTTCTATCTATCTTTCTATCTCCTTCTCTAATCTTGTTCACCTGTGCAGGAGGAACACTTATTTTTAAAACAAGAGAACAACTAACTAACTAACTCAACAGAGAAAGACGTGGATATGAAATGTATCCCGAAATTGAGGAACAGACTCATAAATGAGTTATTCATTCAACTCGATCCAAAAAGAATCTAGCACTCCACTCTTTCCAGATTAAATGTCATTTAAAATACTTCTCAATTGTTTTGGTCAAAGAGTCTTTGCCAGAGCTTCCTCGAAGTCATGCAGGAAATGGACTTTACTGCAAGGCCGAGATTGGATGCACTTGACTCAATCATACTTTCTTCAACAACCTGTGAAACACAAGGTAACAAATGTGAAAGAAAAGGTGCATGACACATACACAATATCCATTCATTAATCACATATTTAAATCTATTTCATCATTCAAAAACTACATGTGCTATACCAGTCATTTGGGAAGTCAACAAGGTAATAAATACAGACATGTCAATATGATCGGCTAAAGGAATGTGAAAGTGTATTGCTATAGGATATCCCCCAATAAAAAGGTTTCAAGGCAGTTAAATAACCATAATCAACAGAAGTAAAGGTATTAAAAGTACACCATGATATCCAGATGATGAGCATATTTTGAGCTCATCATTTTGCCCCCTACTTAACCCAATGTTGGTCCTCTAGCATTAAAATTCCTGGTGGTCTCTCTAAAATCAGTGGCTGAGGAATGACCCTGAAATGGAACTCCAAATTTGTAACAAAAGCCTCTATAACTCTGCCATCCTTCATACCTACGGGCTTCTATGTCTTCATTAAGTTTTGTAGCCTGATAGGAATAAAGGGACCACATTAGCATAGGAGGTCTAAATGTTAATGGCAACCACAATCCAAACCTCTTTTGGAGTCCTAGCTGTATGTATTTTCTTGACCGTTTAAGAGCTAATGTAAAATTTAGTGGACTGTGAGGTTCAGACTTTCTTAACCCAATAGTTAATCTTTTCCACCTCTTTTCAACTCTAGAGTATGACAGTCTCCAAAATGAGTATGATTGTTCCTGAAATTCATCATATACCTGTCTCCTGAGATCAAATATTTTCACTCTGGCTGTATCATTATTAAAACCATATGCCAAAGTAAGCCAGGTTTTCAGCATTGTGTGGGGGTTTGAACTCTTAGAACGCAAAGGAACATGCTCATTCCTTTTGACTTCATAGGTTTCCCATTTCCTGCCATAATTTGCTTCATTTGCTGCCCAAGACATAAGTGATCTCAAATGGATATCGCCAATATACAGAAGAGGAGTCCACTCTGTTTCAAATGGAATTAAGAAGCAATGAAGGTAAAATTCACACAAAGAATTTCTGAGCCAATTAGGGGCTGCCTAATATGCATCATAAAACTCTTTAGCATTGTGAAGAATAGGATCCTGATTTCTGGAAATTCTCATTAGTTGGAACCACAAAAACTATTCTTTGAGGCACAGAGCATAAAATCTGGGTGGTTGTCTACATTCCATAATTTGATCAGTTACCTTCAACATTTCATCCATCTTTTCTTTTAACTCCTGAATTTCTAGTTTCTGCTCTTCAATTTTCTTTTTCAGTTTCTTCTTTTCCTCCTCCCAAAGACTCTGTTGCATTTCAGTCTCAACCAGGTGGCAGAAAGTTAGGGTTTGTAATGTAATTGGTTTCCATGTAGCTTTGACATATTCTAAAAATTCAATTAAAAATGTTTTCTTATAAACAACAATGGCTTGAAAAGTTGCAGGGGGAATTGAGGCTTCATTGACCACTTCCAATGGTTCAGTATGTTCTTCCTCTTGCTGTAGGAAAAATTCCTATCGCTGTAGTGGAGAAGACTGTGCTTCCTCTGAAATATGTATAGCCACAGGAGCCAAGTCATCAAGACTTAGTACTCCCCTTTCATTATGCTCAACTTCCCTTGTATCAACTTGTTCTTCTTCAAGAATAACAAATGAACTCTGTGCAACACTTTCAGACATATTCTGAGAAACATCAGGTTTAGACTCAACAGATTCTTCTAAAATTATAATAACCTCAGGTTGAGGTAAAATAAGGGATAATTTACATTGTGTTCTTGTAGAAACTCTTCTTGGCAGTGTTGTGGCCGCAGGAGGTGTTCTCGCAGCCTTCCTCTTTTTGAATTGCCTAGAAGGTTCTGCCTTGTCAGAGGATGATGGTGAACTGGTGACAACAACAGGTGTTGCTATAGGAGACAATGCTGCAGGGGAAGAAGTTGCAGGAGAAGAATGTTGCCTTTTTTGAGAAGGGGGGTCGGATTCTAGAATTTGCTCAACCCCAGATGACTCTCTGACCTTAGTTTTTCCTCTCTCTCGTACTGGCAACCCTAGTTTGCACCCGGGCAGAGGACTCTAGTGTGAGAGCTGCAAGACCAGGTGCTACAGGAGCAGATGATGCTTGCCCTGTTCTTCTACTAGTGGATGCTATTTCTTCTTTCTTTTTTCGAGGTCGTGGGGTAAGTGCTCTAGGGGGTTCTAGTCATTGCAGGCTCTTCTGGGCAACAAATTCTTCCTATGAAAGAGGTGATACATCTCTCAAAGAGTGTGCAATCAACAATTTTATGAGGCCATAGTGAGCAATAGAATTATCTTTCCCCTGTTGGGTTCCATGGGCACATTGTTCTAGAAAGTTTAACAAAAATTTCAAAACATTAACAACTAATCTATGCCTCATATGACTTAGCAATTTGAAGTGGTAAGAATGCAGGTAGGAGAAATGACCTTCACAAGTTAAATACCTGATTATGAAAGAAGCGTATTCTGGGTATGGACGAGGCAATGACACTCGCTTGCATCCCTGCTTTGAGACCTCCAAAGGTCCATTAGTGGGTATTAAAAATTCTGCCCTTGCAGAGGTAGCATCCGAAGAAAATGAATTTCTTCAATTTACCATAAGGATCCATCCTAGGTCGAGTAGTGTGAAGCCTAGGTTGTATTCAATAATCTCCTTTTTTGAATATTCTACACATTGGGTAGCTATGAAGGTGTACATTTTATACCCAATGTGAGGGGATATGGTATCCTAATGCTTGTCACTGAGGAGAGTATGCAAATTCTACAATTTCCTAGAAACTTCTAGTAGGATCAGTCATTCATTTGGGTATCAGGGAAATTTGTATGGCCTTTCGAAGAAGCCCTCTATTCAAATGTAAGTAAAATTTGGGAATTGTATAAATAGAAACCCAAACCTATGGATGAATGCACGAGCAGTATGTGTGACTCTCCTCTCAAAATCCCCTCTGAGGAGTCTAATAATATGCCCAATGAAGGCATCATTCACCCTGTAGTAATCCTTATTGAAAATTTGATACTACAGGTGTGGGTGCTTGTCATATAATTTCAATTCCCTTCCTGGAGTTGGGATCTAGGTAACAAATAAACCTCTATAGTGAAATGGCTCAACCAGGAGATATACCAAATAATAATTCATATAGAACTAAGAGGTCTTCTTGACTATGAGGAACTACTGATGCAAGTTACCACTGATCATTTTGGCCCAATGAAACTTACTTTTCCCTCTGATAATCTCCTCAATGAAATAAAATATCCAATCTTGAAAGTAAGCAATAGTGGGAATGCCCATGAATTTTCTCAACAAGGTTACTAGGTCATGATAATCTTCATAAAATTTGCTTCTAAACAATTCTTGTTGCACCTTGTTAGCGCTTCCCCTCTTCTCCTTCCACTAGTACTGGTTAATCAACTTTTTGCATTTTAGAGAGTCGGCCTTCCATTTTTTTTAGCGTATTCCTTCATTGTGTCTTCCATGGGTTCAAATGTAGGGATGAAAAATGTTTCTCCTATGGACCTAGTAGACAAGTTGACCAACACCCTACCCTCATGATTAATGATCCTTCTACTTTCTACCTAATAGGCTTCACTGCAAGCCATTATCAGTTCTAGGGTTACAAGAGTGGGTGGGAAGCCGACTATCTTGGACAAACCACTCATTCTGATTTTCCTGGCATTGTGTGTGGTTTGGTTGATGATGACCCTCTATTTAAATTTGTCTATGTGAACCTGTTGGAGGTTGATATTTTTTATTGTGTCCCAGGCAGTAGTGACCTTGCAGGTGACTTCTACTCCCTATAATTAACACTTCATTTTATCTTTATCCTCTTTTCCTCTTGGGCTATTGGTAGGATCCTCCCCTTTATCTTTCTCTGTGGATGCTCCCTATGATCCTACAGCTGATTCCATAAATCTTGAAAATAGAGACACGACAAGTACATTCACATGAAAAGCAAGGGGAGTGTTAGTGAAATCTAAAAAATAGATGTTAGATCAAGTAAATCACTACAAGAGATCATAAAATCCATTAAAATTCTTGATTCGACTCTCGTTTGGGGAAGATAGGGCAATGCTAGACCAGGGATGCAGGTTTCCCTAGGTTGGTTGTTGTCTGAAGAAGGTAACACAAAAACAACACAGAAGGTGCAGCAACCCACATGCGGCCACCCATAGCAAGATTCTCACACCTCTAATTCAAGGGCCCACCAAGGTGTTAAGGCATTGGGTACATGGGTTAATCATTTATGAAGTTTCAAAGGTGCTAGTTTGATCATTTTCGCATGCGGGTTCAAAGGGCATGGAAGTTGGAGTTTCCATGGCCATTTGAAGTTCTGTCATTTAGAAATGACAATAGAAAGATGGAATTCCACATTGTACAACTATAGATAGAAACAACGACCCAATTTAAACTTTTAAGTTTCAACTTGCTCAAAAATATGCAGGCAGTGACTGATGGGACACCACTAGGGGACGACAATTTGGGATCGGCAAAGATGAGACAACAACCCATAGATAATAGTCCACACTATCAAGCCTAGATGAAGGCTTCGACACTACATTTTAGCTCGGGAAGACCTAGATGAGGGAAGATTGATCAGGCCCCATAGGGCGGTAGGTGGTCTTAGCATGGCCGTTTGGACATGGCAATCACATGGCAGTAGGCCATAGGAGGTGACCCACAACATTAGGCCTACACCGACATTTACTTAGTTGTTTTACGTATGATAGGGTTGAAAGGGAAATGGATAGTGTAGAGTACACAACATGGATGGAAGAGACCCCTTGGCCATTTTCAATCATCGGAGAGGGAAGAGTTGCCTACAGAAGGAAGTTTGCAAGGTCCAACCCACAAGGGATTTAGACTTTGGTATTTTCGGGTGATCTTCAGACAATGGTGAGAGCAATGGGATCCATGACGTAGGAGGGAAAAAGGGTGTTTCCATTTGCGGTGGTCATTAAAATGATGACAAATAAGCAGTGATAACCCACAAAGAATGACCCTCAGACAGAAGGTTTTGGTGACTTATCAGGGAAACAGACAGATCAGATATCCTGTGGGATCCACAAGGCAGAAGGTCAAGGTTAGACAGTCGTTAAGAAATGATGAGAGAAATGGGGTTTCCTACAACTAGAAATTAGCATGAGAAGACCCGCATGCATGGGCCCACCAAGGGCAATGACCAAAGTTTTAGATTCAAACTTTAGATAGTTAAGCTAATAGTGGAGAGAGGTGTACAGACCACAAGGGAACAAATGTTGTGGTCAAGAATGGAAATAGGAGGGTCAAGTCCCACATGGCCCTAAATGGTTGATTTCAAAGGATTTTCAAGTTTTCAAAAGATGGGTTTTCTGTGGGATTTCACTCTTAACTAGCTGCTCAGGGATTTTATAGTTCTATTCCTTAAGAATTTTCAAATTCACAAAGAAAAAAAACTTGAGAAAACATGGATAGGGTGGTGGTGAACTCACCTAGCAAACCCAATGAACTATGATGAAGCAGGAACTCAAATTTTTCCTCAAAGCGATGCGGGCACAAAGGTGGCGAAGGTAGGAGGTGCATTGACAAGTTTGACTAAGTGTCAGTGAAAATGATAGGTGGATATTTACTATTTATAGAAAACCTGACATTAATTACCCACATTAAATGTGTGTATGACAACTGGTGAGGTTGGTAAACACACTTTTCAAAATAACTAGTGGTGGGAATGGTAGGGTCTACGATGCAGGTGTTAGTTAAGTGATCACCATTTAGCAGGTCAGCAAAGTAAACAACAACGAAGGATGCAAGACCCACCATGCAGGTGGACTCCCCAAGTAGGCCACTGGAGAATGGAAAAAGTAGGACAAAATCTTGCTAAGGGAAACTCCCATGGATGGACCTACACTAAGTGAAGGATGACAATTTTCAAAAGCAAAGGGAAAACTACCAAGAAAGACCTACAAAGGAAAAAAGACCTAGAATTTTCTTCGGGTGGTGAGCCTAGTCAACTATAGATGATGACTTTAGGGCTCCTTGACCATATGGAACTAAAAAAAAAATGGCATGCAAAATGATGCAGATGCAAAAATGACTTGACAAAGGTGAAAAAGAGAGGGTCCCTGTTTCGAATGGGGCATGTGTGCTATAGGCACAACAATATGACAATCCAATCTACCTCCCACTATACCCTCCTCAACCAACGGAAAGAATTTGCGCACTTTTGAATCAAGTGTCCCTCCCTGTGACAATGTTGAACTACACCAATCAACAATAGAATGTGTATCACTAATTTTTTCTCCTAAAATCTTTAATTTCTCCTTAACTAGAGCTCTCTTTACACATGCACCTACTCCATCATGCTCCCCTTTCTCAATGCCTAGCTTAAAAAAAACTCCAAATATGAGGTACACCCCTCTCTACAGGCATTCTACTCAACTAGTAAAACATACGAGCATTCTTGAATTGACTTGTGCAGTTATCTAACCAAATGAGATGTCGGCCCACTACTATATCATTCTCCTACAAGAACTCAAAAAAATTATCAAAACAATGTTAGACATACTCAGGTGAGTGAGTTCTATAATCGATCATACAAAAATGATACTCTCTAATTATCTTTCGATCCTCTTTTGTACTATTAGGTGCATGTCTATATGTTATGTGGACAAAAATAGCAATATGAAAGAAATTGTAATACTAATATTGTACCTCATTTTGTGGTTGCAATGTGTAGTTTTTTGCAAAATCAACTACTGATATAATAGTGCCAATTGGAAAAGAGTCCTTACACATCCTGAATTGTTGATCAAACCACTAAGACCTATGGCTATGCCTTGCATACTTGTAGAAAATATTTTCCTTAAAATTTGAAATAAAATTAGCAAAACTGCATTCTTTTGTAACCAACTAGCATCTAGAAACTTCACCTCCACTCTACAAAGTATATTTGACTCTCATATCTCTTTTTCTCAACAAGCTTCTTTTCAAATTCATGTTCAGAACCCTCATGAAAACATTGAAAAAACTTTGAAAATCCACCACATTGCGAGCACTTCACATTTAAACAATCATTTCCATAGAAAAGGAAACCATCATGTCTAGAACATAAAAAATAGATCTAGCAAGTCCCTTGATTTTAGAAGATGCATTGCACCACACTCCTACAACATTTCATTAGTATGCAAAGTAGAATGGATATAGCATAATAGTTCATGGTACATTGAAAAATCCACATGGTATTTGCAACAAGTATTATGAATTTTAAGAGGCACACAATAAAATGGCTTCAAACCTTCAAAAGTCCTTTGTGAGATTTCCATATTTGAATGTGTTTCAATAAATTTTTTGAACATTGTTTGGCTTGATTCCAATAAATGTTTAGGATGTGATGTATGGTCTCAATTGCCAATTTTTAACTTTAAAACATCCTTTGCATTGGGTGATACTCTAGAGTTATCATGCAAAAATTGTTGAATTACCTACTTTACATTATCAGTTAGCTTCTTATCAACACATGGAAGCCTCCCAAAAAAAGTCCATGTATCATTTTGAAGAGGATCATCTACTCTTTCTCTTCTTGAAAGTGCTTTATCCAATTTTTTTATGATTTATGTCAAAATCAATACAATTTTGTCTCATAAAGCGAGCCTTTTTCAATTAATGGCTTACTAGGGCAGTTGTAATGACTCTTTGAGCAAATCTCTCATCTTTTTCCTTGTTATTTTTTCAAATAGACTTGAGAGCATTAAAAATATTTTTGACAATAATAGAATTTTTTTGGTCTTCTTGTTCACATGAATCTTCAATTTGGTTAGCAAAGGTCTCATCTTTTGTATCTTTAGCAATTGTACAAAAAGTTGGCATTGCTCGGTCAATGTCTTATTGCTAAAATATTTGCTGAAAAGTTGTTTAGCCCACAACTAAATAGTTCGTGTTGACCTCTTTCCTTAAAAAATGTTTATAATGTTCTCATCAATTTCAAGTAACCATTTAGGGGTTCTTGAAGGTCTTGAATTTGGAATGTCTTTCTTCCACACAAGGTTCTTCATTTCTCATGTAATTTGATGAAACATAATTTACACTTGGTTTAATATTATGTTCAACATCTTCAATTCCAACATTTTCAACCTAAACATTTTCAATATCAATTTCAATATCATGTTCAACATCATCAATTCCAACATTTTCACCTTGAAAATTTTCAATATCAATTTCAAAATTTTCATTCCCAATTTCAATATAATGTTCAACATTTTCACCTTGGACAAATTCAATTTCCTCTTCACTTGAAAGATTGAAGGGGTCACGTTCACCAATATTTGACATACCCTATCTTCTCTTCCTATGAATTTCTCTATCTCTTTTTCTATATGCTTCAATTTGTGCTTTTGTAAGCTTTCTCTTACATTTTTGCTTCTAATGAATACTGCTCCCCATTATACCTCCAAAAAGATGCTAAGAGAGTGATTGCCTATGACAAATTTGAGTAGAAGATGCTCCAGAAATTTGATCTTTGTCTCTTCATGTCTAAAATCACATTTTTGTCACTTACAAAGCCTACAAATAGAATGTAGGGTCCGTTGGGATGCCGAAAATTACCCAATTGGGGTTTTTCTTTGGCCCAAAAATCTGATATTGGATAAAATACAATATCTGATTTGAAAAGTATTTCAAAATTTATTGTAATGGTAAGATTTTGGTGTTATAAATTAGATATCCAATTTTTGCACACATAGACCCAAGAGCAATTAGGAGGTGGAGGGTGGGCAAGAGAGAGAGAGAGGGAGAGAGAGACAAAGATAGAGACATAGATAAAGACAAACAAAGATATAGAGAGGGGGGGAGGGAGAGGGAAGAGGGGAAGAATGGGAGAGGGAGAGAGAGAGAGGGAGAGAAAGAGAGAGAGAGAGGAGAAGGGGGATAGAGAGAGGGAAAGGGGGAGAGAGAGGGAAAGAGAGAGGGAAAGGGGGGAGAGAGAGATAGAGAGAGAGGAGAAGGGAGAGGGAAAGGGAGAGAGAGGGAAAGGAAGAGAGAGAGAGAATTTGGAGGGGGAACGTAGAGGGGAAGAGGGGAAGAAGGGGAGAGGTAGAGAGAATGAGAGAGAGAGAGAGAGAGAGGGAGAGAGAGAGGAGAGGGAGGAGAAGGGGAGAGTGAGAGGAGAGGGAAGGGAGAGGGAGGGGAAGAGAGGGGAAGAAAGAGAGAGAGAGAAGGTGAGGGTGAGGAAGAGGGAGAGAGAGGGGGAGGGAGAGAGAGAGAGGGAAAAAAATGATATTAAATATTTTATATATTAGTAATATATATATATACATATAAATTAACTAAAATATAGAAATAATATTTAAATATTATACATAATAATATAATATATTATATATTATACATAATTTTGTAATAGATTATCATAAATTGTATATTATATATTAAATTATAAACTATATTGTGTATTCTAAACTAGATATATTAAAATAAACTATAAACTATTTATTACATTTTTTAAATCATATATTATAAACTATCTTACATTTTTTTAAATCACATATAAAATATATTGGATATTCGATTTAATCAAATATCCAATATTTCTAACACAAGCCTTACTACCTAGGGGTTATCCTCAGGCTTTCTTTGGAATTTGTCTAGGACATGCCAATCCTAAGAAGTCAAAACAAAAAACATGTTTAACAACTTACCTTGCTTTCTAGCCTTCACCCATGTGGCTGACGACTTTTTTTTACCAAAAATTGATGAAACGAAAAAGGTTTTTAAAGGAGATTCTCAGCTTTCTACCAATATAAATTATTCTTTACTTTGAATTTAATAAATAATTATTATTCATTTTTTGTTTGAATTAAGACTAAAGTCCTAATTGATGTCTAATTGAAAAACATCTATAGCTTTCAAATGATATCACATTTTTTGAATCTAAAACATGTATCACACTATATGCTTTGCATAGTATACGATTAAAAAAAATTGAATCTCATGAAGTTTTGACCAAGTTAAGGTGGTCATACATACGAGTTTTTATATTTTTAAAAGTTGTAATAAAAAAATCATAATTAATTATTTAATTGGATTTTTTTTAAAAAAAATATGTATCACATCAGGACATGAGTCCTCTACTTATATCTAAAATCTTATAAAAAGAGTATTATCATTTTATTGTGGTTAGGGTGGTCAAACAGACTACTTATTTTTCCCTTGAAATTTAAGTACTACTGCATTGAAATTTCAAATTTCCACCAAATGGAACTTTTTTTCTAAATAAACTTAGTAATTTAGAAACTACATTCAATTTGATGTAGATTCTATTTTTACATATTTTTTAAATAATATAGATAACTTATTCAATTTTTTATCTCAAGTTTCCTAACTGATTTTTTTGAATTTTCATTGCCACTTAAGGGCTTGGTTTTTTCATGATGATCCTGCACATACCTAGGAAATGAAGATACAATTGATGATGAAATTGTAGCAGTGGAAGAAGAGGTAAGAGAAACAAAGGTGAAAGAAAATGAATAAGTGATTGCAATACTAGAGGATGATGTTGCAACAACAAAAGAGAAAGAGATAAAACTTAATTTTAACTTTAGTGAAGAGTTGAATTTTTATATGGTTGAGGAAAATAAAGAATTAGTTGATCATGCGATTGCAATTGGTGTATGGATAAGTGGTTGCATATATAATTTATGGAGCATGTTGTAGGATTTTGGTGGAGGTGGTTAGTTTTTAGTGGGTTGGATCCCACAAATGATAAGAAAAGAAAAGAAGGCATTTGTTGGAGCAGGACAGTTCATGGTGGAAATGAGTCCATGAGAGGAAGAAAGGATGAAGTGGAGTGTTGTTGGAAGAAGATGGTGAGAGTTATAGAGAGATGTTGGAAGGGAAAGGGTATGTGTAAGATTATCATGGGAAAAACAAGCCCTTAAGTGGTGAAAAATTAAGAAAAATCAGATTTAAGAAACTTGACGTAAAAATTTGAATAAGCTATCTATATTATTTCAAAAATATGTAAGAATAGAATATGTAGCAAATTGAACGTAGTTTCTAAACTACTAGGTTTATTTTTTCAAAAATCTATTTGGTGAAAATTTGAAATTTCAATGGCAGGCACTTAAATTTTAGGGAAAAATAAGTAGGTGTAAATCTGACCACCGGTAACCACAATAAAATGATAATATTTTTATAAGATTTTGCATATAAGTAGATGACTCATGTCTCGATGTGATGCATATATTTTTTGTAATTTTTTCCAAGTAAATAATTAATTATGAATTTGTTATTAAAACTTTTAAAAAATATAAAAACTTGTATGACCATCCTAACTTGGTCAAAACTTCATGAAATTCATTTTTTTTTAATCCTATAGTATGTGAAGCATAGAATGTGATGCATGTTTCAGATTCAAAATGTGATATCGCTTTTCAAAATCTATAGATGTTTTTCAATCAACCTATCAATCAGAATTTAGTCATAATTTAAATAGAATAATAATTATTTACTAAATTCAAAGTAAAGCATAATTTACATTGGTGGAAAGCTAAGAATATCCTTTAAAAACCCCTTTGTTTCATCAATTTTGGGTAAGAAAAAAGTCATCAGCCACATACCCTATTGATACCCATCATATCTCCACTTTTTGGCCCATCATGATCCTGCACATACCCGCAAAAGAAAGGTTAATTTTTTAGCATGTGATAGAGTGATGGAGTACACTAAAAATTGTTTACAATCTCAAAGAGTGGTTCTATCGCTCAACTCCACCATTGTGATCCCATGCTCACAATCTTTCTACTCAGCATGTCTAATGTAGGAGCATCCCAAGAAAACAAGCTATACACATAACCCAAAAACATTTTCAGGTTTACTTTCTAGTTTTGGTTTGCTCTAGTTTGGTGTTCATAAGCATTTCTCAGTCTCACAAAAATTTGATGTCAATCATGTATGGAAATAATCAACATTCACCAACATTGATTATTGTTACAGATCAAAAAGTATATTTACCACACCCTCGTAGTGGTCATCTAGTTGGATTGTAGTATTGTGGGAAAATCACACACCCACAGTGGTCATCTGGTAGGATCACAATATTGCAAGGAAAATGCACCCTTGCAATGGTCATCTGGTAGGCTCACGGTATTGTAGGGAAATTGTACCCCTGTGGTGGTAATCTAATAAGCTTGTGGTAGTGTAGGGAGTTATTGATGTTATAACTACTGATATCGCTAACTAGTGGTGGTTAATTCATGATGATGGTGGTGTTGCGAGTTGATGTCATGGACTATAGATGTTACCATAGACCCACAATAGTTAATTCATGATACCAATGATGTTGCAAGATGAATTGGAGGTTATCTCCACCCCATAGATAGAGATTAGAATTTATGTGGCATTGCAATGGGTAGTTGATGTAACCAAAACAGATTAACTGCTGCCTCGTGGTCATTAGCAACTGGTGTGGTGGGATTGTGGTGTGACAAAGTAGCCATAGATCTATGCTATGATTAAAGGTGGATATTCAAATAGGGATAACGAAAAGCCAATGGTCACATAAATTTGGAATAGAGAGGAGGAAGAGGAGATGGATGGAAGGGGGGAGAACAAGTTGAGAGCTCAAGAGAATAGAGACGGAGCCTATTGATGGATCAGAATGAGGGAGGCCATGAAAGGCCAACATATTACAATTTGTAATTTGAGTTAATGAATTGTGTTGAAATATTTATTTTATTGTTGGATTCAGGCAGAGGTTTACCTGTGGTTGTGGTTGTGAATTTTGTGTTTCTAGAGAGGGGAGTACCCTCTTGCATCAATTGATATTATATCAGGTTATCTTGAGCATGAAGAGTATCCACCAGGACAGCGGGTAAAGAGTTTATGAATAATGAAGAATCCTAGAGAAACTATTGGTTCCGTGGGAATCATGTTGACTATCCTCCAACAGAAATTAGGTTAAGTAGAAGGTGTGCAAATATCTTCCACTAATAGGAACTAGGTAGAAGAGATTTTTATGGTTCATCTTCTAGAGTCCTATTAGGTAGAGGATGGTGGTGAGAGTTTTTTGTAGGGGGAACCTGTAAAGGCAGTAATTGTTTATTCTAATTTTTTGGTGGTTGAAAATAGAGAGTGTGCCATACTTGTTTGGAAAAATTTCTTGGAGATATGGAGAGAGTTTTTAGATGAAGAAGGAATATGTAAAGCCACAAGAAGTGAAACAAGAATGTAATTGAGGGAGCGATGTCTTTTGAACTATATGCAAGTTTGGTGGAAAATGTTGCAAAGTAAAGGTAGCCAATGATAGGATAGATAATCTGGTTGCATTGGAGATGGTTGAGAAATAGAACATGAAGTAGATGAGGAACTTGAAGCCATACTATGTCTCTTGGTTGCAAGAAGATCATTGAATTTGGGTAAGTGAACAAAGCATTGTGAGTTTTCATATTGGCAGGTATGAGGATGAAATTGTGTGTGATATAGTACCATGGATGTTTGTCATGTTTTGTTGGGACAACCTTGGCTTTGGGATAGGGAAGTTGTACATAATAGCAGCAAAAAAATTTATATCATAGTAAAAGATGGGAAGAAATATGTGTTGAATCCATTGTGAGATAAACTAGAGGAAGTGGTTAAGGAAATTGCATCAGTATGCTCTAATGAGTGTATGAAAGAAGAGAGAAACATAAAAGTTGCAATAGGTGAAAAAGAAGTCGTTGAGAATACTTTGAAGGATGTAGAGAAGATGAAAATGGTTGTAGTAGGCATGTAGACTAAAGAAAAAGGAGATCAAGTCCTTGTGTAAAAGGATCAAGAGGAAAGAGAAGAGATTGCAACTAAGGTTGTGAAGGTTGAACAATATTTGTTGTTGAAAATGGTGGTGATAGAGGATGAGTGGAAGGAAAAGCTTGTAGCTATAGGAAATGAAGATATAGTTGATGATGCAATTGCAATAGTGGAAGAAGAGGTAAGAGAAATGGTGGTGAAAGAAAATGAAGAAGTGATTGTAGCAGTCGATGATGATGTTGCAACAAGAAAAGTGAAAGAGATAAAATTTAAGTTTGAATTTAGTGATGAGTTTAATTTTCATATGTTTGAGGAGAATAAAGAATTAGTTGATCATATGATTAAAAATTGGTGTATGTATAAGTGGTTACATATAGAGGTTGTGGAGGATGTTGTAGGATTTTGGTGGAGGTGGTTAGTTTGTAGTGGGTTGGATCCAACGAATGCAAAGAAAATAATAGGTGTTTGGAAAAGGAGGAAAATTTGTGGTGGACATGTGTCCATGAGAGGAAGGAAGGATGAAGTGGAGTTTTTTTGGAAGAAGATGGTGAGAGTTATGGAGAGATGCTGGAAGAGGAAAAAGAAAGGTTAATTTTTCAGCACCTAATACAATGATGGAGTACATTATAGATTGTTTACACTCTCAAAGAGTGGTTCCATCACTCAACTCAACCATTGTGATCCTATGCTCATAATATCTCTACCTAGAGTGTTTGATGAAGGAGCATCCTAGGAACACAAGCTATTTGCATCACCCAAATACATTTTTAGTTTTAATTTCCAGTTTTGGCTTGCTCTGGTTTGGTGTTCATAGGCATTTCTCAATCTCATAGAACTTAGATGTCAATGAAGTATGGAAAGACTCAACCTTTTTTGGAATTGATTATTGTTATAAATTAAAAAAAAAATTTACCACACCCACATAGTGGTCATTTGGTGGGCTCATAGTATTGTAGGGAAATTGGTCCCTTGTGGTGGTCATTTGGTAGGCTCATGGTATTTTAGGGAAATTACACCCCTACGGTGGTCATCTGATAGGCTTATGGTATTTTGGGGAAACCATACACTTGTGGTGGTCATCTAATAAGCTTGAGGAAGTAGGAGTTAGTGACATTATAACTATTGTTACTGCTAACTTGTAGTGGTTAAATCTCAATGTTGGTGGTGTTGTGAGTTGAAGTCATGGAATATAGCTATTATCGTTGACCTGCAATGGTTAAATCATGATGCCAACGGTGTTGCACAATGAATTGGAGGTTACTTCCACCCTGTGGATATGGATTAGGTTACTGTGACATTGCAGTGGGTATTTGATGTAACTAGAATAGGTTAACCGCCACCCCGTGGTTGTTAGCAACTGTTGTGGTAAGATTATGGTGTAACATTATAGTGATAGATACATCATGTGATCAAGGGTGGATATTCAAACAAGGATAATGGAAAGCCAACAGCCACATAAATTTGGAAGAGAGGAGGAAGAGGAGATGGATGGAAGGGGGGAGATCAAGATAAGATCTTGAGTGAGCAAAGAGGGATTCGAATGATGGCTTGGAATGAAGGAGGCCACAAAAGGCCAATGGATTGTAATCTATAATTGAATTAATGAAATCATTTTTTGTGTTGCAATATTTATTTTATTTTTGTATTTAGGCAAGGTTTGTGTGTGGTTGTGGTTGTGAATTTGGTGTCTCTACAGAGGGGAGTACCCTCTTGCTTCAATTGGTATCAAATTAGGTTATCCTAAGCATGGAGAGTATCCACCAAGACCATGGGTGAAGAGTTTGTGAAGAGTGAAGAAGCCTTGAGAGGCCATTGGTTCCATGGGAATCATGTTGAATTTCCTCCAATAGAGATGAGGTTGGGTAGAGAATGGTGGTGATAGTTTGTTGTAAGGTGAACCTGCAGAGATAGTAAGTGTTCATTATAATTTGTAGGTGGTTACAGATAGAGTGTTTGTCATACTTTTTTGGTAAAATGTCTTGGAGATATGGAGAGAGTTTGTGGATGAAGAAGGAATATTTGAAGCCACTGGAAGTGAAACAAGAACCCGTCCGAAGGAGTGATGTGTTCCAAACAATATGCAAGTTTGGTGGAAAATTTTGTAAAGTAATGGTGGATAGCGATAGGAGAGATAATTTGGTTGCATTGGAGATGGTTGAGAAACTGAACTTGAAGTAAATGAGGCACCTGAAGCCATGCTATATCTCTTGGTTGCAAGTACATTGAATTTTGGTAAGTGAACAAGCATTATGAGTTTTCATAATGGCATATATGAGGATGAAATTATGTGTGATATAGTACCCGTGGATGTTTGTCATGTTTTGTTTGGACAACCTTGGATTTGGGATAGGGAAGCTATACATAACAGAAGTAGAAATGCTTATAGCATAGTAAATGATGGGAAGAAATATGTATTGAATCAACTACAAGATAAACTAGAGGAAGTGGTTAAGGAAATTGCAACAATATGATCTATTAAGTGTACAAAAGAAGAGAAAAACATCAAAGCTATAGTAGGTGAGAAAGAAGTGATTGAGAATCCTTTGAAGGATGTAAAGAAGAAGGAAATGGTTGCAGAAGGTATGTAGAATAAAGAAAAAGAAGAGGAGGTCCTTGTGCAAAAGGATGAAGAGGAAAGAGAAGACATTACAACTAAGGTTGCAAAGGTTGAAGAAGATTTGTTGTTGAAGATGGTGGTGATAGATGATGAGTGGAAGGAAAGGATTACAACTATAAGAAATGAAGATATAGTTGATGATGAAATTGCAATAGTGGAATAAGAGGTAAGGGAAACAAAGGTGAAAGAAAATGAAGAAGTGATTGCAGTGGTAGAGGATGATGTTGCAACAACAAAAGAGAAAGAGATAAAACTTAATTTTGAGTTTAGTGATGAGTTGAATCTTCATATGGTTGAGGAGAAAAAATAATTAGTTGATCATATCATTGCAAATTGGTGTATGGATAATTGGTTTCATATAGAAGTTGTGGAGGTTGTTGTAGGATTTTGGTGGAGGTGGTCAGTTTGTAGTGGGCTGGATCCCATGAATGAGAAGAAAACAATAGAAGGCATTTAGTCAAGGAGGATGGTTTTTGGTGGACACAATTCAATGAGGAAGGAAGGATGAAGTGGAGTGTTGTTGGAAGAAAATGTTCAGAGTTCTAGAGAGATGTTGGAAGAGGTGAAAGAAAGGTTAATCTTTTAGCACCTGATATAGTGATCTAGAGTATGTTGCATGTTGTTTACAATCTAAAAGAGTTTTTCTATCACTCAAATGCACCATTTTGATCCTATGCTCGCAATATTTTTACTCAGAATGTTTGATGCAAGAGCATTCAAGGCAAACAAGCTATCTTCATCATCCAAATACATTTTCATGTTTACTTTCCAATTTTGGTTTGCTCTAGTTTGGTGTAGGCATTTCTTAGTCTCACAAAAATTTGATGTTAATAAAGTATGGAAAGAATCAACCTTCACTAGCATCGATTATCATTACTAATCAAAAAGTTTCTTTACCACACGCCCACAGTGGTCATCTGGTAGGCTTGAGATATTGTAAGGAAATTGCACCCTTGTGGTGGTCATCTGGTAGGCTTGGGATATTGTGAGGAAATCACACCCCTATGGTTATCATCTGGTAGGCTCATAGGATTGTGAGGAAACTACACACCTGTGGTGGTCATCAAATAAACTTGTGGTAGTGTGAGGAGTTAGTGATGTTATAACTACTTTTACCATTAACGTACAGGCAATAGTTAAGTCATGATCCTAGTGGTGTTGCAATCTAATGTCATGGACTATAGCTATTGCCATTAACCTACAATGGCTAATTCATGATGCCAATGGTGTTTCAAGATGAATTGGAGGTTATCACCACCCCACAGATAGAGATTAGATTACCTGCAACATCACAATGGGTAGTTGATGTAACCAAAATAGGTTTACCACCCCATGGTTGTTGACAACTATTGTGGTAGGACTATGGTGTAACAAGGTAGCCATAGATCCATCCTATGATTGAGGGTGGAATTAAAACAAGGATAAGAAAAGCCCATGGTTGCATAAATTTGGAATATAAAGGAGGAATTGGAGATAAATGGAAGGGGGAGAACAAGACAGGAGCTTAAGAGAATAGAGAGGGAGTCGATTAATGGCTCAGAATGAAGAAGGCCATGAAAGGCCAATGGATTGTAATTTGTAATTGAATTAATGAAATAATATTTTGTGTTGCAATCTTTATTTGATTGTTTGATTCAGGTAGAGGTTTCCTATGGTTGTGGTTGTGAATTTGGTGTTTTTGTATAGAGGAGTACCCTCTTACATCAATTAGTATAAAAGAAAGTTATCCTGAGGGTGGAGATTACCCTCCAAGACTATCGATGAAGAGTTTGTGAAGAGTGACGAAGCCTTGATAGGCCATTGGTTCCATAGGAATCATGTTGACAGTCCTCCAACAGAGATGAGTTTGGGTAGAAGGTGTGCAAATCTCATCCATTGATAGGAAGTGGGTAGAAGAGATCATAAGGGTGCATCTTCTAGAATCCTATTGGGTGAAGGATGGTGGTGAGATTTTCTTGTAGGGGGGAACCTGCAGAGGTAGTAAGTGTTGATTCTAATTTTTTTTTGTTTGTAGATATGTATCATGCTTGTATGGAAAAATTTATTGGAGATATGGAGAAAGTTTGTGGATGAAGAAGGAATATTAGAAGCGACAAGAAGTGAAACAAGAACCTGTATGAAGGAGCGATGCATTCCAAACTATATGCAAGTTTGGTGGAAAATGTTGCAAAGTAATGGTGGATAGCAATAGAGATAATCTAGTTGCATTGGAGATGGTTGAGAAAATTAACTTGAAGTAGATGAGGCACCCGAAGCCATATTATGTCTCTTGGTTACAAGAAGGTCATCAAATTTGCGTAAGTGAACAAAGTATTGCGAGTTTTCATATTGGAAGATATGAGGATAAAATTATGTGTGATGTAGTACACATGGATGTTTATCATGTTTTGATGGAACAACCTTGGATTTGGGATAGGGAAGTTGTACATAATAGTAGCATAAATGCTTATAGCATAGTAAAGGATGTGAAGGAATATGTGTTGAATCCACTACAGGATAAACTAGAGGAAGTGGTTAAAGGAAATTGCATCACTATGCTCTAATAAATGTATGAAAGAAGAGAGCAACATAAAAGTTGTAGTAGGTGAGAAAGAAGTGGTTGAGAATCCTTTGAAGGATGTAGAGAAGAAGGAAATGGTTGTAGGAGGTATGCCGATTGAAGAAAAAGAAGAATATGTCCTTATGGAAAAGGATCAAAAGGAAAGATAAGAGATTGAAACTAAGGTTGTGAAGGTTGAAGATGGTGGTGATAGATGTTGAGTTGAAGGAAAAGCTTGTAGCTATAGGAAATGAAGATATAGTTGATGATGACATTGCAATACTGGAAGAAGAGGTAAGAGAAACAAAGGTGAAAAAATGAAGAATTGATTGCAGTAGTAGAGGATGATGTTGCAACAACAAAAGAGAAAGAGATAAAACTTAATTTTGAGTTTAGTGATGAGTTGAATTTTCATATATGGTTGAGGAGAATAAAGAATTAGTTGATCATGTGATTGCAAATTGGTGTATGGATAAGTAGTTGCATATAGAAGTTGTGGAGGATGTTGCAAGATTTTGGTGGAGGTGGTCAGTTTGTAGTGGATTGGATCCCATGAATGAGAAGAAAAGAATAGAAGCCACTTGGAAAAGGAGGGTGGTTCATGGTGAACATAAGTCCATGAGAGGAAGGAAGGATGAAGTGGAGTGTTGTTGGAAGAATATGGTGAGAGTTCGAGAGGGATGTTGGATGAGGCAAAATAAAGGTTATTTTTTTAGCACTTGATATAGTGGTGGAGTATGTTGTAGATTGTTTACAATCTCAAAGAGTGTTTCTATCACTTAACTCCACCATTGCGAGCCTATGCTCACATTTTTGCTACCCGACATGTCTGATGTAGGAGCATCCTAGGCCAAGAAGCTATCTACATCACCCAAAAATATTTTTCAAGTTTACTTTCTAGTTTTGGTTTGCTCTGGTTTGTTGTTCAAAGGCATTTCTTAGTCTCACAAAATTTTGATATTGTATACACCTAAAAATGGTCACATCACATTGTCTGGTAGTTAATTAATATTTAATTAAATCTTCGAATTCTATCTATGTATAAATAAATTCAAATAATTTATTTATATTATTCATTATTTCATTTCGATTAAATAAATAAGTTTATTTAATCATCTTCTCGTATTCATTTCTTAATTAATTAAATAAACATTACGATTTATTTATATTAATTATCATATAATCTTAGTTTGAAATATTTTATTCAAATAAAGATTAAAATATTTTTCTTTTCTTCTAAATATCATTTATAATTAAATATTCCAAAATATTTAATTAATTCCTCTAATTCGATAACCATTTATAATTAAATATTTCAAAATATTTAATTAATTCTTTTAATATTTCATATTCTTCTAAAGTCAAATCATAATTAAATATTTTAAAATATTTAATTAAATCTTCCATAGTTTAAAAATCAAAAATCAAAATTCATTAAATCAAATTAAATAAATTGATTTATTTAATTAATTTTGGGATTTATCTTCAACACCCGTGAAACAAACTTCCCAAATAGAAAATTTAATTTTTTCTGTTTCTGTGCAGGTTTGTTCCCGTGGGTTGAAGACAGGAATCCATCCTTCTCTCCAACCTCTCAACCTCCTCCATTTTCTTCTCAACTTCTCCATCTGTCACCATTTAAACCTACCAGACAATCTCACAGCTGTAGATTCTCGCCAGCTGAGATTGTGCCTGCAAAAATCTATAAATATGACTACCGGGAGCTCCAAATCATATAGAAGTTTTTAGCAAGTAAATTATAGTCAAATTGCAAAGCATTCATAGTATTCATAGCATAATATAGCATAGAATCATGACATCTTCCATTCACAGCCCCTGTGCATAATCCATAGCCTCTGTGCATAATCCATTAACAATTTCATTCCATTAGCATATAGGATAGAATTGAATTTACTTTTGCATAACTCATTCTACAGGTTGCCATTTGGAGAAGCTTGGCTTATACAAAATCTGAGAGCAGCAGCTTCAAATTCCTGGAGATAGAGGAAAATGAAACGGCTCTGAAGAAACTTTGTTTTATTTGATTTCAATTCATTTAGTTTTCTTTGGTTTAATGTTTCATTTTATGTTTTTTTTTTTCAATTAGATTAACCATATAAACATTAACACATTTTTGGTGACCACGGTGGGACCCTTGCTTCTGTTTCTCACATCTTTTTGCAGGTTTCTGTGACAAGTTACAGACAAAAACAACGGATTAGCGTAAAGAACACGTCTCCAAAATTTCATACCCAGTTCAGCGCATTTGAGGTCTTTTGCAGCGCCTGTGACAAATTTTGCAGTGCCCTTGACAACTTTTGCAGCGCCCATGACAAATTTTGCAGCGCCCGTGACAAATTTTGCAGCGCCCGTGACAAATTTTGCAGCGCCCGTAAGAGATTTTGTAGTGCCCGTAAGAGATATTACAGCGCCCGTAATTGATATTGCATCGCCCATAAAGTATTTTGCAGTGCCTATAATGTCTGTTGCAGCGCAACTTTTAAAAGGCAGTATATTATAATCTGTAAGCTTAGTATAGTTTAACTGAATCTGATGTAGCCATAGACAGTTAGTAGTTTTAAAGGTAAAATGAAGCAATCCTAAGGTAGTCATCTAAAGTAATAAAAAATAAAAAATGAAGCAATCCTAGGGTAGTCATCTAAGGTAAAATGAATCAATCCTAGGGTAGACACTTCATGTTTTGTTTTGGGCTTAAAAAGAATTTTCTGTTTATGTGAAGCAACATCTTCACTTAGCTTAGAAAATTTTCATTTGGGGCTTAAAATATATTAGTGTTTGCTTTGTTTTTGGTGATAGGCCTATGCTCTCCCCTTAACTAGGTGATCAAAATGCCAAACTCACCTATTTCCCTTCATGCATTTTCCTATTTTATTAGCTCCTTTTAGAAGGCCTACCGTAGTGGGAAAAAGTACTCACCCTACGGGAACGACCTAAGTGGGAACAACTAAAGCCAAGTTTTCCAACCCACTATAATCAAATGCGGATGGTGGATGAAAATCCCATTCGACGGTAGTGTGCATTGATAACCATCCCCAAAGCCTTTGTTCTAAAGGTAGGGAGGTCTCTCGAGGGAGTCTATCATTTGCCGCACCGAATAGAAACCCTTACCAAGAACTTAGTGTAGTATCTTATCGAGTCAGTTTCCAAACATTATATTAATCACAGTGCAGGGGAGGGAAGAATCTACCCCCAAGATAATCACCATATAACTGCCAAGGATTGTTTGCTCAGGGGATCCGGTATCCACTTCCGTCACTCTGAGTACGCACCTGGAAAAGACAAAAACATGGGCGCCCTTTCGGGGGTGACACGGCTGTGTGAGTCGACACAGTTTTAAGATGTGGGCTGTTGATTGATATGATGACCTACTTGAGAATTAAGAGTGAGTCTGTTTTAAGTGCTTATCATGTGTAAAACCTGTTAAAACACTTTTTGAACAACATTTTGATTATACACTTGATGTTTAGCATAGGACTTAAGACAACCATTTTACAACTTGTTTGATGTGTTTTCAATACACTAATTCGGATAAGATCATCCAAAACACTCATTATCACATTGATTAAATCTCATGTTACGAGATTGGAAATCCACAAGTTTGTAAAGAAATCCTTTTTCAAAAGGATTAAGAAGCCAAAGAAACCCCTCAATCACAAGAAACTATTGAAGAAGCAACAATTTTTGTATCAAAGCCGAAAAGTTTTACTCAAATATAGAAGCTTTCTTCATAGGTATCATGATTGTGTTAGAGGTCTTTCAGATGATTATGCCATAGAACCTTTGTATTCACAAGCTTACTTTCAAAGAAGAGCTCTTTCTCAAAGGCATAACCATAGTCAACGCATTCGTTTCAATTATATTCCCCAACCTGCAATCGAATATTCTACTCGTCCCAATCAAATTTTGCAATAAAGAACTTAGAATACATCAAGCATCTATCATAAAATCCATCCTTTTACAAAGCCATGATCAAAGCTTCATAAAGTGCAAAATCATCCTTTTCTTGATCTTTTGCTTAAATTCCCGCTAACAGGATTTTCATCCTTTCACTTAGGGAACAACACAAGCTAAAGATTGTAAATTTTGTGTAAGTCATAGAATTTTCATTCTATCCTGACTTTTATATATATCACATAAATTGCACTGGGTGATCCCATAATAGTGGTTTACAATTTTTGGCCAAACTGGACATTGAAATTATTATTTTTAACTAAATCTTCACATTCAGGCACCTATAGCGGCTAAACTGTGAGGAATTTGAAGATGGTGCAAACTAGAGTCTCATCAAATTTTGTCTGTAGATTCTAAAAATATTTTTTGCAAAATTTTGGGAATCAAATTGCACTTCCTTTTCCATCTCCCACGAAAATTGATTTTTTTCAGAAAACAACATTTTTAAAAAGTGATGCACACTGTATAATGCATAACCTTTTTTCCATGAAGGATAAAATTAGAATTCTTTCAAATTTAGATTTGTAACTCTGATCTCTAGTGCTTACACTTGGTTAGATAGTTTTTAATTGAATATTTTTTCCTTAAAAGTTTCAAAGTCAAATGAATTACAATTCAGACACAACGCGACCGTATAACACGTAACTTTTTTTGTATATGTCAAATTTTTATTTTATTTTTTTTGTTGGATCAAGCACTTCATTATCTGGTGCACTCATATTTTTCAATTTTTTTTAATAATCTTCTACCACAGAAGAAAACAAAGAAATTCATTTTCGATGAAAAACCTATGTTTAAAAAACTTAAAAAATAAATATATAACAAAACCAAAACATATTAAAATTATATTCATTGGATAGCTTGTTCTGAGGAATACCATAAACATTTGAAATAAATTTTAAATGAATTCATTTGATCCCCCAAAAGCTAAATCAAAAGTGATTTTTTATCAGCATTTTGATAGGTGTAAAGGAGACACATTTATAGGTATGGTTTAAAACTAGCGAGGTTCTATCCAAGGGGGTCTGATCTAAGGTGATTTGATAAAACCCTCTTCAATTGGAATCCTTAAAATGGAACTTTTTAAGGCTTAAATCATTATATTTTCTAAAAATATGTGATTTCAACTAAAATCTGTTCCTCTCAGGAATTGTAAACCACTATTATGACAGCACCCCACTATTTCACTCTTTTGTTCAAAAGCAAGTAGAATTTGGAGCAAAACCTATGCCTGTCTTCACGAGATCTCAAAAACAAATGGAAAAAGACGAGGGAGAAACCACTACAAGTAAAATGGGTGACCGCAATGAAAAAGAAGAGGAAACGTTTAATCTTGATGATTTAACAGATGAAAAGCTTCAAGAAGCAGAACAAGATCCCCAATTCCATACTCTTATGGAAAAGATTTTAGAATGAAACAAAGAACGATACTTTCTTTCATTAGCTAATCAAGGAGCTAAGTTACCTCATAATTTTGACTTAGAAGGGATTAAACAAAATCCTAAAACTCCTCCTAATGACTTTAGTGCTCTTAATAAACAGATAAAAGAATTACAAGGGCAAATAAAAGAAATGCAAGGGGGTACAACAAATAAATATGTTTTGGAAGACATATCTCCTTATCCATTTGATAGGAGTCTTCAAATGATCCCATTTCCAAAACATTGCGAAATTCCTAAGTATGATAGGTATAATGGAAAAACTGATCCCATTGACCATGTTAGGGATTTCCGAAACATGAGTCTTGAATTCGCCTATGATGATACTTACTTGGTGCGATTATTTCCACGAAGTCTAGGTGTACAATCCATGGAGTGGCTTTCAAAAATCACTCCACCTATCAAAAATTTTGAGGAGTTAATAAATCAGTTTATATCACAATACTCCTACAACATTCAACACCAGATAACAATGCTTGATCTTTGTAACGTTTGGGAGCCCGGTTACTTCTACAATTCTTTCTTCAGTCGCAACAACTGTTAGACCCCATACAGTAGCCTCCCCTTAAGAAAGGGTTCTCAAAAATTCACCTGCAGCCTCCTCGTCAAAAGCATCTAAAATGAAGAAGTAATTCAACCAACCACAAAGGCTGAATGCTTGGACCGTTTGAGGATTTTGCATTAACAACTCATGAGCTACAGGCTCATGCCTAACCAGTTGATCACCCATGTTCACAGTTTTGCCTTAGCTGACTCAACTCCTTTCTAAAAATCAAGAATTTTCCCCTATTCTGCTCTGGTTTTTCTCTGTTCCGCCGTCAATTTCCTTTTCTTTTCCAAAAAATGAACTTTATGAACTTTTTTAAACAAGCAATTTTTTTCTTTTGAATGTGATTCTCAATGAAAAACATGCAATGGAAAATACATGCGATCATATTTGAAAAGTACCAGAAAAATAATAAAGAAAGATTATCTAAGTAGTTGTGACAGCGGTGAAAGGACAGGGTTAAAAAGTGGATTATCGCACCCCCTACTTAGAGTATGACATGTGTCCTCACATGTACTAGGGAATAGATGAAAATCGAGTGATAATGATTGATACAGACAGTGCAGTAAATGAATAGAATGAAATAAATAAAAAATGCGATAATCACAAGATATTGCGTACCTTTCATTAAATGTTTGTACGTGCTAATAAAGTTGACGGCTTCGGCATGAGATGACAATTGGGAATGAGATCATAATTAGGGGTGGTGCGGATGGATGAGGTGGAGGGATGACGTGGACGAACGAGATGAATGAATGGAATGGATGGATGGTATAGAAGATAAAGAAGTGAAATGTGGCGACAAGTGGATACAAAGAAAAGGGGTTCCCTTAAAAGGAAACCTTTATTATGAGCATGCATCAAAAAATCACGGAGAAGCTGCAGGAGCAAGGAAAAAGCCTTCAACTACAGGAAGAGTTGTGGCAGAATCCTGAACGAACTGCTACATGAATTCCTCTTTTGAAACTGGTTTATGGTACAACCGAAGGTGGTGTCCATTAACTAACAGCTTGAATCTAACAGGATCAATTGTAACAAGTTGCACTAAACCATTAGAAAATACATTCTCAATTTCATACGGGCCTAACCATCTGGTTTGTAATTTTCTTGGACTGTCCTTAGATCGTGAGTCATAAAGCAGGGCCCAATCTCCTACTTTGAACTTCTTCTCCTTAATGTATTTATCATGCCACCTCATTCTCTGATTTTGTATCATCTTAGTGTGCTGCAACATTCTTTCGGAGCTCATCCAAAGCATTGAGCTGCATGATTCTGTCCTTTTGTGTATTTGTTAAATCCATGTCTATCTCTAGTGCTGTTCTTAGAGTCTTATGTTAAATTCATGTCTAGTTAGTACGGTAGGCCCATATAGCTTCTGTAACCTTGTGGGCCAGTCCTTCCTATGCAAATCTACAGTTTTAGTCAAAATGGCTTCTATATCCCTATTTGTGACTTCAACCTAGCCATTGGCTTGGGGGTGATAAAGAGTTGATTTCCTGTGCCGTATATTATATTCATTGACTAAAGCTGTGATAAGTGTAGAAGTAAATTATGTTCTTTGATCTGTCACTATTTCCCTAGGGACACCAAACCTAGTAAATATTTCCTCATAGAGAAATTCAACCACTTTATTGTCCCTAGCATGTTTCATAGGCTTAGCCTCTACCCATTTTGTGACATAGTCTATGCATACAAGGATGTAGGACTTACCATTGGAAGGTGGATCAATTAGTCCTACAAAATCAAATCCCCATTTGTCGAAGGGAGCAACTACAACTTGTAGAAATAGAGGCATCTCATCAGATTGAGTTGGTCTTCCCATCCTCTGGCATCTGTCACACCTTCTGGTATATTTGGCTGCATCTTTATGCAAGGTTGGCCAATAGTAACCAGTATTTAGAATTTTCATCGCTGTTCTTTTGGCAGCAAAATGTCCTCCACACAGCTCATCATGGCTGGCATGCAATATATCATGAGTGTCCTCCTCTGGTACACATCTCCTCATAACTTGATCTGGCCCTATATAAAACATGCAATATGCAATCCAAGAAAAGTTAAAGCTTTTCTCTACCAATAATCTCTTTTCCTTAGGGGAGAATTGAGGAGTTCTTCTTGTAGCCAAATAATTTTCTATATCAACATACCATAGGTGAATAACCTTAATTGCAAATAGATCATCAGGAAAGGAGTCTTCAACAACTGCAAAGTCATCTTTCCTTTGAATTCTGGAAAGGAAATCGGCAACCACATTGGCTTTACCTGGTTTGTCCACAATTTTAATGTCAAATTTCTGCATCAACAATAACCATCTTGCTAGTCTCCTAGATATTGCTGCTTTGTTCATGAGATACCAGATTGCGGCATGATCAGTATGAACAAATATCTGATAACTAGTAATATAATGCCTGAATTTATTGAGGGCATAAATGATTGCTAACATTTATTTTTCTATAATAGTGTAGTTCAATTCATCTCCTTGCAAATTTTTGCTTATGTAATAGAGTGCATGTTCTATTAAACCATCCTTCTGCCCTAACACTGCACCAATGGCATAATTTGATGCATCTGTATGAATATGAAATGGAAGTGACCAATCAGGTCCTTTTAGAACATGTGCTTGTATAAGGGTGACTTTTAAGTCAAGGAATTATTTTTCACACTCCTCTGTCCAGGAAAAATCTGCATCTTTCTTCAATAGACTGTATAAAGGGCCTACTGTTTGGCTGAAGTCCTTGATGAATCTTCTGTAGTATCCAGCATAGCCTAGAAAGCTCCGTACCTCTTTTTTCTTGGTAGGAGAGGGTATCTTAGAGATAACTTCAATCTTAGAAAGATCAACTTGAATTCCTGCAGCAGAAATATAGTGACCAAGTACTATTCCTTCTTGCATCATCATGAAACACTTTTGACTATTCAGTGATAGGTTGTGATCTTCACATCTTTGTAGTACCTTTTCTAAGTTAGCTTGAGCTTCTTCAAATGTTGTTCCATAAATAGTAAAGTCATCCATGTATATTTCCATGCAATCATATGAGATATCTGAGAAGATACTTATGACTGCCCTCTGGAAAGTTACAGGAGCATTACAGAGACCAAAAGACAAAACTGAATAGGAAAATGTTCCCCAAGGGCATGTAAAAGTATTCTTTTCTTGATCCTCAGGAGCAATCTTGATTTGATTGTACCCACTGAAACCATCTAAGAATGAAAAATACTTTTTCCCTGCTAAATTATCTAGAACTTGATCAATGAATGGAAGAGGAAAGTAATCTTTCTTTGTTGCCAAGTTGAGCTCTCTGTAGTCTACACATACCCTCCATTTTCCTCCTTTCTTAGAAATAATGACCAATGGGGAAACCCACTGATAAAGGTGGTGCCTGTATATCATATAATAGAAAATTATGATGGTTCTCAGGATCCAGTTGCTGTAGGAAATATTACTGAGGGCGGTTGTCCAAAACAGATGGGCTATTCAAACTAGAACTAAATTTTAGAATGTGTAGAAGCAAGTTATCTTCACTCTGAAGTTGGGAAAATGGATCAGTTCATAGCATCATCAACTGAGCTAATGAATTGACTTCTTTAGGTTCCTCTCCTAGATCTGGCCAAAATGGTTGAGACAAATCTGGCAAAGGTTGTGTAGGTGGGTATAAGCCAATTTCTTCCTTGATTGACCATCAGAAATTGTCATGTCTCCTGAACGACATCCTATAAGGGCATCAGCTGTAGCTAACCAAGGTCTACCTAGGATAATAGGATATCCCCCTAGGGTTGCCTTAGTGGACAATATGGTGAAATCAACATGGTATTCCCAAGATTCAAGGGTGACAATGACATCTTCTATTACTCCATCAGGTGTAACCATAGAACTATCAGCAAGCTGCAGGACAGTCGGTGTAGACCGAATGTTTGGAATATTCAAACATTCCATAGTGTGCTTGGTCATCACATTAATGGCTGCACCAAGGTCAACCAAAACATTTCTTACTACTTGACCATTGATATTGATTTTTACTACAGGACTTCCAGGATCAGTATATTTTAGAATGACAACTTTCCCCAACATAATATCGGCTAACTGTCCTAGGACATGGATAGTTTGGGGATCCTTTTTCTTTCTTCCTTGTTTTTTTAAACAAGCCTCTTTAATGGCTTTTCCATAAATTGGAACATCTTTGATAGCTTAAAAAAGAGGAATTTGAACTTGTACATTCTTTAGTTGCTCCAAAATATCAAAGGTGGGTTCTTCAATAGTCTTGGGTGTAGTAATCTGCAATCTCTGAGGAAAAGGTGGTGTAGCCTAAGGCTACATGATGGTTTCCTTGGAGGCAGTAGCTGATACAGGTATATCTTATGTATGATCGGTAGGTTGTTCAGCAATAGAGTCTGGAATCTCTATTATTACAGGTGGCTGTGGAGCAGGGAGAGTGGTTCCAGACCTAAGATGGATATCATTGATATTCAGGGCATAAGCTGGATATGGGTTGGCTTTTGTAGAATACGTGGGTTGTTATTGCTACTGCTTGCTATTAGGATTGGACAATGGTTGAGCAGGCATAGGCGTTTGTTTTGGAGGACCGGTATTTGCTGTAGGAGTTGCAGGAGGAGGCATAAGGGCTAGAGGTTGTGGTTGCTGAGACTGCAGGAATCCAGGTGGTTGGTTCTGCCATTGCTGAGAACCTCTCCATTGAGGGTTCTGCTGCCAGTTACCTAGAGGTGGAGTCCATTGTCCTTGTGGGTGCTGCCAACCTCCTTGAAGAGGTTGCTATTAAGGGATCTGATAATTAGGATAGTATGGTTGAGGAGCATTCTAAGGTGGAGATGGACCATACGTGGGTTGCCATTGGTTATTATAACTAGAGTAAGGATTACCAAAAATGAAAGGATCTTGAGGCATACCTTGTCTTGGAGCCCATGGTCTCTTTTGTGCAACAAAGAAGACTTGGTCATCATCACCTTCTATCATCTTTAAATCAATAGGTAACTATTTAGCTTCCATATTGGCCACCAACTTGCATTTGTAGTCACGTTTCTTTTGTCTACAATGTGGACAGAACTCAACCAGGATTGCTTAAGCCTCCTCATATTTCTTGCGAGCTTGCATGGTATCCAACTACATAGCCATGTTATTTATGATGTCCTGCTTGAAATCAGACAACAAATTTGTGATCTCCATCCTGGAAACTCCACTGGAAGAAGACTTTCCCACTGTAGCTTGATGACCTCTACCCTTCTTCACATTTGCTCAAGAGTAATTGAGACATATCTTTATGAGATCATCCCAAGATGCTTGATTGATATCACCACCTCCCATTAGGTCCAAGGCATCTATGCAAGTATCATTGATTCCCCTTAGAAAAAGTAATTTCTGAGATTCTTCATTAAGAGTATGGTCTGAATTCTTTTTAGTGAAAACAGGAATCTTGATATATAATCCTCCAAACTTTCATCTTCCTTCTGTTGAATTCAGAATATATCATCACTTTTACTGCCACTCTTACAATATTCCTTGTATTTCTCAAGAAATTTTGTTTGCATGACTGGCCAACTATCGAAAACACCCCTTCGCAAACTCATGAACCATCTAAGAGCTCCCTCCTTCAAAGTAGTAGGGAATAATTTTAGTTTGTGAGCATCTGAAGTGTAGTCATAACTATGACAGAGGATATCAAACTCGAATAAGAAGGTCTCTGGATCTTCTGTGACTAAGCCATAGAACTTGGGAAGCAAAGAAGAAGGAATATTCTTAAGGTTGTCATTGTTTTGTTGAGGATTAATGGGGAATTCAAAAGTAGGTGGTCGATTTGGTGGATTACATGCCATGTTCACCTGACCAAGTATAGAAGCAAATGAATTTCCTTCAGGTTCTTCGTCAAATGGGCCAAATAGCAAATTAGCACACATACCTTTAGCAAATGGGTTAATATCTAAGTCTCCTGCATCCTCAAATAGGCTATAAGCTGGTTCAATTTTCTTGGCAATGAATGGTAGGTTGGGGAGAAATCTTCCCTGAGCGTCTCTTCTTCTATGCATGCAATGAAAATGAATGGTATTTTGAAAGATTTTGAAAAACTAACTAAACTACTGCTAACAATGACTATAACAGGTTCTTAGATTGACACCATCCCTGGAAACAACGCCAAAAATGGTCACACCCACAAAAGGATATGAAAATCACAACAAAACCTATCCTGGGAATTGGACATTCTAGCAGGCGACTAATACCTCTTCATGGACATACATTTACTTGTCAAACTAGGGAACATAAACTTTAAATGGAGCGGCACAATATATGCACTAAGAACCGATTTTAGTCACAATCTATTGAAAAATAAACACTTGGAAAGAAATTTCTATCTATGCAATAACGTAAAGTTCTCTTAACTCAATCATAGACTAACCAAAGAGGAAATCGTAATAGCTATAGTTGAAGGACAAATTATAAACTGGCCTTATGCTGTAGGAACAAACACAGGGATGGATTCCCGATGCTGCAGGAACAGTATAAGACTGAGCTTGTGCTGAAACTTCTAAAATGAAATCTAACTTGAATTAACAAAAGATAAACAACTATGCTCCTATAGATACTTACTAAGTGGGCCCCCTTAGCAAGCATCAACTAATTGACATAGAAGATTGTGCTCAGAACTCCATCAAATTTTATTCATAATGTGAAATCATTTACATTGACTGTTCTGCTTCTGAAAACTAACAAAAAATATGATTCATATTATATCTCTAACTCTTACATAATCTGCTTCTCTATCTATCTTTCTATCTCCTTCTCTAATCTTGGTCACCCGCGTAGGAGGAACACTTATTTTTAAAACAGGAGAAAAACTAACTAACTTACTCAACAGAGAAAGACATGGATACGAAATGTATCCCAAAATCGAGGAACAGACTCATAAATGAGTTATCCATTCAACCCGATCCAGAGAGAATCTAGCACTCCACTCTTTCTAGATTAAATGTCATTTAAAATCCTTCCCAATGGTTTCAGTCAAAGAGTCTTCACCAAAGCTTCCTCGAAGTCGTGTAGGAAATGAAATTTATTGCAAGGCCGAGATTGGCTACGCTTGACTCAATCATACTTTTTTCAACAACCTGCGAAACACATGGTAACAGATACAAAAGAAAAGGTGCATGGAACATACATAATATCCATTCATTAATCACATATTTAAATCTATTTCATCATTCAAAAACTACATGCGCTATACCATTCATTTGGGAAGTCAACAGGGTAATAAATACAGACATGTCAACATGATCGACTATAGGAACATGAAAGTGTATTGCTATAGGATATCCCCCAATAAAAAAGGTCTCAAGAGAGTTAAACAACCATAATCAATAGAAGTAAAGGTATTAAAAGTACACCATGATATCTAGATGATGAGCATATTTTGGGGTCATCACCGACCAAGGTCTTTCTTTGTGACTTTGGGGTGTTGGGATAGCCTTCTTGTCTATTGTGTTTGTTTCATGCATTAGACACTAATACGCCTTGGTTCCACATACCCTGGCACTGGGTGTCTTATGCTATAGCAAAAATCAGTGCTCCGAAGATGGCAAATCGTATTAGTAGTGCATTTCATTTTCCATTTCATCATCTTGCATGTATCCCCCATCCTCCCATCTATCAAAATTCCCCCCATCCCTTCACCCTTCATCACTCTCCCTCATCTATCCATCCAATCTCTTCTCATCAACAACACTCCCCCTATCATCTTTATACCTTTCATCCATCTCACATCTCAATCCTACCCTCATCAACTCATACCTAGCACAAATAATCTAATCAAATCCTTGGTCTTGTCCCCAGTCTTGTTACCCGCCTTGAACCATCATCATCATCATCATCCATCTATATCCTTCCCTATCCCTTCAGTGTTGTTTTGGGATGTATCCTTCCCTCATCACTACCACTAAGTGGGATGTATCCTTCCCTATCCTCGTGTTGTTTTGGGATCCATCATTCCCTCATTGACAACACTCCATCCATCATCAACCCCTTTTGGCTTGTACCTTGACTAGGGCAACATCACCTTTTGTCCTAAAATCCATTTGTGCTTCATCCATTATCTATCGCTTATCCTCTTCTCTTGTTATCTTCCTCATCTCCCCTTGCATCACATCATCTATTTTGAGAGCACACCCATGTTCTCTTCAACCCGCATGTCCTCTCGAGGGGGCATCCTCAATCCCAAATCTTCAACCTTTTCCATGTTAGGGGCATCACTATCTATCATTTCCTCCCTCATTCACATTTTTTTTCTTTTCGAAACACTGTTATTCTAACAATATTTCAAAGAGGGGCAAAATGTAGACATCTAAATTTAATCAATCCCATATGATTAAATTTACTCGCTTTTCGTCTATCATATTAAATATTAATTTATTAAATTAATATTACACCTTTTGTCTCATATCTGTAAAGTATTTTAATAACTAACTACTTTATCTTTCACCTTCTTCCTCTCTAAATTAAATAAATACACCAATTTATTTAATTTAGTCATTTTTGACCCTTTTGATTTAAAATCAATTTAAAATTCTTCATTCTCTCTGTCTCCTTGTCACACCCTCCATGATCTCGCTCTAATCTAAATTAATTTAATTAATTCATGATTATGATGTGCATCCTCTTAATCAAAGATTAATGTCACATCCTCCTACATTTGCCACTTGCCTCTAATCTTCCATTAATTATTTTAATAAAATATTTGCACAATCTTAACCAAGGTCATTAGCCATATTTAGCACCACCTTTTAGTCAACCTTTGCATTTATCTCTTTTTAGCATTGACACTCTTTCCCATGTGAATTTTTAATTCACATTTATTTATCCTAGATTCTTCTCTTCCCTAGGTGAATTTTTAATTCACATTCTATCTTCCAAGGCTTCTAAAACCTGGGACTTGTCATATCATCCACATGTGACCAAGTCCCACCTTTTTGGAGCTCACCTTTTATCCTTTAGACTCTCCTAAGAATGTGAATTTTTAATTCACATTTATTTCTCCAACCACCTCTCCTTTTCCCATGGAGATTTTTGAGGAATTCCAAAATTCCTCAAATGTCCCTTTCACTCTCACTTGGGGACAAGAAATTCCTTTTAGATGAAATCTTCTCTCTCCAAGGTACTTGGAAGGTACTTGTCCTTCCTCAACCTCATGTACCTTTTGGCCACCTCACTTACACCTCATCTCCTCTTACCCACTTCACCATCCACATGTCAAGATGTGAGGGCTTGTGAGTTCTCAACCCACCATATCCCTTCATCTTGACCTTGTTGGATGAATCTCAATCGTTGAATTCTCTAGAGAATTCAAATTCTCCTATAAATACCCCCTCCTCAAGGGTATTTTCAACACTTTTTCATTTGAGCAACCTTATGCTATCAATTTGCATTCTCAAGCATTCACTATCATTTAACCATCCACTTTGATTATCTTGCATATTCAATCTTGCATCTAGCGACACCAAAAAGCCATCCAAGGAGCACACAAATTCATCTAAATCAAGGGCCAACCAAAGAGTCTTCAACAAAAAAGAAGGTATAATCAATTTGCATTTTATTTCATCTATTTTCCTTGTTTTATCACTCTTTAGGCCAATCATTGAAGTGTTCTTAGTGTTTTTCCACTTGCATTTTAAGATATTTTGCATATTAAAATAGGGTAAAACTCCAAGGTACACAACAAGTATGTATGAAAATGAATTATTTATAATGGTTATATACGTATTGTTTATGATTATGCCGCATGTAGAAATGGTGAAATGATTATGAAATGCTTATGCAAACGTTATGCGATGATTTATGTGATAGATGTAATATGATGCAAAGAATGGATGCAATGTAATAAAATGGATGCACTTTTATAATATGGTGGAAATGCAATGCATATGTTCTGTATATGTTATGTTGATGCAATATGCTAATGATTTGTGGATGCAGGATTAATGATGATAGTGATGGTGATGGTGATGATCAACTGTCATAGTACCTTTTTAGTGTAGTTAGCAAGAAAAGAAGAAGTCATTTCAACAAGACACAAGATGATGCAAATGCAAATGAGGATGATGATGATGATGATTACTTGCTGAGGAATTGGGATTTTCAAAAGGGCCAAATTTTCTTATGTTTGATAATGCATGTGGTAATATGCATCAAGGTATAGGAAACCAGGATGGCATTGTGCTTAGTGTGATGGACTTTGACTTGACAAGCAGATAGGAGTATTCTTGCTCACACCTGACATATGGAAACCTTGCTAGGTTGCACTTCAAAAGTTTTAAATACCTCAGAATAGAACACAGAAAGGTAAACCTATCCATGCAATAGTCAACAAGTTTCCCTAGACCTCCTCCATACATACCTAACAAAGCAAGTATTCGCCAAGGTTATATTACAAGAACATCCAACAAGCATAATAGACAAAAAGATAATGATTGTTGCCCCATTCCTATTTCTCTAAATCCTCTATTTTGGGATATCATCGATAATTCTTTGGAATGAGCGCAATAAGATAAGTCAAAAGATAAAGACAAAGTAAACAAACAAGCTGATGTTCTTCAATATTGCTAACCAAAGGAGGATGTTTTTTCCAAGGATAAGAATCGAAACTTATTTCCAAAAGATAATGCCCATTGTAGGAAGGATTCATCCTAGGACATGTTAGTGGATGGAAACATGTCATTTTGTTTATCCAAAGCGTTCTAAAAGATGATTGATATGGGACCAATTAGGATGATGAGTTACCGATACAAAGAGATGACCAACTTGCTTATGTATTGACTTAGACCTAAGACTTGACATTTTGAGTTTTCGCTTTTGACCTGCTAGGCTTGCTTCTAACTATTTCACCAAAGGTTGAGGATGACGATTAGTTTATTATGAGTGGTGTTATTTTGGGTGCACGTGAGATGAGGTGGATGAATTTTTTTAAATATTTGGATGTTTTTGATGTTTTACAATGTTTTGAGGCCATTTTTGACATTTTTCAGGATTTTTGATTTTCCAATGTTTTGGGATTTTCTGAGATTTTGACCAAGAGACTAACCTAAAGACCTATCCTAGGGGCCTCAGGGGTTGATCAATAGATTAGCCTTGCCTACGTTATACATGCATAGACCACGTAGTTCGACAAGACGACTCCGTTTTTGACCTTTTGACTGATTTTTGACATGTTTTTAGGATTTTGATATGTTTTGATGTTTTTGGATTTTTTGATTTTATGATGTTTTTGGATTTTTTGATGTTTTGATTTTTTTGGATTTTTTGATTTTCTGATGTTTTTGAATTTTTTGATGTTTAGGATCTTAAGAATATACACAAATCCGATCCAATAAGAACATGCCCTCAGCGTGATGCCATAGACTACTCTGATAAAGGTAGGACAAATTGACCTTAAGGATGAGCCGAGTAGTTCTAGGAGGGATCATGATACAAAAACAAGACCAAGCTATGGTACAGATGCGAGTGGATGAGTGATGGATGGAGACCCAAATGCGATGGATGATGGAAGAAAAATGGATGGATGATGTAGAAAAATCTGTAAAGATCCTGATGGATGGAAAGTGCTTATTTACACAAGGCACTTGTTTGCCAGGTTTTCACCAAGGTACTTGTCCAAAGTGCCACCAAAGTGGTTTTCACTAAAGGACGATTTTTTCTCTTTACTATTTTTTGATTTTTTTTTTGATTTTTTTCTTTTTGATTTTTGTTGTTACCAAGACGCCTATTTGCCAGGTTTTCACCAAAGTAGCCATTTTTTAGGATATTTTCTATTTTTTTTTTGGATTTTTTGGTTCTATACCTTGAAAGATTTAGGCATAAAAATTTTTGAAGTGAGAGCTATTCATGGGATCTTAAAAAAGTTCCCCTTCGGGTGTTGATAACTAATATGCCCCTGACTTATAACTTGCTGTGATGACGAATGGTCCTAGCAAATTGGGTTCAAATTTTTCTTTGATGCTTGGGTTTGGGACATTCTTCTGATTTTCTTTCAATACCAGTTCTCTGACTTGGAACATCTTGCTTTTGATTTTCTTATTGTAGCTCCTTTTGAGTCTATTCTGATAGACTTGCAAATGATTCAAAGAATCTATATGTTGCTCATCCAGTAACTCCAACTCATTTAATCTTGATACTCGGTACTCTTCATCTATGATGAGGTTTTGCAATGATATCCTAAGTGATGGGAGTTCAATCTCAATAGGGAGTACTACTTCTGATCCGTAGACTAGGGAGAAAGGGGTAGCGCTGATGGGTGTGCAGATGCTAGTTCGATAGGCCTAGAGGTTGGGATTAAACTATAAATGCCAATCACGACCTGTGTCATTGATTATTTTCTTGAGGATTTTTAGAATGGTTTTGTTTGTAGCTTTTGCTTGGCCATTGCCTTGGGGATAGTATGGGGTGGAGAAGTGATGTTGGATTTTGAATTTTTCACATAAGTCACAAACATCCTAATTTTTGAATGGTATCCCATTATCTGAGATAATGGCTTGTGGGACACCGTAGCGGTAATTGAGATAGTTCAGGATAAACTTTGAAATCTACTTTCTAATTATGTACGTCATGGGTATGGCTTCCACCCACTTAGTAAAGTACTCCATTGTGGTTATGATGAATTTGTGGCCATTAGATGAAGTGGGCATGATTTTTCCAATGAGATCAAGTCCCCACTGTGAAAAGGGCCATGGTGTGATGATAGGATGAAGCTCTTGAGTTGGTGCATGGATGAGGTCTCCATGCTGCTAACATTGTAGTCACTTTCTAACATAATCATGTGCTTCTCTTTCGATTCTGGGCCAATAATACCCCATCCTCAACAGTTTCTTAGCTATGGTCATTCTGCTCGTGTGCAAACCATAGATACCATTGTGTACTTCAGTTAGAGCGGTTAATGCCTCCTTGGCATTTAAGCAATGTAGTAGGGTTCCTTTTATGCTCCTACGATATAGGGTATCTCCTAGGATGATGAATCTAGATGCTTTTTTTACAAAGGTTCATTTTAGATTTGATGGTAGGTTGGCAGGTATGACTCCTATTAAAAGGTATGTATAAATGTCATGGTACCAAGGATCATTGGGACCAACGATTTCACACATGAATTTTGATTCTAGTACCTCGAATGTGGGTACGAGAAGCTGCTCTATTAGGAATTCTTATTTTGGAACATTGTTGGGGATGTCCAATAGGGACCCAATTATTGCCATGGCATTTTCTGCTCTATTGTTGGCTCTAAGTATTTGCTCAAATGAAATTTCGATGAAGGATTCTTTGAGAGTCTCCACCAATTTCTTGTATGGAGTGAGCTTGTTGTCCTTGGTCTGATATTCATCGTTCACTTGATTTATGATCAATTGGGAGTCTCCATATACTTTGAGAGCTATGATGTTCCATTGCACTGCTATTCTGAGACCTATAGTCAAAGCCTCGTATTTTGTGATATTATTAGTGCAAGGAAATGCCAGTTTGTAGGACCTTGGCATGCAATCCCCTTGTGGGGTGATGAAGAAGACACCGACTCCTGATCCATGCTGTGTGTATAAGCCATGGAAGTATAGTTTCCTGTGGTCAGCTATGTTGAGGGTGAAAATAGATTCATCTAGAAACTCTAAGACGAGAGGATTCTTAGAATAGATAGGTGCTTCTGCCAGTTGGTCTGCGATGACTTGGCCCTTGATTGCTTTCCACTCCAAATATTCGATGTCGTATTCTGGTAGTATGATCACCCATTTTTCCATTCTTCCTATGAGCATTGCCTTTGATAGTAGATACTTGAGAGGGTTGATTTTGGCAATGAGCTGTATTTTGTGTGCCAACATGTAATGTCTGAATTTTTGTGATGCAAACACTACTGTGAGGCATGCTTTCTCGATGAATGAGTAATTTAGCTCATGACCAACCATTGTCATGCTGATGTAATAAATGGCCCTTTTTGTTCCATTTTTGTCATGCTAAGCCAAGAGAGCTCCAAGGGCTGCTGTCATTGCTGACACATATAAGATCAATGGTTTCTTTGGGATAGGTGGCATTAAGACTGGTGGTGTTAGTAGATATTCTTTGATTTTGTTGAATGCCTATTCACACTTGGTATCCCATTTATACGCTACTCCCTTGTGGAGTAGGTGAGAGTATGGGTTTTGTTTGTCCGCCAGTTGTGCTATGAATCTTCAAATGGATTGTAGTCTTCCTTGGAGACCTCTTAGTTGCTTTAATGTTTTTGGTGCCTCCATCTCAAGGATTGCTTTTACTTTTACTGGATCCACCTCGATACCCCTCATTGACACTATATATCCTACGAGCTTTCCTGATTGTACGTCGAGGACACACTTCTTTGGGTTTAGTCTGACCTTGTACTCCTCCATTCTATCAAAGATGGAACTTAGGGTTGCTATGTGATCTTTTCTCTTTCTGGACTTAGCTAGAATGTCGTCAACATAGTCTTCAACCATCTTATGAATCATGTCATGGAATATCAATGTCATGGCCCTTTGATATGTTGCTCCTGCATTCTTTAAGCCAAATGGAATCATGTTCCAACAGTATGTCCACCATGGACAAGTGAAAGTTGTTTTATGTTGGTCCTCTTTAGCTATCATGATTTGATTGTACCCTAAGAATCCGTCCATTAGTGACAACATCTCATGTCCTGCTGTCATGTCTACTATCATGTCGATGTTGGGAAGCGAGAAGTCATCTTTTGGACATGCCTTGTTCAAATCTTTGAAGTCTGTGTAGATTCTGATATTTCCATCGAGTTTTGAAATAGGTACCAAGTTTGATACCCATTTTGGATAGTCTATCGGTTGGATGAATCCTACGTCTAATAGCTTTTTTAGCTCCATTTTGACTAGCAGGGCAATTTGAGGGTGCATTTTTTGAAGCTTTTGTTTGACCGACTTTGCTTCTGGATATACTGCTAAGTGATGAACCATGAATTCTAGATCAAGCCCTGGCATGTCAAAATAACTCCATGCAAAGTTTATTTGTCTTTCCCTTAGGAATGCTGCTAGGAGCTCTTGCTCTTCTAATAGTAGTGATTCTACGTAGAATATGATATGCGGGGTCTCCTCTGTTCCTAGGTTGACCAGATTGCATTTTTCTGCCAAGACTACTGACTTTTCCTGATGAATAGCTCTTAAAGGAAGATTGAATCTGTAGACACATAAAATATACTGGTTGACATCGTGCATCTGATCCTAACTTACTAACATTGTTTCTTCCTGAATCATCCCTTGGTCTAGCCATTTAATCAAATTCCCCTATCTGATTAAATTCATCAATATTCATCTCTTAAATAAATAAATCATTTTATCTAGTTAAGTCAATCTCTTTTGTTAATTAAATCAACCCATCTGATCTAATTATCCCTATTTAATTAAATAATCAATTTATTTGATTAAATCTCTAAAGTCTATCCATTAAATTAAATAAATTAAAACCTTATTTGATTTAATCTAACACCATCCTTTTAATTAAATAAATCAAAATCTTTATTTAATTAGCCTCTTATCATATTCTCTTATCTGATTTAAATAAATCCATAAATCTAAGTCAAATAAATCACATCATCTAATCTCCTATTAAATTAATTAACCCTTGATTAATTTAATCTCATCTCATCACATCCTCTAGATAATGCAAGTTGCACATGAAAATAGATTTAATTCATTTATTAAATCTCTATTTTCCTCACAAGGCATCTTTTGGAATATTCTCTCAATTTGAATTCAAAAATTCCAAGTCAACATGTACATCCAACAAGGCATTTAAAATCTCTTACATGTCCTTTGCCTTAAGCCAAGTGGCATTTATTGCATTTTCCCTTCCCTCTTGCATGTCATTTCAAAAAAATTGAATTTTAAATATTGGCATTTATTGGCACAAACCCCAAATCTTGCACATCCTCCATCCATTCATAACTTGACAAGTGGCATCATATCATTGGATGAATGTTAGTCCCACATTGCTCAAATTTGGACATTCATCCATCTAAGAATTCTATAAATAAAGAGCTCATATCCTCATTTCATCATCCACAATCCAAGCAAAGTTACCATGCTCAAATATCTCTTGAATTTTATCCATTATCATTAAATCATAGCTAGGTTTTGCAGATTTTTGGCTTGGAGTTCTCATCTTTCATCAAAGTGGATCAATATCATCTTCAACATTCAAAGCTTGCATCATAGGAATTGGGAAAGGGCCAATTTCACATCAAATTGACACCAATTCCCCCATGGGATCATGAGTTTGCACATCTAATTAGGATTTAATCTTTGTTTATCATTTTCATTGTGTTTTTCACTATTTTCTTTCCTATTTTGAATTTGTAAATGGATTTCATGGGGAATTCTTGTTTTAGCTTGCAATTCCTTGTTTAACTTGTTTACTCATATTGTTTTGTAGGTACTAGGAGAAGGGTTTGCACATTTGGCGCTAGAATGAGGGCTGTATATCATTAATTGTAACTTTTTCTTGAAATTTTTGCATTTTTCTTCACACACAGGAAATTCCAATGCAGGCTCGTCAGCATCGCTGTTTTGGCACCGTGGGCTCATCAACGCCGCTATTTTGGCACCGCGGGCTCATCAGTGTCACTATTTTGGCATTGCAAGCTCATTTGTGTCACTGTTTTGGCACCGCAAGCTCGTCCGCATTGCTATATGGCACCGCTTGAAACACAAACTACATCGCTAGACTCATCCCACCAAAAAAATTAAATTTTTAACTTTGCCGTTGGACTCGTTGACTTGCAGGAAATTTTGAAATTTTTGAAAATAGTGATGCTGGGGATAAACTAGGACGCTGGGAAAAAATTGTGGCACAATTGAGCTCTCTATCCTAACACAAAGCGCCACTGACTGGTAAGCGGCACTGTGAGAGCACCACTGGGAGAACAAACTGCGACGCCTTCACGAGTTGTGACGCTGGGAGATAGTAAAAGGGAGAATTTAATTTTTTAGCACATGCTTTTGATTTATGATTTATTTACCTTATGTTTTCTGGTTTTTAACTTCTTTTTTTTTCCAGAATATGACTATTTTTCTTCTTAGGTTGGAAATCAAAAACAAAGGAAGGAGGAGTATGGTGATGATATTTTGTCCAATCAAAGTGTTTTTAAACACTCTAGTGTTTTTTTAACACTTCTTTAAGAATTTGTTATCTTCTCCCTCTTAGGACACTAACGTTCTTTTGGGCTTAAAAAAGAACATTTTCCATTTCTTGCAAAAGGTTAAAATGAACAATAGGATCAACAACTTACTGATTTCATTTATTGGATTAACAAATTGAATAGATGTCTTTCACTTGTGATTTGGTGCTCTAAAATGAATTCACATATTGCTTTGTGGATCTAAAAAGAACAAGTGTAGCTTTGTTTTTTGTGAGGGCTTACTTAGACTAAAGCCATCGAAAAAGGATGTATGCGCTTCTCTCGCGCTTTATAGCGATCTTGAGAATCAAAAGGCCTTTTTCATGACTTTGGGTTAAGATAAAACAATCACCTCCACACTTCGATTTGGGCTTAAAATTGAACAAAATTTTGTGCGAGTGTGAGTGGGGGATTTGTTGTGTATATTCTCTCTCCTTGTTGCCAACAAGGATTGATTGAGTTACGAATATTGTTCTTCATTCGCTTTTGTTTATCCTAAAGGGCCTGCCTTGGGGAAAAAGTACTCACCCAAGGGAATGACTCAACCCATAACACTCTAAAGCCAAGAGTATTTCCAACTAGGATATAAATGTGGATATTGGAAGAAACACCAATATCACGCAGTTGATTCTGACAAGATGGATCCAAAAGGGGACTCTTGCCGTATGGGTCAACTCCTATGAACGGAAAGTCCTTACTAAAACCCATGTGCTAGAATTTTCCAAAATATTTTTATCTATTTGTTGGTGCAAGAACGGTCGTTCTAAAGTCGCCCCACACTTTTACAGTCTTCTTGTAGAAATGGAAAGCATGCCATGGAAGTTTCATGGGTGTTGATGCTTGGCTGCCCTGTATAAGTGAGTGCCATGGAGGAGAGCCAGTGGGGTCAAGCATCTAACCATTCACTAGAGATAAGTGTAGCTGGACTTGTCCAAGTGGGAATCCAACAAATATTTTCTTACACATCCATAGGATTGTACTTATTCTTGGGTTACAAAATGCATTGCTTGATCGAAAACATCTAAAAAACAAACACTTAACATCATCCAAATTTCAAACCCTTTTGAGGAAAAATACAATTGACTCAATCCATATGTTATTGCTTGCCCTTGGGATTCACATCCTTAGAGGTTTCTAAACATTGGATTATATCTTAATTTGTCTTCTTAAGTAGACAATAGGAAACCCTTGCCTTAAGTTCATTGAATTTCCACATAACATATCTTGTGGGGTTTGAAGAAATTAAGACATTGGACACCTTAATTTGAAAACCTAATTGAAGAAATTGTTTTTGGTAAAATAAAGACATTAAGCAAAGCTAAGCAAAATGAAATTTCATATATGTTGAAGACCCACCATCCCAAAAGAAAAACAAATCATTGGTTAGAAATCCGAAAATGAATGCTCAAATGAAATCATTTCTTGGTTACAAAGGTCATTAGGAAGCATTTACATGCTCTTCAATACCTAGGTCTAGGCAAACAAAGTGCACCTTTTTAGGTTCATCGTAGGATCAAAACATATCAAAGTCTCTTTTTCATCCATCCTCCAAAACATCAAAACAAAACCCATCTCATCATCACCTTTTGGGAAAATCTTGAAAATCATCCTTGATATTAGGCTTTGTGGAAAAATCAAAATCATCAATATAATTAAGACAAAATCCTTGAAAACATTAGCAAAAACACCTTTGGCTAGGTATGTGTAGATGCATCCTTTTGCATATACTTATTCAAAGTTATCAAAATCATCTTGTCTAGCTTAGTATATGTAGATGAATCCTTCTTCATGTACTTAGTGAAACAATCATCTTGTTTGAATAGGTGTGGGTAGATGCATCCTTCTCCTCACACATATTCAAATCATCATCCTTTGAACAAAGCTATCCCTTAGATCATCATCCAACATCTCAGGGTATTTTTGTTCAAAAATCCAAATCAAAATTAAAATCAAAATCAAGGAGAAAATCTCAAATCTCAAAATCCAAAATCAAAGATCAAAATCAGCAAGTCCTAAAAGCCTAGTATCTCATTCAAGATTTATCAAAAGCCAAAAATATCCATATCATCCATCCCCAAACATCATCATCATATCATCACCTTTGATCCTCAAGGCATCCTAAAACTTTATACTTTGGGGCATAAAATAACGATCGATCCAAAGAGTCGAGAGATTCATCTCCCATATCCTTGAAGATTGATCCTTGTTTTATGGTTCTAACTAGATCTCAATACAAAAAGAGTATGGAAGCCAACAAAGAAACACCCACTTCAAGTGATCTTAGCCAAACAAACACATAAATGAATCCAGTTGAATCAAGCAATCCATTGACCCTCTCATCATTGCAAAATCCGCAAGAAGAAAACCAAGGAGAGGACCTTACCATTGGAATGTCTCATGAAGAAATGACTGAAATGCTTCAAAATCTAAAGAATCATAAAATCATTAGCATCATGATGAGACTCAACCCTTCGTTATACATACTTGAACTAGCAAAACAAGGGGCCAAGTTGCCTTCGGATTTTGATGTAAGTACTATAGTGGAGACATCCTTTCCACCTATCTCATCCACCATCCCCATTTCATCTACACCTCCATCCCAAAACATCACGCAAAACATTTTGCAAATCACAACATCGTTTTCTCCAACCCAACCCAATGTCAACAAGGGAAACACATTTCTCAATGCTCTTCAATCACACCCCCTTGTTAATAATCAAAATTTGGATGCAAACACCACATTGGAACAAAATATACCCCAAAACCCATTACACAAAAATGTTCCTCTCACATTCCATCACAATCCATCATCATCATTTTTTCACACAACACCACAAACACCTCTGCTCACAAATTCACAAGAAGAGGGAGATATGTTCAGACCAAGGGGCCTATTCGACACCACGATATCTTCACAACAACTCACACCCCTCACCTTTCCACCTCCTCCACCATTTCCATTATCATCTGCACCACTCCTTGGTTTAGGGCTTCCTCCCCTACCAAGTATCAATCAAACCTATATTCCAACCATCAATCAAAGCATTGCACCAAACACTTAAAATTTATCGTTGATATCACAACAACAAACGATAAATGCACAAGCAATGGCAGCATCATCAAACACACCCCTAACATCACAAAGCATAGTCTCTCAAGGACCAATCACATCAATAACACTATCCAACACCCAAAACATCAACACAACATCATCACCTACCACCATTCCAAATCCACCACTACCTCCACCACCACCAACTTTCACCACATCAAGCCAATATGACACAACATTGCAAGCTTCTTTTCATAGAGGATACCAACAAGTTTAAAAACAAAAAGTCGTACAACAAGTCGCTCAAGCCGCACAAGCTACCCAAGCTGCACAACCTGCATTATAAGCACAACAAGTGCAACAAGCCCAAGTTTTACTGCAACAACAACAACAACAAGCCGCTCAAGCTGCCCAAGCTACACAAGCATTGCAAGCATAAAGGGCCACTCAAGCACAAATTTTATTGCAGAAACAAGCCACACAAGCATAAGCAACACAAGTACAAGCTCAAGCACAAGCTCAATATCAAGCACAACAAGCACAAGCACAAGCACAACTTCTTGCACAAGCAACACAAGTGCAAGCATATCAGCAAGCACTAAAGTAAGACCAAGAGTTGCAAGAAGCAACAGAATTGGTAGCCCAACAACAAGCATTGTGGGAACAATAGCAAGTACAACAACAAGCATTGTTGGAACAACAAAAAGCACAAATCCTAGCACAACAACAACAAGATCAACAACAAGCGTTGTTCATACAAAAGCAAGTAGAAGCCTACTTCGCCTGCCAGAACATACAAATACCATCAAAAAATGCACCAACCAATCCACCCATCCAACCCACGATTCAAACACCAGAAAACACTTTCATCCCATCCCCTGATCCACAAAGTGATGTGACAACACAACTCAGGTTGCTCTCGCAACAAGTGCTCGACCTTCAATCAAGACAAACAACCAAAACACCAAGAAACTTGTGTCCCTATCCATTTGATAAGATCCTAGAGATGAAACCATTCCCCAAGGGATTTGAAATTCCTAAATTTGACAAATATTGAGGGATGGAAAACCCTGAAGATCACACCAGGGAATTCTAGGTTCATTGCATGGAGGTCACATATGATGATACTTATCTGATGTGGCTATTCCCTAGGAGCTTGGCAGGCCTTGCTATAGAATGGTTCTCTCGCTTACCTTCAGGCATTAGAATATTCCAAGAAATTAGGGATGCATTCATTAAGAACTACACATGTAACATTGCAATGGATGTTAGTCTCAAAGAAGTATACGCTCTAAAACAAGGAAATAATGAATATTTTGCTTCATTCCTTCAATGATGGCGATCCAAGGCCAATCAGAGCAAGTGGACCATGCTAGAAGAACAAAAAGTGTGCACCATCATAGCCAACCTTGAAAGCCACTTGACATTTCATCTCAAGGTTCAAGGCATCACCACATATGAGCAATTGATCTCCAAGGCGCTTAGTATCAAAAGAGCCCTTGTGACTCAACCCGTGGAATCAACATCATATCATGAACAACAAAACAATTGCCCACCATCTAATTACAATAATAAACCTCACACATGGGCAATAAACAAGAACGTTACTAATGATGGTGTCATTGATGCCAAGGTGGTCATTAGTGGTCCTCGCCAATATACACCCGCACCGCAAATCCAAAATCAATGCCGAAACACTTATCACACAACATACCAACCCAACAATAATCCAACCATCAATAATCTCAATGACCAAAGAGGACCACCCCAATGCAAAAGTTATCCCAAATGAAAGTACACTATTTTGGGAGAACCACTGGAGGACATAATGAAAAAGTTGATTGATGAAAAACTCATTAAGCCTCCTACATTCAAGAATTACCAAGAACCCGATGTCAAACCTCCTTGGTATAACAAGAATCAACTTTACAAATTTCACAAAATCAAAGGCCACACCACAAACAGTTGCATGAAACTCAAAAATATCATCCAAGATCTCATTGACAAGAAAATCATAAACGTAGAACAACCTATAGGAAATCAAGATCTTAAGATATATATGAATCCGATGCCAAATCATGGTAATAAAGGCAATAAAAATGATAAAGGGAAAGGCAATGTAAATCGTGTCTATGAATTCGTCGTTGCCTCACTAAATGAAGACTGCATGGTCATCACCATCAAGGGTGCCCATGCTGAAGATTTTGGTGTCACCACAAAAGGCGGAAAAGTAACCATTGTAGGATCATCCCAACCAAATAGAGTCCCTTCACCTAGATCCGTTCCTAATGGATATAATGTCCTAGACCAACTCAAGACAATGCCAACACACATCTCCATCATGGAGTTGTTAAAAATATCAACCCATAAGAAGATCCTTGAGGAAGCATTAGCCTCATCTACTATCCCCGCAGATCTCAATGTGGAGCAATTCCAAGGTATGGTTAGAAATGTCATAACGCCTAATCTCCTTACATTCTTTGACCAAGATTTCCCCACCATCCCCACTTGGTGGATGGAGGTGCGGGTTTGAACATCAGTTGAAAATATCAGAAGATTCCATCAACAAAGGAAAGGGCATCACGATAAGAGCATATGATGACCAAGAAAGAGTGTCTTAGGGAATGATTAAACTCCTTATTCAAGTAGGGCCAACATTCATGGAAACCACTTGTTAGGTTTTGGACCTTGACTTGCCATATAATATCCTCCTGGGACACCCATGGATCCATGCGATGAAAGCCGTAGCATCAACCTTCCACCAATGTGTAAAATTTACACATAATGGACAAGAGGTCACCATCCACAGAGATCTTGAACCATTTTCATATTGCAAAAATCTTGAAGCCAAGTATTACAAAATCCCTCAAGTGCCAAAGAATGATGAGGGCCCATCCACACCATACATTGACCCTGCCACTCTCACATCCACTTCTACGACAAAGACACCCGCCATCCCCACCATCCCCACCATCTCTGATATCAAGCTCATCATCTAGGAGGATAGTTGTGGAAGCTACAAACTCCCTAACAATGCTTTTGTGATAGGAGAGTTACCAAAATCTCCTAGATCACGGGGACATCCACAAGAAAATCAAGCTTCCACATCACAAACCTATCCTCAAAACTATCCCGAATTCATACGATGGGGAGACCTAGGCCATGAGGTTATTGAAGTAGATCCATCTCACATGTTGTATCAAGATGAAAGACCGGAAACTAATTTACCAATGGATGAGACAAGCAAGGGCCTACAAATGATGCTTGCAATGGGCTACGATAAAAATCAATGACTGGGACAAAATGACAATGGGCTACGATAGAAATCAATGACTGGGACAAAATGACAATGGGCTCATAATACCTATCATACCAGAGATGCGACCCATAACAAGTCTTGGTCTTGGATGTACCCCTCTGAGAATAACCATACGCGGCCGAAGTCCTCCAGTTAGAACGGTTAATATTTCTCCTCAGCCAGTACTAGCACAAGTATACTCACCAATATTCACAGGTAGAGACACATAATTTTATAACCGAGGCCTACATTAGTAGCGATGACGAAGATACCATGACCAATCTACCTAGGTTATTTGAGGACACCACTTTGTGTATGATTAGCACCATCTCTTTTGAACCAGACCATCCAAATCATGAGATCCACTTAGTGTATCCCCAATTGATCGACTATGACCAACGAGGACCACCAGTTCTCGATACATTCAAAAATGATGGGGCACTCTCAGAATTCATGGGATTGAGGGATAACGTTCCAGATGGAGATCACAAGGCAGGGTTTATAATGGAGTTGGACACACATGCCTATTAGGGGGAAACGATTGAATCCTTCAGTTGCAAAAGTGAGAAACAAAGAATCATATCTAAGTCCTTGAGTGAAAACCACACTGTGGCACTCTCGGACAAGAAAAAAGTAAAAATAAAGGACGTATCCAATGGTGAAAACCTCTTTGAGGCACCTGAGGATGAAGGATTCAATCTTCCTTTAAGAGCTATTCATCAAGAAAAGTCAGCAGTTTTGGCCGAAAAATGCAATCCAGTCAACCTAGGAACAGAGGAGACCCCGCATATCACATTCTATGTGGAATCACTATTACCAGAAGAGCAATAAATCCTAGCAGCATTCCTAAAGGAAAGGAAAATAAACTTTGCATGGAGTTATGCTAACATGCTAGGGCTAGATCCAAAGACTATGGTTCATCATTTAGCAATGTACCTAGAAGCAAAGCTGGTCAAACAAAAGCTTCAAAAAATGCATCCTCAAATCACTTTGTTAGTCAAAATGGAGCTCAAAAAGCTATTAGATGTAGGATTCATATGGCCATTTGATTATCTAGAATGGGTGTCAAATTTGATACTTGCTTCAAAACCTGACAGAGCCATTAGAATCTATATGGACTTCAGAGATTTGAACAAAGCATGTCCCAAGGATGATTTCCCACTTCCTAACATTGACATGATGGTAGACATGACAATAGGGCATGAGATTCTTTCACTAATGGACGGATTTTCAGGATACAACCAGATCATGATAGCAAAAGAAGATCAACATAAGATGACTTTCACTTGTCTATGGGGACCTACTGCTGGAACATGATACCATTCAACCTAAAGAATGTAGGAGAAACCTATCAAAGGGACATGACATTGATATTCCATGAAATGATCCATAAAATAGTCAAAGACTATGTCGATGACATTCTAGCTAAGCCAAGAAAAAGACAAGATCATATAGCAACCCTAAGTGCTATCTTTAATAGACTAGAGGAATACAAAGTTAGACTAAATCCCAAGAAGTGCGTCTTCGGCATATAATCTGGTAAATTGCTAGGATACATAGTCTCCATGAGGGGTATCGAGGTGGATCTGGCGAAGGTGAAAGAAATCCTTGAGATGGAAGCACCAAAGACATTAAAACAACTAAGAGGCCTCCAAGGCTGACTTCAATCCATCTGACAGTTCATAGCACAACTGGCAGACAAGCAAAACCCATATTCTCACCTACTCCACAAGGTGGTAACGTACAAATGGGACATAAAATGCGAAAAGGAATTCAAAAAAATCAAGGAATATCTACTGACACCACCAGTTTTAATGCCACCCATCCCAAGAAAGCCATTGATCTTATATGTGTCAGCAACAACAATAGCCCTTGGAGCTCTCCTAGCTTAGCATGATGAAAACGAAACGGAGAGGGCCATCTACTACATCAACAGAACAATGGTCAGTCGCAAGCTAAATTACTCATTCATTGAGAAAGCTTGCCTCACAGTATTGTTTGCATCCCAAAAATTCAGACATTACATGTTGGCACACAAGATAAAACTCATTGCAAAAATATATCCCCTCAAGTATCTCCTATCAAAGGCAATGCTCACGAGAAGAATGGAAAAATGGGTAATGATATTATCAGAGTATGACATCGAGTATGTAGAGCGGAAGGCCATTAAGGGACAAGTTATTGCAGATCAACTAGTAGAAGCACCTATCTATTTTGAGAATCCTCTTGTCTCTGAATTTCTAGATGAATCCATTTTTAACCTCAACATAGTGGACCATTGGAAACTATACTTCGATGGTTCATACACACAACATGGATCAAGAGCTAGTGTCTTCTTCATCACTCCATAGGGGGACTGCATACCAAGGTCATACAAACTGGCATTTCCTTGCACTAACAACATAGAAAAATATGAGGATTTGACTATAGGCCTCAGGATAGCAGTGCAATGGAACATCATAGCTCTCAAGGTGTATGGAGACTCTCAGTTGATCATAAATCAGGTCAATAATGAATATCAGACTAAGGATGATAAGCTCACTCCATACAAGAAATTGGTGGAGACTCTAAAGGAATCCTTCATTGACATAACATTTGAGCAGATTCCAAGAACCAACAATAGAGTAGCAGACACCATGGCTACAATTGGGTCCCTATTAGACATCCCTCATAACATGCCGAAATATGAATTTCTGATTGAGCAACTTCTCATCCCCACATTCGAGGTACCAGAATTAGAATTCATGTGTGAAATCATTGGTCCAAGTGATCCTTGGTACCATGACATCTACACATATCTTCGCATAGGAGTCATACTCGCTAACCTACCATCGAGCCTAAAACAAACCTTTGTTAAAAAGGCATCCAGATTTGTGATCCTAGGTGATACCCTCTACTGTAGAAGCATAGAAGGTACCTTGCTACACTGTCTAAATGCTGAGGAGGCATTAACTGATCTAACCAAGGTTCATAATGGTATCTATGGCTCACACTCGAGTGGAATGACCATCGCCAAGAAATTGCTGAGGATGGGGTATTATTGGCCCACAATGGAAAAAGAAGTACATGATCATGCTAAAAGGTGTTTACAATGTCAGTAGCATGGGGACCTCATCCATGCTTAAGCTCAAGAACTTCACCCCATCATCACACCATGGCACTTTTCACAATGGGGACTCGATCTTATTGGAAAAATCACACCCACCTCATCCAATGGCCATAAATTCATCATAACTGCAACTGAGTACTTCACTAAGTGGGTGGAAGCCATACCCATGATGTATATCACTGAGAAGCAAATCTCAAAATTCATCCTGAACTATCTCATTTGTCGTTACGGTGTCCCACAAGCCATTATCTTAGATAATGGGACACCATTCAAGAACTAGGAGGTTCACAACTTGTGTGAGAAATTCAAAATCCAGCATCGCTTCTCCACCTCGTACTATCCCCAAGGAAATGGACAAGTAGAAGCTACAAACAAAACCATCCTCAAAATCCTCAAGAAAACATTCAATGATGTAGGTCGTGACTGACATCTACAGCTTAATCTCATCCTCTGGGCTTATCGAACCAACATCCACACACCCAATGGTGCCACCCCATTATCCTTGGTCTACGGATCAGAAGCCATACTCCCCATTGAGATCGAGCTCCCACCCCTTAGAATATCATTGCAAAAACTCATCACAGATGAGGACTATCAGGTATCAAGACTAAATGAGCTGGAGTTACTAGATGAGAAACGCATAGATGCTTTGAATCATCTGCAAGTCTATCAAAATAGATTCAAATAGAGCTACAACAAGAAAATCAGAAGCAAAACTTTCCAAGTTGGAGAACTGGTCTTCAAAGAAAATTAGAAGAATGTCCCAAACCCTAGCAACAAAGGTAAGTTTCGAACCTAATTGGTTAGAACCCTTCGTCATTACAACAAGTTATAAATCAGGGGCATATCAGCTATCAACACCCAAAGGAGAACCCCTGCAGGAGCCAATGAATAGCTCCCATCTCAAAAAGTTTTATGCCTAAATCTTTCAAGGTATAGAACCAAAAAATCCAAAAACTTAGAAAATGTTCTGAAAAAATGGTTACTTAGGCGAAAACCTAGCAAACAGGTGTCTTGGTGACAACAAAAAAATAAAAATCCAAAAAAATCATAAAAAGGATTGAAAACAATAGAGAAAAAAATCGTCCTATAGTGAAAACCACTTCGGTGGCACTTTGGGCAAGTACCTCAGTGAAAACCTGGAAAACCTGCACCTTGTGTAAATAAGCACTTTCCATCCATCAAGATCTTTATGGATTGATTTGCATCATCTATCCATTTCATTTCCATCATCCATCGCATCCAGGTCTCCATCCATCACTCATCCACTCACATCCGTACCATAGCTTGGTCCTGTTTTCGTATCGTGATCCCTCCTAGTACTACTCAGCCCATTCTCAAGGTCAATTTGTCTTGCCTTTATCAGAGTAGTCTATTGCATCACGTTGGGGGCACATTCTCATTGGATCGGATTCATGTATATTCTTAATGTCCTCAAATCAGAAAATCCAAAAACATCATAAAATCAGAAAATCCAAAAACATCAAAACATATCAAAAGTAAAAAATAGAGTCATCTTGTCAAACTACATTGTCTCTGAGCTTGAACGTAGGCAAGGTTGATCTTTGATCATCCCCTGAGACATTTAGGTCAGTCCTATAAGAGTTCATCATAATAAGCTGACATCTCATCATGTATATCTTCATCTGTAAATCGGTCAAGTCGTCAGTGGAACTATGTGGTCTCTGTGTGTATAACGTAGGTAAGGCTAGTCTATTGACCAACCCTCGAGACCCCTAGGATAGGTCTTTAGGTTATTCTCTTGGTAAAAACCTCAGAAAGTCCCAAAACATTTGAAAAATTGAAAATCAAAATATTTGTAAAACCTCAAAAAAATATCAAAAACAACCTCAAAACATTGCAAAACATCAAAAACATCCAAATATTTGAAAAAATCCATCCATCTCATCTCGCTTGCACTTGCAATAAACACCATCCATAATAAACTAATCGTCATCATCAACCTTTGGTGAAATAGTTAGAAATAAGTCTAATAGATTAAAAGCAGAGCTCCCAACATCAAGTCATAAGTCTAAGTCAGTGCATAAGCAAATTGGTTGTCGCTTGGCATCGGTAACACAACATCTAAATTGGTCCCATATCAATCATCCCTTATAAACGAAATGATGTGCCGAAATCCACTAACATGTCCTAGGATGAATCCTTCCTACAATGGGCATTATCATTTGACAATAAGTTTCGGTTATCATCTTAGAAAACACATCCTCTTTCCGTTAGCGATATTGAAGAGCATCAGTTTGTGTGTTTACTTGGTCTTTATATTTTGACTTATCTTATTTGTGCTCATTCCAAGGATGTCTCAATGATATCCCAAAATAGAGGATTTAGAAAAATAGGAATGGGGCAATGATCATTATCTTTTGTCTGCTGTACTTGTTGGAAGTTCTCGTAATATAACCTTGACGAATACTTGCTTTGTTAGGTATGTGCGGAAGAGGTCTAGGGAAACTTGTTGACTATTGCATGGATATGTTTACCTTCCTGCATTTTGGTCCGAGGTGTCTGAAACTTCTGAAATACATCCTAGCAAGGTTTCTGTATGTCAGGTGTGAACAAGAACACTCCTACCTAATTTTCAAGTCAAATTCCATCACAATAGGTACAATGCCATCCTGGTTTTCTATACCTTGATGCATTGTACCACGTGTGTTATGAAACATAAGAAAATTTTGCCCTTTGAAAATCCCAATTCCTCAGCAAGTATTCATCATCATCATATTCATTTGCATCATCTTGCATCTTGTTGAAATGACTTCTTCTTTTCTTACTAACTATACTAACAAAGTACTATGATAGTTGATCATCATCACCATCATCATCATCGATCCTGCATCCACAAATCATTAGCATATTGCATAAGCATATCATATAGAAATCATACGCATTGCTTAAGCATATCATATAGGAAACATTGCATTCTTATCATCATATAAACATGTTATCATAAACATTCTTCATAAATAGGTGCATCCATGACATTGCATTTCACCCATTGCATTGTATCACATAGCATTCATTTAACCATTTCATATTACCATCTATACCATCACATAAGCATGAACAAAAGCATTCCATCATCATTTTTGCATAATAATAAACAATAGGTATATAAACATTTAATTCATTAAGCATACAAACTTGCATAACATCATAACATCATATTACCACTTTTACGTTCACATCACATTACACATATCATTTTGCATTAACACATCATTTGCATACATCATTGATCATATTAAAATCCACATCACATATTGCATTAGCATAAAATAAATCATCATATAGTTAACATCATTGCACATCATATCATAGGTGAACATAATATAGATATGTTAGTCATAATCATAACGCATACATCATTAGAAATAAATGCATCCATAGAACATCATTGCAAAGCATATAGAAATAAGCCATCCATGCATAAAGGAGAACATGGTACATCCCATTAAAATTGGCTCATATATATCATATCATCAATCACGTCACTATCATAGTACAAAAAATAATAATTAGATCACTATACATATATGTCAATCGGTACAAAATGCCCATTGGGCTATCAAAAACGAGCCCATAAGGCACAAAAAGTACATCATAATATCTTGCTCAAGCCCGATCTCGGTGGATGCTACCCTCGCCCCTATCACCGTGACCCTTTGGTGGTCTCTGGCTGGCCTACTCTGAGTACTCTAGGACCCAATCTACTCTAGGTATGGTGTCATGGTAAGCCCGACAGTAGTACTCTATCTCTCGGATAACATCCTTGTAAGATCGTACTGGCACTATACCCTGAGACGAGGAGGCTGTCATACTCTCAATCTGCTGTCTGCGACGTAGCTCTATAGCTACCTGTAGCTTTGCAGCCTGTCTCTGCTACACAACCTGCTCCCTCTCTACTCTGAGATACTCTCTCTTAACCCTCGCCTGGTCTCTCTCTACTGTCACTGCCTGAACCTGGGCCTGCAACTTTAAAATCAAGGCATCCTGTGTGTCTGCTTGCCTTGTTGGCTATACTCGTGGCTACATGTGAGGCTGGTCCTCACCCTCGGCTCGTGGTAGTGAGACTGGCAGATCCTACTACTGATCTTGCATGTGGACATCCCCGTGGCCTGGTGGGATTAGGGGTACACCCAGTGGATCCTGTCGAATCTCAACCCTCAGTCCTCGCCCTCATCCTCTCCCTTTTCCTTTGACCTTGTGCACCTCTGGATCCTCACTTGGAATGGTCAATCGAAGAGGAGGTCTAAACTAGTCTCTGTAGGCCTGTGTGGTCGCTGAATCTGCCAATCCCTGATCATAAGCCCACGGTCGGGATACCAACTGTCGAAAACTATCAACTGCCTCCACAGTAGGAATGCCATGTCCCCATGACACCTGTGTCATGCTACATGCAAAGATGACTACATAGTTGTCATTTGGCCGATCCTATGGCTCTCTGAACTGACACTGTATGTGCTCGGGCAGGTACCTCTCAATCATCGTGTGCTCTCGCCCCTACATGTATCGATCCTGGTGGTAGTAAAAGAGCTGAGCAACATCGTTGGCCGATCTAGGCTAACCAAAGTATGGTCTCCAAGTAAAGACAAGAATCTCGTCTAGGACCCGCCTCCAGTAGGGGATCCTATGCTCTTTAGTATGTGTGAAGGACACACTGCCTCTGTATCGTGCCATGAGGGCATCCTCTACCCCCATCAAAACTGGAATGACCCATGGATGTAGCACATAAATGTGCTCCCATGCCCAAATGTGAAGCAAAGTCACTTCAGCCCCTAGCGCTCTACCATCCATATAAACATACTCATGTAGGTCCCTGTAGAGCGAAGCTAGAAAGATAGGCTCCCATGTGAAGTGAACTGGCCTATCTCAGACCATTCTCTCCCAGTAGTATCCCCAACCCAAACTGAAATATTGCCCTCGTTGGTTTGGGGCAACGAGATCTAAAATAATAGCTGTAACTGCCCAACGGAAGGGAGGTGCTATAACTCTGTATCTCTCCAGCTCGATTTGACCCTTGCAATAGATAATGTCTCATGTAGCAAGGACTCTGATGCAGCACTTGCGTCCCTCATCCATATCATATATCACTCGTCACCCATGAATAGGCAATTGCAGAATGCGCCAAACGTCCTCCAAGGTGATGGTGGCCTTGCTAGTGGGGAGATGAAATGATGATGTCTCGCTATGCCACCTCTCCGCCAGCGCTGATAGCATCCCCAGGTGTGTGCGCATGGGTGCTGCGTACATAATGTGCCATAATCTTGCGATCCCCAACCGATCTTGATCCCTGTTGCTAAGGTCTCGTAGGATGCTCGCCAAGTCTTATGACCAGTGCTCCCAAGAGTAGAGCTCTCTTAGCCCATCTTGCATCAAGGAAAGTTGTCGTGTTAAATTTTTTGAAAAATTCCTAGTCGAACGCTTCAAGCTCACCTCCAGTGGCGCAGTTTGTGAAGGTGTCACAGTTTGATTTTACTCAAACTCAGACGCTCGAGCCCAAAAAGAGCTAAAGGGAGCCACTGTGGTGCACTTTACCCTCCAATGTCGCAGTTTCCATAAAAGAGCACCGCCGCGACTCACTTTGCCCAAACCGGCTTGCTGAGCCCGAGCCTAGCATCGGAGTTTCTAAACTTTGAACTAAACCACTATGGTGCTAAATAGCGCTGTTGTGGTGCAAAAAGGTAATTAGTGGTGTAGTTCAAATGCCGAGCGATGCTATAATAGAGCCGCTGGAGGCGAGCTCCCTTTTAAAGCAGTGATAAATGTGTTAAATGAAGAAAACTAGGCTTCATTAAGGGTCACATACCGGTGCCTCGATGCCTGGAGGCCACTAGTATGTTCGAACTCGATCCGAAATGTGTAGGGGAAGCTGTCATTGTGCTATATCGCTAGAGGGTCAGAGCTCAAATCTCAAAGTTTGCTAGCGAAGGTGTGTGAAAATGACTTGAAAGCGACCCCTTGGGCCCCTTTTAAGCCTAAAAATTAGTGTTTTTTAACCCTAAATGGTTGTCCTACTAGGGTTTCAGACCCCCGAACCTGTTTTTGTCTGTTTAAGGCTTGTTTTTCATTGTTTTATTATGTTTAGACATGTTTTTAGCCTCTTGAACCCCTTTCGGACCTGTCGGGCACTTTGTCACTTTTTTTTGCGAGATCACCCAAAAATTAAAATTTTTGTCCGATCTTTCGAGGGGGAATTATAATGGTATGCTTTCTCTTGCCATGTAGCAGTGGGGCAAGTTTTTAAATATCAAAAATTTTTGGCTTTGATTGAGATCATTTATTCTTTGAACCAATGCAACAAGTGCATTGCTTCAAAGATTGAATCTATAGACACATAAAATATACTGTTGACATTCTGCATCTGATCCTAACTTACTAACATCGTTTCTTCCTGAATCATCCCTCGGTCTAACCATTTAATCAAATTCCCCTATCTGATTAAATTCATCAATATTCATCTTTTAAATAAATAAATCATTTTATCTAGTTAAGTCAATCTCTTTTGTTAATTAAATCAATCCATCTGATCTAATTATCCCTATTTAATTAAATAATCAATTTATTTGATTAAATCTCTAAAGTCTATCCATTAAATTAAATAAATTAAAACCTTATTTGATTTAATCTAACATCATCCCTTTTAATTAAATAAATCAAAATCCTTATTTAATTAGCTTCTTATCATATTCCTCTCTTATTTGATTTAAATAAATCCATAAATCTAAGTCAAATAAATCACATCATCTAATCTCTCTCATTAAATTAATTAACCCTTGATTAATTTAATCTCATCTCATGTCACATCATCTAGATAATGTAAGTTGCACATGAAAATAGATTTAATTCATTTATTAAATCTCTATTTTCCTCACAAGGCATCTTTTGGAATATTCTCTCAATTTGAATTCAAAAATTCCAAGTCAACATGTACATCCAACAAGGCATTTAAAATCTCTTACATGTCCTTTGCCTTGAGCCAAGTGGCATTTATTGCATTTTCCCTTCCCTCTTGCATGTCATTTCAAAAAATTTGAATTTCAAATATTGGCATTTATTGGCACAAACCCCAAATCTTGCACATCCTCCATCCATTCATAACTTGACAAGTGGCATTATATCATTGGATGAATGTTAGTCCCACATTCATCCATCTAAGAATTCTATAAATAAAGAGCTCATATCCTTATTTCATCATTCACAATCCAAGCAAAGTTACCATGCTCAAATATCTCTTGAATTTTATCCATTATCATTAAATCATAGCTAGGTTTTGCAGATTTTTGGCTTGGAGTTCTCATCTTTCATCAAAGTGGATCAATATCATCTTCAACATTCAAAGCTTTCATCATAGGAATTGGGAAAGGGCCAATTTTCACATCAAATTGGCACCAATTCCCCCATGGGATCATGAGTTTGCACATATAATTAGGATTTAATCTTTGTTTATCATTTTCATTGTGCTTTTCACTATTTTCTTTCCTATTTTGAATTTGTAAATGGATTTCATGGGGAATCCTTGTTTTAGTTTGCAATTCCTTGTTTAACTTGTTTACTCATGTTGTTTTGCAGGTACTAGGAGAATGGTTCACATAGAATCCCCCATCCTCGGGTGCCTTAGAGAGGTTTTTACCATTGGATACGTCCTTTCTTTTTACTTTTTTCTAGTCTAAGAGTGCCATAGTGTGGTTTTCACTCAATGACTTGGATATTATTCTTAATTTCTCGCTTTTGCAATTGAAGGATTCAATCATTTCCCCATAATAGGCATGTGTGTCCAACTCTATTATGAACCCTACTTTATGGTCCCCATCTGAAATGTTATTCCACAATCCCATGAATTCTGAGAGTGCCTCATCATTTTCGAATGTATCAAGAACCGGTGGTCCTCATTGGTCATAGTCGATGAGTTGGGGATATACTAACCAAATCTCATGATTTTGTTGGTTTGGTTCAAAGGATAGGGTACTAATCATGCAAAGAGTGGTATCTTCAAATAGACTAGGTAGATTGGTCATGGTATCCTCATCATCACTACTATTATAAATGTCGGTTATAAAGTTATGTATGTTTCTACCTGTGGATACTGGTAGTCATATTTCTATTGCTATTGGCTGAGGAGGATTATTAACCATTCTAATCGGAGGACTTCGGCCATGTATGGTTATACATGGAGGGGTACATCCAAGGCCAAAATTTGTTATTGGTCGTGTCTCTGGTATGACAGGTATTATAAGCCCGTTGTTGTTTTGTCCCAGTCTTTGATTTCTGTCATAGCCCATTAAGAGCATCATTTGCAGACCCTTGCTTCTGTCATCCATTGGTAATTCAGATGCTGGTCTTTCATCTTGATATAACATGTGAGAGGGATCTGCCTCAATAACTTCTCACCCAAGATCTCCCCAACTTGTGAATTCGGGGATAGTTTTCAGGTGACATTTGGGATGTGGTAGCCTCATTTATTTGTGGGTGTCCTTGTGATATAGGAGATTGTGGTAATTATACTACCATAAAATCATTATTAGGATTTGGTAATTTACACAGCCGTTATCTTGGATAATGAGCTTGATGTCAGAGATGGTGGGCATGGTGGGAGTGGTGGGTGTTTCTGTCGCAGAAGTGGATGCGAGAGTGGCAGGGTCGATGTATGGTGTGGATGGGCCCTCATCATTTTTGGGTACTTGGGGTATTTTGTAATACTTTTCTTCAAGATTTTTGTAATACGAGAAAGGTTCGAGATCTCCATGGATAGTCACTTCTTATCCGTCATGTGTAAATTTCACACATTGGTGGAAAGTGGATGCTACTGCCTTCATTGCATGAATCCATGGGCATCCTAGGACGATATTATATGGCAAGTCAAGGTCCAGGACCTGACAAGTGGTTTCCATGAGAGCTAGCCCTACTTGAATAGGGAGTTTGATTGTGCCTTGGACACTCTTTCTTGATCGTCATATGCTCTTATTGTGATACCTTTCCCTTTGTCGATAGAATCTTCTGATATTTTCAACTGCTTGATAAGGCCGAGAGAATAGATATTCAAACCCGTACCTCCATCCACCAAGACCCTTTTGATTTTGCTCTTATGTACTATGGCTTCCAAGTGAAGTGCATGGTTATGAGATAGTTGAGCGGGGAAATCCTGGTCAAAGAATGTAAGAAGATTAGGCTTAATGATATTACCAACCATAGCTTGGAATTGTTCTGCATCAAGATCGACGAGGATAGCAGATGAGGCCAACGCTTCTTTAAGGATTTTCCTATGGGTAGATGAGATTTTTAGCAACTCCATGATGGAGATTTGTGCTGACATTTTTCTTAAGTTGATCTAGGACATTGTAGCCATTAGGAACTGATCTAGATGTAGGGACTTTATTTGGCTGGGATGACCCTGCGATGGTTAGTTTGCCACCTCTTGTGGTGACTCCACAATCTTTGGCATAGGCGCCTTTGATAGTAATGACCATGCAGTTTTCATTTAGGGAGGTGACGACTGTTTTATACACATGATTTATGTTTGAGTGGGTGCCTTTCCCTTTATCATTTTTATTCCCTTTGTTGCCATGATTCGGCATCGGATTTGTATATATCTTAAGATCTTGATTTCCTGTAGGTTGTTCCATGTTTATGATTCTTTTATCGATGAGATCTTAGATGATTTGTTTCAGTCTCATGCAACTGTTTGTGGTATGGCCTTTGATTTTACAGAATTCACAAAGTTGATTTTCATTATACCAAGGAGGTTTCACATCCGGTTCTTGGTAATTCTCAAATGTATGAGGATTGATGAGTTTTTTCGTCTATCAAATTTTTCATTATGTCCTCAAGTGGTTCCACCAAAGTGGTGTATTTTCACTTGGGATAACTCTTGCGTTGAGGTGGTCCTCTTTGCTCATTGAGATTATTGATTGTTGGATTGTTGTTTGGTTGGTGTGTTGTGTGATGAGTGTTTTGGTGTTGTGTTTGGATTTTTGGTGCGGGTGTATGTTGGTGAGGAGCACTAATGACCACCTTGGCATCAATGAAACCATCATTAGTAATGTTTTTGTTCCTTGCCCATGTGCAAGGTTTATCATTGTAATTGAATGGTGGGCGGTTGTTTTGTTTTTTTGGGTATGATGTTGATTCCGCGGGTTGAGTCATAAGGGCTCTTTCGATGTTTAGCACCTTGGGGACCAACTAATCATATGTGGTGATGCCCTAAACCTTGAGATGAAATGCCAAGTGGCCTTCAAGGTTGGATATGATGGTGCAAACTTCTTGTTCTTTTGGCATGGTCTACTTGCTCCGATTGGCCTTGGATCACCATCGTTGTGGGAATGAAGTGAATGATTCACCCTTTCCTTGTTTTAGAGCTGTGATTTCTTCTAGACTAACATCCATTGAAATGTTGCATGCATAGTTTTTTATGAATGCATCCATAATTTCTTGGAATCTTCTAATGCATGAAGGTAAGCGAGAAAACCATTCCATAGCATGACCTACCAAGCTCCTAGGGAATAGCCGCATCAGATAAGTATCGTCATATTCGACTTCCATGTAATGAACTTGGAAATCCCTGATGTGATCTTCAAGGTTTCCCATCCCTCGATATTTGTCAAATTTGGGGATTTCAAATCCATTGGGGAATGGTTTCATCACTAGGCTCCTGTCGAATGGATATAGACACAAGTTGCTTGGTATCTTCATTGTTCACCCTGATTGAAGATCGAGCACTTGTTGCGAGAGAAACTTGATTTGTGCTGTCACATCATTTTGTAGATTAGGGGGTGGGATGAAAGTGTTTTGGGGTGATTCAATCGTGCGTTGGATGGGTAGGTTGGTCGGTGTGTTGTTTGATGGTACCTATATGTTCTGCCAAGTGAGGTAGGCTTCCACCTGCTATTGCATGAACAATGCTTGTTGTTGATCTTACTATTGCTATGCTAAGATTTGTGCGTGATGTTGTGCTTGTTGCTGTTCCAACAATGCTTATTATTGTGCTTGTTGTTGGGCTGCCAATTCGGCTGCTTCTTGCTGCTCTTGATATTGTTTTATTGCTTGCTAATATGCTTGCAATTGCGCTACTTGTCTTTGTGCAAGAAGTTGTGCTTATGCTTGCACTTGTCGTGTTTGATATTGGGCATTTTCCTGATATTGAGCTTGCACTTCTTGTTGTTGTAATAGAGCTTGTGCTTGAACAGTCTTTTGTGCTTGCAATGCTTGTAATGCTTGAGCGGCTTGGGTGGCTTGTTGTTGTTGTTGCAATAAAGCTTGGGCTTGTTGCACTTGTAAGGTGGCTTGGGCTGCTTGTGCAGCTTGTTGAGCAGCTAGTTGTACGAATTTTTGTTTTTGCACTTGTTGGCATCCCCTTTGAAAAGTAGCTTGCAATGCCACACTGCATTGACTTGATGTGGTGGAAGTTGGTGTTGGTGGGGGTGGTGGTGGATTTGGAATAGCGTTAGTGGTGAGTGATGATGTCGTGTTGATGTTTTGAGTGATAGATGGTGGTGTTGATGTGGTGGTTGGTCCTTGGGAAATCATTCTTTGTGATGTTAGGAGGGTGTTTGATGATGTTGCAATTGCTTTTGCATTTGTCGTCTGTTATTACGATATCAATGACAAATTTTGAGCATTTGGTATAATGCTTGGGATGTTGGTTTGATTGATATTTGGTAGAGGGGGAAGCCCTAAACCAAGGAGTGGTGTGGATGATAATGGCAATGGTGGAAGAGGTGGAAATGCAAGATCTTGAGAGAATGTTGTGGTGTCGAATATGCCCCTTGGTCCGAACATATCTCCCTCTTCTTGTGAATTTGTGAGGAGAGAATTTGGAGGTGTTGCGTAAAAAAATGATGATGATGGATCATGATGGAAGGTGAGAGGAAAATTCTTATGTAATGGGTTTTTGGGTATGTTTTGTTCCAAGGTGGTACTTTCATCCATGTTTTGATTATTAACAAGGGGGTGTGCTTGAATAGCATTGAGAAATGCATTTCCCTTGTTAACATTGGGTTGGGTTGGAGAAAAAGATTTCGTGATTTGTGGAATGTTTTGCATGATGCTTTGGGATGGGGGTGTAGATGAGATGGGAATGTCAGATGAGATTGGAGGAAATGACGTCTTGACTATGGTACTCACATCAAAATCCGAAGGTAACTTGGCCCCTTGTTTTGCTAGCTCAAGCAGGTATAACGAAGGGTTAAGTCTCATCATGATGTTGATGATTTTATGGTTCTCTGGATTTTGGAGCATTTAAGTTATTTCTTCGCGAGACATTCCAAAGGTAAGATCGTCTCCTTGGTTTTCCTCTTACAGATTTTGGGATGATGAAATGATCAAAGGATTGCTTGATTCAGTGGGATTCATTTCTACGTTTGTTTGGATAAGATCACTTGAAGTGGGTGTTTCTTTGTTGGCTTCCATACTCTTCTTGTATTGAGGTCTAGTTGAACCATAAAACAAGGATCAAATTTCAAGAATATGGGAGATGAATCTCTTGATTCCTTGGATTGATCTTTACTTTATGCCCAAAGTAGAAATTTTTTAGGATATCTTAAGGTCGAAAGGTGATATGATGATGATGCAAGGGATGGATGATGTGGATGTTATGGTATTTTGATAAATCTTAATGGGAGATGCTAGGCTCTTGGGAATTTTGGATATGTTTCGGATATTGATTTTGATTTGATTTTGGGTTTGGGATTTGTCCTTGATTTTGATTTTGATTGCTTTTGATTTTTTTTTTGGAACAAAAGACCCTAAGATGTTGGATGATGATCTAAGGGATAGATTTGTTCAAAGGATGATGATTTGAATATGTGCAGGGAGAAGGATGCATCTACCCACACCTATTCAAAACAAGATGATAGTTTAGCCAAGTATACGAAGAAGGATGCATCTACGTATACCAAGCTAAACAAGATGATTTTGATAACTTTGACTAAGCATATGCAAAAGGATGCATCTACACATACCTAGCAAAAGGTGGTTTTGATAAAGTTTTCAAGGATTTAGTCCCAAAGATTTGATGATTTTTATTTTTCCAAAAAGCCTAGCATTAAGGATGATTTGAAGATTTTCCAAAAGGTGATTATGAGATGATGTTTGTTTTGATGTTTTGAAGGATGGATGAAAAAGATTTTGATTTTATTTTGATCCTAAGGTGAACCTAAAAAAAAGACACTTTGTTTGCCTAGACCTAGGTATTGAAGAACATGCAAATGCTTCCTATAGACCTTTGTGACCAAGAAGTGATTTCTTTTGAACACACCTTTTCAGATTTTGAACCAATGATTTTTTGCTTTGGGATTTGGATTTTTTTGAGAATCGTGAGTCTTCAACACACATGAAAGTTCATTTTTCTTAGCTTTTCTTAATGGCTTTATTTTACCAAAAACACTTCCTTTGATTAAGTTTTCAAACTAAGATGTCCAATGTCTTGATTTCTTCAAACCCCACAAGATATGTTATGTGGAAATTCGATGAACTCAAGGCAAGGGTTTACCTATTGTTTACTTAAGGAGACAAATCGAGATACAATCCATTGTTTAGAAACCTCTAAGGATGTGAATCCCAAGGGAAAGCAATAACACATGGATTGAGTCAATGGTATTTGTCTCCAAAAAGGGTTTGAAATTTAGATGATGATGTTAATTGTTTGTTTTCAAGATGTTTTCGATCAAGCAATGCATTTTGTAACCCAAGAATAAGTACAACCCTATGGATGTGTAAGAAAATATTTGTTGGATTCCCACTTGGACAAGTCCAACTACACTTATCTTTATCGAATGGTTAGATGCTTGACCCCACTGGCTCCCCTCCACAACACTCACTTATACGGGGCAGCCAAGAATCAACAAACATGAAACTCCCACGACATGTTTTCCATTTCTACTAAAAGACTGTAAAAGTGTGGGGTGGCTTCAAAATGACCGTTCTTGCACCAACAAATAGATTAAAGGATTTTGGAAAATTCTAGCACATGGGTTTTAATAAGGACTTTCTGTTCGTGGAGATTGACCCATACGACAAGAGTCCCCTTTTGGATCCATCTTGTTGGAATCAACCGCGTGATATTGGTGTTTACTCCAATACCCACATTTATATACCGGTTGGAAATACTCTTGGCTTTAGAGGGTTACCGGTTGAGTCATTCCCTTGGGTGAGTACTTTTTCCCCAAGGCAGGCCCTCTAGGATAAACAAAAGTGAATAAGGAAAAATATTCATAACTTGATCAATCCTTGTTGGAAACAAGGAGAGAGAATATACACAACAATGCCCCCACTCAAACTCACAGAATATTTTGTTCAATTTTAAAACCCAAATCGAAGTGTGGAGGTGATTGCTTTGTCTCAACCTAAAATCTTGAAAAAGGCCTTTTTATTCTCAAGATCGCTATAAAGCGTGAGAGAAGCACATACGTCCTTTTTCAATAATGTTAGTTCAAGTAAGCTCTCACAAAAACAAAGTTTCACTTGTTCTTTTTAAATCCTCAAAGCAAAATGTGAGTTCTTTTTAAGCACCAAAAGACAAATGATAGACATTTTGTTCAATTGTTAACCAAAAAAAACTTTAGTATGTTGTCCTAATTTTCATTTTAGCCTTTTGCAAGAAATGAAAAGATTCTTTTTAAACCCAAATGAAATTAGTGTCCTAAAGAAGAAGTGATAACAATTTCTTAATAAAGTGTTAAGCAAACACTAACGTGTTTAAAAACACTTTGATTTGATGAAACATCCTCCTCATGCTTCTCCTTTCTTCATTTTCGATTTTTAACCTACAAGGGAAAGAAACCAGTTAGATTCTAGAAAATACAAAGATCAAAAAGTAGAAAACAAAAGACAAATTAATCATTAATCAAAGAGCACATGCTAAAATTAAATTTCCCCTTTTTACTCCCTTCTAGCATTGCAACTCATGACTGTGTCAGCGTTTTATTTCACAGCAGTGCCCTCACAGTGCCGCTTTCTAGTCAATGTCGCTCTGTGTTGAGACAGAGAGCTCAACTGCGTCACACTTTTAACCCAGTGTCGCAGTTTTCTTCTAGCGTCGTAGTTTGATATTTTTGAAAATTTCTGTGAGTCAACGAGTCTAGCGGTGGAGTTTATAATTCAAATTTTTGGGTCGAGAAGAGTCCAGTGTTGCACTTTGAGTTTCCTACGGTGCTATATAGCAACACTGAAGAGACAGTGGTGCCAAAACAGTGACACTGAGCTCCCAGTGTTGGAATTTTCTGTGTATGAGCAAAAAAAATGAAAATTTTAAGAAAATATGAGAAAGAATGATAGCCAACCCTCCTTCTAGCACCAAATGTGTGAACCCCAGTCCTAGTACCTACAAAACAACAAGAATAAACAAGTTAAACAAGAGATTGCAAGCTAAAAAAAGGATTCCCCATGAAATCCATTTACAACTTCAAATTAGGAAAGAAAACAACAAAGAACACAATGAAATAAAGAAATATAGATTCAATCCTAATTTAAATGTGCAAACTCATGTTCCCATGGGGGAATTGGTGCCAATTTGATGTGAAAATTGGCCCTTTCCCAATTCCTAAGATGAAAACTTGATATGTTGATGGAGATTGATCCACTTTGATGGTGAAGAATGAGAGCTCCAAGCCAAAATCTGCAAAAACCTAGCTAAGAACTCAAGATTGATGGATGGAAATGGCTAAATATTTTAGCATAATAACTTTGCATAATTTGTGGATGATCAAATGAGGATATGAGCTCTTTATTTATAGAATGCCAAGATGGATGAATGTCCAAATTTGAGCAATGTGGGACTAACATTCATCCAATGGCATGATGTCACTTGTAAATCTATGAATGGATGAAAGATGTGCAAGATTTGGGGATTATGCCAATAAATGCATATTTTTGAATTTCAAATTTGTTGAAATGACTTGTAAGAGGGAAGGGAAATTGCAATAAATGCCACTTGGCTCAAGGCAAAGGACATGTAAGATGGAGTTATTTTCTTGTTGGATGTACATGTTGACTTGGAATTTTTGAATTCAAATTGAGAGAATATTCCAAAAGATGCCTTGTGAGGAAAATGGAGATTTAATAAATGAATTAAATCTATTTTCATGTGCAACTTGCAAAATCTAGAGGATGGGACATGAGATGAGATTAAATTTATCAAGGGTTAATTAATTTAATAGGAGATGTTAGATGATGTGACTTATTTGACTCAAATTTATGGATTTATTTAAATCAAAAAAGGGAGGAATATGATGAGAGATTAATTAAATAAGGATTTTGATTTATTTAATTAAAAGAGATGGATTTTTTTTGAGTTTTTAATTTTCTCTTTTTTAGTTTTGGTTGTGTGTTTCTTTTCGTGATTTATTGTTCTGTTTTAGACATATATATATTCCTTATTTTATTGGGATTTTTTCCTTTTAGTTTTGGTTATTTGTTTGTTTCTTGATTTATTGATTGGTATTTAAATTTATTTTTCCTTTCTTCTCTTGGTTTTCAATTTAATTTTTTAGTCTTTTCTTTTTCACTTCATATCCTTATTTCTCTTATTTTTTCTTTTGTTTTATCATTTATTGTTGTTGTCTCAATTATTGAGTCACACCTTTTGGTTTTCTTGTTTTTCTTTTCTTTTAATTCTTTTATATTTTTAATTTCTTGGTTGTCTTGGCCCATGTGTATCTTTCCCCCTCTCACCTCTTGGTCTTTTTAAGAATGGTCTAGGTCTGCAATTGCCCATTTTTTTCTCTTGCTTCTCTCAGCTCTCATCTTGATGATGGATCACCGAGTGTGATCCGAAATGTTAATGCAAAAAATTCACACACAATCGAATCTAGAAATCACTCCAATAATATTATGGATTGTGGAAACTTGATATCACTAAAAGAGATGGTGTTAGATTAAATCAAATAAGGTTTTAATTTATTTAATTTAATGGATAGACTTTAGAGATTTAATCAAATAAAATTAATTATTTAATTAAATAGGGATAATTAGATAATATGGATTGATTTAATTAGCAAAGAAATTGACTTAATTAGATAAAATGATTTATTCAATTAAGAAAGGAATATTGATGAATTTAATCAGATAAGGAGATTTGATTAAATGGTTAGGCCAAGGGATGATTCAGGAAGAAATGATGTTAGTAGGTCGGGATCAAGTGCACAATGTCAATCAATATATTTTACGTGTCTACAGTACTAATAATATTTTTTCAAGTTAAATGGATGATAAGTTGAAGCTAGAGAAGTTGGAATATCTAGGTCCACACATAATTTCATGGTTTTGGAAGGATCATAAGAAATTAGTGAGTATACAATGTTTGGTCAACTTCAAGGTATGATCATATTATGATGAAGTATTGTGTGTGTTATATCTATGGATGTTTGTCATTTATTGTTGGGAAGACCATAGTAGTATGATAGAAAAATGATTCATAATGGTATAAAAAATACATATACTTGATTAAAGGTGGTGAGAAACATATGCTTACTCCTTTGAAAGAGAAGGGAAATTAAGTAAATAGTAAGAATAATTTTTCAATAGTTACCAAGATATGTGGTAGTGTAGATGAAGGAGATGAGCCATATATTGAAATTTTAGAGTTAGTAAATGAGAAAAATAATATAGAGTTTTATAATAGAGAGGGATTACAACTAGTGACAAGTATTAGTTATGACATGGATTTGATCTTAATAGTAAGTTTACTAAACAATGATGCTCATATAATGGTCGTGCACCAACAAATAATGAATAATTAGATTGACAAGTATAAGAGTTTTTGAAGAAATTATTGATTGGAGAAAGTTTGAAGTCCATGTATAGTACCATTCATACTAGCACCAAATAAAGGAAGAAAATGGAGAATGAATATAGATTCTATATATATCAATAGGATCATAATAAGGTATAAATTTTCATTTCCAATGATGGATGATGATGAATATTTGAGTGGAGTAATCTATTTTAGTCAAATAGATTTACAAAGAGGTTTCATAAAATTATGATAAGAGGATGAGATGAATGGAAGAAAACATTTAATAGTAAAGATGGTTTGTATGAGTGGTTTGTTATGCCTTTTGGATTGACAAATACATCAAATACTTTTATGAGATTGATTAATGAAGTATTGAAGCCACATTTGGGCCGGTTTGCTAATGGTTACTTGGATGATATATATATTTTTAGAAAGACTAAGGGAAAATATTTAGAATGTATTATATTAATATCACAAAATTTGAGAGAAAAAAAATTAGTTGATTAATATCAATAAATATAGTTTTATGAAGGATGAATTGATAGATTTTGGACTTGTGATTTTAGCTTAGGGCTTGAAGATGGTTCCAAAGAAGGAAAATCTAATTTTTATTGGTGTACATCAAAGAGTATTTATAAGGTAATTTTTTTTAATGGATTGGCTATTTTTTTCCACAAAATTTATTAGAAACTTAAGTGGGTAATCTGCACTTACAACAAAGGCAATGAGTGGAGATAAAATAGAGTCTAAATTGGTTGTACAATAAATAAAAGTTTTTAATTGTTGAAGAAGGTTATTGAACAACTTGTCTTATCTTTTCCAAATTTTGATGAGCTGTTTCACATTTATTATGTGCAAGGTACACAAATTAAAACATTTTTAAGTCAAGAAGGAAGACCTACAACTAATTTCAATGAGAATTCGAATGATGTAAATAGAAAATATTAAGAGTATGATTAAAAATTTTATCCCATAGTTTAAACATTATTTATTTTTGATTAAAAAGTAGGGAAAGGGCCCTAATCTCGAGAGTACAAAACAAAAATAGTAGAACAAAAAAAACTGGTACAAAGGCCTTAACCAACAACTATAGCCTAAGGAGCCGATATTGGCATGGCGTGATGGTTTATAGGTGGCATTGTTGTTCTTGCCACCAAGGTTCAAACCCCATTGGGGTGGTATTGTTGAATGGTTGTATCCGGTTCATAGCTCCGGTCAAAAGCGTTTACCCCTTGAATAAAAACACCTATAGCCTAAGGAGGCATACAAGCCAAACTAAAAGAAGTAAAAAATATTGAAAAATACCTCATGTAGAACTAAACCAAGCACATAGGCAAAAGATATCCAAACAAAATAGAAATAGAAAACAACAAGAAGCCAACACAACCATCATTCCTTAGGACCATTTATGAGGTCCCAATTCTCCTTCAACATGTCAAGGGAGTTCATCCAATCATTATTTTTCTTTTCCTTGCTACCTTTATCCTAGAAAATACCCTCCTAGTTCTTTCCATTCTTCCTCCTTTTCTTTTTGATCTTAGACTAGTCTGAGATAGTTCCAAAAGAAACTCTTTGCATCATGCCAACTATTATGGAAATAATGTTGCCAAGAGCATTTTCCATAACCATAAGATTTTCCATTACTTAATCATTATCACACTTTGATTTCATTATAGAGACACAACCTCATAGGTCATTTATCTGATCTTTAAGATCTTCGAGAGATTCTATGACATTCTCATCCTCTTGCCTAGTTTCCACCCTCTCATATTTGTCAACATTGTCTAATTCCTTGCCCGTCTCCATCTCATTTATTACTCCCACTGTTACCTCTTCAGAATTCACCCTCTCCTCACTATTATTTTCTTCTTCTTTGTCATTAACCTTATCCTCTTTCTTGTCCTCATTATGCATGCTATCTTCTAGACTTTCCTCCTAATAACAAGGAAAAAACTCCTCATCAGAAGAATTCTTCTCCTCCTCCTCAAAGACAATATTTTTACCTTTTTATTCTTTACATTTAGTCTAATACCCAACATTGGCCAAATGAGTAGACCTATGCCCTCTCGATTGAATAGGATCATAACACCCTCCACTTTTATCATTCTTATGACCAAATTCAAAATAATCCACAATTTTAATTGTTTCTCCTTTAAAACCCTTGACTTGTATTGGTCTCCAACTTCCTATTTTTTGGGACATGAAGGTTTGAAGAGGGGTTTCTTTTTTCTGGGGTGAATTTTAGTAGCTCTTGTTCAAAGGAAGGAATTGAGGCTTCAAAATTTTTACAATACCCTTTTAGGTTTTGATATAGACCTAGGAGAGGGGTGTTTTGGAGACCAATGGGATTTATTTTCAATTAACTTAATCTCCAACAATTCGACAATAGAGAGAGGGAAATATTGTAGGGTGAAGGATAAAACATACTTATAGAGGGTTAAAATGAGGCCCTAATGGAGAGGAGGAGAAGCCCCCTAACCAATGTAGTGATGAAGGGAAGACAACATAACAAAGACACATTTATCCTCTCCTTATGGTGACTATGGTTAAGAATTGGGAAGTGATATGGGCATATAATGTTTCAAATCTTCCTTCTAAAGTAAAGTATCTCATAACATACAGAATTACCAAATCGGAAGGAGCAAGAAACTTCTCTCTATTGAAGCCATTTTGAAATCTATCTAGTTTTTCACCTTCTTCAAAAAAATTATCAATAAATCTATGATAATTTCCATTACTAATCTTTGCCACCTTAATACCATTTCAATTCAACCCTATCACAACCATAATGAGTTGGGGGGTCATCGAGAATTGAAGAATACCAATGGTGACCTGGCCATCTTCCATGAATTGTAGATCTTGGAGGTAAGCATATCATTGTAGCCTTGTACTGCAAAAAAGAAAGGGGTAAGGTGAATCTCCTAAAATATTTACCACAACTACACATTCTACTGCAACAAAATAAATTATTTGTTACTTAAATAATTTGTTTTGTATATACACATAATCAAGCATTACAATATATGAATAATCAAGTTATGTTAAACTAGAGACTTGTGAGAAAATTCAAGTTAAAAATTATTTTATTTTGAATTATAGGAGTGGTATGCCAAATAGAGTTATTGATTCATTAAGTGGACAAAACAAATTGTTGATTAAAATGAGAATTGGGATTGTTGAATTTGTTGAAATAATTAATTTGTGTATTTAGGACATTAATTTTGATGAAGCATGGAAGAAACACAAAGAACTTGAAGGTATGGATAAAATTGAGTGGCTAGTTTTTTGATTCAAATTAATGTATCAAACAAAGGAACCAACTATGCAATCCTAACAGTTAAATTTGGGAAAATTCAATTATGGAAAAACATAGTATAGGATTAGATGGTTATTTCTGTATTGATAAGATAGTAGCATTGGTAGGTGAGAATTAGTATTGATTATAGATATATAGGGATGTGAAAAATAATATTCAAACTTGTAGAATTTTTCAATTAGCGAAATATGGAATTCAGAATGCTGGATTGCATTATGTAGTATTGATTTCAAAGAAACCTTAGGATAATGTTGTAAGGAAGCTGAGGTAGTAGAAAAAATTCCTACACTAATCTTGAGGGGAGAAAAATGCAAAAAAATTACAGATCTTTAACGATTACATAAAATTAAACAAAAATAAACATAAATATCATGAATACCATGACATAGTGATTTATGTGGGGAAAACCATTTCGGGAGAAAAACCCCACAATCCAAAGCCACCCAATATATTATTTAGTAAATCACAAAGATCACAATATACTTGCAAAGCAAGCTTCTCATAGGAGTATCACCACTCAGAGATCAAGAGGCAACACAACCACTATCAAACTCTCAAAAATCATCACAATCGCTACCACAGTCGTAATACAATGCCCTCATAAAATAGAGTTACATTCTAGGGAAAGAAAAGCCAACAAAATATCTACCATTAGATCTAAAACCTAATAATGAATGCTCCTTATTTACAATATATCTTTTATTTAATGTATGCCAGCCATTCTAGAAGTTTCCTGAAAAAGTTAACACACTCACATTTCACTTTGTGCTGCCATTGTATACACCTATCAGTGTAACTAGGAAACATATATATAAATATATATACATCTTATCAACAATAAACCACATATAATTGCAAGGTTGAGACACATTTTTCTAATAAATATCTCACTTGTCGAACACCTTTCAAGAGAAAAGTGAGGGTGTAAACATCATATCTTTAATTGCTAGCTAGGGGCCAAAAGACTAGTGCTCAAAAGATTAGTTAAAGAATCAACAACATTCACCAAAGTCTCTACCTTAACAAAATTCACCCTACCATCTTCAACCATATCTCTAAAAAATGATACTGTACAACAATGTGCTTGGTCCTGACATGAAATGTTAGGTTCTTGGCTATACATATCACACTCTGACTATCACAATAAATTGTCACTACACCTTGTTTTATACAAATATTTGAACACATCCTCTTGAACCAAATGGATTATTTACAAGCATGAGTAGCTTCCATATACTCTACTTCAGTAGTGGACAAAGCAACCATAGCCTGTTGCTTACTCATCCAACTAATTGCATCACCAAATAAAGTAAACACATAAGCACTGGTGGATTCTCTACTATCAACATCACCTGCCCAATCTAAATCCACATAACCATGAATATCAAGGGAAATATCATCTTCAGTCACATTACTATGATAACATAAGGAATAATTTGAGGTACCCCTCAAATATTTGAAGACTCTTTTAATTACATCCCAATGAACTCTACTAGGATTAGACATATATCTGGAAAGAACTCCTACAACTTGGGCAATGTCTAGTCTAGTATAGACCATAGCATACATCAACCTTCCAATTACACTCTGGTAAGGCACTTTTCTCATGTCTTCCATCTTCGATGGGGATGTTGGAAAATCTAAAATAGATAACTTTGTTCCAACTGAAATAGGAACACACAATGGTCTACAATATTGCATATCAAACCTTTATAAAATTGAATTCACATACTTACTTTAGCCAAGCCATAGCTTTTTGTTCACTCTATCTCTTTTAATTTCCATCCCAAGAATTTGTTTAGCTGCACCAAGATCTTTCATTTCAAATTTAGCAGCAAGTTGAGATTTCAATTATGAAATCATACCTTTCCCTTTGCCAATAAATAACATATCATCAAAATATAATGCAATAAATAGGAAATGATCACCATCAGTTTTATAATAAACACAATGATTTGATTAAGAACACTCAAATCCCAAACTCAACACATATGTATCAAATTTATGGTACCATATCCTAGGACTCTGATTTAATCCATACAAATATTTCTTCAATTTGCAAACTAATTTACTTTTACCTTTCACCACATAGTGCTCTAGCTATGTCATATAATATCCTCCTCCAAGTCACCATGAAGGAAAGCAGTTTTCACATCCATTTGCTCAACCTCTAAATCATAATCAACAACAATAGAAAGAAAAAATCTAATGGATGTCATTTTTGCAATAGGAGAAAATATCTCACCATAATCAACGGCTTAACTTGAGAGTAACCCTTTGCAACCAACCTTGCTTTATACTTCTCAATACCTCCATTTGAAACAATCTTTTTCTTGAACACCCATTTAGGTTTTCATCCTTCAGGAAATGGTTCAAGATCCCATGTATCATTCCTTTTCAAAGATGCCATTTCTTCATTCATAGTAATCTTCTAGGATTCTACATCATTAATACCCAATGCCTCTTCTATAGATCTGGGTCCATCCATGTTAGTATTCAAAGCAAAAATACATCTCCAATAATTAGGTGAATACCTTTAAGGTGGTTTTCTATGTATTGTAGACCTACACACAGGTTGAATTGGAGGTTCTTCCTTCTCTTCTGAATATCTAGAGCTAGATGAGCTCTCCTCAACTTCTTGTCTATCCTTGGACCTTGATTCAACTTTCTCAGGTGTAGGAGTAAATTGAATCACATCTTCCTGTTGACTTTGTCTTGGCTACAATGTAATAGAAGAAGGCTTAGTTTCTCTAAAAATAAAATTTCTACTATGTATTACCTTCTATACAACATGATCCCAAAGCTTGTATCCTTTCACACCATAACTATATCTGATGAAGATACATTTCATAGCCTTGTTCTCCAACTTTCTTCACTTCTCATTTGGAACATGTGCATATGCCTCACAACCAAAACTCTAGGATGTCTTAATGAAGGCTTGTGACTTGCCCATGCCTCTATAGGCGTCTTGTCAACAAGAGTTGATGTAGGAGACCTATTAATTAGGTAACAGGAAGTGGCAACAACTTCAGCCCAAAACCTTTGTTCTAGGCCAACACCACTAAACATACTCCTAGCCTTCTCCATCAGTGTCCTATTCATTCTTTCTACAACTCCATTCTATTTTGGAGAATAAAAAGTTGTCTTCTATCTATGAATACCAAAATATTTATAGAATCTATCAAAATCATTAGAGAAAAATTCATCGCCATTATCAGTCCTCAAACATTTTATTTTCTTTCCAATCTATAACTCAACCATTGCTTTAAATTATTTAAATCGACTGAAAAACTTCAAATTTACTCTTTAGAAAATATAAACATGTCCTTCTACTATAATCATCAATAAATGAGACATAATATGTGGATTTACCAATCGAAGGAAAATCTACAGGACCAAACACATCAGAATGAATAAGATCTAATACACCACAAGATTTATGATCTAACTCGAGTAAAATTGAATGTGATTTTTTTTCCATAAATGCAATTCTCACAAAAATCAAATTCAAGATTACAATCAGATAGACCTTCAACAAGGTTTTTATTTTTCAAGGTCCTTAGACCCTTTTCTCCAATGTGGCCAAGTATCTAGTGCCATAACATAGTTTTCTCTATAGGTAACTTTTTCTTAGAAGAAAGAGCACCCTTGGGTACCCAAAAGCCATGACCATCTACTGAAGGTGAAACCCTCACTTCTTCCACATGCTTTTCACAAAAATACTATCACACTCAACAGTGCATGCATCAAGCTTATACAATGTGCCATATATGACACCTCTAGCAATCACCATAATGCCTCTAACCATGTTACACCCTGCATTAGAAAATTACACTCGCACACCCACATCTATTAGTTTGCTCACAGATAAGAAATTTTGTGCTAATCCAGGGATATATAACACACCATTAATCTTTTTTATTCTACCATTAGGAAATATGATTTTAAATTTACCATGGCCAACAATGTCTAAAGAGAATCATCACCCAAGTACACCTTACCTCCATCAAATTCTTCATATTCAGAAAACCAATCTCTATTAAAGGTCATATGGAAAGATGCACTTGATTCAATTAATCATGCATCATTACTTGCATGAGTTTCCAAAGCTACAATGAATGCATCACCATCTTCCTTCTCAGACTCGGAATTAGAATCAACTTTCTTCTTTTTCTTCTTTTCTTCTTTGCATTCCTTATGAAATGCCTAGGCTTACCGCAATTCCAACAAATAACTTTAGACTTTCTAGGAGATTTAGATCTCCCTCTGGACTTGGATTTGTCATGATTCTTATTCTTCTTGCCTTTTTCCTTAGGTCTTCCATGAAAATTTAGGGCCTCCTTGGTATTGATGGATACCTTTCTCCTCATTTCTTTAGAAAGTAGAGAACCCACCACATCTTCAGTCTTTAAAATAACATAAGTACTCCCTATAGCCATAACAAGAGAATCCCATGAATAAGGAAAATAACAAAGTAGGATCTGTCATTTCTTCTCCTCATCCATTTTGACACTAGATGATGCCAATTGAGCTACTAACATATTGAATGCTTCCAGGTGGTTTGTGATTTGTCCACCCTCTTCCATTCTCAAGGAATACAACTTCTTCCTCAAGAAAATCTTGTTCACTAAAGATTTTGGCCTGATACATCTCACCAAGCTTCTTCCATAGTTTCTGGTTAGAGGTCTCCTCATGGACATTAATTAACATAGAGTTTTCCAAGAACAATTTGATTAAGCCCTTGGATTTACGGTCCATAACATCATATTGAGCAGTCTGAGTAGGACTTGCAGGCCTTGAAACATTCTCATCAACAATATCCCACATATCTTGATCTATCAATAGATCCTCCATCTTTAGCTTCCACATCTGAAAATTATTTCCAAAAAAATTCTCCACCTCTATTCTCCTTGATGAAATTTCCATCTAAAAATTCCTACAACAAGATCACAAAGTATCTTCTACATAAGCTCCCACTCAAATCTGGATTAGTTCAAAAATTCTAACAACCCACAATTGGAACCAAAGGTGATCAAGCTCTAATACCACTTGTAAGGAAGTTAAGGTAGAAAAACAACTTCCTACACTAATTTTGAGAGGAGAACAATGCAAAACATTTACAAATATTTAATAGTTACAAAAACTTAGAAAAAAATAAACATAAATATCATGCATACCACAACATAGTAATTTACGTGGGGAAAACCATTTCCGGAGAAAAACCCCACAATCCAAAATCTGCCCAATATATTATTTAGTAAATCACAAAGATTACAATATACTTGCAGAGCAAGCTTCTCACAAGAGTATCACCACTCACAGATCAAGAGACAACACGACCACTATCAGACTCTCAGAAATAATCACAATCTCTACCACAGTCATAATACAACACCCTCATAAAATAGAGTTACATTCTAGGGTAAAATAGGCCAACAAAATATCCGCCATTAGATCTAAAACCTAATAACAAATGGTCCCTATTTATAATATATCCTTTATTTAATGTATGTTGGACATTCTAGAAGTTTCCTGAAAAAGTTAACACACTCACATTTCACTCCGGGTTGCCATTGTATACACCTATTGGTGTAACTAGGAAGTACATATATAAATATATATACATCCTATCAATAATAAACCACATATAATTACAACGTTGAGACATATTTTCCCAACAAATGTAAATATGGATTTGTATTAAAATTATCAAGAATAAAAAGAAAGCATGATTCAATAACTATTTTAGTTGATAGATTTTTAAAAATGATACATTTCATGCAAACTGGATATTTAGAGGAAGGAAAGAAGAGGGTGAGGAAAATCCTAATGGTAGTTGAGGAAGATGAAAAGTCACCATTTATTGATATTTTTGGTTCTCTTCTCCTTCATCATATTTGAATACAATTGGTTGCTTTCATTCGCTTGATCATATTTATCCACTTCTCTATAGTTTTTAATTTGAGTTTTTAAATTTTCATGTGGATAAAATATTTTCCATGAAAATATATTTCTTATTCTCAAATGTATTCATTTAGGCTAGTTCAAGTGTTGTGTGTGTGTGTGTACTAAATTATTGCGTCACACCTTTTATTAGGGTGCTTTTATTATTCTTCCATTGTTTGCACATGTAGGGAGTTTGAGTGTACCATTTATTTTAGGTGATTGGTAGGATTCTTAGCTATATTGATATTAATTCTCTCAAAAAAGGTGATATCTTCTAGGTATAGTGGAACTAGTTTGGGCTAGGTATTAAATCACACAAACTTGAGAATAAAAAAATATTTGAGAATTTTCAAAATTGATAAGGGGAAATAACTAAAAATAGTAAATATTTGGAATGGAAAGGTGATCCTCATAACAAAAAGGGGTTTAAGAAATATTTTATAGAGGATATCATTGGTGGAGCCAAATTCTTTTCCTATAGTTGTCATGAGTAATATCCAAGTGGGAAATTGTTGATAATGGAGCTTGATCTTATTGGTTAATATTTATAGCACATCTTTTGTAACTTCTTCTCTTTATTAGTCTCCTCACAATACAATAAGATGCAATACTTAGTCATAATAAAATGCCCTCATAACAAGGTGTTTCCTTCTATGGCAAGAAAAACCAACATAACCTCTATCATAAGAAATGAATAAATACATATCAAATATGGCTCTTGGGGGCGTTGATACAACCTACAACACATTTTCCATAACTTCCTCTTCTCTTTATCACAAACTCCTCATAATATAATACAATGCAATAATCAACCATATTAAAATGCCCTCATAAGAGGGGTTACTTTCTAGTGCAAGAAAAACCAACATAATCTCTATTGTTAGATCTATGACCTAATGATGAACGGTCTAAATTTACAATGAATAAATACATATCAAATGTGGCTTTTGGGGGTATTGATACAACCTACAACAAATCCGTTGTAACTTCCTCTTTTCACTATAATAGCCTCCTAACAATACAATACAATGTAATACTCAACCATAATATAATGCCCTCATAAAAGGGGGTTGCCTTCTAGGGTAAGAAAAACCAATATAATTATAGACATAAGATATCTGACCTAATGATGAATAATCCAAATTTACAATGAATAAATACATATCAAGTGTGGCTTTTGGGGGAATTGATACAAAAACACATCCACTATAACTTAATCTTCTTTCTATCATAGTCTCCTCACAATACAATACAATGAAATACTCAACCATAATACAAAAACCTCATAAAAGGGGGTTTCGTTCTAGGGAAAGAAAAACTAGTTGATAATCTCTACTGCTAGATCTATGACCTAATGGTGAATGGTCCTGAGTTATAAGAATAAATATATATCAAATGTGGCTTTTGGGGGTTCTTCCCTTGCACCCCCATTAAGGCGCGTGACCCCCAAACCTCTATTAGGGGGATATCCCCCTAAACCCTGTAGGGGGGTACCCCCTGCACTATAAATATTAACCAATAAGATTAAGCTTCATAACCAACAACTGTATGAGTAGAGTCAAAATTAGTTCTATAAACTATTTTTTTTATTTGCAAGGTGTTACAATGGATGAAAAAATGATTTCTTAGTTGAAAATTACATACCCATAAAAGAAAAAGAGGGATAGGGTAAGATTTTTTTCAATTTCTTTGTAAATTCATGTTTAAATATCTTAATGATAATATGAAGAATATTGTTAAAAAATAAGAAAATAAATTAATAAATAATTTTGTTTTCTTTGTTTGTTTGAATAAAGGGACCCTCCTTTCTAAGATTTATTTTTTGATGATTTGGTGGCCTCTATTTGGAGGAAGAATTGATAATATATACCAACTTGTTTATGGTTGATTTTAAATTATATAATACATAAAATATTGTTTTAAAATGGGAAATATTTTGAGCAAATTGAATATCTTTTTTCATGCATCTAGGTCAAAAATTTATAATACTAAATTTGTCCTCCTAATTTGGAAAGTTGATCCTCCTAGTTGGTTCTCCAAATATGAATGGCAGTGGTTTGGTTTAGATAAAATAGTAAGATATTTGGATATTCCCTTTTATTTGAACCCCTCTTTAAAAAACATGTGGAACTGGATGCTTGCAAAAATTGAGAAAAAAATAAAAAGATGGAATAATAATTATCTCTCTCTAGTTGGAAGAGTACAAGTTTACCAAAAAATATTGTCTTCCTATTCAAGTTATTATGCCTTAGTTTGGTTTTTTTCCAATTATGAAATTAATATAGTGCAAAACCACATAAGGAACTTCTTATGGTCAGATAAAAAAGGTAATTAAAAGATAAATGTTGTCAAATGGAAGTGGTGTTGTCTAAGGAAAGAAGATGGAGGATTGGGTTTAAAAGACCTAAAAATTCAAGGTATGGCCTTAGTATCTAAGTGGATAGTAAAATAATTGATTGGTAATGAGCCCTATAAAATACTAATTAGGAAAAACATTCAGGATGCAATCCCAAAAAAGGAAAGGACCTAGAAAAGCTTGCACTTGCATGATATTTTGTTTGGAAATTTTAACTCTAAGCCAACTTGTTTTGTAGTATTTTCTAGCATTTGGAAGGCCTAAGAGTCTTGCAAGAAATTGATAGTAGGTGGTGAGGTGATATGCAATAAAAAAAATAGCTTATGTAGGTTCATATATATTTGGTTTAAGTTGTATAACAATAATAAGCCTTTAGCCTTAATGCAAGTTGCTCTGCTGAGAAATGGAATGGTAAAGGAATTTGTTGCTTTAATAATATATTATGTAAAGGAGGGGATTCATTACTCTTGAGTCTCTAGGACAAAGAAGAATCTATAGGGAGTGAGTAGCCCTTAGTTACCTCAAAGTACAAGCTCAAGTGACAAAGTGTGAAATGAAGAAACTTTGTAATAAATTGGTTAAATAAAGTACTAAGATATTAAGAGCAAGAATGGTAAAATTTCTGACTAATAGAAACTGATACAAAATTACGAGATACAAATTACAAAAATAGAAAGCTTAGAACTTATAGATTCCACCCTTAGAAGGATAAAGTATTGGCCATAGATGATAGCATGTCATAGGGACATTTGTACCCCATGTTGTTGTCCTTGTCAAATCAAGGGATAAAAGCCTAAAATCTGCAATGCCCAACTTTTCAAATTTGAACATTTGCACACAAGAAGAAGAGGGAAAAATGTTGGGGTTGTTTTGGGGCTTGCCTTAGTCAAACCAAATTTTGGTGTTTCCACCTCCACAGACAACCTAATAGATAAAAATAGACAAAATGAAATAAAATGTAATAGACAAGATGTGCAATAGAAATAAACCCCACTATGGAGGAGAGCTCCCATCATGAATAAAATACATGATACAAGTAGATAGTTGTAAATAGATGAGACAAATTAGACAAGAGAGCGTTACCAACAATCCATGGTTCACCTATTGGCTTGATAAACAAGATGAGCTTGCTTGGAAGAGAGCCTTAGCTATTGATGAGACAAGAATATGGCAGAGCTTCACTGTGGAGAGAAGGAGAGAAAAGATGTAGAAGATGGTAGTGTGGGTTTTTATTTCCTAGTGGGATATTTAATTCCCTTAGTTATAGGTTTTTCCTACACATTTATTAATCTTGCTTAGGATATTAAAGTGAGTTATTTATTTAATAACAAGGAGATAAAGTCATGAGTTGTACTTTACCTTTTAAGGGTGGAGTATTTCATTTTTCATCACTTTATTTAATGTTGGTGGCTTTGGTGATCAATTCTCATTGGTTGGTTTTCCACCTCCATCCTCTCCTAAGTTCTATATAAAATCACTACCTAGCTCGTATTTTGTATCAATATTGGAAGATCTTAATGCATTCTCTCATATTGAAATTGCATAATCTCCTAGAGTTCTGGTTTGCATTCTTTATGCTTTTCCAATTTATGTGACTTTGATTTTCTCTTTGAAGGTTCTTTGGGTTATTCAATCTATTTTAGATTTCTAACATGGTATCAAAGATTTTGTTTTGAGAAATCTAAGTTCTTAGATTCATAATTGAGAGATTGAGTTTCTTGTAAAAATATTATAAATTCTCGTATGCTCTTCTCTTGCATTTTTGAATGATCTGGAGAATTAGAAAGGGTTTGCAAAGATTTAATTACCTCTTATATTGCATATGTGTTTTGTGAGATCTAGGTGATTGCAACATTTTTGGTTATAATGGTGACATTTTGACAATTCCAACACATCTAGAAGGCCTGAGAAAGTCAAGATTGAGTTTTGTTTCATTGAAACCGGATATCATTTGACATAGTTGCAAGCGAGGGTTTGAAGCTCAAATTTGGTGAACAAATTTTTATTGGAGAATTTTCAGCCCAAATGGACCTTTCCATTGTGCTCGAAAGGCCCAAAAACCTCTATTCTTATATAAAATTTATCTATTTTAGACAAATTTTTATTTTATCAAGGGGATCATCACTGTAGGCTAAATTCAACCATTTAAAAAAAAATCGTAACTTTTTGTCATGGTGTCCATTTTTGGAAAACAAGATATCATTAGAAAGTTGGAGACAAGAAATTTCCATCCATAGAGGTATTGAAAATAATTTAGGCCATCTTGTACAAGTTATTCCAGGTTGAATTTGTTTGTTGCTAATTTCTTCAATAGGCCCAAACTTTCGCCTTGGTGCTCCAATTTTTAGAAACAAATAGGCATTAGAGAGGTGATGAAGAGAAATACACAACTATAAGGGTAATTTTTCTAGGTTCCTTCTAAAATTCATTGTTTATTATAATTTTTATTTCTGGTTGTTTTGAGTCTATTGAGCATTGTATCTTGGAAAAAGGCTTTGTAAATGCAATAAATAATAAGTGTCAACCTTAAGATATCTGGGGGGTTGTTTTTTGATACTATTGAAAAAGGTGGGAGTGTTCTTGGTGTTCTCGTGTTCACTTTACTTCCACATTCTCTTTTTTATTTCTTCATCATGAGTTCAACAATAGTCCCCACTCTAACTGAATACAACTATTTTGAGTGGAAGTCACAAATGAATGTTCACTTACGAAGACTTGGTTTACATAGAATAGCAATGGGATTAGAGACTGAACCTACTAAAAATGAAGACAAGCCTGAGCAATTTTTAAAATGTGATAAAGCATAGGGAGAATTGTGTGTGTCTATATCTCTTGATTTACTCTTTCATATTGAATCTCTAAATACTCCAAATGAAATATGGAAAAAGCTATAATCTCTTTTTGACACCCAAGATTATATGTGGGGTCATATGTTGGAGAATGAACTAATTAGTTTAAGTCCAAGCAACTTCAACACAATTCAAGATTTCTTCCCCAAATTGAAATCATTAAGGCTACAACTACAACAATGTGGAATTGATAAGAAAGATGAACAATTGATCCTCAACATTATCTCTAAGCTTGGTTCTAAATATTTAGTGTTTGCTTCTACCTTTATACTAAGGATGCACTTAGTTCTACATTCAAAATTCCATCTTTGGATGATTTTTCTACTTCTCTCACACAAGAGCAGGATAAGCTAATTCAGATGGGTAATCTCAAGTCTTCTAAGTCATATGCCTTAGAAGCCAACCATGGCAGAATTGAACATTGAGGACAAAGAAGTAATAAGGATAAGAAACAAAAGAATAGAAAGGAGAAAAAGGATAAAAAATAGCTGCTCCAAAGGCATCCAATGAGACCTCATCTTTGAAAGGTGAAAATCCTAAAAGAGAGAAGGTCAAATGTGCCTATTGTAAGAAAGTCGATCATGATGGGCATACATTTTTGAAGAAGTAGGTAGATCGTTTGACGCACATTCTTCAGAAGAATAATCTCAGTGTTCTTGATTCCATCAAATAGAGTACAAAAGAGGGTTCTCACAAGGCCAAAGTTAACATCAAGGGAAAAGGAAAGGGAAAGGCTCTTGTTGTATTCACTTCTCCACCATCCACATTGGCTCTTGATTCAAGTGCTTCACACCACATGGCTTCTTCTAAGGATGAGATTGCATCTTTGGAGCCATGTACTATTCCTTCCATTTTGATGGGTGATGAAATTCTAGTTGAGGTGTGTGGGAGAGGGTCTGTTGAGATGGGGGAAGGGACATTTCAGGATTTTCTTTGTGTTCCATCATTGTCAACTAATCTCCTATCAATCTATTAGATCACTCACACAAGTATAGGCAAGCAAGTGGAGTTTACTCTTGATTCAGTGGTGATTTGTGAGTTGCATAATGACTCTACAATTGTAGTTGGGAGAGTAGATCATCTTTCTCAGATTTATTTTTTCTCTCACTTTGTTCCTAATCCACCTTCTTTTATTCTACTCAATCATTCAGATGATGTGACTAATTTATGGCATCAACAGTTTGGCCACTTAAACTATCGCTACTTACAATAGCTCAACAAATAGGACATGATTATAGGATTTCCTATAGTTCACTTTTCTAAAGGTGTTTGTCATGGTTGCACTCTTGGAAAGCATCTGAAAGAGAAGTTTGAAAAAGGAAAAGCTTGGAGAGCCTCACATATTTTGGATTTGGTACACAACACAATTTGGTAGGGATATTTCCACAACCATCTTTCAGTAGAGCCCGATATGTTTTGACCTTCATTGATGATTTTCCAGGTACATTATTATATATTTTATTAAGCAAAAGTCTGATGTCTTTAAATCATTCTTGGAGTATAAAGATTTTGTAGAGAAACAAACTAGAAAATCTGTTAAATTTTTGCACACAGATAATGGGGGATATATCAACCATAGGTTTATGCAGTATTGTGCTTCATAGGGAATTGATTTACAACATATAGTTCCCTACAGTGCTCAAAAAAATGGAGTTTAAGAATGGAAGAATTGGTCCTTGAAAGAGATGGCTAATTGTATGATTCACTCCAAGTCTTTAACACCACCTTTTTGGGAAGAAGCCATTAACTGTGTGTGCTATATCCAGAATCGAGTTCCACACAAAGATGTGAAGGGGGTAACTTTGTTTCAAGCTTGGAATGGTCAAAAATTGTCAATTAAGAAATTTTGAGTGTTTAGCTCTTATGTATGGGCCCACATTCCAAAAGGGAAACATAAGGCTATGGATATGCAAATCAAGCCTTGCATATTTGTTGGTTACCTAAATGATGTCAAAGGCTATAGGCTTCTTCATCCTACCACACATGAGTTGTTCATTGAGAGGAGTGTTAATTTTGAGGGGAGTTCTTCTAGTCCTCTTGATTCTTCTCCTACCACCATCAATTTAGAGTCCTTGTATCATGATTCTTCAGAGGATCATAATCCTTTAGATCATGATGAGGAGTCTTCTTCCTCCACTTCAAATGATGATAGTGATAATGAGGATGCACATAGTTCATCTTTAGAGGATGATAATTCTCCTCCTCTAGTTGTAGGGCCTCTTTGGGCTTGTCAAAATTTTTAGTCAATAGGTGATTGGGTAGGGGATCCTTCAGATCATAGGAAAAGAAGATCGCAATTTCAAGATTCTCCACATATTTTCCTTTCCTTAGCTTCTGATCCATAGGCTTTTTGGGAAGCTTCTGGTGTCCCCAACTGGGATGCAACCATACAATAAGAGTTTAGTTCCTTGGAGAGGAACCACACTTGGGATCTTGTACCACTTTCTAAGGGAAGGAGACTTGTTCCATGCAAATGGATCTATAGAACAAAATTTGCAGCAAATGGGTTAGTTGAAAAGCATAAGGCTCGCTTGGTTGGAAGGGATTCTCCCAAGTCCCAAGGATTGAATACTCTAACACTTTTTCACGAGTTTCCAAAATGAATTCCATCTAACTTGTCCTTGCTATCGTTGTAGCACATAGATACAAATTTCATCAGATGGATGTGAAGAGTGCTTTTCTTCATGGTGATCTTCAGGAGGAGATATATATGGAGCAACCACAAAGTTCATTTAGGATCCTTCACTTGTGTGTAGTATTTCAAAGTCTCTCTATGGTATCAAACAAGCCCCTAGGGCTTGGTATGCCAAGATGGACTCTTTCCTTCTAAAAGTGGGGTTCACTCGATGCCATTCTAATCCTAATGTCTATATTTTATAGCGGGATGCTACTCATACTTTCCTAGTTATCTATGTCAATAAATTATTGATCACAAAAAGTCACTCATCCACCATTTAGGTAGTGAAAACCACCCTTCATGATCAGTTTTTGATGTTTGAATTGGGCTTGTTGTACTAATTTTTAGGGATTGATATCACTCAATCTTCTACATGTATTTCTCTTGCATAGTCTAAGTATGCACTTGATATGCTCTAGAGGTTTCACATGATTGATTGTAAGCCTACTTTGACTCCATTCTTGTTAGGAGTCAAACTTGAGGCTAAGTGTTCTTCACCCTTGGTTGATGGCACTTTGTATCAAAAAATTGTTGGCAGTCTCATCTATCACTCATACAAGGCTTGACATTTCATATGTATTAGGCATGGTCTTGATCCATGCAAGAACCACATGAATTGCATTGGAAAGCAACTAAGCAAATTCTTCACTACATCAAGGGTACTCAAAATTATGGGATTCATTATGCAGTGGGCATGGATTTTGACTTGGTGGGGCATACTGATTTAGATTTGGTAGGAAATTCTTAGGATCACAAGTCTACTTTATGGTATTGCTTCTCCCTTGGTTTTGATCTAGTTTGTTGGCCAAGCAAAAAATAGTTTGTTATTGCTCTTTTATCTATAGAGGCTACGTATTGAGGAGTAGTTAATGTTGCTATTGAGGCCATCTAGCTTCAAAGCATTCTCACCAAGTTTGGAATTCCCTCTTGGAAGCCCACAATCATCTATTGTGACAACCAGAGTGCTATTTAGATCTCTTGCAATCCAGTTCATCATCAAAGGACCAAGCACATTGAGATTCACATGCACTACATTAGGGAGCTAATTAATTTAGATATCATTGATCTCAAGTACTATTTGAAATTAGATTAGAATGTAGATATCTTCACCAAAACCTTCATTGAGAGCAAGTTCCTACATTTCTGTGATTTTCTTGGGGTGTGGTTGGTGTCATTTTCTGGGGGGCTACTTAATCCTAATCTGTCTCTATTTTTTTTGGTGGGGGAGCTTCTCTTTTGGGAGACTTTGATATGTACATGGGTACCTAACATGGCCTCATTTTTTGGGACCCATCATCTTTTGCATCCTCCTAAGCTATGCTTAAGGAGGAGTGTTAGTGTAGGTTTTTATTTCTAATGGGATATTTAATTTTCCTAGTGGGATATTTAATTCCCTTAGTTATAGATTTTTCCTACACATTTATTAAGATTTGTTAGGATAATAAAGTGAATTATTTACTTAATTACTAGGAGATAATGTGACGAGTTATCCTCCACCTTTTAAGGGTGGATCATTTAATTTTTCATCACTTTATTTAATGTTGGTGGTTTTGGTAGTCAATTTTCATTGGTTGGTTTTCCACCTCCATCCTTTCCTAAGTTCTATATAAACTCACTACCTAGCTTGTATTTTGTATCAATCCTGGAAGCTCTTAATACATTCTTTCATATGGACATTGCATAACCTCTTGGAGTTATGGTTTGCATTCTTTATGATTTTCCATTTTATGTGACTTTGATTTTCTCTTAAAAAGTTCCTTGGGTTATTCAATTATTTTAGATTTCTAAAAGAAGAGAATAGAGTAAGAGAGCAAGATCAAATGAGAGAGAGTGAAAGTGAATAAAAGAATGAGTGAAAAGTGGAGTTTTGTGAGGCTACATAGGTAGAAAGAGCCGTTACACCCACGATTCTTCCACAATGATGCATGTCATAGGAAAAGGATACAAGATTCCCTCATTTGAAACATGGAAAGTTTAGGGATTATAGCATGTCGCATAGATTTCCATGCGTTATGAAATCATCCTACTCAAAAATTTACAAGAAAGAAGGTGTTTGAATTGCCAATGCTTCATTGTTGTCCCCTATGAAGTTGAAATGAAATTCCAACTCATAAGGTTTTGTCATTAATATGATATGGTTCCATAAATACAACAGGCTAAATGCACAAGTGTGAAATTTCCATGGGGTGCAATGTTATGACACTACAATTTTCCCCCACTTTAATGAGCTAAAATTTTGAAGAAAAATCAGCTACACTAAAGTAGTTAAGAAAACATAAATGCAAAATCAAAATTTTGAAAAGTTTATAGATTTTACCAAAAAGGATACTATAGAGGCCTAGAGGTCAAGTAAGAAGATATTGACACTGCCCCCAACATTCACACGTAGCAAGAAACTAAAAAACTTTGATGTGAAGTTTCATTCTACAAAACTAAAAAATAGGTCAATTGCTAAAATTAGAAGAAGCTACCACAACGAGAAGAATGCTAAAGAAAAAATTGGTGGTTCGAAAGAAAAATATGATGAAGAGGTGAATATATGCCCCCTCCTATTTTTTCCCCTAGCTAGGTGGGGTGAAAATAGGAAGGATGGAAGGAACATTTTTGCTATGAAAAGTAGGTAAAAATGACCTGTATATGCTCCAAGTGGACCCATGAAGGGTCTTTTTTTCACTATTCACAGTGAGGAATTTTTTGAATTTTTGAGAGAGAAGTAAAAAAAATCCTCACAAACATGACTATGTAGCTTTGAGGATTGGCCAGCTTCATGTAGCAGTGGTGAGAGATGACCCACCAGATGAGGTACACAAATTTTTTACCCACAGTCATTTCGATCAATTTTTTTAGCATTTCTAGTTTCCTGAGCAACACAAGTGTCTAACCAACATAAAGGTGTCCAGCTAACATACTATCATCCCAATAGTGCATTAGCATCCTTTGGCTGCATTGATATCTAGCCAATGCATTGTTGCTAGAAGCTATTTGGCCAAAGACTCTAGTGTGTCACTAGATGTCTACATGGTATGCTGCCATCCTAGAAGCAGAGTTAAATTTTTTTTTTGATGTAGAGTTAGAAAATTTTCATGATGTAGAATGTGCTAATGTGAAAATTTGTGCTCTTGTAGGAGTGTCCCAAGATTTGTGAGCATGTCAGTGGGTTGATTCTATCATTGTTGCACAACCGAGCACTAAGGTCCATCTAGATGACTAGGAATTATTGCAACACATTAGACTCTAGTGGGTGAACACCATGCCGTATATTAGATTCCATACCTTGATGTTGATGGCACTCATGGAGTGTTGGGATGTAGATACATCCACCTTGTATCTTTTGATGGGGGAGATGACCATCACTCTCGAGGATGTCTACTGCATCACAAGCCTACTTGTTCATGCATAATGAGTAGCCTACGAGGAGGGAAAGATGGTGTAGGATTCCCAAAATGAATAACACTACTACCTTAGGTGGGTCATCCCAGAGGATGTGTTTGAGCATATATACATATGTTGGCTAGAGTAAGGACAAGTGGCAATGCCACTCATAAGTTGAGTGATGATAGTGATTGTTTCCCTAAACATCACAATGGATGGATGAGGCTCACACCTTCATGGAGGCCTCGTCCATTGCATCTTCCATGAACTCAAGCTCTATGTACATTATGATTACCATAGCCTCACTATTTGTACACTATTATAGGTGTGGGAATTTGAGCATATCTAATGCATGAGGTCGATTAGGTACCCCTCAGCCTAGCACATGGTACGTCACTAGTGCACACATAACCCTTGGTGCATGATTGAAAATATGATTACTTACAATTTTCACAGCTACAGATGAGTTCTTTGAGGGTGCACAATATTATATGACACCCATTTAGATGGATGGGGCTCTATATGACCAACAAGAGATAGCTATGTAAGATGTAAAATGATTGAATTTTGGTAGGTCAGTCAAACCATATTATAGTTTCTTATTACTAGTAGGGTAGCCCGAAAGTTTAGGAAAGTTCAAAATGTACCTTTGACGACTCCTATGTACATATGGTCACATAGGAGCATGGCTTGAGTAGGAGACTAACCTCATTTGATAATAATGGATGTCACAATCAATGACAATGGATCAAATGATGATGATCATCCCCTGATCCTATCAACCAATGATGGTGACATCACCCATGGTTTTATTGATTGGTAGGTGATGACATGCTCAACTTTGATTTTCCCAATAGGTGCCCCAAAGAGCGATGATGGTGCATAGGGGCTAGGAGGAAAGGATCTTGGTGGTAGAAACAAGGAGGGAAAGGAATAGGCAAGCAAAGCATTAGAGAGGCTAAGGTGACAATGATGAGTGTCATCACCCCCGTGCACACTCCCTATCTCATTGGCTCCACCTACCGCCCAGGTAGTTGTACCCCTTTTGGAGATAGTAGTAGAGATGAGTGTAGCACTCCCCTGATCCACATCAGTAGGCTGGGGACCTAGGTATGAGTGTGATATATGCTATGCCATTTTAGTTCTTTCATTTCAAAATTTCTCATATATACATGTTTTATATGATGTGGTATTGATATGATCCATTTATCTATGGTTGCAGTGGACACACATGATTGGATCACTTTCATTGGGAAATGCATATTAGAGGCAGTTCCAACCATCCAGATCCAAGGGATGGTACTTGACATGTACATGCCTCCATTAGCATAGCGATATAACCATTTATTCAAGCTTGTAGCGTGCCTAAGGACAATGTATGAGGAGACGTAGGTGGATACTATACATTGGATCATAGAGCTAACTTCCATGACTGAATAGCAAAATTAGTGAGTGACAGAGCTCCTCATTGCCCTATCTGAGAGAGATCAGGCCATGATGTGGGAAAACAGTGTTGAGGAGGCAATGATGCCCTATAGATCCAGGTTTATGACCTTAGTAGGTAGATAGAGGTAGCAAAGATAACACTTGCTGGTCCTCAGCTATAGCAACTCCAAGAGGAGTTGCAAAGGGCCCATGAGTAGGAGGATTCACTATGGGAGCAAGTCATTCAAATTTTGGAGGACGTGATCAAGATACATGGTGAGCTCTGAGGATCACAAGTGTGGACTACATCCATGTCATGAACACATCAATCACACTCGTATGCATCAATCTAGTACCCTCCTTTGCTGGTGCCAACCCTAGAGGGCTCAGGGAGTCATACACCCAAGGGATAGAGGCCCAATTTTGTATATGCCAAATTTTTGTAGACCATATCATTTTTGGATGTATAAAATATTTGGTGTAAAAATTCACATATAGATATACATAAACCACATTTTGACATAGTGGTGTGATACATGTACATGACATTTTTGATATATATATAGATATAATATTTTGATTGACGTCATGGTGTTCTTATGTGTAATTTTTTCATGTATGATCATATGATGGATTTATATTTATGGATGTATGTTTAGGTTAGATTTTATCATGATTTAATAAACAAAAATTAGGTTTATGCTTAATTAAATACAATGCTAATATGATTGGCTAACCAAAAGAGTTAATCAAATACATTGCATGGATACACAACATACTAAAACACATGTATATATAATTCCTAATGAAAGAAATTAAATTACATACACATGTTCACATCATAACACAAACTAAAAGGAGAATGTGTTAATGAAATTTTTTATAGCATAATGGACTACAATCCTTGAGGAGGGACAAGTGTCATGCACATGCCACATAGACCCTATGCATAGTATCGACAAAGATGCATTGAATTGAATGGTTCCTTTAGAGGCATTCCATCCATAGATGGTAGTCCATAGACACCAGAACCATACACATAGGTGATTATGTAAGGACCTAACCAATTAGGGATGAACTTCCCCTTTTTTCTCAAGTAGCACATTTACATTCCTCTATTATCATTGAGAATGGGATCACCTACCTTGAAAGTTTTAGAAAGAATGTGTTTATTGTAATGTTTAGACATAGATCATTTATAGGCTTGGAGATGTTTGAGGGCCTGCAATCAGCGCTCATTGAGCAACTTGAACTAGTTTAGATGTTCAATACAATAAGTGTCATCATCAATCAATCCTTTAAGGGAAATCCATAAAGATTAAATTTCCAACTCTAAAGGTATGATAGCCTCAACACCATACATGAGGTTTTACCAATAGTCATACAAACACTTGTGCGATAGGCCCACAATGTGTATGTCAATTGAGTATACTAGTCTTTACCGTATTTATTCATTATTTTTCGAAGAATCAACTCAAGAGTTTTATTAGACAACTCAACCTGGCGATTATATTGAGGATAGTATGGTGTAGAAAAGTGGTGTTGAATATGAATTTTTCCAAGAATTACTTCACCTCTTTGTTCTTAACTTAAGTTCATGGTTTAATTCAAAGATATTTTCATTTGGAAATAAATCTAGATTAGGAAAGGAGTGAGATGAGGGAGCTTCTGTCAATTGATCGACAACTTGTCCTTTAATTGATTTTTGAGTTAAACAAATTTGATGTCAAACTCAAAGAGAAATATTACCCATTTCACCAACCTTCCAAAAATATTAGTTCTAGTAAATAAATGTTTAAGAAGATCACATTTCACAATTACATGGGTTTCAACATGAAGAAGATAATTTCATAACTTTTGCATCACAAAAACAAGAGCGAGACATAGTTTCTTCATGGTAGAATACTGAGTTTCATATTCAACCAGAATACAACTAATGTAGTAGATCATTATTTCCTTACCATCATCATCATGTTGAGCTAAAAAAGTTGCTAAGGAATGAGGTGATGCATAGATATAAATAAAAAAGGGTCTATCTTGCATAGCTAACATTAAGGTAGGAAGATTGGCCAAATAACTTTTGATTGACTCAAAATGTTTTTTGTACTCATCATCCCATTGAAAGTGAACATCTTTATTCAACAAACGTGTGAAAGGAATGGTACAATCTATTGGATGTTGTGGTTGTGTTGCTGATATTTGGTTGTCATTGATGTCAACACTATTAGCATAAATATATTTGAAGCTGTATATGTCGAGGATATTGAGAAAATTGTAATAAATGAGTTGCAGGTTGTTAGAGGTGAAGTGAAGTTCAATATGTTAGTTATTTCTATATGTTGATGATCAAAGGTTGTGGACTATATGGTTTGTGTCTGAGTGTATCTAGTTTATCCACATCGAGTTTCAGAGATCTCCATGAAGATTTGATCAAGTTATGAAGATTTTCATTCTGACAGTTTTTTCTATTTCTTTAGTTGGTGTTCCTGATTGAAGATGAGGCTATTTCAATTAGTTCGATTGTTGTGGATGCTTCTCTTGTGATTCATGATTCTTGTGGATGTTTCTAGATCACGCTCTATCTTTTTTGCACTTCTGCATTGATCGTTGTGCTTGTGGTTGGCGATTTTCTCTTGTGTGTTCATGTTTTTCTTGTTCTTGGTGGACATAGTGTTTGTAGTGTGTTGTGGATCCTCAAGGTGAAATTAATTGAAGTGTCTTCATGCTAGAGATGTTTTTTTGGGTCCTCACTAAGTTGTGGCCGACCTTGGTTGATTCACATTGATAATCCTTAATATTTTGGGTCGACAGTTTATATTTATTTTATTATTTTTGTTGAGGCCGACTTGTAGTGATGAAATTTCTTATTGCGGATATGTAAAAGTGATTGTTCATTTCATTTGAAGTATGATGAATGGGCGTGTGCATGAATAATATTCTAAATCATTCGAAGGAAGAGTAGAGTGTGAAGAAGTGTGAAGAAGAGTGAAGAAGAGTGGAGAAGTGTTCATGTGCTTAATTGGAACTATAATCAGGCATTAGCAGATGCTGTTTTCTCAGTTAGAAATCTGGATGGCTGTAATCTGAATCTCTTTGTAAGACAATGTGTCTTCCTTTGTAATTGAGCAGTGAGCTCTAGGTAGTGTGCTTGAATGCATGTGCATTCCCCATATTTCATTTTCATTATACTTTTAAAAGGGTATAATCTTGTGGATTGACCTCCACCGTGGTTTTTCCCCTAATAGGGTTTCCAGATAATTTTTTTTGGTGTTGTGTGTGTTTCTGATGTGTTGATGATTTATGTTTTCATGGTTAATAATTAGATTTGAGAATAAGGTTAATAAGTTGGATAAGTTTTGAATTTCTGTGACAATTGATTCACCCCCCCTCTCAGTTTTCTGCCCTTGTATTGCCAAAAATTGGTATCAGAGCAGGTTCCTTGGAAGAAGTTTAACAACTTAAGGTGATTCGGGATGGCAAGCTACAAGAAGGATAGTTCAAGATTTTATGGAACAAATTATTCTTTGTGGAAGAATTGAATGGAGTGCCATCTGAGATGCATTGTTGAACCCTACTAGAGCATTACAAGTAATAGGTATGTTATTCCACTGAATAGTACATATGCTGAGTATAATATCTAGACTAAGGAAGCCTTGTTGAATGCTTTGACTAATTCTGAGATGAAAAATGTTATGAATTTGAAGACTGCTCATGAGATTTGGAAAAAAGTTGGAAACCTTGTATGAAGGTGATGCTAATGTGAAGATTGCTAAGTTGAAGAGTTTGAAAGGGAAATATGAAAGGTTGAGAATGGGTGATGATGAGAACATTAATATTTTCATGCAAAGAGTGAATGAAATTGTGTGTGGTATTAGATGTGTTGATGGGAAGATAGATGAATCTGAAATTGTTGCTAAAGTGCTTAGATAACTTCCTGATTCTTACAAAGTCAAAGCTAGAGCTATTGAAGAGCTCTAGACTGTAACAAACATAACTAGAGATATGTTGTTTGGTAAGCTAATTGCTTTTGAGTTGAGCGAATTTGGTGATACCCTTCCTAAGGTTGAATCTGCATTTAAGGCTACTACTTTTAGAAGAGATAGACAAAGATATGATCTAGGTGAGAGTTCATCTAGGAAGACATTCAAGCATGAGGATGAAATAAGAAAAATTGAAGAAGAAAAGAGAACTAGAAGAGCTAGAAGCACTTATTGTCAAAAGCATACCAAGAGGAAAAGGTAAGTATGAAGGAAAATTTCCTCTTAAATGTCTTTCTTGCAATAAGATAGGTCATTTTGCATCAAGGTGTTCGGAAAGAACTCCTAAACCAACCCATAACAAGCCTAGATTTCAAAACAAGTGTTACTATGCTGCTGATGAAGGCATGACAAATGATGAATCTGATAAAGGAAATAAAGTGATGATGAATGGGTATTTATTGCTATCAAAGAAAATAATCCTATATCTACTAAATTTTTTGGTTGTACAAATGTGGAGAAAGCCCTAGCTTCTCGAGTTGAAGAGAAAGATGAATGAATAATTGACAGTGGATGTTCACATCATATGATAGGAGACAAAAGTAAGTTTGTAAGCTTGGAAAAGTATGATGGCGGTGTTGTGAGATTTGGTGATAATATAGCTGGTGTGATCCATGGAAGAGGTTGCATTTCTCTTGATGGTAAGCATAATATTGATGATGTTCTATATGTGGAAGGCTTGAAGCATAATATTTTGAGTGTTGGTAAAATGGTTGATAAGGGATACAATCTTTAGTTCAAGGATGGAAAGTGCAAAATATTGAGTTTCAGAAATGAAATTGCATTAGGTACAAAAACAAAAGGTAATATCTTTCACTTGAGTGTTGCTAGTAAAAGTTGCTTGATTGCTCAAGTTGATGAAAGTTGGTTATGGAATAAGAGGTTGTGTTATGTTAACTTTGATAATATTGTCAAGATAAGTTCCACTAAGGCCGTGAGAGATCTACCTAAGTTGGTGAAACCTACTAATGCAAGGAATGTCAATTGGGAAAGCAAACTAGGATTTCATTTTAGAGTAAAAAGAATTGTTCAAATGAATTGTTAGAGCTTGTGCATACTAATCTGTGTGGTCCCTCTAAGGTTAGAAGTTTACAAGGTTATAGGTATTTCATGTTACTCATTGATGATTATTCTAGAATGGTATGGGTTACTTTCTTGAGGGAGAAATCTGAAGCACTGGAAAAGTTCAAGATCTTTAAAGCTATGGTTGAGACAGAGACAGGTTTGAAGATTAAATGTTTGAGATCAGATAGAGGTGGTGAATTCACTTCTGGTGAATTTAATTATTTTTGTGAAGAACATGGAATAAAGAGACAATTATGTACACCGCGAAGCCCTTAGAAAAATGGAGTTGTGGAAAGGAAGAACAAAACAATTGAAGATGCTGCTAGAACTATGATACTAGAAATAAATGTCTCATATCTATTGGAGAGAAGTTGTGAGTACTACTGTGTACACACTCAACTGGGTACAAATCAAAGGTGATATTGGTAAGACCCCTTTTGAGCTATGGACTGGTCAAAATCCTACTGTTAAATACTTCAAAATATTTGGAAGCAGATGTTATATTAAGATAGATGAAGACATAGGAAAGTTTGATGCTAGGAGTGATGAAGGTATCTTTCTGGGTTATTCTACTAAAAGTAAGGCCTACCGATGTTACAATAAAAGATTGAAGAAAATGGTTGAAATTGAAAATTTCAAGGTTGATGAAGACTTAGGTACACTATCTAAAACTTGTGGATATGAATTTGATGATTAGGATGATAGTACAAACAAAGGAAATCGAGTTCATACTAAAAATCAAGTGCAAATCAATCCAGTAAATCAAGAAAATGAAGAAGGAGAAACTGGTGAAAGAGTAGAAGAGAGATTAGAAGAACCTGAAGTTGAAGAACATCCTAAGAAGACTCTGAGGTATGTAGGATAGAATCATTCAGAAGATCAAATTATAGGTGATAAGAACAAAGGTGTCCAGACTAGGAGAAAGATTGCAAAAGAGTATTGCTTGATATCAAAGACTGAGTCTACTATTGTGAATGAAGCATGTAAAGATGAGCATTGGGTTGAAGCAATGAAATAAGAGTTAAAATAGATTGAAAAGAATGATACATGGATTCTTGTTCCTAGACTTAAGGATAAGAATGTCATTGGAACCAAATGGGTCTTTAGAAACAAACTAAATGAGCAAGGTGAAGTGGTTAGAAACAAAGCAAGAATGGTATGGAAAGAATTTATTTTGAAGACACTTTTGCCCTTGTTGCTATAATTGAAGTTGTAAGATTATTTTTTGCCTATGCTGCTCATAAGAACTACAAAGTTTATTAGATGGATGTAAAATCAGGTTTTCTAAATGGTGAATTGGAAGAAGTGTATGTTGAGTAACTTGATGGATTCTAGTTGACTGATAAAGAAGATACGGTGTGTCGGTTGAAGAAAGCATTGTATGGAATCAAGCAAGCCCCTAGAGCATGGTATGCAAGATTGGATAGGTATTTGTTGAAGCTTGGATTTAACAAAGGTATTGCTGATAGTAATTTGTATTTCAAGATTGATCATAATAAAGATTTGATTGTTGAAGTCTTTGTTGATAATATCATTTTTGGAGGAGATGATGGTTTGTGCATGAAGTTTTCTAATGAGATGCAAAATGAATTTGAGATGTCTATGATTGGTGAGATGAAATTATTTTTGGGATTGAAAATTACCCAGTTAGATCAAGTTATTTTTATATCTCAATCCAAGTATGTGAAGGAATTGCTGAAGAAGTTTTGTATGGAAGATTCAAAGCCAGTTGGTACACCTATGGTGAACAAATGCAAGTTGACAACAAAAGATGATTCTTTGAAAGAAAATTAGACAAGATACAAATCAATGATTGGTGGATTGTTGTATTTAACTCAAACTAGGCTTGATATCATGAATGTTGTATGTATTGTTGCAAGATTTCAAGCTAATGTGAAGGAATCTCATGTGACTGTTGTGAAGAGAATTTTTAGATACTTGAAGGGAACTACTGATCTTGGCCTATGGTATCCTAAAGATGATGATCTTACCTTGAGTGCCTTTACTGATGCTGATTGGGCAGGAGATGTGAATGACAACAAAAGTACTAGTGGTGGAGCATTTTTCTTGGATAAGAAGCTAATTTTATGGTTAAGCAAGAAGCACAATGCCATTTCCATGTCTACTGTAGAGGCCAAATACATTGCTGTTGCTAACAATTGTACTCAAGTCTTGTGGATGAAACAAATGTTGAAGGATATCAGGATTATCTATGATGAGCCTATTGCTATATTCTATGATAACTCAAGTGCTATTAACATTTCCAAGAATCTGGTGCTGCATTAAAAAACAAACCATATATCTATCAAGTTTCACTTTTTGAGAGAGAAGGTAAGTGCAAAGGAAGTTAGACTGGAGTATGTTCCTACTAAGGAGAAAATTGCAGACATATTTACCAAGCTATTGCCTAAGTTGCCTAAGGATAATTTTGAGTGTCTCAAAGGGAATTTAGGGGTGATTAACCCTCCTAATTAGAACTAAGATGCAAAGTAATGCATTGCATCAGTCTGTGCATTTCATAATCATATCTTGCTTTAGATTGATGGTGGCTACTACTTAGGAGGAGTAGTCAGATGTTTAGAAATTTAGATATGTGGTTCAAAGCTTAGAGATCTTTGTCATTGATATCAAAGGGGGAGAAGATTCATGTGAAAAATTGGTGATTATCTAGGGAGAAGAGCCTTATGGGGAGAAAGATTATGTGAAAGTGTTGAGGAGAAGATGAGTCAGAACCTAAGCAAGAGTTAGTTACGTTGATGGTGTTTTTCACATCATGTGTTGCCATCAATGCCAAAGGGGGAGATTGTTGGATGTTGTGGTTGTGTTGCTGATTTGTGGTTGTCATTTATGTCAACATTATTAGCATAAATGTATTTGAAGCTATATTGTTGGAAACAAGAAACACTGAGAGGGGGGGTGAATCGGTGTTCTGCAAAAAACAGTCCTTTTATTCTAATCTTTAATCCACTTAAAACATTTAATTAAAATAAATATACAGAAACTGAAAGCAAGAAACCACACAACCATAACACAAGGATTTTTGCGTGGAAACTCTGTTAGGGGAAAAACCACGATGGATGGCCAATCCACAATAAGTTCTGAGTATACTCAAAAGATAAGAAATGTTACAAAATGGGAATACACTTGCATTTAGGCTCACTGCTCAAAGATACTATACTTACCATAGTTTGGAATATATCCAAAAGAGAATAAACTAAATAAATAGCATCCACCAATGCTTGATTGCAGTTCTGGTTAAGCTCTGATGATGAAATTATGTCCTGATGATTGATACCGAACTTCTGCCCTGTTTTGCTCAAGTTCACACACAAAATCCTTATGCACAAGTAAACCTACACATGATATCACTCAAAAAATCCTTAGACATTCACAACACACACAAATGTACCTTCTTCATTACTCATAATGATATATACAATCATCTAAATATATCCACTACTAAGGATTTAATTGCCATAGGTTGGCTCAACAAAACTTAATAATATTTGCAACTTGTCAGCCTAAATCATGAACAATTTTGATGCGTATCCAAACAAGTCAGCTAGATAATAGCTAGGACCAATAATTAAACACTTGAATTTAAAAACAACTTAAGTTCACTTTAGACATCCACAACACACCACTTACACTGAGTCAGCTCTATCAAGCAAAAAAGCAGAAAATTTCCTACTAGACCTCCAAAATCATATAGAAACTAATGCAACAACCCAAAAATAAATGATAAGATGATCCAAATTATTAACAAGAAATTTTGAAGATCCACAACACAAAACAATGATCTGATGAAGCAATCTGACTGGATACCTTGTTCCACAAGTATTCTGCCAGAACTGCATAGTATTCCACTTCGTCTATAGGTATGACTAGATAGAGATTAGTGGACCATGGAGATGACTTTAGTTGCCATTAATGAAAAAATTAGAAGCCAAAAACCATCTCTCAAAATCATATGCCAACATGTATATGTCGGGGATATTGAGAAAATTGTAATAAATGAGTTGCAGGTTGTCAATGGTGAAGTGAAGTTTAGTATGTCAGTTATTTCTATACGTTGATGATCAGAGGTTGTGGAATAAAAGGTTTTTTTTTGAGTGTATCTAGTTTATCCACATCAAGTTTTAGAGATTTGCATGAAGATTTGATCAAGTTATGAATATTTTCATTTTGACGATTTTTCTGTTTCTTTAGTTGGTGTCCCTGATTGAAGAATTGGCTATTTCAGTTAGTTTAGTTGTTGCAGATGCTTCTCTTGTGATTTGTGATGCTTGTGGATGTTTCTAGATCATGCTCTATCTTTTTTTCACATCCAAATTGATCGTTGTGCTTGTGTTTGGCAATTTTCTCTTGTGTGTTCATGTTTTTCTTATTCTTGGCCGACATAGTGTTTTTAGCATGTTGTGGATCCTTGATGTGAAATTAATTGAAGTGTATTCATGCTAGAGATGTTTATTTGGGTCCTCACTAAGTTGTGGCTGACCTTGGTTGATTCACATTGATAATCCTTAATGTTTTGGGCCGACAATTTATATTCATTTTATTATTTTTGTTGAGGCTGACTTGTAGCGATGAAATTTCTTTTTGCTGATATATAAAAGTGATTGTTCATTTCATTTGAAGTATGCCGAATGTGTGTGTGCACGAATAATATTATAAATCATTCGAAGGCAGAGCAGAGTGTGAAGAAGTGTGAAGAAGAGTGAAGAAGAGTGGAGAAGTGTTCATGGGAACTGTAATCAGGCATTAGCAAATGCTATTTTCTCAATTCAAAATCTGGATGGCTGTAATCCGAATCTCTTTGTAAGACAATGTGTCTTCCTTTATAATTGAGTAGTGAGCTCTAGGAAGTGTGCCTGAATGCATGTGCATTCCCCATATTTCATTTTCATTATACTTTTAACAGGGTATAATCTTGTGGACTGACCTCCACCGTGGTTTTTCCCCTAACATGGTTTCCACGTAAAAAATCTCGGTGTTATGTGTGTTTCTAATGTGCTGATGATTTATGTTTTCATGGTTAATAATTAGATCTGAGAATAACATTAATAAATTGGATAAATTTTGAATTTATGTGACAATTGATTCACCCCCCTCTCAGTTGTCTTCCCTTGTATTGCCAACATGATCAACCAATTGAGATACACATATACAAATTGTCTGCATCTTTCCTTACAAACTACGTAGTTGAGAGATGTTACTATGTGGTGGTATTTTAATGATTGCATCAATTTTATTTGTGTCGACTTTGATTCCATGGTGAGAGATGATAAATGCTAAAATCTTGCTAACATCTATTCCAAAAATGCACTTAAGAGGATTTAGTCTCTTTTATAGAGCTGAAGCCTTTCAAAGATAAGGAAAATATTTTTTACATGATCTTGACGAGTTGTAGAAAACCAATATGTCATCAACGTAATATTTTAAGATATTGTGAATGAAATCATGAAAGAGAAGATTCATCACTCATTGGTAAGTTTCTCCAACATTCTTTAATACAAATGAAATGACTACATAACATAAGGTACCCTAGGGGGTAGTGAAGGCTGTCTTATACTGATCTTCTAGGTTAATCCATGATTATGGGATGAGAAGCCATGCATGAAGAAAAATAAGGAATGGATTGCAATTGAGTCCAATCATATCAATATTAGGTAGTAGAAAATCATCCTTAAGAGAAGCATTGTTAAGATCACAAAAATCAATACAAATATGAATACAACCATCAAGTTTTCTAACAATGACTATATTTGATATCCAAGGTGAATGGTCAATAGGATGAATAAAATTGGATTTTAAGAGCTTTTCTATATTAGTCTTGACTAATAGGGCAACCTTGGGATTCATCCTATGGATTGTTTGTTTAATGGGATTAGCATTAGGGCATAGAATGATATTGTGAACCATCATAGACTCATCGATACTAAGCATGTCCTTATATGACCAAGCAAAGATATAAGGATGATAATGCAATAAATCAAAATGTTTAGATTCTTTTGAAAAAATAAATTTTCCAATCTTAATCACTTTTTCAAAAGACTTAAGATCCATGAAAATATTAGAGGTATCCCATTTAAGGAGACTACTACAATCTTCAAGATGAGATATAGGAACATTACCTTCCACATTAGATAAAGGGAACTTCTCATCGATACTCATAACGAATTCTCCAAAATATGCTTGTCTGTTCAAGTGATATGAGAATCATCATTTATAGTGATAAGAAGGCAAGTGAGAGTAGGAGTATAACCATGGTTTCGTCTTAGACCTCACATGATGATATCCAAGTCTAATTTTATAACCATGAGAATCAAAATCAATGGGGACCTAATACCTTGTTCATTACACCCACAATCGCTACCTCCATAACAATGTTTAGAAAGGAGATTGAAGCTAGGGTCATAACTTTTCTACAATTCCTAAGGGGGATCAACATAAATAGATTCATTCCAAATATGGGTATTATACTCCTTTACAAGATCACAACCATAATTAACAAGAATATGAACACTATCCTTCTTAACAAAAGCATGATTATCTTCCTGAACCAAGGTATAATCATCTTCCTTAGTAGGAGTATGATTGTCTTCCTTAGGGAGAGGAAAATAAACTTTCTTAACAGAGGAATATGAGGTCGTCAAAATGTTTAGGTAGATATGACCTACTTTGTACTTCCCAATAAAGGATTCGGTAAATTACAAGGACTCTCAATCATTTCCAAGACATGCATTCGATTTAGAAGAAGAAGTAGAAGGGGCAGACTTAGGATTCTTTGCTTCGGGCTAATCTTCTTTAGGGACATCTATCTCAAGAGCAACCTTTGGGACATGAACTACCGAAGTAGATGTCAACATGTTAGAAGATAACAAAGGAATCAAATTTTTAAGAGTAGAAGAAAATGAGGTCTGACCAACAACTGCCATTTCACAAAGGTGTATAGCATGAGGGTCAAAATTGATTGTAACTACTTCATTGCTAGAACCAAATGATTCAAGGTAGAAGTAACTACTCCCAAAGCATGAATCCAAGGTCTTCCCAAGATAACGTTATAAGGGAAAGGACCTAGCATAACATAAACCAGGGTGGGTATAGTAATGGATTCCAATCTCAAAGGCAAGATTATCATGCCTAAGGCTTGTTGACCAACATTATTGAATCCATAAATATACAAAGAAGAAGTAGCAAGATAAGATGAATCAATTTTAATTTTAGGTAACAAGTAAATTCTGCATACATTGAGGGATGAATTGGTACCAATGAGAGCATGTCTAATATCTATGTTGTTAATATTGACTATTATTAGAGGATTTGCTTGCTTTTGTACTTCCAGAGATGGGAGTTCATGTGGATAGAATGTTATCAAAACATTAACATCCATTGATCTAATGGAAGAAGGCAAGATGATCTTTTGCAAGGCTTCTTGAAGCACACCTTGATAAACCAAAGCAGTTTGAAGAAAATCCCATAGTGAGATCTTGGTAGGAGTAACATGAAGTTTCTTGACAAGATCATACTCACCAAGTGTTTTAGTTGTAGGTTTAGGTGCATTAGGAAGGATTGGTTGAGAAGGTGGTAAATAAGTAGGTTGGTTTAGATTTTGTTGATTCCTTCTAGTATTGTATGTATGGGTGATCGATCTATAAGAGGGAGCCTTAGATTGCATGAATCTTGTGTAAAGGTTCGATGTGTCATTAGTGATAGGAACACCACAAATAGAGTGAATTATTTTAGGAGATAGGCTAGCCAGAGTAATGTAAATGATGGGTCTCTTAGGCCTTTGAGGGGTAGTAGAGACTACAACTACATTCACAAAATCTTTGACTTATGAAGAAGAAGAATGTTGTGATGAAGAATTTTGTTCAATAGATCTACAAATAGAAAGAGACACCTCTAAGAAATCATCTAGGGAATCATACACCATATCTAAATATTTTTTAGAGAATGCATTATCAAAAGCATTAAATTTTTGAAGACAAATATTTGACATGATTTGCTTCACTTCGGGTTCACCAAAATGTAGAGGATTTGCTACTCTTGAGTCTCTAAGACAAGTAAGAGTCTATAATGAGTGAAGAGCCCTCAGTTACCTCAAAGTAGAAGGTCAAGTGAAAAAGTGTGAAATGAATAATATTTTCAATAAATTGGTTAAATAAAGTACTAAGATATTAAGAGTAATGATGGTAAAATTGCTAATTAATAGAAATTGATACAAAATTATGAGATACAAATTATGAAAATAGAAAGCTTAGAACTTATAGATTCTACCCTTAGAAGGAAAAAGTATTGGCCATGGATAACAAATGTTGTGGGGACTTCTGCACCCCAAACTATCATCCCTATCAAATCATGTGATAATTGCCTAAAATCGATAATACCTAGCACTTCAAAATTGATCATTTGCACATAAGAACATGGAAAAATGTTGGAGCTGTTTTGGGGCTTGCCTTAGTCAAACCCCTATTTTTGGTGTTTCAACCTCCATGGACAACCAAATAGATGAAAATAAACAAAATGACATAAAATGTAATAGATGAGATGTGCGATAGAAACAAACCCTGCTATGGAGGAGAACCTCTATCATGAATAAAATAGATGAGATGAGTAGATAGTTGTAAATAGACAAGACAAAGTAGGCAAGAGAGCATTTCCAATAGTCCATGGGTCCCCTATTGCCTTGATAGATGAGATGAGATCTCTTGGAAGAGATCCTTAGCTATTGATGAGACAAGAATCCAACATATATTTTCTATGGAGAGCAAGAGAGAAAAATCAAATGAAAGCGAGTGAGAATGAATGAAAGAATGAGTGAAAAGAGGAGGTTTTTGAGGTTGCATGGGTGGGAAGAGCTGTTACACTTGACATTCTACTAAAATGATGCATGTAATAGGTAAAGGATATAAGATTCCCTCATTTGAAACTTGAAAAGTTTAAGGACGTTAGCACATCACATGGATGTCCACACATCACACAACCGTCCTAATCAAAACTTTATAAGAAATGAGGTGTTCGAACTACTAAAACTTCATTGTTGTCCCCTATGAAGTTGAAATTGTGAAATTCCAACTCATAAGGTTTTTTCATTAATACAGTAGGGTGCCATAAATGTAGTGAGCTAAATATGCAAGTGTGAAATTTCCACAAGGTGTAATTTTACAACACTACAGGAAGATGATTTTGAACACTTCACCTAGAAAAATGGTACTAAACTATTGAATTTCAAGTTTGTTGGTATTTACAAAATGTTTATCCACTCTTAAGAGGTGCTTGACTATGTTAACCAGTCTTGGAACATAAACTTGGGGAAAAAGGAGTGGTATGATATTATTAAAGTTTGTTGGTCTAGAAGAGTTGAACCTAAAAAATGTTGTTTTAGGTGGTTGTTAATGAAAAAATAGTTATCGGTCCTAGTCCTTTGATCTATTTGGTGTGTAATTATGTTGAATATATTGATCATATTTTTTCAAATTTTAGTTTCCTTATGTTCTTTGGTCAAATTTCATGGGTAATGTTCTTAGGTGGGACTATAGAAATAATGTCACTTGGTTTGAAATCCTGCTTGTTCATGTGAAAGGTCTTAATGTTGAGTCCAGATTGTTTGGTTTGTTTTTATCTATTGAAGTTTTATGGTTTTTATGGAAAAGATGGAATGGAAACTTCTACCAAGGAAAATATGGTGTTCTTACTGAGTCTAATTGTAGACTCGCATACCTTTTTATTGTTGAATAGGTAACATTAACACTAAATTCCTAATAGGTTCCTAAAGATCTTGGAGGATGGAGCAACACCACTATTCAAAGAGGATATACAAGAGGCTGACTATTGGAATCAAGATTTGAGGTAGATTGATCCTAAGTTCTAGAAATAATAGATTGATTTCTAGATCAGGTACTCCAAACTTCACTAGTACAAGATTGAGAGGGATGTAGCAGTAAGGGACCTAGAAGTTACCCATCACAATTTTGACACTTCTAGTTGGGAGCATATCTTGTCACCAATTAGATCTTTTCTTGGGTTTGATTCATTAAAACTAAGTAAGAATGTCCCCTGTAAGGATAATTGGTGTTATGTAATAATCTAACTAAAATCAACAAGTTTTTTTTGATATGCTATGTATCTTGACTAAAATTGAGATTGGAAAGTTTTGTATGCTATGTATCTTTTTCTAGGTAACTTGGTTGGGCTGATGTATTCAATGTGACCAACCTTGTCACATACATATTGTAAAACTAAACACTTTATTTTAGTAATTGAATATAAATTAAAAAATGGAAGGGTGGAAATAGACCTCTATGAAGATTAAAAAGAGTTCCTAGTGAGGTGGAAAGCTCTAATGAAGACTTTACCAACATTTTGTTGACCTTTCACATGCTGACATGTGGTAGAATATGGTTGGAGGTTATAGTAAAGGGGTGGATGGTTCTTGGTTTTGACATGAAGGTAAAACCATAATAAAGAAACATAGAGGTGGCACATGGACTTGAAATAAGGTTAAAGGAAATCATATGAAGCAATAGTTTAAATACTTATGCTGATTCAAACCTGAAAAGATAAAACTTGAAATAATTTATCTATCTTGGGGGAAAGTATATAAGGAAAAAATAATACATTGTGAGGGATATTTTAAGGAAAATAGAAAGGGGATGTAATAGATAGGGCCTTTGAAAGATGAAGAGAGAGGGAATAATAGAGGAGGCAATCTCATAGCTAAGAATATGAATGAAATATTATGAGTTAAATGGAGAGATATAACTGTACTAGAAATATAGAAGTCCCCATATACAAGGATTGAAGGAAAAATTATGTTTGGAATGGAATGCACTAGAAATAGGATGTGTTGAAGAAAATATTGATGATTGGAAGATGGAAAAGAAAAAATATATTTGTTCTATTATAATCATTGTAAAATTAAATTATTGTGATTGTGGATACTTGAATGAATGAAATTAAAATGTATTACTTAATGAATTGGTGCTCTTGTTGTGTGGCATGGATGTGGGATTGGGCTACTTGGTAAGGTAACTCAGTCTCAGTTGTCAAGTGTTTTCAAAGGTCTCTTGCTAGGAGTAATTGAGAAGAAAATGAAGAATGATGATGTGATAAAAATTTATCTAGTGAAGATAGATGCTGGAGTGTGGAGAATAAAAGAAGCTAAGAGAAACAATATTATAGAAATATTAGATTAAGTTTTCTCATGGAGAAAGATAGAAATTGAGAGGAGGTAAAAAAGTTATAGTGAGTGTGTGGGTTATGTTGCGAGTAAAAAGTTTATTGCTTGGAAAAGAATATAGAGGTTAGAGAGAGGGGTCAATGTAAAGTTGCATAAATATAAGAGAATCAAAGAAAAAGAGAAAGAAGCTCATTGGAAAATATGAGAATTTTGAATGAAAAATGAAGTTGAAGAGGTTTTTGGAAAAATAATGGTGTAGTTTGAGAGGCTAGAAGGTGTATCGAGAAAACCATAAAGGATTTTTTGTAGAAGAGGATTCTATAATTATAGAGGTATTGAGCTCTAGAGGAGTGTTTTGTAGGAAAGAAGATGCCTATAATTTCTAAGGGCTTTAGTTCCAAGAAAATTCATTGTGGGTATAAGAGTAAGCTTGTAACTATAGAGGGTAGAGAAGGAGGAATGCAAAGATGAAAGGTATGCTTTTATGAATATTTTTCTATAGATAGAGTCCTATAATTATAGAGGGTTTATACCCTAGATGTGAGATATTGTTGTAAGTGAAATATTGTGATTATAGAGGGACATGAGAGTATCTAAATAATTTGTAGAAGTGGAGGTAGATATGATCAAGAAGGAGGACAAGATGGGGTATGAAAATAATTGTAATAATTTTAATTTTGGAAGAGCAATGAGAAAATATGTATAAATGTTTTATTTTTAAAGAACTAAAATGATCCAAGCTAGATTGGATGTGATAGAGATTGAGCAAAGTAAGGAAGTTGAAGTGATTAAAAGAAAATGTGAAGGAAAGTTATGTGAAAGTGGCATGGTGGAAGATGAAAGGTTTGATGTTGAAAATCATGAAGAGAGGATAGATTTTTATCCCAAAGAAGGAGAAGAATTAGGCATCTCTCACAAAATAGAGAGATCTAAGAAGAAGAAAATCCTCTTGAAAGAGGATAAAGAAATAAGAAGTGAAGAGAATAAGTATTGTAACCATTTGATATAAGGGTAATGGAAGGAAAAACATGTTGGAGTGGTCCACACATTCATAAAATAAAGAAAAAAGGAAATAAAAGAAGTGAGAAAACAAAAGAAGAGAAGATGATCTCTATGGACTATAGGTTTACCACAATTGAAGACAAAGAAGATGAAGAGGCTAAGGAATCAAAATTTTGAGGGTCCCTTGTTTGATCAAGAAACTAATGAAGATGATGGGGTGAAGATAATGTTGATGGAAGAGATGATATAAATAAGTAGATTATTGGGATAATACTTGTTGGATGAGTTTAAGGAATAAGGAAGAAAATGCAATGGGAGAATATGATTTCTAGAACTATGCTAACATTGCTTTGAATGCATATATTAAAGAGGAGGCAACTGAATGTTATGTAGATTGTATTGAAGAAGGAGAGATCCTCATAACAAAGGATAAGGAGGAAGAGGATGAAGAAAGAAGGGATGGGAATGTAGACGAGATATCTTTTTAAAGATGTAAAGGTGGAGGAAGAAGTTGGAATAGTAACAGAGGTTTAACAAGAAATGGGTTATTTTTTGAAATTTGTATTAGATGAATTTGATGTTGGATTACATGTAGAAGAGACGAAAGAAGTTATGGCAATGCAAGTGGGTAAAGAAAGAAGTATTTCCGAGGAAAATAATAGTGAAGATACAATACAGGTTGGTCCTTTAAAGGACACAACACTATTGAAGAAAATGATACAACTAAGTACTTGGGAGATGAATAAAGAAGAAGTAATGATGGTGGGTGAGGAGTGGAAAAAAATAATAGAGAACAACTTTAGGGTGTTGGATCTTATGTTGTAGATATACATTGGTGAATATTTGGAAAAGTAGAAAGAAGAGTATGAAGAAATAAGTGAGAAGGAGAAGATGGAAAATGTTGATTTCCATAATATTTATAATGATGAATTGTATGTAGGTGTAATAGTGAGTGATAATGGATAAAATATTCTTCATGGAGGTGGATGGATAATAGTGGGTTCAATCCAACAATAAGAGGAAAGAAAGAAAATAAGATCTTGGTGGAGGATGGGTTATGGTGGGTTAATACCCATAAAAGAGGAAGATGAGAGTAGAATTTGGTGGAGGTGGTTGGTTTATGGTGGAAAAAAAACTACAAGAGAAGAAAAGGAAAGAAGCATTGGGTGGAGGTGGATGGTTTGTGGTGGGCTAAAGACCACAAGAGGAAGAAGAATTTGGAAAGTATTTTAGAGGAGGAGGTTGGGATATGATGGAAAAACATCTATAAATAAAGAGAAGAGAGAAGAATAAATTAGGCAAAGGAAAACAATAATTGTTCCTGCCAACTGCTAAAAGAAAAGAAAGCATGAAAGAAATACTATAGGGTCCTATCTTCAAGATTATAATATGTTGTAGGTTATATAAAACTGAAAGGGTTGTCCTCCTATTCAACTCTATTTTATGAGAGTTTGCTCGCAAAGTTATACTCAAAATGTTTGATGTAGAAGCATTCAATTCCACAAAAAATATTGTATTGGCTAAAAATATTTCAAGTATTGTTTCCAATTCTTTTTTAATTTTTGTTTGGTTTAGGTGTGTTTTTAGTTGGTTTTGGTGTTTACTTTAAGAGAACATATTTAGGTTAATTTTTTGGGAAAATGATGATGTATTATTGTTAAAGTCCTTAATGGGATTCCATGGTTTTAGTTTGGTGGAAAAAGGGAAAAATTTATGTAAGTTATGCCAAATCAGAGGTTTAAACCTCCTCAATAACAAATCAAGGTTTATGGGAGTTCCCAAAACCTTTGTTGGGAAAATGTGTCTCAAACAAAAGGTTTACTATTGATATGATAAGTGTAGGGGGTGTAGGGAGGGGCACTTACCTGTGGGGTTTGAGGGGATCATCCACTCAATGAGGGTTTGGGGGCCACGTGCTTCGGTGGGGGAAGCAATCTCGAAAGCCACATTTTATGTATATTTTATTATTATAAATATGGACCGTTCATCATTAGGTCTAGATCTGATGGTAGATATTTTGTTGGCTTGTCTTTCCCTATAAGGAAACCCTATTTTATGAGGGCATTATATTATGACTATGCATTGTGATGTATTCTGAGAGTCTGATAGTAGTTGTGCTCCTTTGGATCTCTAGTTGGTGATACTCTTGTGAGAATATTTCTCTACAAGTATATTGTAATATTCATGATTTCTTAATAATATATTAGGTGGCTTTTGGAATATGGGGTTTTACTCCCAAAAGGGTTTTCCCCATGTAAATCACTGTGTTGTGCTATGCATGATAATTATGTTTATTTCTTTTTAAGTTTCTCTAATTGTTGTAAAGAGATGTAAAGTTTTCCATTATCCTTCTCTCAAGATTAGTGTAGGAAGTTGTTCTAATATATTAGCTTCCTTACAAGTGTTATTAGAGCCTAATCACCTTTGGTTTCATTTGTGGGTTGTTGGGTTTTTTGAACTAATCCAAATTTGAGTGGGAGCTTGTGCAGAAGATATTTTATGATCTTGTTGCAGGAATTTTTAGATGGAAAGTTCATCAATGAGAATAGAGGTGGATAAAGTTTGTGGAAATAATTTTGAAATGTGGAAGTTGGAGATTACGGATCTATTGATCGATTGAGATTTGTGGGATGTTGTTGATTAGAATGTTTCAAGGTCTATAGATCCTACTTTGGATGCTTAATATGATGTTATGGATTGTAAATCCAAGGCTCTAATCAAATTGTGCTTGTAAGACTCTTTTTTAATTAATTTCCATGAAGATACCTCTATAGATAAACTACAAAAAAAACTTGGTGAGATGTATCAAGCCAAATATTTAGTGAACAAGATTTTCTTGAGGAAGAAATTTAATTCCTTGAGAATGGAAAAGGTGGATGAATTACAAACCACCTGGAAGCATTCAATATGTTGGCACAATTGGAATCATTTGGTGTCATAATGGATGAGAATAAGAAATGTTAGATCTTGTTGTGCTCTTTGCCTAATTTGTGGGATTCTCTTGTTATGGCTATTGGGAGTAGTTCTGCTATTTTGAAGACTGAAGATGTGGATTCTTTTTTTTTGAAGAGATGAGGAGAAAGGTATCCATCAATGCCAAGGAGGCCCTAAATGTATGCGGAAGACCTAAGGAAAAAGGAAAGAAGAATGAGAAGCATGATAAATCCAATTCCAAGGGGAGATTCAAATCTCTTAGAAAGTCCAAAGTTATTTGCTGGAATTGTGATAATCCTAGACATATATGTAAGGACTGCAAAGAAGAAAAGAAGAAAAAGAAGAGATTTGATTCTAATTCTAAGTCCAAGAAGGAAGATGGTGATGCATTCATCGTAGCTTTGGCAACTCGTGCAGGTAATGATGCATGGTTAATTGACTTAGGTGCATATTTCCATATGACCTCTAATAGAGATTGGTTTTTTGAATATGAAGAATTTGATGGAGGTAAGGTGTACTTAGGTGATGATTCTTGTTGAAATATTTTTGGTCATGGTAAAGTTAGAATCATGTTTCTTGATGGTAGAATAAAAAGAATTAATGGTGTGTTGCATATCCCTATATTAGCACAAAATTTGTTGTGTGAGAAAACTAATAGATATAGGTGTGCAAGTAGTCTTTTCTGATGCAAGATGCAAGATGATTAGAGGTGCTATAGTGATTGCTAGAGTTGTTAGTTATGACACATTGTATAAGCTTGATGCATGCACTTTGAGTGCAATAGTACTTATATGAAAATATAGTCTATGACTACTTTGTTGGAAGAGGTGAGGGTTTCATCTTCAGCAGATGGTCATGGCTTCTGGGTACCCAAGAGTGCTCTTTTATTTTGAATCAAAGTTACCTATAGAGAAAAATATGTTATGACACCAAAAAATTGGCCACATTGGAGAAAAGGGTATAAGGACCTTGAAAAATAAAAACATTTTTGAAGGGTTGTTTGATTGTAATTTTAAATTTGATTTTTATGAGCATTACATTTATGGAAAATAAAATCACATTTAATTTTACTCGAGTTCTCATAAATCTTGTGGTGTATTGGATCTTACTCATTATGATGTGTTTGGTCTTGTAGATGTTCCTTCAATTAAAAATTCTACATATTATGTTTCATTTTTTGATGATTGTAGTAGAAGGACATGGGTATATTTTCTAAAGAGTAAATTTAAAGTTTTTAGTTGATTTAAAGAATTTAAAGAAATGGCTGAGTTATAGAATAGAAAGAAAATAAAATATTTGAGGACTGATAATGGCGATGAATTTTTCTCTAATTATTTTGATATATTCTATAAATATTATGGTATTCATAGACAAAAGATAAATCCATATTATCCAAAAAAAAAGGAGTTGCAGAAAGAATGCATAGGACATTGATGGAGAAGGCTAGAAGTATGTTAAGTGGTGCTAGTCTAGAACAAAGGTTTTAGGCTGAAGCTATTGCCACTACTTGTTACCTGATTAACATGTATCCTACATCAACTCTTGTTGATAAGATTCCTATAGAGGGATGGTTAGGCTACAAGACTTCATTAAGGCATCTTAGAGTTTTTGGTTGTGAGGCATATGCACATGTGCCAAAGGAGAAGCAAAAAAAGTTGGAGAACAAGGCTACAAAATGTATCTTCATCAGATACAATTATGGTGTGATGGGATACAAGATTTGGGATCCTATTGCACATAACATAATATATAGTAGAAGTGTTATTTTTAGAGAAACTAAGCCTTCTTCTATTACATTGCAGCCAAAACAAAGTAAATAGTAAGATGTGATTCAACTTCCCTCTACACTTGAAAAAGTTGAATCAAGGCCCTTGGATAGACAAGAAGTCGAGGAGAGCTCATATAGCTTTAAATATTTAGAAGAGGAGGAAGAACCTCCAACTCAACTGGATCATAGGTCTACAAGGCATAGACAACCACTTGCAAGGTATTTACTTGATGATTGGAGATGTATTTTTTCTTTGAATATAACATGGATGAACCCAAACCTATAGAAGGGGAATTAGGTATGAATGATGAAGAATATTTGAAGATTTCTATGGATGAAGAAATGAAAACTTAAGAAAATGATACATGGGATTTTGTACCATTGCTTGAAGGACGAAAACCTATTGGTTACAAATGGGTGTTTAAGAAAAATATTGGTTTAGATAAAGGTATTAAGAAGTACAAAACAAGGTTGGTTGCGAAAGGTTACTCTAAAGTTGAGGGTGTTGATTATGGTGAGATATTTTCTCCTTTTGTAAAAATGACATCCATTATATTTTTTCTTTATATTGTTGCTACTTATGATTTAGAGGTTGAACAAATAGATGTGAAAATTGCTTTCCTTCATGGTGAGTTGGAGGAGGATATTTATTTGACACAACCAAAGCACTATGCGGTGAAAGGTAAAAGTAATTTGGTTTACAAATTGAAAAAATATTTGTAAGGCTTAAAACAAAGTCCTGGGATTTGAGCATTCTAAATTAGATAATTGTATTTATTATAAAATTGATGGTGATCATTTCCTTTTTATTGCATTATATGTTGATGATATGTTATTTATTGGTAAAGAGAAAGGTATGATTTCATAACTGAAGTCTCAACTTGTAGCAAAATTTGAAATAAAAGATCTTGGTGCAGCTAGACACATTCTTGGAATGGAAATTAGAAGAGATAGAGTGAATAAAAAGCTATGGTTTGGCCAAAGTAAGTATGTCAATTCAATTTTAAAAAGGTTTAACATGTAGGATTGTAGACTATTGTGTGTTCCTTTTTCAGCTGCAATAAAGTTATTTATTTTAGATTATCCAACATCCCCATTAGAGATGGAAGACATGAGCATAGTGGCTTACTAGAGTCTAGTTGGAAGTTTGATGTATGCTATGGTTTGTACTAGACTAGACATTTCCCAAGCAATGGGATTTCTTTCCATATATATGTCTAATCCTAGTAGAGTTCATTGGGATGTAGTTAAAAGAGTCTTTAGATATTTACATGATATCTTAGAGTATTCCTTGTGTTATCATAGTAATTTGAATGAAGATGAGATTTCCCTTGATATTCATGGTTATGTGGATTCAGATTGGCTAGGTGATGTTGATACAAGACAATCCACCAATTCTTATGCATTTACTTTATTTGGTGGTGCAATTAGTTGGATGAGTAAGTGACAAACTATGGTTGCTTTGTCTACTAATGAAGCTGAGTATATGGAATCTAATCATGCTTGTAAAGAAGCCATTTTTCTTAAGAGACTATGTTCAAATATTGGGATACAAAAAGGTGTAGTGATAGTTTATTGCAATAGTCAGAGTGTGATTTTTTGAGCTAAAAATCCAAAAATTTATGCTAGGATCAAGCACTTTGATGTATGGTATCATTTTGGTAGAGATATGGTCAAAGATAGTAGGGTGAAGCTAGCTAAGGTAGAGACTTTGATGAATGGTTTTAATTATTTAAGTAAGCCTATGAGCACAAGCAGTTCAAATGGTGTTTGGAGTCCATGGGACTTTTGGCCCCTAGCAATTAAGATATGATGTTTATACTCCCTCCTGTTGCTCTTGCAATGTGTTTGAAAAGTGGGATATTTATTGGAAAAATGTGTCTCAACCTTGCAATTACAAAATGTTTACTATTTGATGGGTAAGTGTGGGGGCTTGCAGGGTGGGTACCCCCTTGTGAAGATTGGGGACTCCTCCCCTTGGTAGGGGATCTAGGGGCTGCACACCCGAGTGAAGTTTCAGGGGAAACACCCCCCAAAGACACATTTTATATGTATTTTATTATTGTAAATTTGGACCGTTCATCATTAGGTCTCAAATATGACAGTAGATATTTTATTGGCTTGTATTTCCCTAGAAGATAACCCAATTTTATGGGGGAATTGTATTACAACTATGCATTGTGATGTATTTTGAGAGATTGATAGTGGTTGTGTTGCCTTTGGATCTCTAGTTGGTGATACTCTTGTAAAAATATTTCTCTGCAAGTATGTTTTAGTATTCATGACTTCTTAATAATATAATGGGAGGATTTTGGAGTGTGGGATTTTTCTCTCGAAAGGTTTTTCCCCACGTAAATCAATGTGTTGTGGTATGCATGACATTTATGTTTAAGCTTTTGTAACTGTTTTAAAGATCTATAAATTTTTGCATTATCCTCTTCTCAAGATTAGTGTAAGAAGTTGTACTGCTAACTTAGCTTCCTTACAACCTTTGCAAGCTCCAACAGGTTCTTGCACTAACTCATTTGACTACAAAATCTGACGAAATTTTTTGACGAAAGATGGATAGTTAGATGTATTGTCGAGTACTAGTGATATTTAATATGTAATTTGCAATTTTTTTAAATTTTATCCTCAACGTTCGTCAAAATTTTGACGAACCTGTTTTTTCATCTAAATTGTGACAAAGAGTTTTCGTTGAAATTTCAATGAACATGTGAAGTCAAAATTGAGGCTGACATAAATAAAAAGTGAGCTCAACTATTTATTGCAACAACGTTTTCTTACAAATTTTCTCTACTTGCGAATTTTCTATACTTACGATAGTTTGTGGAGAACTAAGGATGATTTTCTTGGGAAAAAATAGAAAAAATTCAAGAAGCTATCGCCAGGTTAAGGGTAGTCATTGTCCTTTCCCATAATTCATTTGTGAAGTCATATTTGTACTTCCAGGTTTGAAAATCATATTTTAAAGAAACATCTCATAGATTTCATTTTTAGACTTGTGCATTTTCAGAGTTGCATTTTTAGATTTTGTTGTGCAAGTTCAATATTTTGATTTTAGGAGTCTAATGGTTGGAAATAATAGTAAAATCAAAATTTAATAAGTTTTGGAATTAACATTTTAAAGTGTTTTTTGGGGTCATTAACTTCAGACTATCTTCTCTTTTGCAGAGGTGGTTGTATGTGGAATTTTTTTGGTGTAAAATATCAGAATTATTAGATTTTGTTACCTTTCTATGAATAAAAATTATTGGAGTGTGAGTTTGATATTTTTTGAAGATCTAAATATTGAAGCTTGGTAAAGAAAAATTATGTCAGATAATATTAGTCCAGAACAAAATGAAGAGACACTTGATAGATTGTGGGCTAGATTGAAAAGAAAGGGTGATGCGAAATGTTATTGTCCCTGCAATAATTGCAAGGGCTTAAAGACGAAATGACTTTTAATCACAATAGTTGAGAAACATTGTAGGCAACATGGTCATGTTGAAGGGGGGCATGATTATCGTCCATTGGTAAGTTGTTCATTATATGTGTTTATATTGATTGAATTTGTAAATGTTTATATCATTTTAACATTTTATAAATATAAAAAAAACTCACTTGATCATGATCATGGTTTATTTGTGTCTATCATTATTATAAAGGTGGGGCGCCCTAGGGCACATGATATGGATTATCATGACCCAGAGAATGTGATTTTGCAAGTAGACGAACATGGAGCTGTGAATATCGAAGATGAAGTTAATGATCCTATGGAAGAAGATGATCATGCATCAGAAAACATAGTTGAAGATGGTGGTACAAATACATTGATTCATGACACATTTAGTGGCAGATCTGATCATGATGATAGAGATGACTTTGATGATATTCATGATTTACCTATACTTGAGAAGACATATGAGCCCCTTTATGAAGGCTCCCAAACAACTCTTCTCTCTGTTGTATTGTTGTTGAACTTGAAGGTTATGAATGGTTTATCAAACATAGCAATCTCATGGATGTTAAGGTATGTCATATATGTCATCTTTTTTCATCTATTTTAATTGTTGTTAGTTCATCACTAGTAAATAAAGGATGAAATATGTACCATTAATATTCTTTATATTAACAAATTATTTTTTGTTGTAGATTGATTGGTGAATTTTTGTTACCACCATCAAATATTTTACCTCGCTCATACCAAGATTTATCTGGCATTATGAAAGATATAGGAATGGAGTATCAATCAATAGATGCATGTCCCAGTGATCATATTATATATCATAAACAACATAGATTTTCAATAGAATGCCCATAATGTTATATCAGTAGATATCAAATAAATCAACTAACAAAAAAGGTGCCTAGCAAGGTTCTTCGTTATATTTCCATTATTCCACATATGCAACGATTATTTAGGTGTGAAAGCTTAGCACAATTTATGGATTATCATGCACAAAATAGAAGTGGAGATGAAATTCTTCGAATTCCTGTGAATGGTTCTGCATTTAGGGACATGGAGGAAAAATGGCCACACTTTAAAGAAGAACCTTGTAATCTTAAGCTTTCATTGGCAGCGAACAATGTCAATCCATTTGGAGAGTTGAGATCTATTTACTCGGTGTGGCCTATTTTTGTTATCAACAATAACATTCCTCCATGGATGTTAATAAAGAGGTAGCACATAATGTTGTCAATGATTGTTCCAGGTATTTGTTTACATCAATTTTCTTTAATGTAGTAGCATCTCATTTTTCTTATTTGTTGCATAATGAATTATATTTTTTTCATTCAATATTCATGTACATTAATTTATATATATTGCAGTAAAATGGTTATAATAATTATGTAATGTTTATGTTCATTCAACTAGGTAAGTACCAAGTTAAAGATATGAATGTATATATCAAACCTCTTATCGACGAGTTACTAAAGTTATGGAATGGCGTCACTATGTATGATGTCTCTAGACCAATAGGACAAAGCCAATTTCAATTCCATGTAATGCTTGTATGGACAATTCATGATGCCCTAGGGCTAACACATTTTTGTGGTATGTTATAACGTTCAACTGCACTTTAACAATATTTAATTTTATGAAGTAGATATCATGCATGTTTTTTTAAATAATCTATTCATTATCTATAATTATAAAAATTGACATATTTAATCCAATTATATATGATCTTGCAAGTCTTCAAACAAAGGGAAAATTTGTATGTCTAATTTGTGGTCCAAAGATGAAATATCGTCGTTCAACAAGTTTAGGAAAATAGGTGTTTGATGAGTATAGGCACTTCCTCCACATAAATCATAAGTATCGAACTACTGAAAAACATCTTTTCAATGGGAAAGAAGAGACTACATCAAAACCACGAAGAATGACACCTCGCCTATGGAAGTTGGAATATAATAGAATTAATTGTCAAGGTTATACATCGGATCAAATTGTTTATCTATCATATATGATATGTTTTGAATTTATATTTTTATATTGTGTTGTGTTTACTCATGCTGTAATTGACAATGATTGTCGTTAATTTGTTTAACTTATATGCTTCATGAAGGTCGTCAAGGCATTAATGGCTGACTTCTACAGGGACTGAAAAGTTATCCCAGACAATTTAGTAGGTTTCCCTACTATGAGCAGCTACAAATTGTGTATTTGTTTGATACAATGCATATTGGAAAGAATATAATAGAAACGTTATGGAAAATATTGGATGGAAGGCATGACAAAGGAAAAATTGTCAAAATTTGTAGTGATATTCAAGAAGCCAATCATGCAAGGAAAAATATCACTCAATTAAATAGCGATGGAGAAAAAATTAATATAAGTGCCCTTCCTTGGTTATTAATGGAGCAGCAAAGCATGCTATAAAATAAGTCACACAAAAAAATTGATTTCCCATAGGAATTGCTGCGAACATAAACAATATAATAACAAAGAAAGGTGAATCTGGGTCAGCGATGAAAACGCATGATTGACATACCTTCATTAAGGTAATTATTCTGGTATATTATATACACTTGTATAATGCATGTACTTTTCAGTGTATTATGTTTACTACTTCTGGAAAAATAGTAAAAAGATTATTTTATAATTGTTGCAGTACATTCTACCTCTATCTCTCCCAGACAACTTCAACAACAATGTCAAGCAAGTTATATATGATCTTGGAAAATAAATGAGGTAAGTAGCGATATTTGTTCAATTCGTTGTATAGATCTTATAATTTCCTTTTTTTTTACTTGTTATGTAATATACTGTATATTTTTGTTAAATCTCGTTAATATATTTTCACTTTGAATCACTTGTAGATGGCTGCCATCTAAAGAAATCCATAAAGAAGATATAAATTATTGGAAGAGAAAAATTCCTCGTCTAATCTATGAAATGAAAAAGTGTCTACCTTTGAAATTTTTCAATGCACAAGAACACTACCTCATACACCAAGTTGAGGAGATTGAATTGTGTGGACCTGTACACACAAGGTCAATGTGGATGGTTGAGAGGCACTTGTAATTTTTGAAGGCTTTGTTTAGAAAAATGGCACATCCTAAGGGTTCTATGGTGGAGGGATATATGGTATACTAGACCATGGTGTACATTAGTGAATATCTTCCTAAGTTTGTAGCAAAGATCCATGTAGATTGCATTTGGGAACCCAACTTCATTAACAAATTCGAAGGGGAGTACTTGATGGGGAAAGGTAGATTGGGGAAAGTGAGAGGTAATTATAAGATGGTCATGGAGATTAATTGGAATACATTTTACATATGGTTTTTATGTATATTGTACTTATTTAATTATTAATCTTCAATATACATCAATTATAAATTAAGGTCGTAAATTGTGGTATTTAACTAATTATACGTCGTTTGTGAATTTCAAATTTTTTGATATAGTTGGTCGAGAGTGGGATGCACTACATTTGTACGTCGCAAACAATCTTGATTGGATGACAGTATGGATTGAACAATGTCAACAATCTGGTCGCGCATTAACATGGGAAGGTGTGGCTTCATTGGTTAAAGAAGCTCATCATAATGGAGATTCCAATGTTACACAAAGGGAAATTGATTTAGCATATGGTTTAAGAGATAAACATGTACGCATAAATATATTAATCACCAATATTATTTAATTATTTTTAATTATATTGATGTATATATATGTTGAGATTGTTTTCTTTGCATACATTCGGCCAAGAATAATTTTTTTTATCAACTGACGATATTGCAATAATTTTTACATGTTTGACATATTGCAGGTGAAACACCACAAGGCTATGTGGTGCAATGGTCGTAAATTTTGAATCAAAAAGTTGGATGACACGAAGAAAACTTGTGATTTTGGTATAACTACAGTCTTTTAGGTGACTAATGTTTCATCTAGAAGCGACATACATCCAAAAGTCTCAGAAAATTGATATTATTGGATTTTGGATGATATACTTGAGTGTGACTTTAAGTCCTTCAGATTAATTTTGTTCATCGTCCTTTGGTATAGGCTACGATTGAATGAAAATGATCTTGAGAGAATTGTTATTGAACATGATAATGGATTTACCATGGTTAATACAAGGTCGATTGAGTGATCTGGAAATGAGCCCTATGTTCTTCCAAGACAATGTGAGCAGGTATTTTACTCAGAGGTTCCAGGTAAACCGGGTTGGTCATTTGTTGTTAGACACGATCCGAGAGGAAGGCCTGTAAAGTATAATGTGGTGGAAGAAGAAGATATTGAAGAACTAGAAGATGATGTAGATGATGATCAGGATTAACAATTAGTTGATGATGTCCCTAACGAAGATGTCGAAGAGGAGGAACTAGATCATGATGATGTAGGGGTTAATGTTCATGAAAATGATATTCGTGTGGATGATAACATTATCAAAACTAATATCAATGATGATGATGATGATATGACCAATCCTTACAATGTTGAATTTGGATCGGATGATACATACAAAGAGTTGGATGAAGAATATCAATGACATTGAAATGTATGAGTTATGCGATTATATTATCTATTTGATATTAATTTCTTGATAGAATTATATTTGACTTATGTGGTTACATAATTAATTCATTATGTTTTTAATTTTTATGCCATTACATAATTAATTTAATGATATACTTTTTAATGTTTGAAAGGTGAAAAAATTAAAACATTTCAATAGTGATGTTAACAACCTTGAAATTAGTGTGTTTTATGTTTCATGTGATCATAAAAGATTAAAAAGTCATTTGTAGAGGTGGTTGTTCAATGGTTGAGGTGTAAGGGCCTTTAAAAGGCATAAAGTGATCATTGTAATGGTTGTTGATGGTTGAGGATTTAAAATACAAGCTCTTGACATTCGAAAATCTGTGTTTTTTTCAAAATTTATGTATTTTTCCTATTATGCAGCACTATACGGTCACATGCAACCATATTTTGGTGTTAAATCAATTCCATGTCGTGAAGATATGTGTTACATTTGATTTGAATTTGATTTGAGGGCTTAAGACATTGATTTGAGTTAGAAAGATTTATTTCTTTGCATACAGCCCAGTTACCCTATTTTTGAGGGTTTTGTAGTCCAAACATGATATAAAGGGGCTCTTACACTTTTTGTGATTACTGTAGCTTGTGTAAGAGGCCCCATGGATACTGTTGTAATTGTAGGATGCATGAATAGGGCATAGGATGAGAAATAAAGAAGGTATAGCTGCTGTCCTCAATAGTTTTGTGAAGAAAAACATGTGAAATGAGAGGTTCAAGCCTAGGTTTCAACAAAATATGTATGAGAGATCTGATTTTATGAATTTTTATCCATGTACAGACCTAATGGGTTGTTTCTGAACATTGAATATAAATGCTATACATACACACACACATATGTATGTATGTATGTATATGTATTTTTAAATGTAAATGTAAATGCAATTACTAGATGCTCTCCTAGAACAATAAATGCAACATATCATTAAAGAAATCTATATGTATGTATATAAATGTGTATTTCTAAATGCAAGTGTAAATGCAAAGAGTATATGGTTTTGTAGTGTTATAGATACAACATATCCATAAATTAATGTAATTGAAACTCTAAAGTCTTCAACACATATAATATGAAATCGATCAAACTATTAAACTGCATGAGAAATAAATGAAAACAATAAATGCATATGTATGTGTATGTGTAAATGTAAGTGTAAAATAAATAAGAATAATGAAAATTATAAAAGAATACAAGGGGAGACCAGTGCCTTATTGGGTATTTGGAGTCTAATGAATATCTACAAATGTGGATTTCAATAATGGGAATAATTCAAACTGTCAGGCACAAAAATTGTTTACAACTTGTGTAAATGTGCAAGTGAATAATTGAAAAACTCTTCTTGAGATAAAATGCCAATTCTAGTTATGTGATTCTTCTTATTAATCCAACTAACACTTCCCAATTGCTGTGATTGATTAAAATATTTTAATCCCTACTTGAGAGAACCGAATAACTAGATCACACATATATAGCAAATGTACAATGATAAACTGAGTATAAACTTGTTATATCAATTTAAATGATAGAGAAGCATCAGAATGGAGATAATCAAATAACTGCATAAATTTAACAAACAGTTGATACCAAAATCTTAATCCACAACTTAGATATCTTCATTTACTCCATCAAAATACATGCATCTGAGTCTCTGTATATGAAAGCATTTTTCTAGAAAGCTATCTACTGAATATCTCCTAACACCTATATCTGTTGCATTACTATGGAATAGATATAAATACATCAAAACTTGGAAGGGACACGTCCCTTCACAAATGTTTTATTTTACTTAACTAAATAAAACAAGAGATTAGACTCTATTTAGCCATAAATGAACATTTGATAAATGATCTAGATAATCTTGTCATTCATGAGTATCAACATCTCCTAATGCGTTCCTAGATGATATTTCCACCTTTATCATCCTTTCGTTGTGCTCACAGCTCTTGTCCAATGTCAAATCCTTCCCTGCAACATTTTCCAGAATTCCCTGCATCATCAATTCACATTCTTTGATCCACTTGGCTTTCTCTTTCAACTTTTCTCCATCTTCAAATAGTGTAGGTAGTCCCATATTCGTAACATCAACCAACCCCTTTGCATCTTCTCGTAGTTCCTCATAATAGTCCCTGTGTTTCTTTATAATTTGGTTACCCATACCAATGGCCACACTGTCAGGAACATCTCTTTCATTTAATTCTCGTAACTTTTCTTGAATATTTCCATAAATTATCTTGTGTTCCTTCCTTGTAACATGGTTCTTTGAATATGCTCCATAGATTATTCAACCAAATCGTTAAGTTGGCCTGCCTTTTTCTAATTATTGTAGCGAGTGTATCATATTTACCTTGTGAATATGCAGTTGACTCCTCCCAATGATCTTTTACCTGTGAGCTTTCACCATGTGTTATTAATTTAGGAGGTCCCATTGTGACTCCTAGCATGTCCTCCAAACGATCATTTTATCTCATGATCCTTTCATTATTCATTGTGTACATTTCCTTTTCTTTTATCAACATTTGTATTTGGGATTTATTCAGTTTTTCCACATTAATCCCAATGTCTGCAGTTGCCACAAGATCTACCTCTCCAACCTTTAGAGTCATGAAATGTCCAAATGCTTTCGCAGTATCAATCACCACTGAATTTCTATGAGGTGGATACAAGGCCCATATCATGAGTGATCCTTCATCCGGGTTATATTTGGTTCCAACATATATTTTTGTCACCCCCTCCAGACTAAGCTTATGTGTGGCACTATTATCCTTTAAGAAGCTATCAAACACCAATGTAGAATTCAAATCCAGCCCTAGAAAGATCATAAATCCAACATCCTATAACATTTCCTTCCTTTGTTGGAGGTCATATTAGCCATTTCTCTATCCATAGTTAATTTCAAATTATTTAGTAGCTACTCCTCATTTCTTAGTGTAATATTATCAACTGTCTCCCTTATCTCCTTGCCCTTTTGATTATACAAGAAAGATTTGAATTCTAAAGAATTCACAAATTCATTTCCTGCTACAAATGACCTATATGCCATCTGTCTAGTGTCTGTATCTTGGCTCTCTTCAACACTTAGTTCTCTAGGAGGGCAGTTGTAATCTTGAGTTTTTAATCTGGAAATCCTACTGGGTAGGTCTCGTGGCATATCTTCTCTAGTTTCCTCATCTCCAGAAAAAAGGGAACCTTGTATCTGGAAACCCTTGGTTGTATTCCTCCACCACTCTCTCTGCTTCCTCTACCTCCGAATTTCTAATCATTTCATCAAAATGATAAGGCACATGATCATATTGTCCAAAGTTTATCCTTTGTTTGGCAGAATTGATATATCCCTCTAGATCAAAACCTTCTCTTGGTGGACCCTTATTCATATTATACTGCATTAATTTTTCAAGGATCAAATCATATCCTTCCTTTGAAAGCATATTAAAATCACCAAAGCACAGAGTACTAGGCATAAATGCCCGTTTTTTGAATGAACCAAAATTCATGAAACTAGAAAAATTCATTTGTCTTACAATTTTCAAATATGTAATCCTATCTGGGACTGTTTTAGGCAAAATGAATGGAGAATCCTCAAAACCAAACACCCTTACCATAGTAGCATCTTCCAAGCAATACCAGTCTCCCCAATTGTGATCAATTAGTCCATTAAAGTCCTTAGTTTTGAGGAAGCATTTTATTTCATCAGACAATGAGTGTGCACAAGGATGACTATAGAATTCATATACTAGCTTTACAAAATATTCTTCAAAATACAGGAAACTGGAATTAGCAAACCTACTATCCCAAATGGAAGTCCACAATTGAATGGGTAAAAATTTGTGCTCTTTATAAAACTGTGAAACCTTCAATTTTTTTGGCCAAATCCCTAACTCTTGTCTGGAGTACAATACTAGATGCATTAAAAGAGAATAATGCCTAAGGTGCAGAACAAGGGATTTATTCTTGATTGCCACCAATGCTAAGTCAAGTCCCTTGGAGACAAATGAAGCATAGTCGAATAACCTAGAATTATGACATTGAATGCCAGCTGCAATTACCATGGGAACAATGGAAATATACTCAGGAACTTCCATACCCAACACTTGTCCTATCGAGAAATAGGTATATCTCATATAGGGCTCGAATAAGTCCACATGGAATGGAGGCCCATCGCCATCGTCAAGTGGGATAGTTTTACCATCTTGTTTAATTCTATGTAAGGGAAATCTCCAACCCTTGTAAGTGGTGTCCATTCTCCAAAACTCCTTTTCCAACTCTTCATTCTCATTTTTCTCATTACACCACCCTTCCAACTTAAAAAACTCACTTATTGAAGCCTTTGATATGTATATGAATGGTTTCCCAGATGGTCCGCATATGGCCTTAAGTTTTGAGTCATAGTGGGTGGCCAACAATTTTACCAGCTCTATATTGACAAACACATTAGGGAAAACCATTTTTCCCAAATTTAGATGCCACGGATTACAAACTGGCTCAAAACGATCTCTTCATTGAAAGTGGAATCTAAACAATTCATAGCCTCTTATTGGGGTCCAAATATCTCCTATGTGCTTGCACTTGTCATCTAATTTATCCACTTCTGCCCTCAGTTGCGTGGAGATCCTACCCCTGGACTCGGAGCCAGGCAATTGGTCAATTAAATCTTGATTCAACTTTCGTTCAACACCCTTCGACTCAATTCCAGACTCAACTTTCTACTTCTTACTCTTAAGGTGACTGCTCTCACTTTGTTTTCTACCTTTCAACTTCCCCAAGCTGGTGGCTTCCATATTACTCGCTTAAAATTACAAAAATGAAAAAGTTAAAATGTAGAGGACTTACTAGTTTTGATTGAGGTCTTTCAACTAAAACAATTCTCCGACCCTTTGTTTGTCTCCTCATTTCCTTTGCTACCAATTCACAATAATGTTCATTTTGCAACGATTTCCTTTCAATTTATGAAATTACCTGTACTTTGTGGCGCCATTAATGTTTTAACTCCAGGCACAAATGTAAATTTTTTTTGAATTCCTTATTGTCACATCAAATGAACTGGTCAGAAAGAAAACTTCAAACTTTGGGTGATCTATACATTAGGCCCCAACCAACGTTCACTAAATACTTTTCTGATCGAGGTAACACTCTACACATCTGACCGATGTTAACATTTGTCCCATATACATCGCCAAGAGTCACCCTGACAATCATTTTGGTTTATTTGTTTCTTCATCGGCCTGAATTTTAGTATCACTAACACATTTAGTGGTTCCTCCGATGTTATAAGTCTCGTCGATAACTTTTCTTTTGGTCTTGAATATGTCACCAGAACTCCTACCGATATCCTCCTGTTGGTGTAACTTAGAGGGTCGGGTGAACATTCAGGATTTACACCAATGACACATATCTCGCCGATATATTCGCAGTGCTCCTATCGGTGAAAGAAAGGATGGTCTTATCGATGAAACTTCATCGGTGAGACTTAAACATTTGGGCCAACATATATTTTTCATGCCGAGATGACTTGTCTTTCTGATAGATTCCCTTCATCGATGAGACCATAAGCCAATCTCCCTGATATGTATTCTTTAGTAATCCTAGCTTTGAACACGAGTGTAGGTGATCTTTGAATTTACCCACTATCACATCAAATGTTCTATCGGAAAGACAATTCAAAATTTGGGCGATCATTTTATTTAGGCTTTACTAACGTTCATTAAACATTCTTTTGGTCAGGGAGACATTACGTCGATATCACATAATCTATCCATCTGATTCATATAAATATCGCCAAGAGTCACCCCGATGACTATCTTGATCTATTTTTGTCTTCATCGGCAAGACATGGTGTATCGCTAAGAAATTCAATAATTTACCCGATGTTATAAGTCTCCCCGATGATTATTCCTTCGATCTCATGTTGCCAAGACTCCTTCCGATACAACTCCTTGTGCTTTGATCGGTGATAAAAGAGAGGTTTCTTGCCAATGGAATTTCATCGGTGAGACCTATATGCTCGATATGACCTTTTAATTTCACCCCAATGGAACTTGTCTTGCCGAAAAATCTCTTTATCGGTGAGACCGTGGACCGTGTCATCCTGATGTGTATCTTCTTATGTAATCCGATCGGTGTGACATTTCTGTTCTTTCGCTGATATGCTGAAAATGAGAATATAATGATTTATGAATCAGAGAGACCTGCACAAATTCTTGTCGATATGGGTTATTTGAATACTAGATTTTGGAGGTTTTTCATGATATCAAATGGTCAAGAATGATGTGATCATATGAGACTATGATGGGTTATACGCAAGATAAGGTTTTCTTTAGGGAATCAACGAGTGCAAAATCAATGTAAAATTTGAAAAATCACTTGTACTTGCCCTTGAAGTATGTTTAATAACTCCAAAATGGGTGTCTAAAACCATCAAGGGTTTCTCTAGTGTTTTGGGAAAGTTTTGAGTTATTGGGAAAAATCTAGGTTTGCACTGTTACAAGGATTCAAGGAGTCAAAGTGTGAAATATGACTTTTGTTCTTTGTCAGGCTTTGAGAGTTGTTTGGATTTTTTAAATTATTCATTCTAAACTTGTTGGAAGCCTCTTAAAGGCATGTTGATAGGTTGGTTCAGTTGAACCTACTAGGTCTAAATCAGGTAGTTGTTATTGATAAGGTGAATCACTCCTTTCTGTGAAGGCTATACACTTATGATTGGGTCAAGTGTTCTTTTCTTTAGAAAATTCCTATTGCCTTTTTGATAGGTTATGATTTGATTAGATGGGTTATGAAGAAATTATTTCAAACAAATATCTTTATGAAAGAATTATATTGGCATGCAATTAAATATGATTTGTATTCCAATGTAAAAACTAAAAAGAATGGAAACATTTCTTTCAACACATAAACTATTATGTAGTAGTCAATTAAAATGAAAAAGCTTACTCTATATTAGTTAGGATACACAACTAAGAAAATGATCTAAAGTGACTTATTTATCCTAGAGGAACTAAGTATATAGTATACAAAGAAAACCAACAAACCCACAACTACCCCTATTTTGAAGGAGTTTAGTTTTCTCCCCTTCCTGATCTCGCTAATATTGTCTAATTATTTTAAAGAGATGAAGGATCATAACACAACTTTATTCAACCCAGTAAATAGCTTGGTTAATGAAACTTGACAAAAGCAACAAAACAATTGCTACATTTGGCATTTCATGTTGAATGAAGAGTGGTGACAATAATCTACTTATAGTTTAATAAAACACTATTTTTATAAGAAGGCTTGACATTAGAAAGATAAGTGTTACTTATAGTTTAATAAAACACTATTATAGTTTTACCAACATATACTATTGTATGCTTGCATGGATTATTAGTTAATATATGGGGAGAGAAAGAGAGAGAGATAGAGATATATGGGAAGAGAAAGAGAGATGGAGATATATGGGAGGAGAAAGGAAGAGAGGTGGAGATAGAGAGTCGATGGATAGGGGGGATAGGGAGGGAGAGATGGTGAGAGATAGAGAGGGGAGATAGAGAGGGGGAGGGAGAGAAAGGGATATAGATAGGTAGAGGAGGAGAGATAGAGAAGAGGGGGAGAGAGGGAGAGATAGGTTGAAGAGGAAAAGAGAGAAGAGAGGGCGATAGATAGGTAGAAAAGGGAGAGAAAGAAGAGGGGAGAGGGAGAGCGATATGTAGAAAGGGAGAGAGAGAAGAAGATAGGGGAGAGAGGGAGAGATAGCTCAATATATATAGAGGGAGAGGGTGAGACATAGAAAGGGGGTGATATCGAGATAGAGGGGATGGTGAAAGAGATAGAGAGATCATGATAGAGGTAGAGAAAGATATGGATAGAAAGAGATAGAGAGAGGAGTGAGAGGGAGATAAAAAGAGAAATAGAGATAGAGATATAGAGTAGGAGAGATGGAGGGAGAGATGGAGTGAATGAGAGATAAATGGGGGAGAGGGAGAGATAGCTCAATAGATAGAGGGGGGAAGAGGGAGTGACATAGATAGTGGGAGATATAGAGAGATAGAGAGCAACAAGGAGAGATATATCAAGCACCCTCCCTATATATCTATCTATTCATCCTTATCTCTTTATCTCTCTACCTCTCTCTATCTCCTTGTCTCCCTTTCTATTTGCATGTTTGTCATTATCTCCATCTCTCTCTATATTTTCTTCCCTATATTTATCTGTCTCCTTAAGTGTGCAATGGGTACATTGAAGAGGTCTTAAAGGAGAATTATCATATCTTTAATAAAATGGCATGCTACCTTGAGCATAACTCCCCAAGGACACATGCCATCCTTGGATTGTTGACATGAAACAACCAATCAACATTTAGTTTATCTCTCTCATATTAATATATATTACTATTATATTAAATATATATTATATTAATTATATTTTGTATTATATAAAAATATACTTATTATTAATTATTAATTATAATAATTTTATACGTATTTAATAATTTTGTTAAAGAATATAATATATAATTATAATAAGTTGAATAATTATATTATTTATTATGTAAAATATAGCTAATATATACTTAACTATATTGTAGAATATTAAAACCTAGCTAAATGACGACATAATTTTCAATTTAATTAACATACTCTAAAACCTAACAAAACCAGGTTGTAGCTTGTCAAATTGGAGAAGTGAAAGGTCAATACTAGCGCCGAGGAAGAGTTTGGAGTAGTGAAAACAAGGTCAATGCCATCGCCGAGGAAGAGTTTGGAGTTAAAACAAGGTCAATACTAGCGCCGACGAAGACTTTGGAGGAGTGAAAAAAAAGTCAATATTAGTGCCGAGGAAGAGTTTGGAGGAGTGAAAACAAGGTCAATACCAGCGCTGAGGATGAGGTTGAGGGCACTCAGGGAAAATCGATGACTAAGGGACAATGAGTACTGTAAGTTTGGCACCCCCATTCTCTTTAACCTGCAATTTTCATGCCTAGTTTCCGAAGATCTTCTTGTACTTTGGAACCCCCATCTCGTAAAATGGTATAAGATAAGACAAAAAAATAAAAATAGCTTAGTCTTTCACATTTTTATCAACCAACCTTAGGTATTGGAAAAAATCCCATAATCTACCCACATCTTGGTTGAGCTCTAGGATTTCATCACACATAGCCTTCATCGCATGAGTCTGAAGCAATTGTAGACTTAGCCAAAGTATATGCTAGGCTAAGCTAGATCTAATGAATGGAATTAGAGGCATACAATTCTTCTTTAATACCTCCACCACAAACATATGCAAGGAAAGGTCTCCTCCCTTCTTGGTAGTGATAACCTCCTCCACACACAACCCTTAAAAATTATGAATAGAGGAATATAATCTTTGAAGAACTCAAAGGCACATAGACCAATTCTTCATAATAGAAGAATTTGATCACACTTTTCCAATGATGGCATTATGAGAAAACCTTAGGTTAAATGAATAATTCCTAGCTAAGTTCTTTAAATCATGTCCAATCGTATAAGAGAAGACCACTGCTATGTGTACTTGGATACCATGGAGAAAGGCTCTTTGGGCTCTTTCATCAATCAAGGTATTGTTAAATTTAACACCTAAAAATGAGAATGAAGAATATTTCCTAGGACGGTGGCCATCCCATTATAGCTCTTAGAGTTGTTAGAGATATTTTTGTTTCAAAGTAGACATATTTTAAGTTATCAAATCCTACCATTAGACATAATAAAAATGTTGTTGTTTCAAATGACTATGAGCACTAAATTTCACTATTTGAAGATGTTGAAACCTTGTCATAGAGAACTAGAAAACTGATGCAACAACTCATCCTACCTTATAACATACCAAAAGTCTCCTAGCAATTAGACATAGGAAGATTTAAGATGACTTAAATTTTTTTTATTGCCAAAGCATAAACTTATGATGACTTAACCAGGCCTAGTACACATTACCTCCCCGTTAACCACTTAGACATATAGAAATTAAATGTAAATTTACTGCTATTTTTAGTCATGTAGGTGTCCAATAAACCACTTGGTGGTGTTTCCCTTCAAGTTTATTTACTTGAATGAAGATCAAAAGTCCTTTGATTACAATTAGAGAATACATTTGAGGCCTTGGTTGTGTAACTGGTGGACCATAGTCACATTTAACACTTGTTACAAAGTTTGGGAGTTAAAAAACCTTAAGTAGATTTGATTTGTGATGGACACATTTGGACGGTAGTAACAATAACTTGCAACCTATCAAGACTTGATTACCTTATAACTTGTGAAATTTTAGCGATGACATGATAGATTAATCATAATGTCACCTTGGGATCACATCACCATGAAAGAACTTCATCCAACATCCTTATGAGTGTAGGTAACACCAAATAGGTATTTTTCAGATCTGTCTTCCTTGAGTGAGGGAAATTCAGGAAGAGAAGAGGAAAGCGAGACATGTAGTAGGTCTAAAGAGGGAGATCAACTAGAGGTCAAAAGATTAGAAGAAAATTTTGTAAACGCATGGAATTTTTTCTTGCTGAAGGGGGGTCATGTTCTTATGATGATGAGAGCATAGGCGACGTTGAGGTGCCCTTGAGGTACAAAAATCTACATAAACAATGGGTGCCCAAGGAACTTCCTCCAATAAACATTGATTTTTGTGTCAACGAGAGGATATATCACATATCACCATCATCATTACATGGTTTGGGCCTATTTTTCATGGACGACATAAAGGTCTATTACGACAAAGTTACTGAATTGATGGAGTATGTCAGACCCTGTTATAGTTACAAAGATTGGATGTAGCTAGTTCAATATACACGAAGTATGCATAGGTATGCACTATCAGAAAATTATATATAGGTAAAAGATAAGGATCAAAATAAAGGAGTGGCTATGTACATTGACAGAAGGCCAAAAGTATCAGGGAATATTGCAGGGTTTATAAACAGTACATGACCTGGGTCAACAAATAAGCAACCCAATTGCATATTCGAGGCGCGCGAGGGAAATCGTGTATTCGTATGTGTGATAAAATCAGTAATTGCAGGGGAAGAGTTGCTAATCGATTACAATTTGAATTGCTTAGTTACAAACATAGTTACTATGGGGGTGGTACATACTATGTACCATTTTAACCAACCTCCAATTAATGACTCCAATATACCATTTTATTCTTATGTTTTTTTTTCGTAAGTCTATTGGTTTCATTTCGGTAATGTTTTTTTATATTTAATTTTTGTCACAATGGGACATTGATCATACAGGGAAGTCTCCGGCCCAAAGCACAGATCGCGATGTATCTTCAGGCACTTCTACTCGATTGGTTTACCTCATTGTAATTGTACAAATTAGATACGAGAAAAATGTTTTATTATTATGTTTTTTTCATAAATTTATTGGGTTAATTTCGATAATGTTTTTAATATTCTTGTTGCAGTCGATTGATCAGGGAAAGGCACCAGCAGTAGACGAGAGCATCCATAGGGAGGTGTAGTCAATATTATGTGATGATGACATCGCTTATTTAGCAAACCCTCTCGATATGATAAGGAAGACCCAAAAAAATGCAATGAAGAAATCCTAAGTTGTTATTCATAGTGCCTCAAACAGATGAGATAAGAGAGAGGGTTAAAATATTGAGTGAGAAAGCACAAAAATTGCAAGTAAGCTGTCATGAGGTCTTTAATTATAACATAATTTCATTCATGGTTTTATATTTTGTACTCTTTTATGTCATGAACTAAAATATGTGTTGTTTTTACAGGATTTTTTATGTCCTCATGATGCTCCTAGCCATGATCAGGGTATTGCAAGTGCTGCTTGAGGAGTAGGGGTTGCTACAAGTGTCCATCCCGATCTTCCTGCGCATACACCACATCATCTGACCCCATCATTTGTGCCTATATTATTGTCTAAAATGCTAGCAACACATACCATGCAGGCATCCGTTACTACACCCTCTAGCAGTGAACACATGCCAAAACATGCGTCAGGACATGTACCTGGGGATGCAGAGGCCACTAGTACTGGTGATGTTTTAGCAGCATTTCCTGGATCTTCCCATATTACTAGTACGGGAACATTGGTCACATTTGTGGTGATCGAGGATTTCATTCCCATAAAGATAGAGAAGGTCCCAGGTACTTTAAAATGTTTTAATTATTATTATATATAATCCAATTGAAATTTACTTATTGATCACTCTTTTTAGACTATTGATCCCATGATCATTTTGCAGGAAATGATGTTTTTTAATAAAAATCTAAGTGATATTACATTGGAGCTCTTCGGGCCCACCATACGCACATGGTGGAATGCCCAAAATCAAGATTTAAAAGATGAGCTCATTAACCATTTAGTTGTGTTGTTGGTGATAAAACATTCAACCAAACCAAGGTCCTTAAGAAAGCCGGTACCTATCTAAAGTATGTGAGGGACCAATATAGGTCACATTTAGAGAAGAACAAAAACGATCGTCCCCCATGATTCTAGAGAGAGGGAGTGGAAGACTTGGTGTCGATGGAAAGGAGAAGGCTGAAAAGAAAAAAAGGAAAGACACCACCGGGCCAAGGAAGGTATGCGATACTATCAACAATGTAATTATATACTAATTACTCTTTCTTTTTACATAATCTAACGTATTTCAAACTTTTCATAGGCTTCCCGACACATCGAAGGAAATAGGCAAAACTAGAAAAACATGGGCAACACAAACTTGGCTCTAGTGGTTATATGAAATTAGCTGCATGAATTATAAGTATCAATAATTGAAATATTGCATCCAAATAATAAATTGCAAACAATTTTGGTTTTATCACACCATAGAAGCAAAATTCATGATCTTATGCAAAAATGTAGGGCTCTGAATTCAACAGAGTTCCCACAAAAGAGGACCTGAAGATTGCCTTCCACCAAGGCTATGGAGCCGTGGCTAAATGCCTAAGATTCTTGACTGGGCAAACACAATCTTCCACTGCATCCGACACGCAGGTAAATAAAATCAATAAAATTTATTTAAAATTGAATAGTTGTGCAATCTATTCAATATTAATTTCCACCATAAAGTAATTACATGCCTATTTGTTTTAAACATACAAGCAATGATAATACTGCATATGACATTGGAATGTAGCCCAGTGAGGGTGGAGCACAACCTGCAGATGAAGGTCATGGCATGCATCCCGGTATTGGATGTATTCATGTGCTATACAAAATGTAGTATGGATTAATACAATTAAACATCTTTAATTGCAATTTTGTGTATTAATTAATGTAACCTTTCGTGTTTCAACTTTAGAGCATGTACAACATGATCAACATGTTGAGCATGATCAGGCTAGAGAAGATCAGGAACATGATGTGGCCCCATAAGGTAAAGAGGACCACTCGAATGTTCTTTTAAACATATTTAATTGCAATTGGTGTATTAATTAATGTAACCTTTCATGTTTCAACTTTAGAGCATGTAGAGTGTGATCAACGTGTTGAGCATGATCATGCTAGAGAAGATCAGGAACACAATGTGGCCCCATCAGGTAAAGAGGACCACTCTAATGTTCTTTTAAACATATTTAATTTTAATTGGTGTATTAATTAATGTAACCTTTCGCGTTTCAATTGCAGATCAGGATTTAGAGGGTGTTTAGCATGTTGAGCATGAGTCTATAAGAGAAGTTCAGGAACATGATGTGGACCCATCAGGTAAAGAGAACCACTCTAATGTTCTTTTAATTAATGAAATACTTGTAACAATAATAATAAAACATATCAATTTAACATTTCTTTGTTATTGCAGCAGACCCCCCTTTGCAGCGGTGTACATTTCGTGACCACATGACTAGGCGTACATTAAGATCACGAGCAGAAGGAAGAACAACTAAAGGGGGGATAAATGATTTAGAAAACGATACTCCACTTCAGATTTTTTTAGCTTTAAAAAAGAAACAAAAAAAAAATTATTGTAATCATATTATGACAACCATATTTTTGATAATATGTAAAAACTGAAAGAATGAATGTTATATGTTAATGAATGAATGTGAATATGTTAATGAATGAATTTTATATGTTAATGAATGAATGTTATATGTTATTAATGGATGGATGAATGAATGTTATATGTTGTTAATGGATGAATGAATGATTAATGTTATATGATTGGGTATGGGGAATTGAGAGTGATGTGAGGGGAGGGGGATGGGGAAGCCAAATGAGCTTCCACCGTCATGTGGTTGGCCCTATTAAGTAGAGAATATTAAACTATTCTCGAAACAAAGAGAAGCTCAATAAGGTAATGCACTTTTCAATATAAGAAATGCATCGTTTGAAGCATCAAACCAATATGCAAAGATGAAAGAAAGTGCTAACTTTTCACTATGGTGGCAGAAAAATGATTCTTTATACCTTGAATCCATGCTGCATCATAATTTGAAGTTGTTTCCATTCCAATGTTTTGAGTTTAGTTTGTTTGTATGGCTTTGTATGAATACCACATTGTGTTGTGTGTGGATTTGGTTTCAAAGCTCCGTTTCTTCTATTTTTAGTGGTGACATAACTCTAAAATTTGACTTTTGTGCATAACAAGTTAGTGGAAAAATTGACAGCTCTGAAGGGTTTAGAGGCTTGATTTAGATAGATACACGGATATTTGGATCTTGTTATTGATGGGAGGCTTCCACTTAACCATGAAATTTTGTACCATTTGCAGGTATGCAAAAATTTCTCTACTTACATTCATTCTTGATCATAAATGTTCTAAATGATATTAATGCTTCAAACTTAAGATTTGTTTAATTGTTATAATGATCAAAATGTTATACTTTGCTATACATTCAAGAATTCTCTTGCCCCCTACCCTTTGCTCTCTCCCCCCTCCTTTTAAGAATTTTCTTTGTCATAAAAGATTCATATTTCTATCTCATTTACACAAATTTATCTAAAGCTCTAGGAGTGAATAAAGATATGTAAAAGATGATGGATTATGTCTAAACAACAACTTTCCATTTTATAGCTAATTTAATCCTTAATATTTGAATAGTTTAGAGCTCGAATAATGCTTATATATGCATGTGTAGCAATAAGGGAGCCTATGTGAAGATTGAAATTTAAAACATCACTTTGGTATTTTTCCTTAGGCAGTGAAATGATATTTTGAGTAATACAAACCTACACACACATTGATATTTTTCGGAATTGCATTGAGGAAATTGTTTTCTCTTATACCTACCCTCAACTAGACATGGAGGTATTTAATATTGGTTTATGGGTTTTTTCTGTAAGTAGTTAATTTCATAGAGGAAGACTAAAATCTTCTTAATGTCCTGTTAGGTGTGAAAGCATATGAATCACTTGCTGAAGGCACCATTTTGTATTCATCCAAAAATTGGTTTGTTCTTTTTTTATGTTTCTTGCATGTGTTTTTTTTAGGCTCTAGAGATGTAGCTCAGCTCTTTCCTTTGCACTTTTCATCTATTTTGATGATTACAATAGTTTTTCCTCATAATTTTTTATGTAGATCTATTTGTAACCTTATTTTCTACCAATCAATTTACAAACCAGTCACATATTAAGGACCATTTCACTAACTTGTAGTCATCCATTACTTCATATGTTGTAGGTTGTGTCTGTGTGCCAAAAATCCTGATGATTGCGAGAACTTTAATCCTACAAGTGTACCCACTCTTTCTCAAGTAAAAGTCTTACCTTATTTTATAGTACTTTAAATGGTTAATTGAAGGTGCTTCTTTAGATCTGAGATAGTTGAACCCTAGATTAAAATATGGTATTAGATGGGCAGTATAATGATAAAACTGAGGTCCATTGAACACAAATTACAAACATAATTTACTGTACTATGAATAGTGTTACAATTATAATTATTTCTCCTTTACCTACCTCTCCATTAATGAAAAAGATAGTAGATATTGGAAGTTCATTACATGTCTCATGTATGTGTTAGTATTTTAATTTTGTTTAAGTTGTTCAAGAGCTTGATTAGGTCAAGAATATGTTCTACAAGCTCTATTCTCTTGACACTGCTCAACATTTTCCCTACACATTTTCTCTTCAATCCAGATATTTCTTAACTCCTTCCCTTGTTAGCCCTTGGTTGTTCTCAAGTGTGATGCTTTTTCTATGCGTCTTGCAGTCTGTATGTATGATCAGGACCATCTCTTATGAAGCATGGATAACCTTTCATGGAATTATTGTTGTGATTAGACAATTGCCATTGTGAGAATAATCATTTAATTTGTATGGAAGTAAGTCTTTTTCATATTATTTGACTTGGTATTGTAAACTTTTCTTTGTAGGATTCTCTAGGGGGGAACAATAGAACTGTGATGATAGGTAGAGTTGTACAACACCATAAGTCATTTGGCATTATCACTATATTGCTTATAGAATACTCTATGCAAGTAAAATGGAATGTGCAATGACAATTGGTCTCGAATTCAAATATGAATATAAGTACATTACACAACAAGATAGTATCTATTCTATGATTTAAAGAACCACAAAATAAGAAAATTAATAGGTTCCATCTGTTTACTTTCTTTTAGATACTTGTTTAATCAATGAGACCCTCAAAATTTCTTGCTAATAACCAGCAGTGTTCAAAACTCCTGAAGAGGTCAGATCGGTGTGACATTGGATCTGTCTTGCCGACGGAAGTCGTCGACAAGACATGGAATATCAGAGTGAGTTTTCTATCCTGTGCCGATGATTGATCTCTCACCGATGGGTTGGCTACGGTGGTCATCGCCAAGAGTCTCCGTGATGACATGGTGTAGGTCTATTTAAAACTCCTAAAGAGGTTAGATCAGTGTGACATTGGATCTGTCTTGCCGATGTAAGTCATTGGAAAGACATGGACTATCAGAGTGAGTTTTCTATCATGTGTTGATGATTGATCTCTCACCGATGGGTTGGCTTCAGTGGTCATTGCCAAGAGTCTTCGTGATGACATGGTGTAGGTCTATTTAAAACTCCTGAAGAGGTCAGATTGGTGTGACATTGGATTTGTCTTGCCGACATAAGTCATCGGCAAGACATGGAATATCAAAGTGAGTTTTCAATCCTGTGCCAATGATTGATCTCTCACCGATGGGTTGGCTTCGGTGGTCATCACCAAAAGTCTCCACGATGGTACATTTCAACGAATTTAAAAAAAAAAAATTGCATTGTTTCGTCACAATTTCGACGAAGGCAACTGACGAATCACCAAAAAGGTTCGACAAATTTGCTATAGCTACGATGAAGGCTTCATCGTAACTACTTGCCCATTTCATCGAAATGGCGATAAACTTCTAGTGTTGTTTCGACGCTTTGGAAGAGACATTGCAATTGCGTTTTGGTTATAATTCATCAGTGGATACACGAAGTTTTCATAGATATTCCGGCGAACAACTGAGCCATTTTATGATGCCGACGACCGACGAATCTGGGCCGTTATTTCAACGTTTAATTCTTCGTCAGAATTTTGACGAAAAATTGACGACAAAAATTATCGTCAGTTCGTCGGTTGTCTGACAAATGTGTGTCAAAAGACCGGCGAACATTTCTTGGAAAATGGAGTCAAATTCAATAATGTTGACCCCATTCTAAGCATTGATAAGTTCCCAACCTTTATGAAATTACCAACAAGAAGAGCATGGGTTCTAAATAGAGTCTAAAATTTTGACAATGGGAAATGGCATGAAGATCCTTAGAGGGCCAAATCCTTGATAAACAAGGATAGGAGTTTGGGTTCATGATGAGGGTCGAATCCTTGATAAAGGACTAGAAGTGTTTAGTTCTAAATGAGATCAAAACTTTGATAAGGAGTAAAGAAAAGTGAAACCTATGTTGGTTCTCACTGAACTCAAAATCTTTGACAAAGAGTAAAGGAAAACAATGTAATATCCCCATTTTCAATTAGGTTAGCATTGATTGTAGCTAATGGTTTTCTTGGTGACAATTAGTGTTGTTAGAGGAGTTATTAGTTATTTGAGATGATCTGATGTATTTTTGGCACCTTTAGTGGCATCTCCAGTCAGAGTTTCATATTTTTTGCAATTTCTGTATTGGTGTAGAAATATTGAATAATTAAATAATTAATTAAGTTGTTGAAAAAGTATCATTAATGGAAACTTAAATTAATTATTTAATTAAAAGTGACTTAAGTCAACAAAGTTAAAATATTTAATAAAGTCACTTTTTTGAAGAAATAAAGAGTTAAGATTAAAACGTAAATTTGGGTTTTCAAGAAAGAGGGGGTAGTTACAGAAAGTGGAATAAAGGTTTTGGAAAGCTCATTTTTTGGGTTGTGCTTGGTTTTCTAATTGTTTTTGGAGATCTTGGATTTTAGGGATTGAGGATGGAACCCCTTGGGTTTGAAAGTTTGGATGAAAACCCAAATCTTTTTAGGCGGAATCATCTATCATCTAGATTTCATAGCTATGCGTATTAGTTGAAGTTTTCAAAATTTTATGAAGTCTCTTTCAGGGAAAAATTTCTGGAATATAAGTAAGTTGTTGGAGTGTGGTGTTAAATCAATTAATATATTTTATTTAGAAATTGATATCCCAATCTACAAATTTCAGAGCTTGTAAAAATTCTTATATCATTAAATATCTAAAAGGAAAGGAGATGGAGGTCCTTATACATTCTTAGAGTAATAATCTTGAGGGATTCCCACCTTTATCATGCTCTCCATACCCAAGGTAGCTTCCAAGAAAATCACGTGGCTGGACCTATATTTTATTCATGGTCTGTAGTGGAAGGCGTTGATTTTATTGTTTAAGAATGTTGGCTTCATTTCTATAGCTACGTATGACCCAAGGTAATGGTTAAGATTGGGAGGCGCCAATAGCTAGCTATGTTAACTTGGAGTACAATCACAAATTTTATTTTTGAAGCTACAATGAATATTGGGTGCCATGAGATGTTTGTGAATTTTGGAGGATTATCAGGAAACTTATTAGGAGGGTTGTGGAATATCCAACCTCTACTTCATCACTGCATTTTTCCTTTTGACTGGCCGCCACTTACTACTTGGGTCTCATGCTTGGTAAAGGAAAGCATTGCATATAGTATAGACGATTTGATGATTCATGTCCAATGCACTAATATAAAATTGATACATTCAGTTTAAAGACCATGGGAATTGTGAATAAGAATCTTCAAGGAGCCGTGCATGTCTTAGTGAATAAGATGCAATAGATACCCAAGAATAGGTTATAGGAAGAGATGACTTGGAAAAGAAAGGAACTGAACTGTAAGAGTCACAATAACTGGCTGTTGTACCTATATGTAAAGAATCATATATTTTTGGGAAGTAGAGCTACTCTCTTTACTAGTCATACTTCTTGGAGTAGATTAGAATGTATATAAGCTAGAAATTATAGGTTAGCATACATGTAGTATTCATTAGAAGGATTTAAAGTTGTAATTCCTATGTATTAATTTTGACTTTAAATCTGAATGTAGTAGAAGTGTCACTACTGGCTATTGTTATATTTCATGTAATGATTTCAACTATTGTTCTACTCACATTATATACTATTATATCTTTGGAAAATTATGAGTCCATTTCATGAATAACCTACTCAAGAACAATCTTCCTATTATTGAAAATAAATTGGAATTGAATTTCAAAGTAACATCCAGAAATTATTTGACAAAATGGCCGGGCACTTAGAGTTGTGAAAATTGAAAAAAAATCTAGCTTGGGATATTTCAGTGGTATCAAAGCTATTGATTCTTCTAGTGAGTAGGGGTTAATGTCAAATTTTCATAGCAGAAAATTTTGATCACTATTGGGGTATCCAACTGTTTGCTTGCTCATTTTTGGTTAGTGTCCAACATTCATCATTCCTTGTATTTCCAATATGTTGGGTGTTTTAGCAAGTATGATGGAATCCATGCAAGAAATTTTGACAAAGTTGAGGAATTTTTAAAAAAATTATGATAATAATCTAAGGAAGTTTTTAGAACATCTTGAAGTGTTAGAATCTCTTTTTGCAAAAGAAAATAAAGTAGATACCAAGGTAAAGAATTATACCAGTACAAAAAAGGGAAATCAACAGAAATGAGCTTAGAAGAAAAAAACTTTGCTTTACGTGCAAAGGAACATGGGGGCCTAATCATCAATGCACATGTAAAATGATGAAGAGGTTTGCAGAAGAAAAATAGTTTCAAAAGAAGAGTTGGACAATTTTTTTTTTAATGGAGGAAATAAACTTGAGCACTTATCCCAATCAAAATATGTTCTTCTTAGCACTTTGTAGGAAGTAGAGGATTGTTTACACATGTTGGATTGGTCATCTTCTCAGTTAATTCAAGCAACCATGATTCCTGTAGTAACTTCTTTGGGCAAGGAAAATTGGTTGAGACAAGGATAATAGGGTGAGATTGATAGCCACTTCTTGTTTAAGAAAAATCATGAAAATAAAATCTCCTAAAACTCCATACAACATGATGACATAATGAAGGAGATATTTTGGTTATTGGTGGATAGTTTCCAAGGTTTAGACAATGTCACAAGTTTTGTTTTTTCTAGGAAGGTAACTATACTTGATACATTTGAAAAAAATAGATTTGGTAACATCATGTTAGATTTGGGTTGTGAAGACCAAAATTTCAAAATGTTTCATCATTTCTTTTCTACCATAAAAAAATATCACACAAATAATGTTACACCAACCATGCAGTCCATTATGACCTTGATCATTAATGAATGTAATGATGTGCCATAGTCACTTGTATCTATCTTAATGACAAACATATGGAAGGATGACCAAGAATCCTTAATAGTTGGACATGTATTATCTGAAATGGTGTTTGCACAATGTGAAGAGAAATTAAAACCTTAACTAGCAAATGAGGAGCATGAGGATGAAGCTAATTCTCTATGCACTTCTATTGGCGAAAAGGAGTGTTGATTTTCATGATAGTGTTGGGACTAAAAAATCTACTAATTTGGAGTTCATTAAATCAACAAGGAGGTATGGTCAAACAATAAAAATGGAGAGTCTCACATAGTTTGTTTCTAGTAGAATGATACAATGTTTTAAAGAAAAATAACCATTTATTGCATCTACAAGTGAAATATGCACAAGTCTCTATGTTGATGATTTAGAGATTGTTATTGATAAGCCTTGTGAGGAGTTGACAAATTCATTTGAGGATAGTGTGTTTGAGCATGATGTTATCCCATAATTTTTGTTTGAGGATTTTAAGGCATCATCTAGTGAAAAGACTAATTTTGATGATGATATGGTTCCTACAAATGAAAGTAAGTCATCAAATTTAATTTGTGGAAGCCCAAGTCACATTGATTAGCATGATCAAAGACCTTTAGCTTTGTAAGACTTAAAGGAATAATTTGTAGTTATAGATGAGAAATTGGTCCAAGTGTTAACAAAGGCGGATAATACTCACAAATATGTTGAAGATCTCACTTAGAAAGCTTAAATTAAGGAGAGGAAAAGGGGAGTTGTAAGTGGAGTTACTCTTACCCAATTGTACTCTATGAAAGAAGCATTAGAAATGATGAAATCAAATTACTTGCAATTGCTTATGAACATGGATCTTGCTATCAAGTTTGCTGAAGACAAGGAAAAATGGGTTGATGATCTTTGTTTACATTTAAGTATTGCTCACTTTTCTTTATACAAAGTAGAAAATCCTATTATAGCCACACCCGAGGAACAATAAAATAACGCAAGGACTATGAAGATCAAAAAAATAGTTAGAGGGGGGTTGGGGCCCTAGCTCAGTTGGCTAAATCTTTCCTGTTGCAGGAGGTTGGTCACGAGGTCTAGTCTCCCCCACCCCTGTGGTACCGGAGGGCGTGTCGCGCTAGCGCCGCCGGTCATGTTAAAAAGTTTACCAGGCGCACTGCAGTTTATATGGGGTCATGCTACCCGATTCTTGCAGTCTAAAAAAAAAAAATAGTTAGAGGGATTTGATGAAATGTTGCATTATGATTCCATTATTCCCCATACTAGGGAAATCCAATATGAAGATAGAGATTGGAAACCACATCAAGATTATGAACTCTTGAAAATTGAGGAAGGTGCATCTTGTAGCCATGAGATAGCTTCTATACTAGGTTATGCTAATGAGTATAAGTGTGATTCACTTTGTGGAACTATAAATAATGATGATCATCTAGAAGTTGAAGAAGGTATGTATAAAATCCAAGAAGACACCAACAAAAGATACGAAAAAAATGTTGATTTCGTGATTATGAACAATGGTCCATTAACTTCATATAATTTTTTTCATCATATGATGGTAGATAAAAAATTTATGGTTGACATTGGTAAAGGGACTCATCTTGTTGATATTTAAAACTTTATGGTTAAGCATGAAATGGGGTTTGTGGGATAGAGTTATTCACGAGACATGATGTTTCATAATGGAATAAATATTTATTACTTCACAAAAACGCATAACAACAATGTGCATCAAATTTTGGAAGAGTGTTCAAACTTGGTTCTTTGGTTTCCTACTTACACATTAATGTTTAAGGGTTGTTCTATGGTGTTGATCATAATTTTTTCAAACTTTGTATTGATGATATCAACTGATTGCATGGATTAGTGTGCACATGTTTATCACTATAACACTTGGAATTTGAATGTTGATGAGACCTTACTAATTTATGATAGTAGAGGCAATTCCAAGGTGGTTATAGATCTGATTTTTAGACTTAACTTGACTATCATCATTTGTTGCAACAGTCATGAGGATGTGTGTGTGAGAATGATTGGTGATATTCATAGGATTTGGGATCTAGGTACAACTTTTATGGGTGAGATGTTGATTCAAAATTGGAATGGTGGAAATTTTTTTAGAGTTGGTACCGCTGTCCACTTTTTAATTAGCCTACATAGGACTTTGCATGATAGCATACCAATGGATTGGCCAATACCTCCAACCTAGTAGTGGAGTAATTTTTAGTTGGTGTTGATTAGTAGGGGTAGTTTGTTTATTGGGGGAGTTCCTATGGTTATTCCTACACTCACATTTCCTATATTTTTAGGGGTAATGATTTATGACAACTTTTGTCCTAGAATTTCCACACTAATTATGAAATCAGTTTATGGGAATATGGACTTTGAGTACTAACATCATTCTTGGAAGTAGGTTGTGGGAGGATTTATAGAGTTAGAGCAGTTATTTCTAGCTCCCATGAGTGATGATTATTGCAATCAGTTCGAGATGTTGATAGATATATCTATAGATGTTATTGTGATGATTACAGTCAATTGGATGAGTTAGTGTACTCGATATGGGCTTGTTGACACTTGGATATTAAATGTCAGTGAGGGGTTATCAGTCTATGATTGGGAAGATATTATTAGGATGTATGATTCTAAGGATGACACTGCTATTATATTCTTTATCAACTTCCAGTTAGGGACTAATTGACATCACTTTCAGGATACTATGAGGAGACATGTTGAGGGTTATAATTTGGGGTTGAGTAGACTATATTTCATGTTGCCCATGATGGAGTTAGTAGTGGATTTTAGATATGGACCTCACTGAGGTGCTTTAGTAGGATATTTTCATGATACAAGTTTCAACCCACGTAGGTATCTTAGTTTGGGTGTTCATGATGTTTACTTTTTGGGGTCACAAGAGTTGAGAGCACTGTTGGGGCAGGATGAGCCAATTTTTTTATTTAGAGTATCACAACACCAATTTAGTGGACATTTATAGAGATTATCTTAGGACCTCATGATTACATGTGGGTTCAGTTGGGTTTAGCTAGATGTTATTGAGGGTGCCTTGACATTGCTTGAGGACAAGCAATCTTTGGAGAAGGCAGATTGCAATGTACCCATTTTTGACTAGATTAGTATTGATTGTAGTTATTGGTTTTCTTAGCGATTGTTAGTGTTATTAGAGGGGTTATCAATTGTTTGAGGTGATCTGTTGTATTTAGGCACCTTCAGTGGCATCTCCAATTGAAGTTTTATATTTTTTACAATTTCTATATTGGTACAAAAATATTTAATAATTAAATAATTAATTAAGTTGTTGAAAAAGTATTAAGTTCATGGAAACTTAGATTAAATATTTCAATTACTTTATTAAAAGTGACTTAAATAAAAAAGTTAAAATATTTAAGGGTAAACCCAAAAAAGTGGTTTACAATTCCAGTGAGGAAGGAAAAGTTGCAAAAAATGACCCCATGCAAAAAAATTTGGTTTTTGGTGGTTTGAGCGAACCCATTAAATGCTGGGTCCCACATTTTTTGACAAAATAAGCAAAGAAAATGGTTGTGGAAAGGGGGTTCGCTCGAACCCTGGTTCGAGTGAACCCGTAGGGGATTTCTTGAATCCCCTGGTTTGCTCAAACCCCCCTTTTCCCACCTTCTCCCCCTCTAGCACAAAAAAATCCAAAATTTTTCCCTTCGAAGCTTGGGTTGAGGATGAAAATGGAGGAGACTTCATAGACCCAACCGGATAATGGTAGTCCTCGAAATGAGCTATCCAATGAATATAGTTTTAATATGTTTTGGTTTTATTATGTATTTGTTTTTTAGTTTTATTAAACATAGATTTTTCATTGAAAATCAAGCTCTCTGTTCTGCACATGTGGAAAAATAGCAGATTATCAATTTTTTTTTTTTGAAAAATATGAGTGCACTAGATATTGAAGTCCTTGATCCAACCAAAAAAAATAAAATTTGATACATACAAAAACAATGTTACGTTGTATATGGTCTTCCTATGTATGAATTGTAATTGTTTGACTTTAAAACTTGATTAAGGAAAAAATATTCAATAAAACACTATGAAACCAAATGGAAGCACTAGATATCATAGTTACAAATCTAAATTAAAAAAATAGAATTTTATCCTTCATGGAAAAAAAGTTATGTTGTATACGGTGAGCATCACTCCTTAAAAATGGTGTTTACTGGAAAAAACTAGTTTTTGAAGGAGATGGAAAAAGAAGTGCAATCTGATTCCAAAAATTTTGAAAAAAATATATTTAGAATATATAGAAAAAATGTCACAAATCACTAGTTTGCATCATCTTCAAATTCCTAACGGTTTAGCTGCTATAGGTGCTCGAAAGTGAAGATTTAGTTAGAAAAAAATATTTCAGTGTCCAGTTTGGCCAAAAATTGTAAACCAATATTGTGGGATCACCCTTAATAAAGTCACTTTTTTTGGAGAAATAAGGAGTTAAGATTAAAAAGTAAATTTGGGTTTTCAAGAAAGAGGGGTTAGTTATAGAAAGTGGAATAAAGGTTTTGGAAATCTCATTTTTAGGTTATTCTTGGTTTTTTTATTGTTTTGGGAGAGCTTGGATTTTAGCACTTGAGGACAATACCCCTTAGGTTTAGAGGCTTAGATGAAAACCTGAATATTTTTAGGAAAAATCATCCAAGTTTCACAACTATGCATAGTAGTTGAAGTTTTCAAAATTTATGGTCTCTTTTAGCGATTTTTTTTAGGAATGTAAGGAAGTTGCTAGAATATGATGTTAAATCAAATAATATATTTTATTTAGCAATTGATATCCTAACTGTACCAATTTCAGAGCTTGGGAAAATTCTTATATCATTAAATATCTAAAAGGAAGGGAGAAGGAAGTAATTATATATTCTTAGAGTAATAATATTGAGGGAGTCACACCTTTACCAGGCTCACCATACCCAAGGTAGCTACCAAGTAGCTCACGTGGTTGGACCTATATTTTATTCATGGTCTATAGTGAAAGGTGTCAATTTTATTATTTAGGAAGGATGGCTATATTTCTATAACTGCATATGACCCAAGATGATGGTTTGGAAATTAGAAGGTACCAACAATTGCTCATGTTAACTTGGAGTTGCATAGGAGTGAATTTTTACCCCTTGCACAAATTCCCTTTTACATTTCCTCCCCTTAGAAAATAAAATATGAAGGAAAAAATCCACATCAACCTGTTGCCTTCATTCCACTTGAGGTTTGTTTTGTGCATCGACAAAAGAATAACTGTTGGGGATGCCCACGCGACACATAGACGTCTATATGGTGCGCTTATGTCGCTAATGGATTCTTGCATCTGAAGCTAGCAGAGGCGTTACACTTCCCATTGGGGTCAATTTGTAACACCCCTCTTTGACCAACTTACTCGAATATGGCCATTTTTCTCATTCTCCCTTCAAATTCACTCTTCATTCCTTCATTTCATCCTCTAAGCACTCAACTTGATCCTCTAGCAATCTTCTTTTGGCACTCCCTAAGCATTCTAGTATTCACTTCTTGCATTCTAAGCCTTTAAGCAGCACTTTGCACTCCATAGCAACAACAACAACACTCCATCAACTCTGTAGAGAAAATGTGGAACAACACCATTGCAACAGGGGTTTGAGTCCTCTCATTTTCTCCTCCATTAGCTAGTGAGCTCTTGGTGGAGGTGGTAAGATTTTTCACTCCTCTCCTCTATGATTTGGTTGAGTAGTGCATTGTTGTTTTGTAGTGTTATTGTGTTCTTTACTTTCATTCTTCCTTTATCATACTTTTCTCCATAGTTGCTATCTTGGTTGTCCGTGGAGGTGGAAACACCAAAACAAGGGTCTGACTGAGGCAAACCCCTATACAACTCCCAACAATTTTCCTCTTTCTTGTGTGTAGGTGGACATGCTTTTTGGAGCTAGCTGGCAAACAGGGTCTTTTGTGAGATCATTTTTGTCACCTAGCTTTAATCTATTTGCTTTATCATATTCACTTATATATCTCTTATTTCATAGTTTTTTTTTCTCTCCTAAAAACCATTAGCTAGGCTGTCAACTCTTTTTTGGTAGTTCTCATTGTACTTTCGGTCCTTTGGTTGTACAAACACTAGTGCACCTGAGAGACGCCAGTGCACCGCACTGTTGTCTCAGAACTGCGCTTTTGTCCTTGGGAAGAGAGCTTCCTGAGGTATAGTGTTGAACACGAAAATCGGCTCACCTAGCCCCATCTTGAATTTCAGGTCTGCAAATTGATTGAAGGACCTTATGGTCCTCATCATTCTCGTCCCTTATTTCAAAACACCCCTTTAAGCTAAGGTAAGTTAGTGCAGTCTTCTGCTCTTGGTTCACTGTGACCTGGGGCCTTGAATGTGGTTGGTCCCCCTCTCTTACATTTTTGGTGAACCTGACGTGAACCATTTTGCGATATTGAAAGTTCCTTTCCTCGTATTCTAGGAGTGTTGTAGGTGTGAGTGTTGTGAGGCCTTCGCCTTACAACCCAACCTATGACCCCTAGTAGGTGTAGTTGGAAGGTTCCAAAGGTGTTGCATAACAAAACCTTAATTGGGTAACTGTCCTTGCAACCTTTGGAGGGTCCTGAGAGAGTATCATTCATTGCATGTGATGGCCTCCTTCCTGCATCAACCTATCCCCTCTACGCAACCTGTGAACAGTGGTGCTGGTATAATCTTCACTTCATAGGACCTTCCAATGTGTTTAAATAGGGAACCATCTCCTCTCTACATCCCTGCATGAATCAACAAAAACATCATAGTAGGTATACTTGTTGATTCGACGTCTCAAGTAAACATCCTAACTGAGGAGATCATGCTAATCAAATTTTTGCACAAAGATGGGTATGATGCACCTATGAGCACCATCCGCATGCATGACATACTTTTCATGCCCCCTTTGGGTAGTATTGTCCTGTCAGTTTTGGTTGGACCTAAATCTGTGAAGCTTTTATTTGATATTATCCTTGGGTCTGAACTCTTTAGAGTGAAGCTGGGTATCCCTTGGTTAGTAGCTATAAATGTGGTGCCTTCGATCATGCATAAATGTTTAAAATTTATCCACGAGGGTTCCATGCATGTGATTCATGACATTGGTTATAAACCATTGGTTGCTCGTGGTAGCTATTCCTTGGATTACTCTTGGCCTACACCCGTTGGTCCTCTCCCGCCCAAGATGGATCTCCTACACTGAATGTATCAGAATTATAAGAAAGGGCACCTAAGACCAAAGTAAGATACCGTCCGTCGCCTTATGCTGTTTCACATAGGGATTTCCTAAAAGCTGACAATGATAACACTAAGGCACGCAAAAGGGAAGAAGAGAAGCAGTCCCAAGATCCTCCTTCCTCTTCCGCTATTCAGCCTGACGCTTCCTCTCACCCCACTGTGGTGCCATCAGATTCCACTCTACATCTATAAGAGAATCCTATGGTGCCTGCCTGGCAAAAACCCAAGCGTCCCACATTTGAGCTTGCAGTTTTACCTCTGCGGCCTCCTACCGCTCCTGCTCCCAAAGTAGTGAATGGGAAGAGTCCTGCTGTTGAGGCACTTGAGTCGACTCCCCTCACTGCTTCTCAACTTTTTTCTCTTGATCCCATTCAGGAGTCTGTTCCTTCATCAAAAATGGCTATAGTGGACACTCCCATGGCTGAGTAGGAGCCTTCTATTCCTTTGCAGCCTTCGGCCTCTGATTCAAAGAGTCACATAAATTGCCTTATGCGCGAACTCAAGCACTAAAAAAAGGCTCTCATGGATGAGAAGGCCGCCTTACAGAGGAAGGAAGAGGAGATGACCACCCCTATATTAGGGCCTCCTGCTGCATCCTCGTCTCTCCTCCCCTCTACTTCCATTTAGTCTAGTTCTGTATTTCTTTCAGCCTCCACTGTGAGTATGAATGCACCTAACCCTAAAAAGGTGTAGGTGTTCATGGCTCCTTCAGTGGATCTTCCTCTATTGACATCCCATCCATATGTCTAGCCTTTCCCGAAACACATAGATATGATGAACACTTTAGTTGTATCTACTATGGTTCTCTCCTCCTCCTCTTCCTCCTCACCTCTTGCCTTGTTTGTGGGGAGTTCACATCCCCCAACAAAGTAAAAGGTAGAGAGTGGTCCTTCCAACAATGGAGGATGTAAGAGGAACCCACCTTCTCTGAAAGGTGGTCTGATGTTGACTTGTTATGTCCTAGTGATGAAACTAGTCCTAACTTCCCCTGAGTTCATCATTGCTCTCGAATCACTTGGCAAGCCTAACGGTGAATCTCAGCCACAACATTCCCTATTCATTGAGGTGAAGCATGACACTCCTATAAAGTGCATGTTTAACTCTCTGGATGAGGTTCCGGTCTTGTCAGAGATCTTCATGAAATCGCTGACCTTAGCTCCACAAGAGCTTGGTGGAGAGGACTTTGTGAGGTCCTCTTCCTTACCCCTTTTTGCGGGAGGGTTAGACACTCCTCCTCTTAACATTCCACCATTGCAGGCTCATCCTCCTTCCCCCTATGATGATCTAGAGTGGGAAGCAAACAACCTCTTGGACGATTAGTGTTAGGGGGAGGCCTCTTCTTTATTTTTAGATTAGATGTGTGTGTGTTGTGATGTGTTCCCCTGTGATCATGCTATGTGTGCCTAGATGACCCTTGTCACCCTTGTTGGTTCTTGGATATAGGCGTGGATTTTGTGTCGTAAACCTTCTTCTATTTGTATCATCATTCTTCCATGTTTGTGACTTGATTTTCGGTAAATTAGGGATGATGCAAAGTGTTGGGGGCATTTAGGCTTCCCTTCCATGTTGACCCAATTTTTTATTTTTATTTTGTCTTCTCGTGCATTCTTCACATGGTCTGATATAGTAGGGGGTTGATGAAAGTTCATTTTATATACTATTACTATACATATATATATATTTATGAGCAATTCTGACCCCAAAATATTAAGCTACCCCTATGCCCTATGCCTATGTTCTTTTCTTTTTTTCTTTTCCTTTATCTTTCTCTCTTATTTTCTTGAGTTGTCCCTCTCATGTGTGAAAATGCCACTTCTACAACACTTTGATTTTTAGATAACACATTTTTTTCCAATGAATCTCTTCTCAAGAATCTTCACAAACTTCTTTTTGAGAATCACACTCTCAACTTGAAACCCTAATGGAATGTGTTTCCTTCATCATGGGTTCATAAAGAAAGAACTTGAGAACCTTCCTTTGAGTTAGGAGTAGCTTTGAACTTCTCCTCACATTGGGGAATCTTCTTCCTTTCGAATTCTTTGATGAAGTGAACATCTTTCAAAAGGATTCCTTGATGATGAATCAATTCGAGAAAGAAACATCTCTTTCATACTTTTGAACAACGTGTCCCTTGAGTGGACCCCTTCATGCCAGGTTCCCAAGGGACCCCTTTGAAAGTTTTCTGACTTGTTGACGGTCTGCACGACTGTCCGCTTACTTCCCTGTGTGGCCACTTTCTGACATGTTCTATCTACGAGTAAACATGTTGCTTTATGAGTGTGGTCTTGTAAAGCTGCTTTTTGACTTTGCGGGGTCCCCTTTCCTTTAGTTTCCTCCATGTGAGAGATCTTGGGGGATACCTCCCTATAGGTCTGAGGGTCTGTAGGGTGCTTCTTTTGAGCTACCTCCATGCGAGAGATCTTGGGGGTGGCTCCCTTGTAGGTCTGCGGGTCTATAGGGTGCTTTCTTTGGGTTTCCTCCATGTGAGAGATCTTTGGGGATACCTCCTTGTAGGTTTGTGGGTCTGTAGGTTGCTTTCCTAGGTTTCCTTCATGCGAGAGATCTTGAAGGAAACCTTCCCTATAGGTCTATGGGTTTGTAGGGTGCTTTCTCAGCTTCCTCCATGTGAGAGATCTTGGGGGACGCTTCCTTATAGGTCAGTGGGTCTGTAAGGATTTTTTTTGGGTATCCTTCATTTGAAAGATCTTGGAGGACACCTTCCTTGCAGGTCTGCGTGGACCTGTGAGGCACTTTCTTCTTGGGGCTTCCTTCATGTGAGAGATCTTGGGGGTTTCCTCCTTGTAGGTTCGTGGGCTTGTAAGATGCTTTTATTCTTCAGCTTCATAGTTCTATGGGGCTATGAAATCCTTTACTTATCCTGCACTCTCGAGCTCGCCAGATTGTGGTCTGCTTCCTTGATGGTTCAAGTATACATTCTTGACTCTACTACTTCTCCGATATAATTTACCAAAGCACTCATCAGTATTCATGCTCGCTAAAGTGGGGGAAAAATGTAGAGTGAATTTTCACCCCTTGCACAAATTCCCCTTTTACACTTCCTCACCTTAGAAAATCAAATCCGAAGGAAAAAATACACATTAGCTCGATACCTTCATTCCACTTGGTGTCTGTTTTGTGCATTGACAGAAGAATAACTGTTGAAGATGCCCGCATAGTGTGCTTACATCCTTGATGAATTCCTACATTTGAAGTCAACAGAGGCATTGCACTTCCCATTTGGGTTGATTTGTAACACCCCTCTTTGACCAACCGACCCGAATATGGCCGTTTTTCTCATTCTCCCTTCAAATTCACTCTTCATTCCTTCATTTCATCCACTAAGCACTCAACTTGATCCTCTAGCAATCTTATTTTAGCACTCCCTAAGCATTCTAGCATTCACTTCTTGCATTCTAAGCCTTCAAGTAGCACTTTACACTCTATAGTAGCAACAACAACACTCCATCAACTCTGTAGAGAAAGTGTGGAACCACACCATTGTAGCAGGGGCTTGAGTCCTCTTGTTTTCTCCTCCATTAGCTAGTGAGCTCTTGGTGGAGGTGGTAAGCTTTTTCACTCCTCTCCTCTACAATTTGGTTGAGTAGCACATTACTATTTTGTAGTGTTATTGTGTTCTTTACTTTCATTCCTCCTTTATCATACTTTTCTCCATAGTTGATATCTTGGCTATCCGTGGAGGTGGAAACACTAAAATGAGGGTCTGACTGAGGCAGACCCCTATACAGCCCCCCAACAATTTTCCTCTTTCTTGTGTATAGGTGGATGTGCTTTTTGGAGCTAGTTGGCGAATAATATCTTTTGTGAGATCATTTTTGTCACCCTAGCTTTAATCTATTTGCTTTATCATATTCGCTTATATATCTCTTATTTCATTGTTTTATTTTGATCTCCTAAAAACCATTAGCTAGGCTGTCAACTCATTTTCTGGTAGTTCTCATTGTACTTTCGGTCCTCTAGTTGTATGGACACCAGTGCACCTGAGAGACATTAGTGCGCCACACTATCATCCTCGAACTATGCTTTTATCCTTGGGAAGAGAGCTTCCTGAGGTACAGTGTTGAACCCGAAAGCTAGTTCGTCTAACCCCATCTTGAATTTCGGGTCTGCAGAGTGATTGAAGGACCTTATAGTCCTCATCATTCTCGTCCCTTATTTCAAAACACCCCTTTAAGTTGAGGTAAGTTAGGGAACCCTTCAGCTCTTGGCTCTCTATGAATTGGGGCCTTGAACGTGGTTGGTCCCCCACTCTTACAGGAGTATAATCACAAATTTTATTTTTGAAGCCACAATGAATATATTGGGTGCCGTGAGATCTTTGTGACTCTTTGAGGATTATCAGGAAACTTATTAGGAGAGTTGTAGAACATCTAACCTCTACTTCATCAGTGCATTTTTTCTTTTGACTAGCCACAACTTACTACTTGGGTCTTGTGCTTGGTAAAAGAAGTGTTGCATACAATATAGAAGCTATGATGATTTAAGGAGTCCATAATACTCATTCCCAATGCACTAATATAAAATTGATACATTCAGTTCAAAGGCCATGGGAATTGTGAATAAGAATCTTCAAGGCGTCGTGCATGTCTTAGTGAATAAGTTGCAATAGATACCCAAGAATAGGTTATAGGAAGAGATGACTTGGAAAAGAAAGGAACTGAACTATAGGAGTCACAATAACTTGCTATTGTACCTATATGTAAAGAATCATATATTTTTGGGAAGTATAGCTACACTCTTGACCAACTGTACTTCTTGGAGTAGATTAGAATGTATATAAGCTGAAAATTATAGGTCAACATACATGTAGTATTCATTGGAAGGGTTTAAAGATGTATTTCCTATTTATTAATTCTAACTTTAAATCTGAATGTACTAAAAGAGTCACTATTGGCTATTGTTATATTTCATGTAATGACTTCAACTATTGTTCTAGTCACATTATATACTATTATATATTTGGAAAATTATGAGGAGTCCATTTCATGAATAACCTACTCAAGAAAAATCTTCCTATTATTGAAAAAAATTGGAATTTAAATTCATAACAACATCCAAAAACTGTTTGGCAAAAATGCCTAGGCACTTAGAGTTGTGAAAATTGAAAAAACATGTATAAAAATTTAGCTTGGGATATTTTAGTGCTATCAGAGCTATTGATTCTATGAGATTCAAAGAAAAAATCTTTGCTTCTTATGGAAAGGAACATGGGGACCTAATCATCAATGCACATGTAAAATAGTGAAGAGGTTTGAAGAAGAATAAACATTTTTAGAAGAAGAGTTGGGAAAAAAACTTTTTAATGTAGGAAATAAACTTGAGCACTTATCACAATCAAAATATTTTCTTCTCATCACTTTGTAGGAAGTAGAGGATTGTTTACACATGGTGGACCAATCATCTTCTTAATTAATTTAAGCATCCATGATTCCTGCAATAACTTCTTTGGGTGAGAAAAATTTGTTGAGACACAAGGATAATGGGGTGAGATTGATGATCACTTTTTTCTTTAAGCAAAATCATGAAAATAATAGTTCTTAAAACTCCATATGATGATGACATAATGAAGGAAACATTTCAATTATTGGTGGATAGTTTCCAAGGTTTACATAATGTCACAAGTTTTGATTTTTCTAGGAGGGTTGAAGCATTGATAAAGGACTGGAAGTGTTTAGTTCTAAATGAGATTGAAACTCTTATAAGGAGTAAATAAAAGTGAAAGGTGTTGGTTCCCACTGGACTCAAAATCTTTGACAATGAGTAAAGGAAAGTGAAGAATCAGGTGAGAGACCCCTACATAGATTAACAAGAGTTCCTATTTAGGTAGAAAGCTTCAACAAAGACTTTACTAACATTTTATCAAAATTTTACATGTGAACACATGGAAAAATATGGTTGGAAGTTCCAATAAAGGGGTAGATAGTTCTTGGTTCTGAATGGAAGGTAAAATATTGACAAGGAAAGATAAAGGTGACACATGGACTTTCCAATAGGTTAAAGATAATTTGAAGAAAAAGTTGATATGCTTGTGCTAATTCAATTCTTGAAAGACAAAACTTGAAATAGTTCAATTTTCTTGGGTAAAAGTATAATTGAAAAAAATTGATATGTTGTGAGGGGTATTTTTAGAGGCCAATAGAAAGAGGATGTAATAGTGAGGGCCTTTGAAAGCCAAAGAGAGTGTAAAAGATAGGCGAAGGAAGTAAGCCCATGGCTAGGAAGCTAACTAGCATATTCAAAGTTAAATGGAGAGACATGTAATCATCAAAAATATAGAGGTCTCCATTTACAAGGACTGAAGGAAGAAAGTGTCCAGAATGGAATACACTACAAATGGGATATGTGTTGAAGAAAATAGTGATGATAGATTTATATGACAAAGAAGCATATTTTTGTTCTATAATAATCATTATAAATTTAATTATTGTACTTATGAATATTTGAATGAATGAAATGAAAATGTGTTAATTATGAATTTGTTCTCCCATTGTGTGATAGATCTACGAGATTGGGCTACTTGGTAGGGGACCATGATCTTGATTGCATCACATTTTTTGGTTGAAGGTTGATTATCCTTATTGGTTATCTTGCCTTGTTACCTCCTACATGTGGGATATACCATTATATACAAGTACCATCCATTCCATTGTCATATGGTTAATAATAATATCTTGGTATACATGTATGACATACTTGTAACTATATATTTAAAAAATAATAATTCAAATGACGTTTTCAAGCAACACTTATGGTAAAGTGTAGTAGACTATAATTAAGATTTTTGTGACCTTGAACATGTTTTTTCATCAACAATGGCATGATTCAAAATTACTAATACATAGTGTGGCAATTCTTTTTTGTACTCCCTTCTTGGAAAAAGTACAATCCCTTGCCTAATTTGGACCTATTTTGGTACCCTTGCATTAAATATTCTTTAAATCATCATTAATAGGCCCCTAAGACCCTTTATTTTGGATCTTGAGGCTTATTTAAGCTAAAAACCCAACAAAATCATCAAAAACACTTAAAATTTTAACAACCTACCTCAAAAATCTAGGGTGGGACTCATTCACCACCTTGGGCATATGAGTCCCCCTAGGTGGGAACCATATGCTAGGGCTAGCGTATGAGTCCCATTTGGGGCTTTTTTAGGGGTTGAGTAGGAAAATCAGCTTTTTAATTCAAATTTTGGTTGATGTTGGCTTTTGAGATCTAAATAATAGTAAATTAGGTGTTAATGCCTATATAAGCAAGCTCCTAAGTCATTATTTCATCTAAGAAAGCATTTTCAAGAGTAATTTCAAGATCCAAGCATTCAAGAATCTTCAAGAATTCTTCTACAAGAGCAATTAAGTTTCAAAAGCAAGCAAAGTTGAAGTCTTGGAGTAGCATTAAAGTGTTTTTGCAGGTCTTCAAGCTCACTTTCATTCAAGATCTAGCATTCTCAAGGGTTGATCATGGTTGTCTATGGTGAATCATGATGCATTCTAGGTTGGGGAGATGCAACTAGCCATCAAGCCAAGCCTAATGACTTATTTCCTAAGTGATTCCATTGTCCATTATCACTCTACATTCAGCCTAAGGAAGGTACAAGCATTATTAGTGCTCAAATTGGGTGATTAGAGATCTCTCAAAGTGAGTTATTCATCATTCAAGCTTCATTCATGCATCTCATTCTTGCACATTAGAATAGGGTTGCATTACATTTCAGATTTCCTAATCTTAGACACACTTAAGGTTAGGGTTTACATTCCTATTTGCATCCAAGTTTAATTGTTTCTATCAAGGTTTAATTACCAAACTAGGGGTTTGACTGAGGCAAACCCCCCATAAGCAAATCAAGTCTATATTCTATTTTGCAGGTATTTTTACATGTTCGAAAACATAAATCAGTTTGAAGGGAAGAGCAGAGATTGGAGCACGGATCTAAACTTTGAATTCTTGAAAAAGCATAACGAGATTGATATGCCATAAGTGGCGTATGAGTCCCACTACAGGCATTTTTCTAGATCTTTGCAGTTTTAGATACCCTTTTTCTAGAAATCAGTTCTTTCCCAGAAACCCAAATTTGGGACTGATACGCCCAGACTAGCGTATGAGTCCCAGTGTGCCAAAATTTTAGGTTTTTCAGTGTTTCATAGCTCATTCCAACCTTCTTCAGGTTTCTAGGTGCACACATTTTATCTTGCAGCTTTTCGTTATGATTTATATGCATTCTTAGGTCATTTAGTGAAAGATTGCATCATATTAGGGTTAAATATTAAATCCTTCATTCCATTTTTCTTTCCAAGCCCTAGCTTGGTGGTGAACCCCTCATTAGTTTACAATCAAACCTTAGGGAAACCCTATTGCAAGAACTCTTTCTCCTTTGCATTGAGATCTCTAGGGTTTCCCTTCAATGAGATAATTAGAAAGTGGGTTTTGCTCTATGTCCTAAACCATATGAAAGTAAAATATCTCCCCCATTTTTTGTTGTTTCACATAGATAAATATTAACACATTGGTAATACAATTGTAGCATATAAGGATTAAGAATTCTCATGGATCAAAAAAAATCTCAATAAGTGTGAGAATTTAAATTTTGATGCGTTTATTAATTTATATGCCACAAATAATACAGCCATAGTCCACAATAAGATAATGCTAAAGTCATTAGTCACACTAGTTGCACATAGTGTGCTTGCATATACTCATCATATAGAATCACATGATGCTAATGACAATCATTCGGATAAAGTGGTTCCCTTATGTACTAGCCAATGTATAATGTTGTGGTATTTGTACTTGCAATAAATTTTTTCTCTTAACCATCTCAATATAATCATAACTATGTAAATAATATTATTAGTATGGTGGTATGTTCCCATAATTATCAAGTTAATTTGATTTCTTAAAGAGTAAACAATGACATTCATTTTGTCAAACCTTTTTTGTTATTTGAATTTCTTGATCAACCATTTTGTACTGGGTGTTGTATTTTATGTAACACATTACAAATGTATAACAACAAAACAATTACCAATAAGAAGTTATTAAACATTCAAATGAATTCAATAAATGATGATGCATTTGACAACACATATATCACAAAATATAGGTCATTTATGATTTTTTTTAATTTTTGAGAATAACAGATTTAATGTGACTTATTATATAATACATTATAAACAAATGTTATTAGAAAGATACATGTACAAAAAGAGAACTATAAATTTGTTTTTTTTATGGCTAATGCTTGTGATCCTCTTGAGTATCTTTAAAAATGATCATGTGTTTATTAATAAAAATAACTTCCAAATTGCTTCTATTTTACAAACATATTGAATATCTCTTAAACTATCACATTGTGAAATTCTTAATAATTGATAACAATACTTAAAGATATTCTCAAAACTCTAATAGACACCACAGAGTACACTAAATAACTTCCAAGTTGCATCTCCCTTATAAAATTATTGAATATCTCTTAAATTATCACACATGTGAAATTGTTAAAAAATATCATCAAAATTCTAATAGACACCAAACAATAGAAGAAATGACTCTAAGATAATATAAATATACAATATTTCATCAACAAAACTACAAATATTTTTTACCTAATTCATTTGCATTCAAATTAGTACACCATTTCATCTTTCCTGCCAGCGAATAAATCTAGCTATTCTGTACTACTTTTGGCAAAATAGGCCAAACTGCCCAAAAAAAATTAGTTCTGATCACTCTGAACTTACTCCACCTCTCTCAGTGCTTGTACCTAAGGTTAATAGCAGATACCATAACATATGTTCTTGGCCCACAAACTAGTTGTGACTATGAATAGGGCTTAAATTTGACGGTCGACCTTGCCTGTCAACAATTTTTTTAATGACGGTTATCAATTCAAAGGTGCCCTTAAAACATTATGATATACCTTAGTGTAAGTAAAATTATATATAAATCAAATATATATATCATTATAATTCTATATAAATTTTTACAGTCTATCCAAAATCTCTTCCATTCATCTGATACAATCTTCTAAATACAGTCATACGGCCATCAAATTTAAGCCCAGACTATGATCGTGCTGTCCGAGTGAGTGGAATCTTTGACGCCTAGTTAAGCAGTACTAAAGAGCATCAACTACTATCAACTACCAGATGTTACGAAAAGTGGTTTTCAATTGACCTTTCTCGACGTAGTATTCAGATCATAGTTAAGCTGACTGCCAATTAACAAAATAACAGAACTTGGGTATATTTTTAATTGTTTTGGTACCTTAGGGCATAGCTGCTAATCCAGCTGAAATCAAATACAAAATGTTAAAAAAATTAAATGTATTCTTCTTGTATTGGTGAAGTTGAATGGTTTGAAGAGTCTATAAAAAATGAGTCCTGTTAAGTATGAGGCTCCGACATCACAAGAGATGAGGTCGGAAGTCAGGATCGTACCGGACGACTTTGGTGGAATAGATGTCTCTCAATCCTTAATTTTCAACTGAAGAGATTTCAGTTTAAGACTCGTACTCCTATATCAGTTTAAGACTCCTACTCCTATATCTTTCAGAAAAAGGCGAGTTTAAAAAAGTTTAACTCCACTGTGATAATTGTCATAAATGGTGCTACGTACTTCAGGAATGAATCCCAACATTGAAGGCTGAAGAAGTAAACTTGAGACCAAAGTTTTCTTGTTACAAAATAGGTTATTATGAACGACTGATCTAGACAGATGTTAGCTTAGAACAACAGATGACTTCTCAAAGTAAAAAATACAAAAATGGAGATCTGGGTCTCCCTTTGCTTTTGCCATTCTAACAGTTCTTCAATTTCGTCGTTGAATTTATCCATGTTCCGGATGGATTACTGACAACGTTAAGGCAACGGATAACATTTTCCAATGTGGGTGGCGTCTTTTTGGGTGACGTGGGGGTCTTGGTGGGAGGTGAAGGTAAATAAGGTTTTAATTTCTTGATTTGATGGAAAGGGGAGTTAAGGGGAATTCTCAATGGTTGAACATTGTAAATATTCACTTGCATCTCATTGATGGTCTGTGGGATGTTGAGGATTTGGTGAAATTCTCAATGATTGAACATCGTAAATATTCTTGCTTAATGTCATTGCTAGTGAGGATTTGGTGGCTGCTATGAATAGCAAACAACATTTATTCATCCTAGCAACCTGCAATTCTCCTGGCGTGCACGCCATGTCATTTGAATGTGTATTTTGAGTGCTTGAGTTAAATTTGAAAATCAAATCTTCCTATCGACACATTCAAGGCACAACTACTCTCATGCAACATTGGTACAAACTATCATTTTTCTGATTGTTGCAGGTGGTCGTGTGCATCTTTGGGAATAGAGATCTCCTTAATTTCTCCACGTAGCTTTATCCAAGAAAAATCTTCCCAAATTCAAATCAGATGGTGTGATGTGTGATATTTGCTGGTGGAAAATTTAATGTTTGAGAGGTTGTTTTGAAATTTTATGGAAAATGTCATGTTGTAACTTTAAAATTGTGACATATGTCTTTAGACTTGTAGAACAATATTCTACTGTAGAATTTGGTGTGGGTCACAACATTGATTTTAGCATCTTTTCCCACTTCTCCCATTTCTTTTGGGCTATACATGTAAAGAGTTATTAAGAGCAAAAGGAGGAAATTTGGTGGATATTTATTGGTGGCGTCCTATCATCTTACAATTTTGAGTCTTAGGACAATATATCTTTGTTATTCTTGAACCTCTAATAATAAATGAAAATATATAATTTTCCTTTACCTCTTGCATTGTTATTCACCATATTCACTTTGGTGATTGAAGTGCTATTGTAAATTCTTCTATTCGTTTGCTCTACTTGAAAGTATTCTCCTTTCTTCTTTCTATTAGTGTTTAGGTAGTCTTGATCTATGTGTTTGTGACCCATTAATCAACTTGGGATAGTTTCTAACCTTGAGCATTATAATGACTATGCATACTTCTTTTCTTGTCTTTTGTAGCAACAAATGTGTCCCTTTTCATGTAGACTAATGGATCATGTGCATAAATCATTACACCATGGAAAGAGCCTCTTCTCTTGGCTTATTTCCTTAATAGATTAGGTTTTATTTTCATGTTCTTCTCTCCTTTCCCTTTTCCCTTTTTCTCTTTTAAGTAACAAGTGAGGAGTAATTGAAAATCTTACAAGGAGCCAAATTTTTAATCTAGAAGATTGATTTGTAGGTCATCTTCCACACCTACAAGTCTTTCCATTATTATGTTCTATGTGTGGCACTGATATAGAGTGCACCCAACCATTAGAATGAGTGGCTACAATATGAGCATCAATATGAATGTTTGGATGTTACATGTGAATGATGTTCCTTTGGAAGTCTTATATAGTCTATCATAATGCAAGTTAGTGTTAATTGCTTGATTATGTCTTTGGTGTTATTTTATGTATTCTATAGATTTTCCATTGATAATACTTGCAAGTTGTGAACTTTTTTTAATATTTTGGCTACTTGATTAGGCTGTTTTGAGGTATCCTTTTTGATTTTTTGAAACTTAAATGAGATGGTTAATGCATAAATATATGTATATGTATTAAAACCAAATAGTAAAGAATCTAAGATAATCAAGGCTATCTACTACCTATTGCTTCTTGGTCATTGAGTTACTTGTTTATCTTCCTCAAGCCAAGTTGATGGTTGGGGAGATTAGATTCCTTGATGTGTGGGTTCAATACCATCTTTCCCTTCCCTAATGGAGCATTGTATGGATTTGGAGTTTTTTGTCATTGCTACTTGGATATTATTTCTTTATCCAATAATGCATAAGTGGATCATTTAGGCATATTGTCTACTTGATTATATACTTTTAGAGGATGTTTTATTAGTTCTATTGGCTTGTGCCCAATTATATGATCAAATTAGCTGCTTATGATTTCTATAGCACCATATTTCTTTGCTCATATATCTTCCATGGGTCACCTTTTGTGTCTTTTCTTACGACAAACTTGCAAATCTATTGTATTTCATTTATGGCAGTTCATGTTAAACTATTTTTTTACGTCTACTTGCATCCTAGGTGTTGGTGTACTCCATATTATGTTGTGATACCCCTTGTTATCTTGCACTAGCTTCTTATCATTTGGCCTTGTTGTTGGAACCACATGTGTATTTTACCATGTTACTCTCACTAGCTAGGCAAGATACTCTATAACTAGCCATCTTTACTCTCTTCCTAGCATTGGATATTGTTCTCACAAAAGACCTTATGTTCTACAAAGTACTCCTTTTGGTCTACAAGTTTTCCAATGATGATGTAATGATTATGGTATGAGAATTTAGAGGCGCTACATTATTATAGGTTTTCCCTATAGTATGCTTACATAGCACTATTTGGTTCCTCTTCATTAGTGCCACATCCTTCCTTGGTTCCTTTCCTTTTGGCATAGGTATTTTATCTATGTGCATACATTTTGTTTGCTTCTCATGGTGAGTTTTTTCCTTAGTCATCCCATTTGTAGGATTCCAATAAAAACTAAACACTAGATAAACATGATGAATACAAAAATGAAAATATGCTTATACAAATGATTTTCTCCTATTCTAAGTACAAACATTATATTTTTTAAATCTTGCTTAGTGCAAGAAAGAGAGAAAATGGGTGGCTTGGGGAATGAAAAAACAATAATAAACAAAGATAAAAATACAAATGGGTAATGAATATAAACATGAATAAGATAAGAATTTGACACAATGGTATGCACATGGAAATGGGGGACCAAAATGGAGTCAAAAGTGATCATTTTTCTTCTAAAATCACTAAAAAGTGATCTTATATGAGAAATTGAAGACGTCCATGTGCTCAAAATATGAAGATGTCACAAGAACAAGATTCATAGTGCTCAAAATCTAGTTTCTAAACTACTAATTTTCTTTTAAAATGGTGGAGATTAAGAGGTTCAAGAAGGGGGAGCACAAAAAGTGCTCCTATTTTTGTCACATAAATATAACATAGCATCTGGTGTGCTTCTCCTAGAATGTTGAATTTTCAAAAGTATTCCATAAGTCACTTTAATGGAAAAATAGATTACATCGTGTAGTTTAAACTTAAATTTTAAACTATTTTAAAATCAATATATTATTTTTAATTAATTTTTAAAGTGGATACATCCATAAAATGAAAAGTTGAATGTGTATAAAATAGAGTGTGGAATGTAAAAATATAATTTGCTTCAAATTTGGATTATCAAATTAAAAATGAAACTAAAAACACTATACCTAGATTTTTGACAAAGAAAGAAGATACTAGAAAAATAAATTGAAGATTAAAACTTTAGCATATTGAAAATTTATAAAATATTATATGGTTAGAAAGGAAAGAGAGAGATTGATGTTATTAATATGGTATTTTTTATATCAAGATATGAAATATGTGCAAACCTAATGGAGAGAACACTAAACATTTACTTTTTTTTTCTATATTTCACATAAAACACATATTTGGGCATTGAAAAGCAAGTATAATCCTTTGCATTGGAAATATCCAAAGTAAGTTATAGCATGGTCATGTTGTAATGCGCTTGCACTATAATGTGCTAGTGCTATAATGTGAGCACATTTCTTTGCATACAAAAAATAGAAAAAATGATGAAAAAACAAGTGCATTTGTTTTGCCCTATAAATTATTCATTATGTGACATACAAACACAATTTTTATGTTTTTGAGAAATTATAATAATTGTTTGATTAATATATCATCTTTTCTTATTTTATTAATGTAGAAGATTAACATTGCATGTTTTTAAATTGAATTAGATAGTTTGAATGATTATTTTCATGTTTTGAAGAATTTGTGTAGTTTTTTCATGTTTTGTATTTGAATTTGATAATTTTCAATAATTGTTTTCTTCTTTTGACCAATTAGATATAGAATTTAATATTATACCAAGAAATTTGATCAAAAAATCAAACATTGGAAGAATGTGAACCCAAGAATGAATGATACAACTTTGTAAAATTATGAAATTAAATCCTAGAGTGGAAGGTATGTCCTCTTTAGAGCTATAAGTCATACATTATGCTTTTAGAGCTATAGGTCATATAAATGATAATCACCTTATGAATACATGGTTTAATAAACAATGTCAAAACCTTTACCTCACACTCAAGGACCTCCTTAGGAACACAATACTATTGCTACTTTAAGAGTATTCATAAAATTATCACACTACACTGTACGGTAGAAATTTATTGATAATTCCTTTTCACCCATCACCATAACATGCTATCCATCCAACATATTTTTAAGTTTATTTGCAACCACACAAAAAATGGCCTGAACTTCTTATACTTGCATGTTATGGGTTGGGTAAAAGCACAAACCTGTGTCACACTTTCAACCAACTAAATAGTTTTGAGTGGAACAATTTTTCCCTAAACAGTTTTGGGTGAAACAATTTTGCTTGAAACTATGTGGTCTATATGTGGCAGATAAGGTTTTAGGTGAAACCCTTTCACCCAAAACAACAATTTTCTTTTTTTTACTTAATTGATTTAGAATTTTACTCAATTTACATGTATGCTTTTAGGTGAAAGGGGTTCAATCGAAACCCCCTTTCACTCGAAACTGTCTATGTGGCATCTTTGTTGGTAGCCACCTCATTTTTTTTAGAAATTTTTGTAACTTTCCACTTGAACATGATATTTCTTCAATCAAAATGATTTTTTTTCAAAAACTAAAAATACTCTTTTGTATAGCTCGGAGTCAAGAATTCAAATATATATATTTTTGATATTTTTATTAGTTTTGATACTCTTTTGTATAGATCAGAGTCAAGAATTCAAATATATAATTTTTTGATATTTTTATTAGTTTTAATATGTTTTTATTTTAAATAATGCAAGTAGGTTGTTAAAATAAAAATGAGGTTGATAAGAAATTAAAAAAAATACTAAAACATATTAATTTTTTTTGAAAAATATATGGTACGTGCTAGAGGAGAGAATCCTCTCCATAAGGTTTTTTTTTTTAAAATGATTAAAAAAATAGACAACAGTTGATGGCAAATGAAAACTATCAAATTCTAGTACGTTTGACTTTAACACATTATTACAAGGAAAATATACATCAAGATTTTTAATTCTATTTTTCCATGCACTAGATATTGAAGTTATATATCTCAGAAAATAAATTTGTTTTCTTGTTTTTCTTGACGTCAACTCAATGTTACATTTTCCTGAAATTTTCAGTGATTCAAAATCTACTCTTAAATTTATAAAAAAATACCAAAACAATTTTTTAAAATTTTAGAAAATTACAGGAATAAATTTCATCAAGATTTCTACATTTCATTAGCTTACATTATTTTGAAATTCAAAACATAAAGACCATTTTTATGTGGTCAAAGTTGAGAATTTTTGTTTTTGTTGGTCGATTCCTTTATAAAGTGTGACACAAGTTTATACTTTTATCCGGCTACAAATATTATGTTTCAATGTTATTGCATTGAGTCTTATATTTTTTCTCTATTCTTGTCTTGTGCATGCTTGTTTATGTATTTTTCTATTTTGTTTATGTTTTAATATTTGTTGTCCCCCTTATTGTTGTTGTTTTCACACATAAACAACTAGATCTATAAGATAATTTTAATTAGAGATTTCATAATTAGGGTTATAGCATAGTTTTTTCCTTAAATAATGTTATTTTCATCTTGTATAGGCCCTTGTCTTAGTATGCATCTCAAGGTATAGTTATCACATGTGTTTAAACAATGAGTAATACAATAAAATCACTAGATTGGTCCAATTCACCATCAAATAAATGTTCTTAGTGTAAGTTCTTAGTTTGGTCTGAAGTATTTTCTCATGTTTTGGTGCGCTTGTAAGAAATATAGTTCATGCTTGAGAAGGTATTTTATTGGTAGCATGCCCATAAGACCTTAAACTATAAGTGCTTAAATACTTGCTCTATGTTTGATGCATATTCTCTTTGGTGCCAATTCTCATATTATAGCCTCAAAACATCATTCACACTTTAGTTTGTAATTGATTATTTACTAGTTATAGCTAGTGGGTAAATAAGTCAAAACACATGCTTTATTCTCAAATGGATAGTGCTATCACCTTGCCTAATTTTCACTATTGCTATACACCCATAATTCCAGTAATCCCTTGTCATATCCCTTGGTTTCCCTATGACCACTAACTTTCATTTATCTACTTGATTTGTACACTATTTTCTAGGGATAAATTACATTTTTTTATGATGGTAAGTCATAGTGAGAAATCATCTCCCACATAGCTTCTATTCAACCATTATCTACTAACCAATATATCCTCTCCTCTCACACATATACCATTTATCTTCTTTTGGATATGTTGGAGACTTACCCATATTATGGAGACCATTCTATTTTGCTTATAAGAGGAGATTTTTTATTATTTATCATATTCCTGGGTAAACCCACAAAAATGGTTTACAATTTGGGCGAGGAAGGAAAACTCACAAAAAATGACTTCATAACAAAAAAATTGATTTTAGGGGTTTGTATGAACCTACTGGTTCGAGCGAACCCATTTAATTCTTTCCCACCCAAAAACCAAACAAAATGCATTATGGATGGGTGGTTCGCTCGAACCAAGGTTTGTACGAACCTCCCTTATCCCTCATTCTCCCTCTTAGACACAAAAAAATCTAAATTTTTGCACTTCAAAGCTTGGGTTGAAGACAAAAATAGTGAATACTTCACAAACCCGATTAGAATCAAGTAGTCCTTGGAACAAGCTATCCAAAAAATATAATTTTAATATGTTTTGGTTTTATTATGTATTTGTTTTTTTAGTTTTATTAAACATAGGTTTTTCACCGAAAATCAAGCTCTCTATTCTACACATGTTGAAAAATAGCAGATTATCAAAAAAAGTGAAAAATATGAGTGCACTAGATATTGAAGTCCTTGATCCAACAAAAAAAATAAAACTGAATTTCAATACATACAAAAAAAGTTACACATTATACAGTCGTGCTATGTATGAATTGTAATTGGTTTGACTTTGAAACTTGATTAAAGAAAAAATATTCAATAAAACCCTATCTAACCAAGTGTACGCACTAGATATCGGAGTTACAAATCTAAATTCAAAATAATTAGAATTTTATCCTTCATGGAAAAAAGGTTATGCGTTATACAGTGAGCCTCACTTTTTAAAAATGTTGTTTTATGAAAAAAACTAGCTTTCGAGGGAGATGGAAAAATAAGTGCAAACTAATTCAAAATTTTTTGAAAAAAATATATTTAGAATCTATAGAAAGAATATCACGAAACACTAGGTTGCATCATCTTCAAATTCCTCACAGTTTAGCCGCTATAGGTGCTCAAAAGTGAAGATTTAGTTAAAAAAAATATTTCAGTGTCCAGTTTGGCCAAAAATTGTAAACCACTATTATGGGATCACCCTCCTATTGGTTTACATGTGCACTAGCAATGATTTTCATCCGCTTGATGGTGTGCATAGAACACTATAATATTTCCATGTAACTCATGTTGAAATCCTCAATCAACCACATGGTTTATTCATGGTATCATATTTTTTTATTGCATTTTATGTGTTTTTAAAGGTGAATATCTACATGTTACATGTATTTATTAGTGGAAAGCATGATATATTATTGATTGAATACACCTTGTTCTTGATGGTTGATCAATGAGTGTCATAGGGTTCTTGCATGGAGGTATAGTGGGACAATGCTATAGGGTTCATTGGATTGAATTGGTGGAATGAAACAAAGGTTGTACATAGTTTGCAAGTATGTTTTATACCTCTTCATTTATTTAATTTTAGTATGCCATGTAATTCTTAATCTAGGACTTTTATTTGACTATTTTATGCACTTCTTAATTTATTACCCGTTATCTAATTATAAAATAATTTAGCTATTTTAGGATTTATCTTTCATTTGTGAGAAAAGAGATTCCACAAATACTTCTCTCATCATTTAAATCATAGTGATATTTACATGATTTAGATATTTCTTAAAGGGATTCTTCATTTTTTAATTATTCTCTTTAGTAAATTCAAATTAAATCAAATAAAATATTAAACCCAAATCTCCTAGAACATACTAGGTTGATATGCATACTTGAAATCATTATTATTTAGCCATTAAAATACCCTCTACACCATATAGATACTTCTTAGATATTAAGGATTTATTAAACTAGTTTGATTCTATATTTTACCATCATGATCTTTCTATGGGGTTTAGTAATGGTTTTATGGATCTTGTTCATGTACTTGGGTTAATAATTGTTGAATGAACAAGACAACTGAGAGGGGGGGTGAATCAATTGTATCAAATTAAAACATCAAAAACCCTCAATAGTAATCAAATCCACAACAATTCATTAAAACCTTATTCTATTAATGAATACAAACATATTCCTGTGATCTGATATACAATTAATTCAAAGTCACCATGAATAAAAATATATTTAATTTCAAAGGATATTGTGGAATGTAAGCCAAAAATGAGTGCTTTGTACTCAACAAAGTTGTTTGTATAGTGAAACTCAAACCGAAAGGAAAGAGGAGTTATCTTTCCTTCAAGTGAGATTAGAACTACACCTACTCTGGAGCTAGTTTGACATCTTGATCCATCAAAATACATTTCCCATATAAGCTCATGGTTCAAAGTAAATATATTTTCATCTGAGAGCAAGTCTAGATTAGGGAAGGAATTAGGTGAGGGATCTTTTGCTATCTGATTAGCAATAGCTTGACCTTTAATTTCTTTTTGAGTGATGAACTTAAAATCGAGCTTAGATAACAAGATCACTTTTAACTATCACATGAGTATCTGTGTGGAGAATATAGTATCTTAACTTCTACATTGCAAAGATGAGAGCAAGACATTGTTTTTCCATTAGAGAGTAACAAGTTTCACAATCGACTAGGACACAAATAATGTAATAGACTACTCTTTCTTTACCATCGTCATCATGTTGAGCTGGTAAAACCGCTAAAGCATGAGGTGATGCTAAAATATACATTAGAAAGGGTCTATCTTGCATACTTGGAATTAAGATGGGAGGATTGTCCAAGTAGATTTTTATGGACTCAAAAGCTTCTTGACACCTATCATCCCACCAAAAGTACACATCTTTCTTCAAAAAATGTGTAAATGGAAGGGTACAATCAACTAATTGATATATGAATCTACAAATTTCCTGAATCTTCCCCTACAAACTATGAAGCTGAGAGATGTTCTTAGGTGGATGCATGTTAATCATTGCATTTGATGTAGGGGCATCATCTTCCCCTTTCATTTCCTTTTTGTTCTTCATTTATTTTAGTCTTTTGTTTAGTTGTTGGTTCGACGGGCAAGTTAGAGGAAATAAAACTCCCTTGGTTTTGTTTGAAGATGGATAGTTCAGGTTGTTTCTATCATTGTTATTTCATGTCATCGTTGGGAAAAAAAAATTGTCATTGTTATTTCCTGTCATCGTTGGGATTGGAAATCTGTGTAGTCAAAGTTATGGGTAGATTACACTTTTGGTTGGTTAACTCCCATCGACAGTTGGGATGCAACCATTGTGGTGTCAGTTTGGAGATGCCCGATCATAGTTGTTATTTGTATGTGATCAATCACAAAGTCTCGGTTTGGTTAGGGTTTAGAGAAGGCAGTAAAAAAGCAAACAGTCGACAAGAGGCTGAGTTTTTAGAGATTCAGGCATGAAGACAGTGAATAGAACTATTTTTCTACACATAGGAAAGGATTATCATTGCAATTCAATGGAATATGTACTATCATGGTTTGTAATGGGAATGCAATAGTGGGGAGTTGGGTCCAAACACTATTCTAATTGAAATCATTGATGTAATAAAGCATGCATTTATATACTTATGTCATTCGTTGTATTTGATTGTTTAAGACTATGAAGGAGACATCCTGAACTTCCCATCATTATTGCTAAATTTATCTTTGTTTGAATTCACTGTGAAGTTGATTTGTTTAGTGATCAGCAAGGATTTCCATCATTTGGTATCAGAGCCTAAAGTGATTAGGCATTGGTGAGTAGTCAAAATGCCTCCAAGGAGAATGGGAAGAGGAGGAGCCCGAGGAAGAGGTAGAAGAGACTATGGTGAGGGAGTTACTGAGATGATGCAACATATGATTGCAAGAATGGAAGCCATAGAGAGGGCATAGAGAAGAGGGACCCCTGATGAGGGTGCATGTGATGAGGAGGAAGAACAACAAAGAGAAGAGAATGTGGAAGGACAGGGGGAGCAACAAGAAGGATTTGAGGAAATACTGCTAAGGACAGTCATGAATTTGGATTCTAAACCGAAAATAGAGGCACCAACTTATGTAGGAAGCCTCAATGGAGAATATTTGATTGATTGGATCAATGACTTGGACAAGTATTTTGAATATGAGGGTGTAGTAGAGGAAAGGAGAGTGAAGTTTTCCTATACCAGATTGAAGGGCTATGCTACCATGTGGTGGGACTTTGTCCAGACTAAGAGAAGAAGGAAGAATAAGGAGAAGATCAACTCTTGGGATCACATGGTGGTCAAGTTGAAGGCCAAATTCCTTCCAAGTGATTATCAAGTTAATCTCTTTAAGAGAGTACAAAATTTGAAGCAGAAAGATATGTCTGTGAAAGACTATACAGAGGAATTCTACAAGTTGGTAATCAGATCAGGGCATGGTGAGGAAGATGTGGATAAAATAGCCCGATATGTGAATGGTATCAAGTATAGTTTACAAGATGAAATAAGCCTTATGTCCCCTAGAAGCCTAGAAGAGGCTTACCAACTTTCCCTAAAGGTAGAAGAGAAGTTGCAAAGGAAGCAAAGTCAACAAGAGAAGAAGAGAGTAAGAGGTTTTAGAGGAAGGGGGCAACAAACAAGTAGGGGGAAGCAACATCATCAAGGAGAAGAGGCTAGAATTTCAAGTGGGACAACCAATAATGATAGAGGTGGCTATCAAAGAAAAGGGGGAAGGTCTTATGGAAGGGGTTGCTCACAAGGTAGAGGTAGAGGATTTGCTAGAAAATGTTTTAAGTGCAACCAATATGGGCACAAGAGTTGGGAATGCTTTGAATCATCTCAAGGAGGACACTCAAAATTTGAGAGGATTAATCAGATTGTACATGCTAATCATGAGAGTGTGGAGTCACCAGTACACCATAAGGATGAACCAGAGTTAGGTGAGTCCTTATTGCTCAAGAGGGTGTTGTTGAAGCCAAAAAAAGAAAGTTAAGAGCCAATTCAAAGGAGAGAATTATTCAAAACCAAGTGTAAGTCACAAGGTAAATGTTGTAAACTCATTATAGATAGTGGTATCATAGATAATATTGTTGCAACTGAGATGGTAGAAAATTTAAATCTGAAAAGGATTAAACACCCCTCTCTGTACAAGGTGTCTTGGTTACAAAAAGGTCATCAAATATTGGTTAGTGAGTAGGCCTATGTTGATTTTGAGATTGGGAGCTATAAAGATAGTGTTTTATGTGATGTAATGCCAATGTATGTGTGCCATGTTTTGCTTGGAAGACCATGGAAATTTGACAGGAAAGAAGTGCATGATGGATGGGAGAATACATATACCATTGAAAAGGAAGGAGAGAAGCATACCTTGCTGCCCATAAGAGAGAAAGAAGAGGACAACAGTAGCAGTAGTAGTAAGGTAATGGTGGTAAGTGGTAAGGAATTTCTTCATGATTTGAAAGAAGAGGAAGTAGGGTTTGCTTTGATTCTTAAACCTAGATGTGTAATGACTTCTACAAGACTTGATGATTTTCCTATTGAAGTACAAGATATTTTGAATGAGAATATGGATATTGTTGCATCATATTTACCTAATAAATTGCCTCCTATGAGAAGCATTAGCCATCATATGGATTTGATTCTAGGAGCTAGCCTTCCAAACAAGGTTGCTTATAGGTTAACACCTATGGAAAATGAGGAGATAAGGAAGCAAGTGGAGGACATCTTGAAGAAGGGTTTGATAAGGGAAAGCCTAAGTCCTTGTGATATTCCCACAATACTTGTGCCAAAGAAAGGAGGGGAATGGCGTATGTGTATTGATTCAAGGGCTATTAATAAGATTACTATAAGATATAAGTTTCCTATACCTAGGATAGAGGATCTAATGGATTGTTTGAGTGGATCTATGAATTTTTCCAAGATAGATTTGAAAAGTGGCTATCACCAAATAATAATTAGACCAGCGGATGAATGGAAGACAACCTTTAAGACAAGTGATGGGTTGTATGAATGGCTAGTTATGCCTTTTGGATTGTCCAATGCCCCTTGTACTTTTATGAGACTAATGGATAAAGTTTTGAAACCATTCCTTGATAAATTTGTGATTATATATTTGGATGACATTTTTGGTGTTTATCAAGTCAAAAGAGGAGCATATAGAACATTTGAGGTAGGTTTTGAGGAAGCTACATGAAGAGAAATTGTAGATCAATCTGAAAAAGTGTGTGTTTAGTAGACTAAACTAGTTTACTTGGTATTTTTGGTGTCCAAAGATGGGCTAAAGATGGATAAGGAGAATGTTTAGGCCATACTTGATTGGCCAACACCAAGAAGTGTAATGGAGGTAAGGAGTTTTCATGGTCTTTCTAGTTTTTATAGAAAGTTTATAAGAAATTTCAGTCATGTAGTGGCACCTATATTGGAAAATATTAAGGGGAATAAAAGACCATTTGTTTGGAGTAAGGAGGATGAAGAAAATTTCATATTTCTTAAAAAGAAGGTAAGTGAGCAACCCATTCTTTCTTTTCTTGATTGTGACAAGGTGTTTCAAGTGGAATGCGATGCTAGTGGGTTGGCTATTGGGGTAGTCCTAAGTCAAGAAGGTAAAGTCATAGTGTTCTTTAGTGAGAAAATCAATGATGCAGAAAAGAAGTATTCTTCTTATGATTTGGAATTCTATGCTTTGGTTCAAGCTTTAAAAAAATGGAGACATTATTTGCTGCCTAAATAATTCATTATATACATGGATAACCATGCTTTGTAGTTTATCAATAACCAACACAAGTTGAATCAAAGACATTCCAAGTGGGTTGAGTATCTTCAGAGTTATAATTTTGTTTTGAGACATAAGAGTGGCCAAATGAATAAAGTTGTTGATGCTCTAAGTAGGAAGAATTTTTTTTTATGTGAAATAAAAACTAACAGTGTGGGGTTTGAAAGTTTAAAGGAATTACATGCAGAGGATGTAGATTTTAAAGAGGCATTTGTAGCCTACCATGATCCTATTTGCAGGAATAGAGAGCCATGGATGGATTACATGATTCAAGAAGGTTTGTTGTTCAAGGGGAACAAGTTGTGTATCCCTAGAGACTCCATGAGAGATAATTTGTTACAGGAAAAACATTGTGGTAGTCTTGTTGGTCACTTTGGATAGGATAAGACTTATCTACAATTGAGCACTCATTATTATTGGCCCAAGATGCAAGTAGATGTGAAGAGGTATGTGGAAAGGTGCAAAATTTGTCAACATGATAAAGGAAGAAGTTAATTTTTTTGGCTTTATCAGCCATTACCAGTTCCAATTAGGCCTTGGGGCTCAGTGAGAATGGATTTTGTTTTGGGTTTTCCTCGTACACAAAGGAGAAATGATTCAATCTTTGTTGTGGTAGATAGATTTTTAAAAATGGTGCATTTCATACCTTTTAATAAGAGTAGTGATGCCACTAACATTGCTATTTTTTTCTTTAAAGAAGTTGTAAGGTTGCATGGTATTCCAAGAACCATAATTTTTGATAGGGATACTAAGTTTGTGGGTCATTTTTGGAGGACCATATGGAAGAAATTAGGCATAAATATGAATTTTAGTTCTCTTATCATCCACCAAAAGATGGTCAAACTGAGGTTGTGAATAGAAGCCTTAGTAATATGTTAAGGTTTCTTGTTGGTGGTTCACCCAAAAATTGATATTTGATGTTGGATCAGGCTGAATTTTCCTATAATGATTCCCCAAATAAAAGTACGTGATTCGGCCCTTTCTATGTGATGTATGAATTGCACCCACGAGGTGTGTTTGAACTTAGAGATATTGTTTGAATGGAGAAGAGGAGTGTAGATGGAGAGGATTTTTCTCAATTCATTCATGACATTCAAGAAAGGGTGAAACAAAACATAGAAGCTAGCAATCTACAATACAAGAAGTATGCTAATGAAAAGCGGAGGCCATTGCAATTTCAGATTGAAGACCTTATATTAGCTCACCTTCGAAAGGAGATATTTCCTACCAAAACATACAATAAACTAAAGATGAAGAAGATTGGACCCTGCCAAATACTTAGGAAGTTCTTTGCCAATGCATATGGGATTTCCCTGCCTGCAGATTTGAATATATCTCCTATTTTCAACATGGCATATTTGTATCCATTTAAGTGGGATATAGAAGCAGATGAAACTGAAGCAACTATTTCATCTTTTGAAGAACAATCTAGAACAGTCTCTACTCCTCAATAGATAGAATGCATTCTGGAAAAGTAATTACTGAAGAAGACTTGCAAGCACGAGTACTTTAAGTATCTCATCAAGTGGAGAAATCATCCCATTGAAGATGCTTCTTGGCTCATGAGAGATGAGATCAATCAGAGGGGCCATTCAGTTGTAGACCTCATGAGCAGGAGCTCATGAATCTTTTCAGCCTGAGGAGTCTGATGCAGGGGCATCATATTCTACTTTCATTTCCTTGTTCTTTTTTATTTTCATCTTTTTTTTAGTTGTTGGTTCGATAAACTAGTTAGAGGAAATAAAACTCCTTTGGTTTTGTTTGAAGATGGATAGTTCAAGTTGTTTCTGTCATTGTTATTTCCTGTTATCGTTGGGACATAAAATTTGTGTTGTTATTTCCTGTCATCATTGGGATATGAAATCTATGTAGTTGAAGTTATGGGTAGATTACACTTTTAGTTGGTTAACTTCCATTAATAGTTGGGATGCAACCGTTGTGGTGTTAGTTTGGAGATGCCCGATCATAGTTGCTATTTGTATGTGGTCGATCAAAAAGTCTCAGTTTGGTCGGGGTTTAGAGAAGGTAGTAAAAAAGCAAGTAGTCGATAGGAGGCCAATTTTGTAGAGAGTCAGGCGTGAAATTAGGGAATAGAACTATTTTTCTGCACATAGGAAAGGTTGATCATTTCAATTCAATGGCATATGCACTGTCATGTTTTGTAACATGAATGTAACAATGGGAAATCAGGTTCAAACATTGTTCTAATTAAAATCATTGATCTAATAAAGTTTTCATTTATATACTTTTGTCATTCATTGTATTTGATTGTTTAAGACTGTGAAGGAGACATCCTGAACTTCCCATCATTATTTTTGAATTTTTCTTTGTTTGAATTCACCGTGAAGTTGATTTGTTTGGTGATTCGCACTGCTTTCCATTAGCATTGATCTTACTTGTATCAACTTTGATCCCATGATGAGAGATGATAAACCCTAGTAGTTTGGTGATATCTAAATTGAAGACAAACTTAACATGATTTAATCTCATCTTATAAAGTCAAACCCTTTCAAAGATAAGACAAAAAACTTAACATGTTCTTGATGAGTTACATAATTAGCCAATATGCCATCAATGTAATATTCGATGATCTTATGAATAAAATCATGAATGGTTAGAGTCATCACATGCTGATAGGTTGCTCAAACATTTTTCAACCCAAACAATGTGACTATATAGCAAAAGGTACCCCAATAGGTTGTAAAGGTCACCTTGTACTAATTTTTTGAATTAATAAGGATTTGATTGTATCCCAAGAATCTATCTATAAAGGAAAGTAAGGTATGGCCTACAGTCAAATCAACAATCATATCAATATTTGGTAGAAAAAAATCATATTTAAGAGAAGCCTTATTGAGATCACAAAAGTTAATGTAGACACAAATACAACCATCAATTTGACTAATAGAAATGATATTTGAAATTCAAGGTGAGTAATCAATATGATGAATAAATATAGCTTTTTAGGAGCTTTTATATCTCAATATTGACTAACAAGGTAACCTTGGGATTCATTTTACAAATATTTTGCTTGATGGGCTTGGCATCTGAACATAGAATGATATTATGAACCAAAGTGGATGAATCAATATCGTACATGTCCTCATATTCAACCAAGTGAAGATATCAGGATAATGAAGCAAGAGATTAGAATATGATTTAGATTCTTCTGAAGAAAGGAATTTTCCAATCTTAATCACCTTTTCAGAAGACTTTGGACCCATGAGGACATCATAAGTAATCACTTAAGGAGAGTACTATGGTCTTCAGGATGTGGCATAGGAATGTTCTCACCATCATAAGATAAAGAATCCTTTTCATCAACACTTACAACAAACTCTCCAAAGTATGCTAGACTATTCAAGAGATATGAGAATCAACACTTATGGTGATAAGAAGGAAGATCAAAATAGGCACCCAAGAATTCTTCTAAAGATTCTTTTGAAGAGAAAACGTCTAGAGGAACTTCATTGGAGTTTACATTGTTTGCAATATATTCTAGATGAATAAGTCTAAGGAGAATAAGCTCAATAGAAACCATGTTGGTATTCAACCATGGTTTTACCTTAGATGTTGTAAGGTGGTATCCAAGTCTAGTCTTACAACCATGTGGATCAACTTGTAAAGGGAATCTAATGCCTTGTTCATCATTTCCACAACCTTTACCTCCATAACCAAGTTTATAAAGAATATTAAACCCTATTCCATAACTGATCACAAATCCTAAGAAGTAGGAGGACTATTTTAAAGGGCATAATCAATATTATAAGTATCACCTTGATTTATAGAATTATAATCACCCCTTTTAGCAAAGGCGAATGAGAGTTTTAGAATATTCAAGTGGATTAGATATACCATGTATTCCCCTATGTAATATTCATTGAATTCTAAGGATCCCCAATTGCCATCCAAACATTTGTTCAGTTTAGGAGAAGAAGTAGAAGTAGAATTAGGACTTTTTACTTTAGGATGATCTTCTCCAGTGACATTATTCTCAAGGGTATCTTTTAGAGATACCACAAGGGAGATGTCAAAACATTAGAAGATAATGAGTTAATGTAATTTGAAAAGGTAGGTGTGACCAAGGCATGACCAATTATTTCCATTTGACTTAAATGCATAACATTAGGGTCAACCTTGATTGTAACTACCTGGTTATTAACAACAAACTTAATGGAGCCATGAAGGGTAGAAGTGGTCATTCCCAAAGCATGAATCCAAGGTCTATACAAGAGAATATTATATGGTAAAGGTCTTGGCATAATGTACACCAAGGTAGGAACAATGATTTCTCCCATCTTTAAGGGAAAAATCATGGTGCCCAAAGTTTATCAACCAGTGTTATCAAAACCATGAATAAATACAGAAGATGTTGCAAGATAACTTGAATCAAATTTAACTTTAGACAATAGATCGCGACTACAAATATTTAGGCCAAAATACTATCAATGAGAGTTCACGTAAACAATTATCATCGATGGATTTGATTGATTTTTTACTTTTGGAGGCAAGATTTTGTGTTGATAGAACATAATATTCGACATATCTACTTGAATATGATCTATCAACGCATTCAAATCTATTAGCCTAGTAGAAGAGGGTAAAATAATCTTTTGAAGAGCTTCTTGAAGCATACCTTGATAAACTAGGAAAGTCTAAAGAAAATCCCAAAGTGATATCTTAGTGAGAGTAACTTGAAGTTGCTTGATAAGATCATATTCACTTTTTTTCTTGACCAAAGGTTTAGGTGCTTGAGGAATATGTTGTTGAGAAGGCGATAAGGATTAGGTTGATCGATATTTTTTTATTACTTGTAGTATTATAAGTACGAGCTACTGCATTATAAGAAGAATCTTTTAATTGTGTATATATCATAAAAATATATGGAGAATAATTATTAAATGGAACACCATGAATAGAATGAAATCTCTTTAGACAAGGACTAGTTGAAGTCACATAAATGATTGATCTCTTAGGAATTTTAGGGGTAGAAAAGACTACAATCACATTTATAGACTTCTCATCCTTTGGGGAAAGAGATTCCAAAGGTAGAGTTTGTATAACAAGTTTGCAAATAAGAGGAGATACCTCTAGGAAATCATCCAGGGTATCCTCTAACATATCAAAATCCTACTCTAAGAGGACATTATCAAATGCATTAAAATATTGAACAAAGAGATTTGACATGAGAAATTCATGTCAAGTTCACCAAAATGTAGAGGGGGGAATTATCTACTCTCAAGACAACAAGATCTTAAGGAGAAAATAGCTTCCAACTACCTCAATTGACATGGCTCAAGTGAACTAGAATTAGATATGCTTAAAAATAAATTCTAAACTATGCTTAACAATGAATATAACTAAAAAATTTCAAATAACTTGTGGATATAGATTGGTAAAAATATTTAAATAATGAGGAGTTTTGAATGTAAATAATATGATACAAATCAAGTGAAGCCTTGACCTTGGATGCTAGCATGCTACGAGGATGTCTATGCACCCACACTATTGTTTGTACAAATAAAACCTAAAAATTTCTAGAATGAGGTTCTTTTCTAATTGAACCTTTTTGTCACCTACAAACATGGAGACAAAGAAAATTGTTGGGGTTGTATAGGGGTTTTCCTTAGTCAAACCCCCACTTTAGTGTTTCGACCTCCATGGACAACCAAACAAGATTGGAAGACATAAAAAATTAAAATAGATGTGTGATAGAAACAAAATCTACTATGGGGGAGAACCCCTATCATGATTGAAAGATACTAGATGAGATCAAATGATATAATAATAGACAAGATTGTTTGAATAATGAGTAAGAAAGTGTTACCAATAGTTGTGGCCTCTCTCTTGAGAGGATAGACGTGACAAGATAATAAGCAAGACGATTCTTTATGAACACAACTTTCCAAGATGTGAGTATTTTGATAGAGTTTCGTTAAGAGAGAGAGAAAGAGATCTCCAAGTCCAAAATGTTTAACCCCCTCTTGAAAATGAGGAAGAGAAGCTAGTTTTGTTCTTGGAATAGGCTAGAATGGCCATTATATTCATATTTAGGTGCTAGGACACACATCACAAATAAATTGTGTGAGATATTATCATTTGAATCTCAAATTTTATTGGGATGTTTGTGCACCACATAGAGGTCTACACGCCATGTAGATTTCTAAGAACCTCGTAGATGTCTATGTGTCACACTTCCATTTGTCCAAATTCTTCCAAAATTAAATAAAATGCTACCAATTCTTCATCATTGCCATCCATGAGATCAAAATCGTAGAATTCCAATCATGAATTTTGTCATAAATACACCGGGTGTAATGTGCAAGTGCAAAATTGGCATCTAGGATACTATTGATGCCAAAAGTTGGAAAGGTAACAACCCTTTTATGGGAAACTTAGTTTATGGTGGACCTATTGCGCTAAACTAAGTGACCTCCATATTTTTAAAGAAGCTGACTTCTTTTATAATTGGGGTTTGGAAAGGGAAAGGGAAACAAATGTAAAATAAAAGTCTAATCTAAGGTGATGCACCAAGACTTAGATAATAGGCACAATAAATAATAGATCTAAGGGCTTGATTAATAATTTGCAATGTCCCATAAAAGCATAAACCAAAGATTAAAGTATAAACAATTCATTCATTGACATAAAATAACTTTGCACACATATTTACTGACAAGAAGAGTCACATGACATGATCTAAGATAGAAAACTTGCACTCAATTTATAGAAGTTCTACAAATGAATCATCCAACAATAGAAACACAGTCTAAAGTTAATCAAATATCATAAGAAGAGTAGAAAGGCTGAATGATTGGCATAGTCTGCGAGTCTTTTTGCAATAATTAAGAAACAATAACAAAGGCCTGGTGTCTTTTCTTAATCTATGTTCTTTCTGCAAAATTCTGGAACCCCTCCTCCAAAAAAAAAAGGAGTATATATAATCGAACGCTCCCACCACCTCTACAAGCAGTAACATAAAAAATATGAGAATCCTTGGCAATGATGCAAAGTCAAAGATTCCTCTTGGTCATTGCAATAGAAAAGATTCTAGCCAAAGCATCTAGTCGCTCCAAGTTCAGGTGCATCCTCTACAAAATGATGGCAGTGGTCCCAACAAGGTCATGTAGACAAGCGTTGCCACCCTGCTAAGGTAGTTATGACACGCGACAGGATGTTGCAGTCTTTGGCTAGCTCCATTGATCGTTTAAAAGAAACACCCACTGAGTAGACACATGGCGACATCGTGCAACCCATGCTCATATTTTTCCCTCGTTGCCAAAAGCTTGTGCCAAGGAGACACATGTAACCTGCCTCATCCTTGCACTAACTATAGGGCCTACTAAAATATGTGAATATGAATCCATGTGGCATGCAGACAGAGCCCGACTCAAAAATGAAGGGAAGTGACTTTCAATTGTGCATAGAGCGGACACGTGGCAGCGTAGCGGGGCCATTTTGAAATGCGAAGGGAAGATATCCTTTGGGGAGCATAGAGTGGACACGTGGCAGAGGCCGTGACATTTATCAAAAAGGGTTGAATGACCTTTAATGCAATGTGCAGTCCGATACTTCAACAAAATAAATCCTGCAGGGAGCTCGATGAATATTTATTCACAGCTTTTGGTGACTATCAAGGGCATTTCACTTGAGGAACGGAGAACCCAAAATTTCTCTGGCTGTAGACAAGAGTCTTACCTATTGGGTGATGGATTCAGAGCTTAGAGAGGGAATCTTATAGCGGTAGTCAGTTAGCCACGAACGGTTTCGATATGTCACGCAGATTCTCTTGCACTCCGCTGAGATCAAGCATTTCTTTATAAGGCAGCTTAGCTGGTAGACTAGCCCCAGACTCACATAGGAAGAGTAGTTGCACAACTGAATTGATAATCCATTTGATATCTACAGTTGTGGGAGGCTAGCTGAAGCTTTGTAAGGTAGTTGTGTCTTGTCATTTTTCTTCAATTTTCACTGCAAGTTGCTCAACAATGGTCACAGATCCATCCTCAAGAAATGGGGAAGGCAAGCCCATCGGAGTCAGCTAAGAGAAGCTTTCTCATACATTATCTAGAGTTACATCCAAAGTGGCCGTGCATGCCTTGGTTCATTTTATGGTTGAGTGGCAATGGACGAACTTGTTCACCATCTTGGAAGCAACCTTCTAATTGTTGATTCCTACTTCAGCTAGGTCTTCATTAGAGATTGAATACAATTTGGTTAACAATCCTTGTGCTTCAGGTACCTCTTTTCCATGATGAACTGTGAGAACTCCCCCATATCCCTCTGAATCTCCTAGCTTAAACTTGTCACTTGAGACATGTACCGGAGTATTGGCTATAACGTCAGGCAATAAGATTTGACCTTCCCCTAGTATGAAGCATACAATTGTTGTGCCATTAGGATGAGATCTAGCTGGACAACAGGAGCTTGGGGAGTATTCTTTAAAAGGGAGATCTTTGCATCCCTTGCACTGACATCCTACATTAGCTCTGTTATCCTCCTATTGGTGGATGCCAATTATTCCTGAAAATGAGCTAACTCTTTAGTCTAGCTCTCCTTTGCCTAGCTATGGTTTGTCAGTTCTGTGTCAAGGGAAGAATTTGCCTCCTGAAGCTCCTCTTCTATTTGGGTCTTGCAACCCTCAAATTCGACATCATTCTCCTATAGCTTTTGCTCATACTGAGCTCACTGATGATTTAGCACCTCATCCTTTTGCACCATCTCCTACTCATGTTCAATGCACCATTGATTAAGCTCCTCATTCCTCATCTACATATTCTGTTCCACCAGAGTCAATTGGCTCTGGTATTCATGATTCTTAGCATACAACTCATTTATTATAGCAGGGTCGATGGATTGAACCTTTACAAGTTCCTCCTAAAGTCTATTCCTCTCTGCCTCTACTATCAGTGCTCTCTCTGTCAAGTGCACAACATCCATTCCTAGGGATTTCTCCCTCTTTTCCAAGAAACTAGCTCTTTCTTTCAAGGATTTCAGTTGCTCATCCATCTTCTTCAGCTTGCGGCCAGTTTTAATGAAATTGAAGGTGACCACTCATTGCGTTTCTTCCATGAGCTCAACTTTATCCATCTTCCCACCATTTTTCAAACTCTTCATCAACTTTCAAGCTTCCATAAGGGGCTTCAAGCTACATTTTTTCCTGGCGATATACCCAGAAGGGTCTCATTTTCTTTAGAGTCCACTCCTCCGTATACCTGTACATGGTGGTCCCCATCTTAACATTCTCATTAGCCTCTGCCACAATGAAGTAGAACTTATGCCATGATTCCCTATTATCCTCTGTGGGAATATGCACTAGCTCAACCACATATTCATCCTTATCTTCTCACGGGTTGTGCCTCTTTTCCTAGTAGGGTCGAGGGGTGTGAATAACCATCACGTGCGCATGTGGAAGATCATTGAAAGGACTATGCTTCTATTTATCACATATCGGAACCAACCCTAAATGAGCTAGCTTATCTTGTAATAGTGGGTGTGTCAGCCTCTTTGCCAAGGTTGTCGTTTTGAAATTGGGTAATTGGAGCCATCCCTTCTTCTTGGGAGGTCCTCTGCAAAAGTTGTAATCGATAATGCATTCCTGTTGATACATTTCAAGAGCCAACACTCTATTTGTGATGCAAGCCGGGAGTCAAAATGGTTGGTTAGTGAAACCTCGAATCTAAATGATTATGAAATATGTACCAAAGAACCCGTCGCATGTGGGAGTAAATACCTGCATATAGCTTGTTTGATCTGTGTTGAGTTGGATCATGCCATCCTCTCCTTGCAAATCTTGCAAAATTAGAGTTAGAAAGAAATCCAAAAATGCATAGTAGAAAATGTTGTGGAGAGGAGAGGTGTCCTTGTAGATACCGACTTTCTTCTGCCCTTTTCATCAAAAATAGACAAACCCACATACTTGCTAAAGAAATCAGGGTTTTGATGCAAAAACATATGGGAAAGAAAAGAGAGGAACCTGAACTTTCATTCCTCCGAGTAATTCTCTATTTTGCCTATCATTTCTTCTACGAGGTAGTCTGTGAAATCATACTAGAAGAAATTATGTTGCTTGTGAAATTGGAAACCCGACCATAATTGAAAAGCATGCACCTCTTGATCTGTGTCTAGGCCACAAACAAATGCTAGCATTGAAAATCCCTCCTTTAAGTCATTCTCAAATGCACCGTGCGACACCGAGATACTTAGCGGGTTTTCGCTCATCACTCCCTGCTTGCTAGTTTCCTTAATTAAAAACTGGGGGCCCTTCCTCATTTCCCTCCATGTGTTTTCTCCTTTGATAGGAGTGAATGCCTCAATTCTCTCACTTTTGGTGGTCGGATTGAGGATACATAACATATGTCAGATAGCCTGCGAGCTGATATTAACCATTAAAGTTCGGCCCTTAATGCTGTGGGTGCTCGGATTGTAACATTGAATGCCTCAATTCTCTCACTTCTAGTAGTCGAGTCGGGGATACATAGCATATTCCAGATAGCCTGTGGGCTGATATTAACCGTTAAAGTTTGTCCCTCAATGTTGTGGGTGCTCATGTTGTAACGTTGAATGGTTGCATCAAACAACTCTGGGCAATAGTGCACTAATGGGGACCATGTACTGTGGGAGCCCGCTGAGCCATATATTTACTGCTATTGATATCTATTTCTTGGACACCTTCATCCTTTCACAGGCCCCTTCTCTCAAAGACTTGGGGTTCTTTGCGAGCTGTAGGTCATGAATATGTTCCAATCCTCCTGGACATGAACCTGGTTTTTGTAATTTTTGGGCCTATCTAGCTCTAACGTGTTCACCCATTTTGACTTGTCTGGTATACCAGGCGTAGCATATGAAATGTTTTCATAGACATTAGCAACATGTGATGCCCGTATGGCCTTAAGCCAAGATTGTGTTGCCTCCCCTTGTATCTCTTGCTATGAACTCTCTGCCATTGCCTCTTTTGATGAAAGCTTTTGCTAGGCCTGAATTCTCTACAACTTTTTCCTCGGCTCTAGATATGCTAAAAACCTTCACTCACTTAGTTTAGCGTATTTGAAAAGACTCTTAGGCATTTAAAATTTTGCATGCGATACTTAGCTATCTTTTCTCAAGGTGGTAGACAAAAGTGGTTTTTTGCATTTAATTTGGCATGTACCACCCACCCTTTGGCTCATGCAAAAATGAATTACTTGCCATCTTGAAGTGAAAAGAATTCATAATTGCATTAGGAAACTGTGTGATATGACGTGATTTCTTTGGAACTTGGGCTAGCAATTTTCTCTTAGCTTAGCATTTGTATGCGTTGGCAATTAATATCCTGAATGAAATGATTAAGCCAAAGCAAATGATCAGTGCCTGGAAAGATATGAATCTTGCCTTGGGTTTTGGGAAGCACCTAAGAAGTGATACATCTTTAGGACCGTGCAGCTCACCACCGATGAACACCACCATCTTAAGCTTATTAATTAGCTCTTAGTAACTTTGCATGCATTGAATCGTACTTAGCAGGCACAACTGGTCAGAAAATTTGAGCAAGCTTAGGCATAGTTCTCAAGTTAGCACTTGATTATCATCACGTTTTTGGAAAGCCCCTTACTATGCATTTCCTTGCTTTTTATATAAATAGGCATCTAAGCAGTAATGAAATCACATTTAGCATTTGAGCAAGCTTTAGTAATAGGTTATTGACTTAGCATTTGGCTTTGGTAATTGGCAAAGTATTTTCATAGGCTAGGCTTTAGGCAGCTTTTAGGAGTAGTTAGCAGATAGTTGTAGTATATCATTACCATGAACACCCCGATTAGGATAGTGTCGCACAAGTCATAAATGACCTTTCATGGTGAGATTTCCACCAAGCATCTGAAAAGAATGACAAAGAAAAAACACTCCCTGGCTCTAATAGCCATGAAGTGGGTGCTAGGTCGGGATTGTTTGAAGTATAAGGACAAGTATCAGGTTAATACTAACATTTTCTCACACTTTGTCATGTCCATGTTTGATATTGGCATTCCCAGGCCATTGGTGCTAAAGCTAGTCAAAGAAATTTTCCCCAAGAAGTATTTGAATGGTCTTGGCGAAGTTGTTGCTAACGTTGCATACGGGGTAGGCCTGCGTACGACAAGCAACCTCAGGTGCTACATTGAAGTAGAAGCAGTCATCCTGTGGCTTCTGTTCCTGAGCGAAATTTTCCTTCAATCACAAAATGAACACTATCAGAGGGTCACCCATGCATGCCATTTCCTCTTTCGCATCTATAACGTGGTGGCATTTTACGACATTGAATGCTATATAGACTTCAGGAACCTGGTGTTCCCTTTGCTGCTAGCCACTATTCTTGCTTATATCACTGCTGTTGTTGGTGGTTCACCTACTAATGAGGAGATAGTGGACACTACAATTGATGCATCTATTGCTGCTGCACACATTTTTGGTTGAAAATGCCTCTTTTCCCATTTTCTGCTCTCAAGGATACAATACCCATCTCCTAGTTTTTGTACATATGCAACATATAGTTATATAATTTCTGAAATATGGCCCTTAAGCCATTTTTCCATGTAAATATAGAAGCATATATATAATGAAATATAACTTTATAAAATTCTTAGCTCCTTTTACTCTTGGTATTCTGCAATATGAGTTTTTGTTCTTTTCAACATATGTATTTGATTTTTCCTTATATGCGGGTATTATTTTCTTCGTCCACTTTGCTATGAATTTATTTGTCTTGCTCTCTACAATGATGGGTTATTTCTACACCCCGAAACATGAATAAATTAAAAAGATCGGCCAATAGAACAAAAAGAAAGAAAAATAAAAAAACTATTAACATATTTACACCACTAAAAGTGTGCAACTTAATGGAACAATTTAAGATGAATCCCATTGACCAAAATTCCTAATGCATCTTGTTCCATATTTTTCAATTCAAAGGAATTATGCTCTTTGCACTTAATTATTTTAAATGGGCCTTCCCAAAGGCTATCATATTTACCGCGCTAACCTGGCTTCACAACCCTTTCATTGAATTTCAGCACTAAGTCTCCACACTTTAGGCCTTTGTAAGACACCCTTTTGTCAAACCATCACTTAACCACCTGTTGGCGGTTAGTCATGGCTATTACGGACTTCTCCCTTTTTTCTTGTACTTCCAATAATTCGGCTAGCCGAACCTCCATGGCACCATTCTGCTCTATCTTGAGGGATTTCAACAATTGGAGCACTAAAATCTCCATGGATATAGGCAACAATGCCTCTTTGTTGTACACCAACTTATAAGGAAAAGTATTAAGGACATGCTTAGGAGTTATGCGGTCTACCCAGAGCACTGATCAAAGGTTTTTATGCCATTCTTTCTAGTGCTCCAAACCAATCCTTTTGAGGAGTCAAACTAGGTTCTTATTTGTTGACTTGGCTAGGCCATTACCCTGTGGGTAATAATTTGATGATGTCTTCAAGAATATACCATTTGTTAGTGTGAAGAGACATACCTTTGCACCTAGAAAAGCTCCGGCGTTGTCTGAAATGATAGTTTTTGGAGGGCTGAGCCTTGTCACCAGTCCTTCGAGGAAATCCACTATCTTTGCGTCTGTTGCATTTTTAAGCGGTGCGACTTTTGTCCACCTTGTGAAGTAATCTATATGCATTAAAATCCACTTGTGTCTGATGCTAGAAGTGGGATTGATCATCCCAATGAAGTCCAAGCCCCATTGTGTGAATGGCTCTTTTGCCACTATAGGTTTGAGAGGCATTGTGAAATTCTTTCTTCTCCCTATAAAGAACTGGCATTCCTTGCAATCCTTCACCAAGGAGTGCAAGTCATTGAAAAGTTTTGGCCATAAGTATCCCATGCACATGATCTTGAGGGCGGTGGTCTTAGCAGAGAAATGTCTTCCCGTAGCATTACTATGTAAAGTGTCAAGGATTCTCTTTGCTTGCCCTGAGGTAACACATCGCAAGAGGATGCCGTTGAAGTTCCTTTTGAAAAGGACCCCTTCAACTAGCACATATCTGCAATTTTGCAGTCGGTAGTACCTCCTCTTTTGGGAGGAAAGACCTAGCAGATACTTCCCCATTTGCATAAATCTTACTCTGTCTTTCAGCTAGTTGCCTTCAAACTCTAACTCATTCATCCGAACGAGTTTTGGTTGCTCCTCTTGAGTTCCCACTTCTTCATCATGTGCCAGGTATTCACATAGTTATCTTCCTCATACAGTTTTGGTGGGTTTGACTTCAATGTCATATTCAAGGATCTTGGTGATCCAATTAGCTCTTTTTTCTATGATTTCTCCCTCCATGATGTATTCGCGCACACTGGAATGTGCAACATAAACTGTCACCTTATTGCAGGAGATTAGGTGGCGAAATTTCTTAAGTCCCTTTGCTATTGCAAATTCCTTCCTTTTGATGAAATTATAATTCATCTCATATTCTTTCAGGGTCTGGGAGTAGAATGCCACTGGATGTTCTCCCTTTCCTTCATTGTCTTTTTGAGTTAAGACAGTAGCTATACTTGACTTGCTACTGAATACATAAATTATGAAGTCCTTAGATAAGTTTGGATTAACTAGTACCAGAGCTAAGGAAATAGCATCCTTAAATTTCTCAAAGGCTTCTTTGGCTTCCTTTGTCCACTTAAATGCTTGATCCTTTTTTAACATTAGGGTGATTGACCTGATTATTCCTGCGAAGTCAGAAATAAATTTTCTAACAAAATTTACCTTCACCAGGAAAGATTGGACACCTTTCTTGTTAACCAGAAGGGAAAGTTCCTTGATGGCTTTCACCCACTTAGGATCAATTGAAACTCCTTCTTTGGACACCATGTGTCCCAATAGCTTTCCTTGCGACACTCTGAATACATTTTTTTGGATTAAGGGAAACCCCAAACTCCTGGCATTTTTGAAAAACCATTTCTAAGTGATCAAAATGATCATCCTTAGATTTAGAAAACACAATAGGATCATCTAAATAGATTAGGATAATCTTATTGATTAATTCACTGAAAGCGATATCCATTGCCCGTTGGAAGGTTGCCCCTACGTTGGATAGGCCAAAAGGAATTTTAGCATACACGAATGTCCCCCACTTTGTTGTGAACATAGTTTTGTGTTAATCCTCCTCTTTAACCCATATCTAACTATAACATGAGAAGCCATTGAGCAAGGAAAACATTTTTGATCTTTCCACCATTTGCAGGATTGACTCAATAGAAGGAAATGAATAATAATCTTTCAGAGATGTTCTATTGAGGTCTTGGAAGTCCACACACAAGCGGATATCTCCATTCTTCTTTCAGACTAGGACCAGGTTGGATACCCACGTGCTATGCTTGATTGAAAAGACAATCCATGACTGGATTAGATTTTTTAGCTCCTATGCCATTAGCACTTCAATCTTTGGGTTCACTAGCCTCTGATTTTGTCAGACTGGCTATACACCTTCCGCTAGCTCGATTGTGTGTTGGACGATGTTAGGATTGTATCCCTTCAGATCATCATAAGACTAGGACACTACTCCTTCATACTTCTCACATAAATTGATGACCCTTTCTTTATCATGATGTGGGACATCCTTCCCGACTTTGAGTTTTCTTCCATCTGTAACCTGAAGATCTGTGTAGTCGCTTTTGTCCACCACAAACTTCCTCTTGTCATTTCTTGCATCGTCACAATCAAAAAGGTTTTTGAGAGTGACCAATCCCTTCAGAAGCTTGTTATATTTGAGTTGAATGATTGTCCCTCATAGGCCTAAACAACCTTTGGTTGGTGCTGATCAAAAAATTCTCTTGACTATTGGATGAATGAGGAAATGTGTTCATCACTTTCAAACACTTTCCAACTTTGATCATTATCGAGAATCGTTGGTTGGACCATCACTCATATAGAGTGCTTGTTGTGGATGAGGTCAGAGGTAGGATTAAACTAGGATCTGACTATTGCCATGTGATCCGCATCGCTATTTAGTTCTCGGGGAACGGTCTGGATGTTGAAGGCTTGAAAACCCTCGACTAGGTCCCAAACACGGTGCCAATCGGATCTCACATGGACATTCTTTTCCGCAGAAACTCCCTAGACTTGGTTGACCATTAGTTCAAAATCTCCAAACACCATTAGTTGCTTGATGCCTATCCACTTCGTGAGGCTTAAACCTTGTACTAGTCCTTCGTATTCAGCTTCATTGTTTGAGCAAGAAAACTGGAAGTGGAAAGACCTCAGTGTCTTTTCATTCTGTGGGGATATTAAAAATATCCCAACTCTTGCGCCATTCTTGCATCTTGCTCTGTCAAAGTGTGACTTCCACAATTCAGAGGCTTGACCACCTTCAGATCCTTTGGTGACCTTTGGGAGCACTTGATCTTTGTCGTAGATGACATAGGTGCCCAACCCGGTAGCATGGTAGTTACTGAAAGGGTCACTATTCATATGTTCACTCAAGAGAGCATCTTCTTGATCATTCTAGTCTCTGGTCACCTTTTCATCTTCTAATAACTCAGCGCAATACATTTCTTGCTTGGTGATAGAGGTATGCACAACTTTAAAATTGATCATAGCTTCATTGGCTACATGTTCTGAGTGTAAAGCTTCAAATTCTATCTTCATCTTCACACCATGCTTGGTTCTAAGGATCAAATGCAACCAATCTAGGGAAAAATATCCACCCACTTTTGAAGTAAACTCTTGGGATAGGTAGAGGCAAAACATGGGGGGAATATCTATGATCATAGTGTCTTGCGACACTGTGATACTAGAGCAAGCGAATAGAGTTAAAGGGAGTGCTTTAATGAAACCTATGCTTTTGACTCTATTCCCATCAAGCTGTATCACTCCTATTTTTAAGGGTTCATAGCTGAGTTCTAAAGCTTCAGCTATTTGTTTGGGCATAATTGTGGTGCTAGCACCAGAATCAATCATGGCATTGTGTAATAATTTCTCCCCTATAATGAGAGTTAAGAAGAAGGGTTGAGGCTTCGTCTTATCTCTGACTTCAACAGGGGCTTCCACTACGCTATTTGTAATCAATTTGGTAGGAGATGGTTGATCAACAACCTTTACTTTGGCCAACTGCTCTGTCGGCGTTGTGTTGACCTCTTCTTGGAGAGTCTTCTGTAGTAGCGTCATTTTCTTCGGGATAGTTAGGATATCCCACAGAGACACATTAGTGGATGAATTATTCAATTGTTCCACCACATTGAAAGGTGGTGCACTCAGAGGTTTCTACTCCTTTGCTCTTGTTATAATAATTTCCTTCTATGGCTGATATTGCAGTAGTGTTGTGGAGGTACTAGGTATCTGGTTAGAAGCACTTTTAGGCTGCGGACCGGCTAGTTGCAGAACAACTGATTCGCTTGTAAATATCCTCTTTGAGCAAGTATTGTAGTCGAATTCTACTTGCGGCATTTTAGATGTGGATGTATCATTGGAAAACACTGCTTATTCTTCTTCCATCCATGAAAAGAGTGTGTGGTCAGGAGTGATTTTCACTTCTTTCTCTAGTGACATCCCTTGCATTTGTGTGGTGAGCACTGCATTGTCCATTTTCTAAGAGGTATACACATAGCTTCTAGGGGCTGAAGTTGTAGCTTGGCTACGTTGCTCCACCACCTTTTGTTGTAGGTTTCCACATAGGAAATTTTGGGGCATATTTGAATCGCCATAAGGAAAACACCAGGGGTTGGTGTCATTTGCTAAATTATTTTGACCTATGGTCAATTCTCTATTTGAGCTTGGTGGAGTGCCCGTCAGTAGAGTAGGTACCGACACTATTTGGTTGGCTGTCTAAGTTGATGGATTAGTGTGTGGACCACCCTAGAACTGATTCTACTGATATGAAGATTGTTTGCCTTGGTAATTTTGATAGGTAGGCTTCAGAGGTGTAACCTAGTTGCGCTTGAGGGTAGTTATGTCATTTTCCATAGTCTGCAACAATTCCTTGAGATCACTCATTTCATCCTTAGAAGAGTTGGATGTAGAGGGAACACTTTGTGGCATTGTCACATATGTGTACATTGACTGGGAAGGTGTAGATGCACTAGTCGATGCGACTTCCTGGGCATGCATCAATATTTTGGGAAATATCGGCATGATGGGCCGAGGTGATAACTTTCTGACATCTATCAAATTATTCTCCGCCTTAATGGCGACACTGTAAGTGCTTGACAGAGTGGTCCCTCCCAAAAACTAGATCATCATGGAAATGTTGGGGTTGATAGACTTTAGGTAGAATATGAATGCCAACTCAGGAGGTGGGTGGATAGTGACCTGAATCCTCTACCAGTTTGTGTGGAATCGGGCATTGAAGTCCATCATAGCCTCTTGGGGGGGCTCATTTTATGGTAGATAGCTGATAGTATAGCGAAGAGCGATCTCGTTGTTTGAAAATATTTCATAGAACGGATCTCCAAGCTCATCCTAGGTACAAATAGTGTTAGCTGGAAATATTCGGTACCAATCCAGTGCCCTACCTCAGAGAGAAGCTGTGAGGAGCCTTAGCACTACATTTTGAGTGGTGATTCCATGCACCAAACACACATTTTCCACATCTTGCAGATGTTCTGTGGGTGTTCTTGAGCCATCTTCGGTAAACTTGGGTACAGCCTTCAAAGCTGAGGTCGGGATAGCAGCACACATAGAGGGTGCTACTGTCACTACGAGGGGACTTTCGATGTCCCATGCCGCATAATTCCTATTGGAGCCTGGAAACATAGTTAGTGGAATGGGTGGCAGAAATAGAACGGTTACCAATTGATTTACGGGTTGCATTGTCCCTAATGGTGGTATTAACAAACCAGGATTGTTCACTATTTGGGACCTAGCAACAAGCCGATGGCTCATACACCCTTCTTAAGAGGAAATTCATTTAAGCTTGGTCCCACTGGGTGTGCTAGAAAAGGAATAAATTGTTGATGCCAAAAGTTGGCAAGGTAACAACCCTTTTATGGGAAACTTAGTTTATGGTGGAACTATTGCACTAAACTGAGTGACCTCCAAATTTTTAAAGTCAACTTCTTTTGTAATTTGTGTTTGGAAAGGGAAAGGGAAAAAAATGTAAAATAAAAGTCTAATCTAAGGTGATGCGCCAAGACTTAGATAATAGGCACGATAAATCATAGATCTAAGGGCCTGAATAACAATTTGCAATGTCCCAAAAAAGCATAAACCAAAGATTAAAGTATAAAAAATTCATTAATTGACATAAAATAACTTTGCACACATATTTACTGACAAGAAGAGTCACATGACATGATCTAAGACAACAAAATTGCATTCAATTTATAAAATTTCTACAAATTAATCATCCAACAATAGCAGCACAGTCTAAAGTTAATCAAATATCATAAGAAGAGTAGAAAGGCTAAATGATTGGCACAGTCTATGAATCTTTTTGCAATAATTAAAAAACAATAATAAAGGCCTGGTGTCTTTTCTTAATCTATGTTCTTTCTACAAAATTTCAGAACCCCTCCTCTAAAACAAAAAAGGAGTATATATAGCCAAATGCTCCCACCGCCTCTGCGAGCAGTAACATAAAAGATATGAGAATCCTTTGCAATGATGCAAAGTCAAAGATTCCTCTTGACTGTTGCAACAGAAAAGATTCCAGCCAAAGCATCTGGTCGCTCCAAGTTTAGGTGCATCCTTTGTAAAATGATGGCAGTGGTCCCAACAACATTGTGTAGACAAGCGTCACCACCCTACTAAGGAAGTTATGACACGTGGAAGGATGTTGCGGTCTTTGGCTCATTCCATCGATTGTTTAACAGAACCACCTGCCAAGTAGACACATGGTGACATCACACAACCTGTGCTCATCTTTTTCCCTCGCTGCTGAAAGCTTGCACCAAGGAGACACGTGTAACCTACCTCATCCTTGTACCGACTATGGAGCCTGCTAAAATATTCAAAGATGAAGCCATGTGGCGTACAGATAGAGACTGATTCAAAAGTGAAGGGAAATGGTTTCAATTGTGCGTAGAGCAGACATGTGGCAGTGCAATGGGGCCATTTTGAAATGCGAAGGGAAGAGATCCTTCTGGGAGTACAGAGTGGACATGTGGCAAAGGCTGCGATGTTTATCAAAAAGGGTCGAATGACCTTTAATGCAATGTATGGGCTGATACTTCAACAAAATAAATCCTAAAGGGAGTTGGATGAATATTTATTCGCAGGTACAATTTGTTATAATACACTTCCAACTTATTGTATCATGTCCTCTCTCCATATGCAAATATAAAGGGCTTTCCCTCATCTTCTTTGATCTATATCCAATGGGCCTCAACATTGTTGTGTGTTGGCATGTTTAGATCTATAATAATGACATTGATCCGACACACCTTTCATATTTGTATTTAGCAATATGGAGATCTTCGTATATTTGTGCAAGAATTCATGATCCTCATCAAAATTTTCCTACTCTCTACTCACCTAGTTATAAATAATTACACCAAGCAAAAGGGGAAGAATAAACTTGTCTTTTTGAGAAGCAATACACCACTAAAAAGGGGTTCATTAATAGCAATGAGAGCTCCACTAATTTCATGAATACATCTAAATTTAGTGATAGCCTTATTCAATATAGGTCACTCCTAAATATTCTATCCAATGCCTCCTCTAGATCCTAGGCTTCATAATAAATATAATATTCATGGATTATGATTTGCAATATCCTCCATACATCCTCTAGAGTGATGGTGATCTCCCTTATTAGTAAGTAAAATGTGTCTCATTGTGCCACCTCTCCACTAACACCATCAACATTGACTTATGCACCCTAATTTGTGGCATTGGCATGATATACCACATATCACACTACTCTATACACCCCCAATCCATCTCATTAAACTATATCATCAACTACAACACTCATTATCACCTCTCTCATGTAGTTAATAAAATAAATCTCTATTGGATCCAACTAGAAATCATGTCAAATCCTTCCAAGATGCATCATAATTTATTTTTCCTATAAACACACTATCTAAACATGATTTTTTTGAAGTGCAAAAGTGAAAATATCTCAGTATAAATATATGTGTTGAAACATGCACGTGCTTCATGGTGAAATGTATACACTTTACAATGAAATACATACACCATTTTCCCACATAGGTACATGCGATACTTTAAATGTATGCATCAAAACAATCTCTATATGTCATTCACTCCCACACAAAATTATATAATGACCAAAGTGTGACTTTTACGATTTGGCACATGTGATTTCCTAGTTTTCTACCCCCATTAATGACCCTAAATGCACCCTAAAACTATAAATTTCATACACACCAGTGCTCTCACCTCTATAGGTGCTTGTACTTCCTCACTTACACTACTAAATATCAATATAATTTTATGCTCTCTATCATTATTGTTTTCCACGCTCTGCTCTACTCTATGGGTTGTTAAGGTCGAGGGTGAAAATAAAATATTTTTACCCCTAGTTCTATTTATTCAACCCTAACACATTTTTTTTCTCCCTAATTAAAATTCTCACCTTATTTTATTTCTTTTCACCTCAATTCTCCATTTTTAACCCTTTGCATTCATTTTATTTCATTTCTCTTCATTTTCCTTCTATACTATTTGTCTTCTCATTTTTTCTTTTGAGATCTTACCTATGTAATTTTTTCCTAACTAACCTCTCAAAAGGGAATTATCCCTCTTACATAAATTCCCTTTTCATCCCAAAATTTCTATATTTTATTTTTCTTAAAGATGACATGGATTCTAATAAGTCACAACACCATCTTAAAGAGAGGAAACATGTAAACACCTAATATTGTCTCTTTACAATTCTACTATCACCAATTCACTTCACATCATCATTTATAAATTAATTAAATACATTATATTTATTTTATTAATTATCCAAATTTGTCCACCAACATTGATTAAATAATTTTATTTTTTAATTTGATTAAGCAATAAACCTTCTAATATCCAACCTTACTAAATAAATCCAATATTTAGTTATTTAAGTTCATCACCCCCATTCCAAAAAATTAAATAAATTAAATATACTTATGTAATTCCCTTTCCCCCCTCATATCATTATATTAAAATTAATTATTTAAACTAGCCAATCATTTGCACAAGTCAAAACTTGGTTAATCAAGGAAAATATTCTCCAAGTTACTAGATTACATGTATCTAAGAAAGGACTTTATACATATATTTACCTATTCTTCTCACTTCTCTAAAATATCCTCTCATGTAATCTTGTCCATCTATTTGATAAAATAAATTCTTATTTAATCCTTACCATCTATTCTTTTCCAAGAATATCTCAACCATCTAATGTTCTTGGAATATGGAACTCCTTTTTTGCATCAATTACAAGGAACCAATTGGAAGTCTCTTATGACTCCAAAATTCTCAAGCAATCTCCATCCTTGATCTCCAAAATCAATCCTATCTCTTGATCCTTCATCCTTAAAATATATTAATAACACATCATATGGGCCAATGTTAATTAAACTATTGAATACATTATTATGTTATTACATTGAGCACCAACATCCCACTTCCTTCAAATTTAACACTTTTTCGACAGTTAACAAGGCAACCACCAAGAACACATTTTTGAATGGTGAAGCAGAAGGGCGCGGGCAGGAAGAGGAGTAGCTCTAGGCATTTGAAATCTCCTGATAGAGAGGGAGATGGGAGATCTGATGAAGATGATGACACAAAAATTTTCTTTCCTAGGGTCTTGTTGCCCCTTCTCCGTGTGTTGGATAACTGTGCTTGCTGTTGGCTAATCTTTCTGGGTTTGGTCAGCGATGCTCTTGGTTTGTTCTATTTTCTACTAGTGTCTCTCTTGCTCTATCATGCGTCGGTCAGAGGCTTGTTTCTTGAATTTTTTGGGCGGGATTCATTTTACCTGGATCATTTCTTTATCCAATGTTTTCCTTCTGTCTACCCCTACCCTTTGGGTGGGTGTCATTGTTTCCTTGGATGGCTTGTAGTTATTTGTTGGGGATTTTTGTGTTGTGCTGATCGATGTTGTGTTGGGAAGGGGTGGATATTTTGATGGCTTGTAGAAGCCCTTTCTCTTTTACGAGAATCTTGGGTTGACTGCTCGTATAGCTACATTGGGTGTGGGAGGGAAGAAGCTTGTGGTTGGAAGGTGTTGGGGTCTAGTGCTCATGCCTCCCATGGATTTTGGTTTGGATCCTTATGCCTTGGTTGAGGATTAGGTTTGTGAAGTGTGGAGCTTTCTTGGGAGCTTTGGGGTTTCTTGCCTCTATTCTATTGGCTCTGTTTTGGTGGTGCTTGCTGAAAGAAGGGTTTGCTTGGCTTCTCTGGTTGTTCTAGATAAGCCTTGGTTGTTGGTGGTGTGGCACATGCTTGTGGTGTGATGTAGACCTAGGAGGCTCAATCACAACCAAGCTAAAAAACTACCAATGTGAGGCATCTAAAAAGATTAACTTGACCAATTTAAACCACCTAAGCACCCCTCAAAGCTTGACAATAATCAGAAACTAGATTTCACTCACTCACCCCTTGAACCCTTGTAGTAGTGGAAACTCAGTTTTTTCCCAATAACTCAAGTGATCTCCAAAACACTAGAAAAAATATTGATGGTTTTAGGAACCCATTTCAGAGCTATTACACATATCCCAATGTTAGGTACAAGTCCTTTGGACCAAATCCCCAAAAAACACCCTTTCTAGGCTAACCTATTTAGGCTGATTAGGCCTATTTTACAAAGCATCATGTCTTTAAACTTATCACAAGACCTTGAAATCTTGGGGAAGAAATTTATATGTTCTCAAACCTCCAAAACCACAAAAATATCCCATTGCTATGGACAAATACATGCCAAACCTGAAAACCCTTGTTTTGGGCACAAATCATGAGGGTTTATTAAATCTAGTACTTCCACAACCTCCCAAACCTTTAAAAAAACTTGAACTCAACTTGGTAGCCTTTCACATGCTCAAAAGTTCATAAAATAAGACCTCCAATATAGATTTGATCAAACCCTACACTTAAGCCCCCATTTTCATGCATTTTGTACACCATAACTCATAGGAACAACAAGTTGAATGCTCTTATTTCTTCCCCAACATTCAAATCATGCAACCTACTATCTAAAAAAACTCCATAGGTCCCATTACATGAGTCACAATAACCATAGAAGGTGTAGGGGCTCCTTAATTCATATTTTATTCACAAAACCCTCAAAACAAGGTATACCGATTGATCACAAAGAAATGGAGTTTTTTGACACAATTCACCACCAAATGCCTTCAAACTAGACATAAAGAAAGGTTAATACAAATATCTAAACCATGAAAGAGATTTCACACCATAATCTGACTGTACATGCCCGTACAGATATGAACTATAAGAGAAAACACAAAAAAATATGAAAAAAATAGAGTTTCTTTATTTTCTAGTCCTTTTCTTCCACCTCCAACATTACAACTGATGACTTCAAGCCATTTAAAGGATTCTACAGACTCAACAACTGACCAACCAATTTTACAACTAATTTTTGAATCCTTAATGACCGTTGGAGATCATAAACACAACCTTTACATGTTTGTTAACATCATTTTTCCATACATGGCAATTTTTATAATTCTTTTACCTTTATAAACACCTAGACTATTACTAGTGATCTAATAAGACATTATTCACCCAAGGACCACATCTTATTCAAAAAAACATCATACTACCAACCTAGACACCACCATGTCAACTTTGAAAAACCTTGCACATGACTAGCCACTTCTTTCAAGATGAATACAAAGCTTATCAAAAGTGATTTCTTACATGAGAAAGGTCACTTAGGACCTTATTTAGACTCAGACTCAACGCATGACCTCATAACACATTACCTATCAAATACTTCAAAAGACAAAGAGAAGATGGGTACTCCTGCACCATACACCCCACCATTAAAAAAAGGACTCATGTCTCATGAATGAAAGTCTATCTGCACTCCCCAAGCCAATGTTGTCTTGTATTTACTCTTGGTTGTCTTGGAAACTCAGAACTCGTAGCCCATTCTATCTTCTTGCCTCTCTATGCAGGGAATCTTGCTCCCTTCTCTGAGTTCAAGTCAAAAGGTGGTTTGTTTTCTATGCCCAGATCAAAACAATTAAATCTCCTCACCTTCAAGCCTTTGAACCATCCTTTAGCCCTGCCTACCTTGTTGTTTGTTATTATGTCTTATGGAGACTCCTCTTTGCTTCCTTTTCCTTTCATGACTGATGCAGGACCTACTCCAACCATCGTCAACCCTGTACAAGCAATATACTATCCCTTACAACTTTGTTCTTCCCCATCCACTTGGTTTACTTTTCTCTAACCCTTGAATTCAGGCATCAAACCTACTGCCTTTGCTGATACAGTCCCATACATTACTGTGTTATTAGATTGTATAGATCTCCTTAGACTTGATTGTCTTTCCCTTGCATAAACTATTATAGGACAGACCATTGTCCCAATCAGAATTTCTTCCTCTTGATTAACCTCTCCTTGTTGTGTCATTAACAAGTTACCATGATCTTGTCTTAGATCAGTCTCCTTCATGGTCTTCTCATGAATTTTCTTCTCCATGTGAGCATCAACCTTCACCTTATGAGTTGCCACTGTCTTGGCACCATTCTTAGGTGTCTCTTTTGTTGTTCTAACATCAGAACTCTGCTCCAAAACATAAAACAAATTACTCTTACCATCCTCAAGCTTTATTGGTTCTTTTCTTCCAAATATTACCACCTTATCTTTGCCCTTGTCCTTCTCTTTTCCCTGCAAAGGAGTTAGCTTGAAACTTTGATTATCTTTCCAAATGGTGTAGGTGTTTTCCCAACCATCATACATAGACTTCCTATCAAATTTCCATGGCCTTCTCAAGAGCAGATGGCAAAAATCCATTAGCAATATGTCACATAGGATTATATTCCTTATACTCCCCAATCTGGAAATCCACATAAGCTTGCTCATTCACCACTAGAGTTTGGCTATCATTTACCCAAGAAACTTTGTAGGGTGCTACATGAGGAATCTTTTCTAAACTAAACTTATCTACCATTACCCTAGACACCATATTATCCTAAGAACCAGAATCAGTTACAACTTGACACACTTTACCTTTGCATTTACATGAGGTCTTGAATAGGCTCCTTCTTTGACTCAAATCTTCTTATTTTTGTCCTTGCAACAAGGTCCTTCTTATCATGAGTTCCTCTCCTACCTCTGGATCTGCAGGTCTGTTTGATGAACTAACACTCTCTTCTTCACCTCCTTGCACATATTGGACTCTTTAATCACCTTTTCTTTCACTTCCACTTGCAGCATTACTAAACTTGTTAGGACACTTAAAAGAAGGGTGGCCAAACTCACCACATCTATAGCATCTTCCTGCAAATTCATTTGAATCTATCCCTCTATTATTTTCTCTTCCACCTCTAAACTCAGTCCCTTGTTCTTTACTTTTCTTAGCATCTTCTTGGCCTTCTTTGGATTTTTTTTTGTGTTGGAAAGGTACCTCTACCCCTAGATGTACCTCCTCTACCTCTTACTACCTTCTCTTGTCTCCTCTTCAATTTTTCTTTTGCTCTCATTGCCATTTGAAAGCATTGTTCAACTGATTTAGGTGCAAAAATGCTAATCTCATCTTGGATGTTAAACCTCAAACCATTCAAGTGCCTAGCAACCATTTCATCTTCATCTTCCTCATGCTTAGTTCTTATGCTTAACTTATTAAATTCTTCAGTATATGTTTGTGCATACAAATCTTTTTTTCTAAGATTTTACAATTTCTTAAGCAATTGAACATTGTAATAACAAAGGAGAAATTTACCTCTCATTTTGGCCTTCATCCTTTCCCAAGAAGTGATCTTGATCTCCCTTGTCTCTCCCTTTCCTCCTGCACAAAATTCCACCATACCAAAGCATGTCCTTTCAGTCTTGTTTTAGCCTTCTTCACCTTAAGTCCTTCATCAACATCTTAACTATCAAAGTAGTTTTCCATAGCCCCAATCTAGTCCAAGAGCTCTTCACTATCCAATTTTCCTCCATACATAGGAACATATATTTTTCTAGGTCCCTCCTTCTTCATATCCTTCAAAAGCTTCATTTTTCTTGCATCATCAGGATCCATCTCCTCTTCTTCACCAGGAGCTTCTTCTTCCTCTTCAGTTTCACTTACATCCTCTTCCACTCTATTCTTTCAAGGATTTTATCTCCCTGTCATGAATTTCCATCTTCCTTGCAACTACACTTCCTTTGGGTGGAATTTTCACAATCCTTTCCACACCTACCTACAAAACCAATTCAAAAAAACAACACAAGATCTACTATCAACCTCTGATACCACTATGATGTAGACCTGGGAGGCTCAATCACAACAAAGCTAACAACCTACCTATGTTAGGAATCTAAAAAGATTAATTTGACCAATTTAAACCACCTAAGCACCCCTCAAATCTTGACAATCATCAAAAACTAGATTTCACTCACTCACCCCTTGAACCCTTGTAGTAGTGGAAACTTATTTTTTTTCCAATAACTCAAGTGCTCTCCAAAACACTAGAAAAAATATTGATGGTTTTAGGCACCCATTTTAGAGCTATTACACATATCCCAATGTTAGTTACAATTCCTTTGGACCAAATCCACAAAAAACACCCTTTCTAGGTTGTTCTATTTAGGCTGATTAGGCCTATTTCACAAAGCATCATGTCTTTTAACTTATCACAGGACCCTAAAACCTTGGGGCAGAAATTTCTATGTTCTCAAACCTCCAAAACCACAAAAATATCCCACTGGTATGGACCAATACATGCCAAACCTGAAAACCCTTATTTTGGGCATAAATCATGAGGGTTTATTAAATCTAGTACTTCCACAACCTCCCAGACTTCTTGAAATCAACCCAGTAGCCTTGCACATTCTCAAAATTTCATAAAATAAGACCTCCAATATAGATTTGATCAAACCCTACGCTTAAGCCCCTATTTTCATGCATTTTGTACACCAAAACTCATAGGAACAACAAGTTGATTGCTCTTATTTCTTCCCCAACATTCAAATCATGCAACCTACTATCTAAATAGACTCCATAGGGCCCCTTACATGAGTCACAATAACCATAGAAGGTGTAGGGGCCCCTTAACTTATATTTTATTCACAAAACCCTCAAAACAGGGTATATCGGTTGATCACAAAGAAATAGAGTTTTCTAACACAAATCACCACCAAATTCCTTCAAACCAGAAACAAAGAAAGGTTAATACAAATATAAAAACCATGAAAGAGATTTCACACCATAATTTGGCTGTACATTCCCGTATAGATCTGAACTATAAGAGAAAACATAGAAAAATACGAAAAAAATAGAGTTTCTTTATCTTCCAGTCCTTTTCTTCCACCTCCAACATTAAAATCGATGAATTCAAGCCATTTAAAGGATTATTTAGACTCAACCATTGACCAAACAATTTTAGAACTGATTTTTGAATCCTTAATGACCGTTGGAGGTCATAAACACAACCTTTACATGTTTGTTAACAACATTCTTCCATACATGACAATTTTTATAATTCTTTGACCTTTATAAACACCTAGACTATTACTAGTGGTCTAATGAGACCTTATTCACCCAAGGACCACGTCTTATTCAAGAAACATCATACTACCAACCTAGACACCACCTTGTCAACTTTGACAAATGTTGCACATGACTAGCCACTTCTTTCAAGATGAATACAAAGCCTATCAAAAGTGATTTATTACATGAGAAAGGTCACTTAGGACCTTATTTAGACTCAAAGACTCAACACATGACCTAATAAAACACTGCGTATCAAATAATTCAAAAGAAAAAGAGAAGATGGGTGCTCCTGCACCATGGTTTAAGGCTATTGGAGTCTATCTCATGGGCTATCTTTCAGAGCTTTTGGGTACCTTTTGTGTGGCTTCTTTGTTGCTGAGGGAAGCATTTCTAAAGATGAAGTTCTGGTGGTGTTTATTGGAAGTAGGGGTTCCTTGGCTTCTTGTGTTGTTTTGGTTCTTCTTGGGCTCTCTTTTAGAGCTTATGGGTACCCTTTGTGGTTGAATTGGCCATCATTTTCAAAGGGGGTTGTTGTTTGTTCTTGTATTTGGGGTCTCTCTTGGAGAAGCTTTCTATTTTTGGGTATGACTTGAAAGTTTGGTGGTGTGTTGAGATGGTGGAGTAGACGGCCTATCCCTCTTGGTCCCCTGGTGTTACATGCTAGTTTGGTTGTGGTTTCTCTCTTGGAGCTCCTGCTTGCTCAACCAAAGGATGGTGTGTTTCCCTAATCTTTTGGAGCTTTGGATTTCTTCCATTTCCTTTGCACTGTGTCTTCTTTTGAGCAAATACAACTCTTGGTGTTCAGGAGTCATTTCCTATTGAGTTGGAGGTGGGTGTGGTGGAAGTGGATGGAAGTCCTCTTTTTTGGTTTCCTCTGGTGGTGTTCCTATTGATGTGGAATTTTCTCCTATCGAGGTGGTGCTCGAGGTTGCTGGAGAGTTGTGCTTTTGGTTTTTTGGGTTTTAACAACATCCTTTCCTATAGAGGGGAGCTCCTTCCTCTTGAGGTGGATTTTGAGTTGGTTTGTGGAGTGCTTGAGAGTTTCAAGGGATGTTTCTCTTTTCGTGTGATGTTGTGGGTTTAATGGTGGTATTTACCATTAAATTACCTTTTCTTTTGTTGGGCTTAGTTTTGTGGAAACTAAGTAGATGGTTGGGAGAAGCTTTCTTGCTTTGTTGCCTAATTGTTTCAGGTGGTTATTGCTATCAATACTTGGTTGCTGCAACTTTTTCACTTTGTTTCCTGACTATTTCAGGTGGTCATTTCTATATGGGTTGGTTGGCTCTTGCTTTCTTTGGAAGGGTTTCTGGTCCCAATTAAAACCAGGTTGTAAAAGGGTTTTAGGCCCCTGCTTTTTTGTAAGTTGCACTGTGTGTAGTCATGATAATCTTTTAGAGGCTGTTGTGGGGTTGTTGATGGTTTATGTTTTATATTATTTGTAGCTTTCTTTTCTTTGTTAGGTTGACAGTTCCCTTCAAAGTACTAGGTTCTGGGCCCCATCAAAACCTGCTTTTACCTCTAATAAAAAACATCCTACTTCCCTCATAAAAAAAACCACAATATTTGTGTATGATAGGAGTATTTTGAGAGACTTATTTAAATTTTTTCATCTTGGATGCACTTGTTAGGATATGGCATTGTACAACATTGCATAATTTGATATATTATAATGTTGTAATAAAATAATTATTTAGTTGTGATGCACCTAGGTGGTGTGGTTAATCACACTAGGTAATTATTTGGGCACCACTTTATCTTGTATTGTAACATTGTATTATAATTTAATATGTGGGAGACATGTGATAATAATTTAATATTGGGGAAATATTTAAAAAGTGAAAACTTAGTACCCAAAATTAAATAAGGGGTTAGTTGTTTTTTGTTCACATGGTTTTGTGAAACATAGTTTTATCTTCCCACTCGGTTGTATTTGTGTGAGCTTGTATCTATAAAAACAAACACATATTTAGTGGTTAGGGTTGGATGGGTGAGTGGACTACCATTATTAAGTCTTTTTGACGAGTGCATATGTGAAGCATGACATGGGATGTGTGGATTAATGCTTGGAAACATAGGATGCATTGGAGGGGCTTAATTCTTTAGAGGTATTCATTGTAACTCTTGTATTGCTTTATTTCTGAATAATAAGATGGAGTATGGATGTTTTTGGAGGCTAGGTTTTTCCCTCTTGAAGATTTTCCCAGGGTATATCTTGTGTTATCTTGTGGCTTGTCTATTTGATCTATACATTATGGTTACTTGTATGCATATTTATCTCTCATGGGATTGAGTATGAAATGGATTAAGATTGTGGGTTGAATGCATTATTTCCTAACAAGTGGTATCAGAGCTATAATGGTTGATGGGAGGTGTGAGCTTCCATGTTTTTGGTTATAACCCTTGTTTGAGTAGATTTTTGCAAAGTTGAATGCATGGACACACATGAAATATTTGAGGTATTACAATATATGAAATATATGTTGCATGTGTTATTATGTAGATTTGAGCTTTTCGGTTGTCAAGATTTGTTGGGTTTATTGCAGATCTAGAAGCTTTCAAAATATGGGTCAAAATGGTTTCTTTGATTGAGCTTTAATATGAGGGTTTTGTAGAGGAAATTTTGTAGATGACCCCTTGAGACAAAATGGACCTCACCATTGGATCCAAGATGCTCGAGACATTAAAAATGACATAAAATGTGTCCTATTTTGGTTGGAAAAAAAGGAAAAGTTTTTTTGCTCCCCACAGTCCATTGTATGATTGTTGTTACACCTCTTTGTGCTACTACTTATTTACTTTTACCTAGTTGGGTGAAAATGCTTGAAATGATTGTATTTTCACTTTGTGTGTTTTTGAAATATGAAGAATAAATGTTGATTCAATATGATGTTATGAAAGGATTTTTTTGTGAAAATATATGATGCAAATGGATGTATTGCTTTAGCAAACTACCATTGCAAGTGTAAGTTGGGTGCAAGAATTGAATCAAGCCTTCTGAAGAGAGGGGAAGTATCACTCAGGGAGAAGAACTTGGTCTCGTAACCTTTGATAAAAAGACCTAAATTGAGCTTACACACACACACACAATTTTGGTTTCGTCAAGTTGGGATAATAGTTGGGTAATAGTAAGCTATCTTTAGTCAAGCTTTCATTTATGTTTGTGAATGCTCTTGCTTAGGAGTCTAAGTGTTTAGTATCTTTGATTTATGGGAATGTCATTTAGACAAAGAGACATACACATACATATATACATACCATGTATATATATTGGTTGATAAGACTATGATTATATTGCTTAAATATAAGGTGTAATATATATATATACATATATACATACACCTACATTGATATGTGAATATGTATCTAATTATCAAATAATGTGTTATGTAAATCTTTGAATTGTGATTGTAGACATGAAAAATATACCAATTGATCCTATACACTTGATCCTAATTTTACTAACACTAGTTCTGCCTAAATCATTTCTTTGTTAATCATTTAATTAAATAATCTCTATTTAATTAAATTCATCACATTTCATCTCTTAATTAAATAAATCAAATTTATCTGATTAAGTTATCATCTCCTATTAATTAAATAAATCATTAATCCTATAGTCCCTCTTTTAATTAAATAATTCATTTTATTTAATTAATATCTAAAGTTCATCTCATTTAAATTAAATAAATTTATCTTTATTGGATTTAAGTCTAACACCATCCTCTTTAATTAAATAAATCAAACTTTATTTAATTAAGTCTAAATCCATTATTTCTCTCATTTTGATTTACTTAAATCCTAAAATCTAAATCAAATTGTCAAATCAGCTAATCTCCTCTTAAATTAATCAAATCCTGATTAATCCTAATCTTAATCCATCAAATCCATTAGCTTTTGCAACTTGCTCATGAAAATAATTTTAATTGATTTATTAAATCTCTATTTTCATTCAAAAAGGCATCCAAGTGGGAATTCCAATTTGAAAATCTCCCCCCAAAAGGATTGGGACATCCAACAAGGCATTAAAAGTCTCTTACATGTCATTTTCCTTGAGCCAAGTGGCATTAACTTTATTTTCTTCTTCCTCCAACATGTCACTTCCTCAAATTTGAATTTCCACCTAATTGCATTTAATTTCACAATGACCAAAGTGTGCTCCACCTTTGTCCACTCACATGTTGACAAGTGGCTTTATGCTATTGGTTGGTGTTTGATCCCACATTCATCCATTTCGCCTCATTCTTCCATCTTTGTCTTCTATAAATAGAAGGCTCTCATTTGAATTTTGGATCCACAAGTTCATCCACAAGCTTAGGAATTTTCATCCACAACTTGAGCAAGGTTATCATCTTCATGTTTTGAATCAAGTCATCCATTTTCATCCATTTTCATGATTTCATAGCTAGTTTATGGAGGAATTTCACCAAGGAGCATCAAATCTTCACCATTGATCATCAAACTTGCAAGGAATTGGGAAAGGGCCATTTTCCACATCGAAATGGCACCAATTCTCCCATGGGATTGAGAGTTTGTTCATTTTGAGCAAGAATAGATATCTTTTATTCATGTTTTTCATTTATTTCTTGTTCTTGATATTTCAAATGAATCTTATGGGGAATGTTCTTTCTAACTTGCATATTGGACTAATAATGTGTTTGTTCTTTGTGTTTGTGAGGTCTAGGATCACCATTCACATTTTGGGGCTAGAAGCAGGGTAGATTGGAAGAAATTAACACATTTTTCTTCAAAATTTTGTTGTTTTTTGAAACTTTTTGTGTCTACAAGAAAGTGCACTGCTGACAAAGGAACTTCACCGCTATCAGTCCAACAGTGCTATATAGTGACACTAAAAACCTCCAAATTGCAACATTGGGTTATTCCTGCTAGTATATTTGAATTCCAAATAGCGACGCTTTGCCATTTTCCTGTCATCAGTTAGGTCAAACTCCAAAGTGCGCCGCTGGTCGAAACAACAATGCATATGTGGTCACTGGTTTCCCTACAATTTGACACTATCAGTCCCAACATCACCATACAACGCTACATTTGTGGATTGTACTGCTAGGTTTGAGTAAAAGTCAACTTTCAGTTTATTTTGACATGTGCCTTTTGTCTTTGATCATTTTTAACCTTTTAACTTGTTTGTTATCTCTAGTTTTTTGTGAACTAATCAGTTTTGTAGGTTGAAGTGGTCAAGAAGGAAGGGAGAAAGCAAGGAGTTTTCTTTATGACATCTTCTTTCTATTGTATCAAGTGTATTTAAACACTTTGGAAGAGATTATAATTCCATTCTAAGGATTTGCTATTTTTCAAGCTTTAGAACTCAATAAATTTTAATTAGGCTCTAAAAAGAACAAAACAAAGGGATTAAAAAGAACTTTAGGCAACTTACTACATTTTGTTTTGGACTTAACAATTGAACAAAAAAATCTCACACTTCAATATTGGTGCTTAAAAAGAATCCATTCTTGCTTTGAAGGTTAAAATGAACATGGGCCTTTTATGTTTCATAATCTCGTATCCAAAGTAATATCATTTAAAAGGCATATGCACTTCTCTTGCGCCTCACAACGATCTTGAGAATCAAAAGTCTTTTGGTGATATTAAGTGGTATAAGTGATTTCCTCCACACTTCAATTTGGATTCTTAAAATTGAACAAAGCTTGCTAGTGTGCATTAGGTATATCACGTGTGTTCTCTCTTTGTTCACACAAACAAAGATTGATCGAACTATGAATGTGCTTGCTCACTTTTGTTTACCCTTAGAAAGCCTGCCTGGTGGGAAAAAGTAATCACCCCAGGGAATGACCCAATGGGGAACATGCTAAAACCAAGTGACTTCCACCCGGTATATAAGTGTGGGTACTTGAGGAAAGTTCAAGTATCACAAGGATTGTTCTGAAAAGAAGGGTAGCACTAGTCTCTAGTCATATGGATGATGCCCCACAAATGAAATGCCTATACTAGAACCTTTTGTTTAGAAGTCCAAATCCCTATCTATTTGTTGATGCAAAAATGGTTGTTTTGAAGCCACCCCATAGTCTTGAAATTCTTGGTAGAGATGAGAAGTATGCCATGGGAGTTTCATGGGTACTAAAGCTTGCTTGATGCGTAGAAGTGAGTGTCGTGGAGGGGAGCTAGTGTGTTCAAGATTTTAATCATCCGCTAAGAATAAGCGCAGTTGGATTTATCCAAGTGGGGATTCAACAAATATTTCCTCTTGAATATCCATAGGATTGTGCATTTTCTTGGAATCAAAACACTTTGCTTGGATTTAAAACATTGGAAAACAAACATTTAACCATGATCATCAAATTTCAAACCCTTTAGAGGAAGCAAATACCTTTGACAAAATTTAAGTGTTATTGCTTTCCCTAGGGATTCTATCCTTAGAGGCTTCTAAGAATTTGAATTTACATCACAATTTGGTCTCACTAAAGTCAACATTAGGTAAATTTTTTCCTTAATTTCCTTGATTTCCACATAACAAACTTTGTGGGATGAGAAGAAATTGGGACATTAGACATTTAGTTTGAAAACCTAATCAAGAACTTGTTTGTCATAAAACAAACTCATTAAGCAAAGATAAGAAACAATTTGAACCCACACATGTGCTCTTCCAAATGATTTCTCAAAAGATCAAAATCCAAAAACTAAAGTCCAAATATCTTAGTCAAAAATCTCACAAGAGACATTTGTCCATGCTTTACGAATTTAGAGAAAGATTGACCTTCAACTTTTACAAACGTGCATCAAGGAACAATCCAAATTTGTATTCATTTTATTGTTGTCAAAATCCAAGTCTCTTTCAAAGGTTTGAGTATCTCTCATAGGAAGTATCAACATGTTCTTCAACATCGTGGTCTAGTAAACAAAGTCTCTCTAAGTCTCTTAGGATCAAAATCAAAACACCTTCATTCATCCCTTAAACATCGAAATCAAAATCACCTCACAAACAACTCTTGGAAATCTTGAAAAAATCCTTCATGCTAAACTTTGGGAAAATCCTCTTGAAATCAAAAAATTAAAACAAATCCAAATCATCTTGTTTGACTAGGTGTGTGTAGATGAATCCTTCTTTGCACACTTAGTCAAATTATCATCTTGTGGAAAAGTTTACTCTAAGAAAAAACCCAACCTCTTAGAGTTTATGAGTTCATTATCCAAATCAAATCCAATCAAAATCAAAATCAAATCAAATCAATCCAAAATCAAGGTCCAAAATCAAATCAAACATCAATCCAAAAGTCCTAAAGTTTAGCATTCTCCTCAAGGTTCCCTAAGAGTTTCAATCATTCACCAATCATCCATCTTTCATTATCACCATCACCATCCTTTTGATCCTTAAATTTCTTAGACTCTCTTTTTTGTACCTAAATATTAAATCAATCCAAAGAGTTAGAGGTTCATCTCTTACATTATTGAAAATTGATCCCTATTTTATTGTTCAAACTAGATCTCAACACAAGAAGAACATGAAAATGAACAAAGAAACATAAACTTCGAGTGGCTTGAGTCAACCACTCCCAAAATCAATCCCATTGGATCTAGCAATCCCACACTCAATCTTCCTCCACAAGATTATCAAGAGGAAGGTCAAGTAGAAGACATCATCAACAATGTTGTAGTTATGACACAAGATGAAATTATTGAAATGGTCCAAAATCCCAAAAATCATAGAATTGTCAATACCATGATGAAGCTCAATCCCTCACAATACATGCTAGAATTAGAAAAAGAAGGGGCTAAACTCCCTTTCGACTATGATGTGAGAACTCTTGTGGATAAACCTCTTGGGATTATGCCTCCAATCTCATCCACACCTCCATTTCAAAGCATCACTCAAAACATCCCTCAAATCACATCATCCATTGCTCCAACTCCACCAATTGTCAATAAGGGAAGCTCATTGCTTCATGTACTACAAACATATCCCCTTGCTAACAACCAAGATTTGGATGCAAACACCATCTTGGTCCGCTACACCCATACGTTCCGCGTAACTTTCATGACCCCAATGACCCATCCTCTTTTCACACAACACCGCCATATCCTCTCAACACAAAAACCTCTCCAAGCAACACAAGCAATCACTACACCATCCATAAACGTGGTCTCTCAAGGACCAAGCATATCAATCACAGCATCCACCACGCAAACCTCTATCATCAATACAATGACACCCCTCATCACAACAAAAAACACCATTCTAAATCTACCACCATCACTACAACCAAGACCAAATGTGGCCAACCAATATAGCATCACATTGCAAGAAGCTCAACAATCTTACCAAAAGGAACTTCAGCAATTCCAAACTCAACAAGCACAAAACACGCAAGTTGCATAACAAGTTGCTCAACAAGCACAAAAAGTACAACAAGATGCCCAAGCTCAAGATTTGTTGCAACAACAACAAGATACCCAAGTTGCACAAGAAAATCAAGCTACACAAGCCGCACAAGCTACACAAGCTTCCCAAGTTGCACAAGCAACCCAACAAGCACAAGCTCAAGCTCAAGCCCAATATCAAGCTCAGCAAGCACAAGTGCAAGCTCAATACCAGGCACAACTAAAAGAAGCTCAACACCAAGCATATCAGAAAGCCCTGCAATAGTACCAAGCACAATAGGAAACAACCCAATTACTAGCCCAAAAACAAGAAGACCAACAACAAGCATTGTTGGCACAACAAAAAATGTAGGCATATCAACAAGCCTTGATAGCACAACATAGCTTGCAATAAACTCCCACCAACATACCCAACACTCCACCCATCACTCAAACACCTCAGCCCCTTCAAAACACATTCACTCCACCTCTTGATCATCAAGATGACATAATGACACAAATCAAGTTGCTCTCGTAGCAAGTGCTAGATCTTCAGTAAGGGAAAATAACAAAAACACCAAGCAATTTGTGTCCCTATCCTTTCGACAAGAGCATTGCTATGGTACCATTCCCTAAGGGGTTTGGAATCCCTAAATTCGACAAATATTATGGGACGGGAAACCTTGAAGATCATATTAGGGAATTCCAAGTACATTGCATGGAGGTCGCATATGATGATACATATTTGATGCGGCTATTCCCTCAAAGTTTGGTTGGTCCTACCATGGAATGGTTCTCTCACCTTCCTCTTGGAATTAAAAATTTCCAAGAAATTGTAGATGCATTCATAAAAGAATATGCATTCAACATTGGCATGGATGTTAGTCTAGAGGAACTATTTGCACTCAAACAAGCTAAAGGGGAATCATTCACTTCCTTGTTGCAACGATGGTGATCCAAGGCCAATAGGAGCAAATGGACCATTCCAAAGGAACACAAAATTTGCACCATCATTTCCAATCTTGAGAAAACCTTGTCATTCCATCTTAAGATGCAATGTATCACCATGTATGACTAGTTGATCCCCAAGGTGCTTAACATCGAAGAAGCCCTTATTGCACAAGGGGGGACACCCACATATCCAGAACATCAAGACAACTGCCCATCCACCAGCTATAATGAAAAACCTCGTACATGGGAAAAAATAGGAATGCCACTAATGATGGTGTGGTGGATGCTAAGGTCATAATCAGTGCTCCAAAAACACACAATCATACCAACAACAATAAGGAAACAATTGAAACAACACTCAAGCCAACACAGTATCACAACAACCACCTAGTAATCAAGTCAACAACCTGAATTATCAAGGGGTACCACCTCTACGAAACAAATATCCCCCCAAGAAAAAGTACACAATCCTTGGGGAACCAATTGAATCGGTCATGAAGAGACTGGTAAACAAGAATCTCACCAAAATTCCCACTTATGAGAATTATCAAGAGCCCCAAGTGAAACCACCATGGTACAATGAAAATCACCTTTGCAATTTTCACAAAATCAAGGGGCACACAACAACCAGTTGCATGAGGTTGAAAAATCTGATCCAAAACCTCATCGATGACAAGGTCATAAACATTGAACAACCAGCTGGAAATCAAGACCTTAAAATATACACGAATCCAATGCCAGATCATAACAAAGGGAACAAGCATGGAAAGACCGAGTATGCCATTGTGAACCATGTGTATGATCATGTTGCATGCCTAGATGAATGGGTCATTGTTGTTAACATCAAGGGAGCCAAATCTGAATGTGCAATCACCACATGTAGTGATAAAGTTACCATTGTTGGGTCATCACACCCACCTAGAGCATCTACCTCAGATCCAAGATCTATTCCTAATGGCTACAATGTCTTAGAACAGCTAAAAAGAACCCCTATACAAATCTCCATCATGGAGTTGCTGAAGATATCACCCGCACATAGAAGAATCCTAGAGGAAGCATTGGATTCATCCACCATCTCTGCAGATCTTGATGCTAACCAACTCCAAACTATGGTTAGAAACATCACCACCTCAAATCTCATAATATTCTCTGATCAAGACTTTCCTACCCAACCATCTCATATTCACACACTCCATCTTGAAGTCCTGGTTCCTAAAAACAAAGTCAAAAGGGTCCTGGTGGATGGGGGTGCAGATCTAAATATGTGTTCACTCAAATTAATAAAGAATTTGGGATTCTCTGAGGATTCCATTGAAAAGGGAAAGGTATCAAAATTAGAGCATATGATGGTTAGGAAAGAGTGTCTCAGGGCACTATTCAACCCCCTATTCAAGTAGGGCCAGCCATTATGGAAACCGCATGCTAGGTTCTTGACCTTGATTTTCCTTATAACATCCTCCTAGGGCATCCATGGATCCATGGGATGCAAGTTGTCACATCAACCTTCCATTAGTGAGTTAAATTCCCATATCAAAATCAAGAGGTCACGGTCTATGGTGATCCCAAAACCTTTGTTTACTACAAGAACCTAGAAGCAAAATACTATAAAATCCCCCAAGTCTCAAAGAATGATGAAGGCCCTACAACTCCATATGTAGACCCAACTACCTTGGCTTCCACTTTCAAGACAAAGAAACCTACCATTCCTAATATCGCTGAAATCAAGGTCATTATCCAAGACAATGGGTGTGGGGATTATAGAATGAAGAAAAGTGCTTTCATAATAGGAGAGTTAACTCAATCTCCTAGGTCTCATGGGAAACCCCAACCAGCTGAAACACCATCCCATACTTTTAGAGCAAACCCTTCTAGATTTAGATGTTGGGGAGATCTAAGTCGGGAAGTGGTGGATGAAAAAGACATATCAAGCTTGCTATACCAAGATGAAATGCCTGCACTTGATCTTCCCATGGATGAGAGCAGCAAATGATTACAAATGATGCTTGGTATGGGTTATAATAGAAACAAGAAACTTGAACAGAATGATAATGGTCTTCTAGTACCACTCATTCCAGAGAAGCGTATGAGAAACCTTGGCCTCAGATGTACCCCTCTGAAGGTGACCATATTTGGCAAAGTTCCCTCGATTAGAAAGGTCAAAACTCCCCCTTAGCTATTAGCAACCACCCTTTAGTTACCAATATCCACAGGTCGAGTCATAGATAACTTTACCTTTGACATAACCGATGTGTTTAGTAGTTATGATGAGGTTCCCATAACTGACTTGCCTATGCTATTCAAGGATTCCTCTCTTCTTATGATTAGTACCCTATCTTTTGAGTCAACTAGTCAAACCCATGAAATAAACTTAGTCTATTCCTAACTCATCGATTATGACCAAAAAGGACCACCAGTTTTGGACACATTCAAAAATGATGTGGCACTCTCAGAATTCATGGGATTGCAGGATACGATACCATACGGAGATAACAAAGCTGGATTTGACATCATACTAGACACACACGCCTATTACAGGGAAACGATTGAATCCTTCAATCACAAAAGTGAAAATTTGAGAATAATCTCTAAGTCTTTGAGTGAAAACCACACTGTGGCACTCTATGAACCAAAAATAGTAAAAATAAAGGATGCATCCAATGGTGAAAACCTCTTTGAGGTGCCAGAGGATGAAGGATTCAATCTTCCACTTAGTGCAATTCATCAGGAGAAGTCAGCAGTCCTAGCGGAAAAGTGCAATCTAGTCAACCTGGGAATAGAGGAAACATTGTATACCACCTTCTATGCAGAATCACTTCTGACAGATGAGCAAGAACTCTTGGCTACATTCCTAAAAGAAAGAAAGAAAAAAATTGCATGAACCTATGTCGACATGTCGGTCCTTGATCCGAAAGTTTTGGTTCACCACCTAGCTGTATATCCTGAAGCAAAGCCAGTGAGACAAAATATAAGGAAAATGCACCCCCATATAGCATTTTTGGTCAAAATGGAATTTTAAAAACTCCTAGATGTCAAATTCATATGGCCCATTGATTACCTGTTTCAAAGCCCACTGGGGGCATCTGCATCTGCACAGATTTCAAAGATTTGAACAAAGCATGTCCCAAGGATGATTTCCCTCTACCAAACATTGACATGATTGTGGATATGATAGTAGGACATGAGATGCTATCATTAATGGACAAATTCTAAGGTTACAACCAGATCATGATAGCAAAGGAGGACCAACAAAAAATGACTTTCACTTGTCCATGGGGGACATATTGCTAGAATATGATGCCATTTGGGCTGATAAATGCAAGAGCTACCGATCAAAGGGCCATGACAGTAATCTTTCATGATATGATTCACAAAATTGTAGAAGATTATGTGGATGATATATTGGCTAAGTCAAAGAAATGATGGGATCACATATAAGCTCTGAGCTCCATCTTTGATAGGCTAGAAAAGTACAAGGTTTGACTAAATCCAAAAAAGTGTCTTCGGGGTCCATTTAGGCAAGCTCCTAGGGTACATTGTATCTATGAGAGGAATCGAGGTAGACCCCACCAAAGTCAAAGAAATCCTTGAAATGGAGGCACCAAAAACCTTGAAACAACTAAGAGGCCTACAAGGAAGACTCCAGTCCATCCACCGATTCATAGTGTAACTAGCAAACAAGGCTATCCCATACTCTCATCTACTCCACAAGGGGGTAGCATACAAGTGGGATGAAAAATGAGACCAGGCCTTCAACAAGATCAAGGAATACTTACTCACACCACTGGTTCTCATGCTGCCAATTCCAAGAAAACCCTTGATCCTATATTTATCAGTAACAACAAGAACCCTTGGCACTCTCTTAGCACAACATGGTGAAAATGGGAAAAAGAGAGCTATCTATTATATCAACTGAACTATGGTAGGACATGAGCTGAACTACACATCCATTGAAAAATCTTGTCTAGCAGTCATATTTGTGACACAAAAATTCAAACATTACATGCTAGCACATCAAATAAAGCTCATTATAAAGATAGACCCGCTCAAGTAACTAATTTCTAAAGCAACGTTCATGGGGTGAACAACTAAATGGGTTATGATCCTGATAGAGCATGACATTGAGTATTTGGAATGAAAGGCCATCAAAGGACAATCAATTGCAGACCAACTGGCAGAGGCACTGATATACTTAGAGAACCCACTTGTATTAGAGTTCCTCGAAGAATCAATCTTCAACTTAAGTCTAGCGGATCACTAGAAAATGTACTTTGATGAATCCTACACACAACACGGATTAGGAGCAAGGATCTTCTTTATCACTCCACAAGGGGATTGCATACCTAAATCATACAAGCTATCATTTCCATGCACAAACAACATCGCATAATATGAGGCTCTTGTCATAGGGCTAAGGATTGCAATGCAGTGGTAGATCATGGCACTTAAGGTCTACGAAGACTCACAACTCGTAATCAACTAGGTAAATGATGAGTATCTTGAACAAAGGATGTCAAGTTGAATCCACACAAGAAGTTGGTGGAAATCCTCAAGGAGTTCTTCATTGATATCTCATTTGAGTAGCTACCTAGAGCAAATAATAGAGTGGCAGATGTAATGGCTACAATTGGATCACTCCTAGAGATCCCATGTGATATCCCAAAGCAAGAATTCCTCGTAGAGCAGCTTCTTGTACCCACATTCAAGGTATTAGAGTTTGAATTTTTGTGCAAAATTTTTGGTCCCAGTGATCCCTGGTATCATGATATATACACCTACTTGAGAATAGGAGTCCTCCCCGCTGATATAACCCCGAACCTCAAAAGAGCCTTTGTCAAAAAGTCATCTCGTTTTGATACCTTATACCTTAGAAGCATTGAAGGAACCCTGTTACGATGCCTAAACATTGAGGAAGCTTTGACCGATTTGACTGAGGTACATAACAACATTTGTGGCTCACATTTGAGTGGTATGACCTTGGCTAAGAAACTAATGAGGACTGGGTACTATTGGCCTACAATGGAAAGGGAGGCTCAAAATTATGTCAAAAGGTGTTTGCAGTGTTGGCAACATAGGGATCTCATCCATGCACTAGTTCAAGAGCTCCACCCAATTGTTACACCTTGGCCCTTTTCACAATTGGGGCTTGATATCATTGGAAAAATTACCCCCACCTCAGCCAGTGGACACAAGTTCATCATCACTGGAATTGAGTACTTTACCAAGTGGGTGGAAGCCATCCCCATGACCTATATCATAGGAAAACAAATATCCAAGTTCATCTTGAACTACCTAATTTTTTGCTATGATGTCCCTCAATCCATTATCTCAGATAACAAGACACCTTTCAGGAACCAGGATGTTCATAACCTATGCCAAAAGTTCAAAATCCAACATCGCTTTTCCACTTCGTACTACCCCAAAGGAAATGACCAAGTTGAGGCTACAAATAAGACCATCTTAAAAATCCTCAAGAAAATAGTCAATGATGCTAGTTGTGATTGGAATATCCAATTGAATCCCACCCTATGAGCCTACCAAACAAGCATCCACACACTAATAGGTGCCACTCCTTTCTCCCTGGTTTACAGATCAGAAGCCATATTACCCATTGAGATTGAGCTCATGTCCCTGAGAATATCATTGCAAAATATCATCACAGATGAAGAATACCAGGTATCATGACTGAATGAGATGGAACTGCTGGATGAGTGGCACAAGGATGCCTTAAACCATTTGCAAGTTTACCAAAATCGCCTCAAACAGAGCTACAATAAGAAGATCAGGAGTCAAAACTTCCAAGTCAGAGAGCTTGTGATGAAGGAGAATCAAAAGAATGTTCCAAATCTAGATAGGAAGGGAAAGTTTGAACCCAATTGGTTGGGACCCTTCATCATCACAGTGAGCTACAAGTCAGGGGCATATCAGTTATCAACACTAGAACGCGAACCTCTACAGGAGCCCATGAACAGATCTCATCTCAAAAAATTTTATGCCTAATATTTCAAGGTATAAAATTAAAAATACAAAAAAATCAAAAAACATAAAAATCCAAAAAAATTAGAAACAGGATTAAAAATAGTAAAAAGAAAAATCATCCTTTAGTGAAAACCACTTCGGTGGCACTTTGGGCAAGTACCTTGGTGAAAACCTAGCAAATAGACACCTTGTGTAAATAAGCACTTTTCCATCCACCAAGATATCCATGACTCATTCTACATCATCCATCCATCATGTTCCCATCATCCATCATATTCTATATCTCTATCCATCATTCATCTATGTCTGCATCATAGCTTGGTCTTGTGTTCATGTCATGATCCCTCCAAGTACTACTCGGCCCATGCTCAAGGTTAGTTTGTCCTGCCTATATCAGAGTAGTCTATTGCATTTCATCACACTGGGGGCATGTTCTCATCGAATTGGATTCGTGTATATTGTTGAAGTCTTCCTTAAAATCAAAAAATCCAAAAAACATTAGAAAATCAAAAAATTCAAAAAACATTCAAAAAATCAAAAAATCCAAAAACATTCAAAACATATCAAAATCCAAAAACAGTTCAAAAAGTCAGTCAAAAAAGTCAAAAAATAGAGCCATCTTGTCGAAATACAGGTCTCTAAGATTTGAACGGAGGCAAGGTTGATCTTTGATCATCCCCTGAGACACATAGGTCAATCCTTTAGGAGTCTGTCATAATAAATTGGCAATCCATTTGTTCATATCTCATCAATAATTGAGTTTGTGTTAGTCAAACTACATGGTCTCTGCGTGTATAACATAGTCAAGGCTAATCTTTTGATCAGCCCCCAAGGCCCCTAGGATAGGTCTTTAGGTTAGTCTCTTGGTCAAAATCTTGGAAAATCCCAAAAACATTGGAAGATTTGAAAATCAAAACATTTGCAAAATCTCGAAAATACCAAAAACAGCCTCAAAATATTTCAAAAAACACCAAAAACATCCAAATATGTGAAAAATCCATCCATTCCATCTCACTTTCACCCACAATAAACATAACTCATAATAAAAAATCATTAACCTCAGCCTTTGGTGAAACAGTCAGAAACAAGTCTAGCAGTTCAAAAGTGAAAACTCAAATGTCAAGGTATCAAGTCTAGGTCAATAGGTAAACATGTTGGTCAAATCTTGGTATTAATAACCTATCATCCAATCAATCTCACAATCATCTGATAACATCATGTCCTAGGATGCATCCTTCCTACAATGGACATCAACATCAGGCATTGCCACAGTTTAGTCTTGGCTAGCGGTATGAAGAACATTAACTTGTTTGTTTACTTTATCTTTGTCTTTTAACTTATCTTATTGTGCTCATTCCAATGACCTCTCGATGATGTCCAAACAAAGGGATTTAGAGAGAAAGGAATGGGGCAATGATCAATATCTTTTTATCTTCTATGCTTGTGGGATATTCTTGTAATATAACCTTGGTCATGCGTGCTTTGTTTGGGTGTAGGGAGGGTGTTTTAGGTGTCTTGTTGACCACAGAGGAAGGCTTTCCTTTCTATATTTTGGTCTAATATGTTTGGAATATCTGAACTACATTTTAGATAAAGTTTCGTATGCCACGTGTGAAGAAGAGTACTCCTATTTGATTATTGAGTCAAATTCCATCACACTAGGTGCAACGCCATCCTGGTTCTTTATACCTTAATGCATCGTGCCTATGTGTATTATCAAACATAAGGTAAATAGCACTTTTAAAATCCTAATTCCTAATAAGCGAATCATCATCATCATCTCTAATAATGTAGGCTTGTTGGATCTTATTTCTTCCATCTTCTTTTCATGCTAACATGGTACCATGACAATTAATCAAAAACATCACTAATGCATCCATCCCACATCCACAAACCATCAGCATAATGCATATCATAACATATCATATAGGAAACATTAATCATCTCACATGCATTGCATTTCATCATTGCATAATATAGATTGGTTATTCTAATCATCTCATAAACCATACATTTGCATCCATTTCATAATCATGAAAGTATTATCATTTCATAAAGCATCATCATATCATTCATTTGCATTGTCACGTAAGCATCATCATATCATTTGTATCACCACATAAGCATCATCATATCATTCATTAGCACCGTCACATAGGTGTCATAATAAAGGCGTCATCATATGATATCATGTGCATCACCATGTCATCCATATATATTAGAAAATGTATTGAAAAAGAAAAAAGAGCATCTCATACATCTCATAATCATAACATATAACGTCATCCTCCATATAGATCTATTATTCTAAGCATTTTAAATCATTTGCAAAAACATCATCATAAAAAGTGCATAGAAAGATATTGAAAAAGAAATACATGCATCCATAAACACCTGCATAATCATTGCATCACATCACATAATATATAGAATCATACATGCATTGCATCACATCACATATAGAAAAGTAAAATGTATCCATCCATCCATGCATAAATATAATAGAGTTGTTGAACGTCATCATACTAGGTAGGCATCCTGAGCCAAGGCCTCCAGGTGAAGACTTTCATCTCATCAATCACCCTCCTCTAGTGAGGGATGCCAACTGCTCCTGTGTGTGTAAAGGTCAAACCACCTTTGTATCTCTAGATGGCTAGGTCATTTGGCTCCACATCAACCACTGTAACTCATGGGCGAAGCACGACAATGTGCTCCTAGGCCTAGATGTGTAGGAGAGTCACTTTGGCCCCGATGGCCCTGCTATTGTAGTAAGAAAACTCATGCAAATCATGATAGAGTGAGGCCAACATCACTGGTCCCCACACAAAGCACTCTCTCCAATGGAGCATCTTCTCTCAAGCTAAGCTCCATCCTGGACTGAAATATCAGCCACACTGATCTAGTGCCACAAGGCTTGAGATAATAACTACCACGATCAATCAGAATGGTGACACCGAGCTCCTATACCGCTCTAGCTCAATCTATCCCTCAACAAAAATGATCTCATCAAGTCCCATGACCTTGTAATAGGAATTTTTCCTGGTGTCAACACCATAAATGACCCACTCTCCATGCATGGGAAATCAAAGAATGTGCCAAACATCCTCCAGCGTGACTGTCACCTCAGTTGTAGGGAAGTGAAACAATGATGTCTCACTGTGCCATCGCTCTACCAGTTTTGTCATCATACCTAGATGTGTCCTGATGGCTAGTGCATAGGTGACGTACCATAGCCCTATCGCCCCATGGTACTCCTAGAGCAACTCATGCAATCCTGTCAACCTGCTCAGAATTGAGGACCAATGCTCACGTGAATGTAAAATATCTACGTCCTCCTACACCAGTAAAGTCACAGTGCCAAGTTTTGTAAAAAATTAGGATCTTGTTTGAAGTTTTCATGACTGAAACAACAAATGTGTCATTGTTTGAAGGCTCCAAACTGTACCGCTGGAACCCTCAAAATTCCAAACTTCGTCGCGGTGTCACAGTTTGATTGTGTTCTTGTTTGACTCAAAACCCTAAATTGCTAACTAGACCGCCGTGACATTATTTGCACATGTGGCACACTTTGGAGTTTGTGCCCTGATTTCTAAACTACGACGTTGCATTGCAGGACTCAATAGTAGCACACTTTAAGGCCATGTGATGCCGATTCTAAGCTTTCAACAGTGCCAAACAACATTGCTTGACTTGTTTGACCTTTTGACCCGAATTAATGTGCATGAAGATCAAAAAAACAAGGTGGGTTAGGGTCATATACCGGTGGTCCTGTGCCTAGTAGTCATTGGTACACTTGCACTCGCTTCAAAATGTGTGATAGAAGCACTCTTTACACCATCTTGAACCAAGGTCATATCTCAAAAGTAGGAAATCTCTAAAGGTTGAGTGTGCAAATGAATTGGAAGTGGCCCCTTGAGGGCTATTTAAGCATGAAAGTTAGGGTCTTTTGACCCTGTTTAGCTGTCAACCTAGGGTTTTGGACCCTTGGTCCCATTTTCGTCCAACCGAGGATCATTTTGCATCATTTTTTTCACATTTTAGCACATTTTTGGCATCTTGGAGCCTTTCTGGACCCGTCAGGCAGCTTGTCCTCTTTTTTTGCGAGATCACCCAAAAAATCCAAATTTTTCATTCGATCTCTTGAGGGGGCAATATATCGACATATTTTGTTTGTTGGGGCAGTAGTGGGGCATCTGAAAAAATCAATTTTTTTTGAATTTTTATCTTGGCAAGGTTATTCTTTGAACCAACGCAACAGGTACATTGCTTCAAAGAGGGGAAAAATGTAAACATAGAAAATATACCAATTGATTCTATACACTTGATCCTAATTTTACTAACACCAATTCTTCCTAAATCATTTCTCTGTTAATCAATTAATTAAATAATCTCTATTTAATTAAATTCATCACATTTCATCTCTTAATTAAATAAATCAAATTTATCTGATTACATCATCATCTCCTATTAATTAAATAAATCATTAATCCTATGGCCCCTATTTTAATTAAATAATTCATTTTATTTAATTAATCTCTAAATTTCATCTCATTTAAATTAAATAAATTTATCTTTATTAGATTTAAGTCTAACACCATCCTCTTTAATTAAATAAATCAAACTTTATTTAATTAAGTCTAAATCCATTATTCCTCTCATTTTGATTTATTTAAATCCTAAAATCTAAATCAAATTGTCAAATTGGCTAATCTCCTCTTAAATTAATCAAATTCTGATTAATCCTAGTCTTAATCCATCAAATCCTCTAGCTTTTACAACTTGCTCATGAAATCATTTTAATTGATTTATTAAATCTCCATTTTTATTCAAAAAGGCATCCAAGTGGGAATATTCCTCCAATTTGAAAATCTCCCCCCAAAAGGATTGGTACATCCAAAAGGCATTAAAAGCCTCTTACATGTCCTTTTCCTTCAGCCAAGTGGCATTAACTTCATTTTCTTCTCCCTCCAACATGTCACTTCCTCAAATTTGAATTTCCACCTAATTGCATTTAATTGCACAATGACCAAAGTGTGCTCCACCTTTGTCCACTCACATGTTGACAAGTGGCTTTATGCTATTGGTTGGTGTTTGATCCCACATTCATCCATTTTTCCTCATTCTTCCATCTTTGTCTTCTATAAATAGAAGGATCTCATTTGAATTTTGGATCCACAAGTTCATCCACAAGCTTAGGCATTTTCATCCACAACTTGAGCAAGGTTATCATCTTCATATTTTGAATCAAGTCATCCATTTTCATCCATTTTCATGATTTCATAGCTAGGTTATGGAGGAATTTCACCAAGGAGCATCAAATCTTCACCATTGATCATCAATCTTGCAAGGAATTGGGAAAGGGCCATTTTTCACATCAAAATGACACCAATTCCCCCATGGCATTGAGAGTTTGATTATTTTGAGCAAGATTAGATAGTTTTTATTCATTTTATTCATTTGTTTCGTGTTCTTGATATTTCAAATGAATCTTATGGGGAATGTTCTTTCTAACTTGCATATTGGACTAATAATGTGTTTGTTCTTTGTGTTTGTGTAGGTCTAGGATCACCATTCACTGTGATATATAAATATATATATACACATATATATATACATGCAAATGTATATTATATATATATACAATATATATATATATATAATATAATGTCATCATGTATAACTTATAATGATAGCGTTGGATTATTTAATTAGCACATTGCATGTAAGGTAAAGTTTATGTTGAGTAATGCATGCAACATTATAACATGGATTTAGTGCTATGAAAGCAGTGTGTACATAACACAATGTTGCTTTAACATTTAAAGTGTTTAATGTGAAATGTGGATAGCACATAGAATGAGCACTTATGTTGCCTTTTCCTTCAATGTGTAAATTCGTTTGTAGAAACTTTTTCAAGAAAAACAATAGTAAGCACGAATATGCATAGTATGAGAGTTGACCAAGTCAAATAGTGAACATTGACCCAAGTATTATGGCACGAATAAGTAAATGTGGTGCCAACTAATAAAATCCTGAATCAAATAGAAGTCTATTTATCATTATGAATTTCTAGAATGTGAAGCAGAGGTAAAATGTAGAAAAAGTCATGTACTCTATTGTGCCAAGTAAGTCGACCTATAGGAGGTAATTTCCTTGCATTTTTTATCATCTTTCGTGTTGTCTGTTATAGCATTGACTCATTCTTTTTGGCTACATATGTGTTTGAAGACCAACGAATTTAGTTGCCACCTTTTCTTTTGAATGCTGAGTGAAATTTCTTAAGCTAAGAAGTGTCATTCTAAATGAATTGTTTCTAGCCTTTAGTTTTTTATTTCAGTGTATAAATAGAGGAGTTCTCAACCTCTAAAGGGACGAATATCTTCTACATTCATGCTATTCTTTTCTAAGCAATTATAATTTTCATTTCTGAGTTAAGTGAGATTGAGAGTTGTGAGAAGTTTCTGAGAGTTGTGAGAAGATTTATTTGTGGAATTGCATTTTGATTTGAGGGAAGGTTGAGAAGGGAATCCAGATCAATCAATTGGAGCATTGCTTAAACATGCATGCTGATTTCTTCTCTCTTATTATTTTATGTTTGAAATGATTGTGTGTCAATGGTTATTTGAATTAGAAGTTTATATCAATTATTTTTAGAAGTATATTTTATTCTTGTATGAAATGAAAATATTGTTCGTTGCTGATGAGGGGAAAACTCACATAACCCTCACACAAAAGCATACAACACCACCAACAACAAACAAGAAGTAAAAATTTGCAACAACACAATCTTCTCTATTCAACTTGCAACAAAGTTTCTCAACTTCAATAAAATCTGATTACACAAGTTTGTGCATCCATGCAAGATGAAATAAATCAATACAAAATAGATTAGAATCTTCTATGAGACAAAAAACAACCTCAAAAATCAATCTATGATTTTTATTCTTCAAATCATCTCCATGCACTGTGAAACTAGCTCTCCAATCTTCAATCTTCAATCACCAACTCGTTGATCTTCAACCATGTATTTCATAATCCATTTGTTGTCGCAACACACTCTCTCAAACCTAAAAAATCATGGCTTCTACCTTCTTGCTTCAAAAATCCATTCCTGGGAAGCATCAACTTCAATCTGGCAACAACTCGAATATGACCAAAATAAAGTATATAAATTAACTCCTTCACACCTTTCCTGTAACTCCCAATTTTCTATGCTTGGAAAATAGAAAATAAGCTTAAAAAAATGTATTTAAAATCATTAAATTCTGAAAATACATCTTTTGTAACCTTCGTCCATGATTGGCCAAGAAAAGCAACCACTTCCTCACAAATAGGAGCCCCAAAATAGAAAAATCCAAGCCACTTGCTCTTGGGTGTCCAAATTCTTCATGTAAAAGTTAAGGGACATTAAATTAGTTGTCACAACTTGTAACTCCCCAAATCCCATGCCCAAGAAGGCATATTTGAAGATTTTTCCTTGAAAAAGCCACAAAATCAACCCAAATCACAATATAACTGCAATATAACAACTTGGCCAAATATTTATCAAATATTTTAGGCCTTATTACAAACATTTATTCACCTACAATATTTGAAGACCAAACTAAAGAAAACATTAAAACTAAATAATTTTGTTGGTTGATGCAAGATTGTCAGTCAACTGTGGATGCTCCTGCATTAGTTGCACCTAGTGTTATCTTGTTTGAAGTGTTTGTACATATTGTGCTATAAGGAATAGGTGGATATAGAAGGGATACATACTATATTGGCATTATAGCTTTCTAAGCTAATTGTTTAAGCTAAGTCATAGAGTATTATGTTTTACTTAGTAGATGAGATAAATAAGCATAGAGGTAATAGGTTATTCTTGGGGTTAGGATAATCCAATGAAGGGTATAGCCTATACATAGATTATGAATAGTCTATATGAATCGAGCTAGGAAGGTGGGTGATACATATGACGTCCGCTTGTTATGAGGGAATGAAATACTTTAGCCAAAGTAGTGTAAGTTGCCACTGTTTACATTGGCAGTCATTGTGATCCAGGTTTGCATTCTAGATTAAGGTATGCCATATATGTAGGTTGTAGCTGTAAGGAAAGCTTAGGTGCGGAACAAACTCTCCTAATGCCAAAACCTTAGGGAAGAATGCAAAGGTGACTTTAAATTTTGCAATTACAGTTTAATAAGATACACTTGAAAAGAATAACAGAAAAGAGAAATGAACACATACACAATTGGACACTAGATTTACGTGGGAAAACCCTTATGGGAGAAAAACCCACCACACCAAGAAAAGTCTCTTTGTATTATAGTAAACAAAATTACATATAGAGATCGAACTTCACTTTTCGATGTCAAATTAACAGCAACAACATTTCCTTGATCAACCTTGTATAGAACATCACTGTTACAATGCTCTCCGAATTGAATTCATTCACATTGATCAAATCGTGTTTAGAATCGAACAACTCTATGCCATCGAACTGTTCACCATTATCGACCATTGCAGAGCATAGTCATTTCTCTCACAATCTATTCATCTTCCACACAGGAACGGTCACAACAGTCCAACTGCCAACGGTTCACATTCTGCTTCTCTCATTAGCTCAGAACACACCACGTAGGACAAACGTTCGGTCAAAATGTTCAACTATATCGCATGTTAGTGAGACAATAGACCGTGTCTCCCCGATGCCAAAATGCCCGATCACATAGCTATCAACAAGACCAAAGGTATCGGCAACACCCTAAGAAGTTAGATCGATAACAAATCAAGTTTCCCTGATATCACAAAGAAAACAACTATCCATCGACAAGAGTCCAGGAGATTTCATCGACAGTTAATGTCACTCCGATATGACCATCAACAAGATCAACACCATTGGCAAGACATCATACCGAATGCAAAACCATCGGCCAGACCCACTCTATTGGAAAGACATCTCATCGATGTCCATTGTAGAACAATCGCCAAGACCATCGCTGTCGCTAAGACTTCACACCGATTTCCATCACATGTATCTCTATCGGCAAGTCCATCGCTATCGGTGAGATCTCATATTGAACACAGACTGTCGGCGAGAGAAACGCTATCACCAAGAGTTCATACCGAATGCACCAGCCTATCGATGAGAGAAACATCCATCGGCAAGAGTTCTCACCGAAGGTATACCCATCGGCAAGACCTCCACTATTGCTTAGACTCTTATCAAGCCTTCATGTCACCCTGATGACACTCGTGTGTAAAACCATCGATGAGACATACTCTGTTGGAATGAATCACTCCGAAGGTTCATGCCTCTCCCTGATGCCACTCGTTGCCAAGAGTCTCCTCAATGACCACTAGGAACCAACTCATCAACAAGATAGAACCAAAGTCTCAATGACTTTGGTCTTATGAACACAACTGCTAGTTGGTAAGACATTCTAAGGGTCTCACTGATTTTTCTCTTTCAGAAGTTTCATGTCAGTAAGCTTGAGGCACATTTTTCCAACAGTAGCCACTGTGTGATAGAATCTAGATATGTAGGACACAACACCAAGCTCAGAAAAGGTCAATATTTATTGTGAGGTTACCAAACCAATCTCTCCATTGAAGGGTAGGGCCATCTATCAATTTAATAGTTAGTCCAAGGTTGGCAGAAAATCACTTAAGTGATGCTTCTCCTCATTAGTTGGCGACCAAGATTTGAATGGAGGATATTCCAAGACTATTTGTACTTCTTATGTTAGTAAGCTCCATGGAGCCTTGTTTATGTATTTTTCATCCATTATGATGGAAATATTGTAAAAGTGAAATGATTTCATGTTATCATGTTCATGTAACATTACTTGAAAATTGTAATGCTTTGATATAATGCAATGAAAATTTTTGGAAAAGATATTATTTCAAATGTGGATGTTATATTTATAGTTTTGAAAGAAAAATTTTGTTGCTCTTAATGGATAGATGATTATTATTTTTACTTGAGGTTAAAATCTAGGAAAGTTACTATGTAGAACATTGGGCATGTTACAACCATACAACTGTCAACATTTGAAAAGGGTTGCAATTTTTTTTTTAAATGAAAAAAAACTATTAATAGACCTTTTCTAAAAAATTAAATCCTATAGAAACAAATCAAAAAGTTAAAATATTTTAAAATTTCAAAATAAAACTAAAAAAAAATCTTGTGGGGGGTCCACAGACCCCCCCATGGTCTGTCAACCCATACTACACTGACAGTGTTGCAAACAGTACCCAAGGACACTACCGGTAGCCTGTTTGTAGCAATTGGTAAGGCCATCAACTGACGATTTAGGCCATTGATCCAGTGGATTAAAAATATTTTGTTGTCTCTATTAAAAATTAAACATTTTTAATGTTTAAAAAGGTTAGCCACAAGGTTTAAATCCGTAACATTAATCAAGTTTAACAATCCTTGAATTTTTCCAACAAAGTTGAAGGGTTTGGAAATTAAAATGGATTTAATGTTATTTTGGAATCCACAACCACGAAACCATCACCACCAGTGGAGCACCGCCTAGGTGCCACTAGCCGACCACCATCGTCGGTGGCTCCGCCCAAGGGCCACCACCTAGCTGCCCTATAGGCCAAATTGGACATTTTATATCAATTTTTTTAAATGGGCATAACTTTCACCCAGGATGTCAATTTTTCAACTTCTTATACTTATTGGAAAGATGGTTCTAAGAACTATGTAGTGGTATAGGTTTCATTCCATGATTTTAATATTTTGATTAGTTTTGGGGGCTTGGAAGTTAGATGTTCTCGGTTTCATGGTTTTGAGCATAATTTTTGCATACAAAATCAATTTTTTGATTTTGAATAGGTGTTGGAGAGCATGGACAGAGTACTACATAGTGGATCAGTCATATTTTTAGTTTATTAAGTAGGATGAGTTTGGTACTTGTTTGATCACTTGTAGGATCTTGAGATTCAGGGTGTGATTGCATGAGCATCTGGATAAGAGGTGAAACCTTGAGGGAGTACACATTTTTATATGATATTTATGATGGTATAGCTGATTATCAGCATGGCGCTTCTTGGTATAGATTTATAGGTGTTTTTCAGAGTTGTAATTTGATGATGATAGGCACACAGGTTGTCTTTCATTTTGACATGGTTTGACACGAGTGGAGACTTAGAGTATTGCATGAGTGATAGTTGAGTGTAGGTACAATGTTGGATATGGTTATGGTGTCATGGATATGTAGGTACATTTATGCTTTGGTATATCATGATCATGTATGTGGTTCTTTGATGGTGATATGGTTTGGTGTTAGAAGGTTGTTCTTATCTCTTTGATGTTTGTATGGTTCCTTGACTATGGTTACTCATTTGTGGACATGTTTGGAAAATCATATCTGGGGTTGATTTGGTGTTTGAGTCTTGATGTCTATAGGATTATCTTCTTTGATATCTCAGTTTGCAGGTTACTAATGTGATAATGAGTTTGCATGCTTCATTGTTCGGTAACTACGAGTTATACAATTGTATGGATTGATCACCCATCCAGTTGTAGTGGGATGACTCGGTGTGGAATGTCTATATCCATGCGATGTTTTAGTGTTCATACATATTTTGTTAGTTGGCCTTCTCTATGGTCATTTGTGCATTGGTATGTTTCTTTGAGATGAAAGGATGGATGGTGAGAGTACCTAATTAGTTGATTGTTGGGACATGTAGCATGTTGTTTTATCTTGATGTCATGATAGCTTGGTATATTCATTGGTTATACGCTTTTAGTGGGAGCTTTTGATAGTGATGATATGGGGATTTTGGATTGGTTCTTTATGGTTTGATAGCGGTTGTATTTATCTTCTTAGTGTGGAGATCTTGATTTCACTTGATGTTACTAAAATTTTAGTTGTGTGTGTATAATTGGATGATATTCATGGAGGGGATGGTTGTCACAATGCCATGTGTAGCTCGGTATCTCTATTCAGTGGGAGTTTTTAGAAGTGACATAGATGCATCATTGGTTATGGTTATCTTCATGTGATTAGAGATGTGGTTTCTTGGTTATTATGTCATGGTTTACTCTTGATACTAGTTTAGAATTTTTGTATGGTACAAGTTCTCTTGAGACCAGGATGTATGCATTGTTGCATGTGATCTCCTAGGAGGAGATGGTTAGATCATGATGTCACGATAGTTTCCTACTTCTACGATTGGAGCTTTGACATTGATATTAGTGGTTCTCTTTGTATTAGTACATTGATCATTTGCTTCATTACTTCACGATGGTGCTATGTTGCATTTGGATTTTGGCATGTATTGATCAACTACATGTGCTCATGGATACTTGAAGACGTGGGTGAGGTTGGAGTTCTCTTGTGATTAGAAACATTTTCTTAAGATGGTTACTCTATAGTTGTTTCAGTAGGAAGACCAAGGAGATTTAACTTAGATATGGATGTGAGTTCATGATGGAATGATAGAGGAGATTTTTCTTGGAGTGAGTCATGATGACTTGGTTATCCTGGAGGATCATTCTCATTCCCCTTTCTTGGTCTACTCGACAATTTGTCATTTGAGAGGTATTTTCCCATTAATTCTTTCAAATGTGTTATGTTTCATGCTTTGTTTTCTCATGGGATTGAATAGAGTCATGGTGATTGATTTTGGAGACTCATTTGAGGACTTTTTAGTATGAGTTTATATTGATTTATGTTTCAAGCTTTCTCATATTTTCATCCATCCATAGCATTTTTTATCACATTTAGCTTAGCTTTTCAACAATGGAGTTTGGTTAAACATTCATCTCATCAAAGGGATTGGTAAAGGGTCACCATTCCACATTAATGTGACACCACTCCCCCAATGGGATAAGGTTTGGAGTATTAGAATAAGTTTTTTTTAAGCTTTCGTGTTTCTTTCATGCTTGGTTTAATGGTTTCTTAGTTTGTTGATGCTTTCAAACATCTCATTGGGATTGTAGCTTAGAGGGTTAGATATGTCTTAAATTCATTTGGATCTAGGGTATTTAACCTATACAATGATTACAATCACATATATCTTATGGATGTATTTATAATTTATGATATCAGGTGGGAGAATGTTAGGATTAAGATGCTATTTATCTTACAATCCTATATATAATTTATGTATCTCCAATACTCTTGAGAATTTTTCTTGGATGCTTAGGTTGTACTTAGACAATAGTTATAATTAATTCCCCAATAATCTTTGCATTAGTCATTATATTCATTCATGAAGGAGATGAAGTTGGTAAAGGTGGTTATGAGGCTATTTTAGCAAATTTCTACACTTGGGAATGAGAATTGAGTAGTGGAGCATCTTACATGTTGTTGTTGGGTCCCTTATGACTTGAGTGATGATTTTAGATCCCTACCTTGGGATATGGATCATTATGGAGGAGTTACAATTCAAAGATGTCTATTAGTGGTATGGAGGCTATTTTACTATTCATGGCCCATTGGTAGTTACATTCACTATGTTGATGGGTGTTTTTGCACACTTTCTCAACACATGCAGTACATGGATGCACTACCTCTCTTGAAAGGAGACTTCCAACATCAAGTTTCTGAAAATCACCCCAAGGTCTCTCGGTTGTCAGGTCATGACTTGCATGGAATTCCTCAATTGATATTTGAAGTGATTTTGCTGGTAATCATAGGGAAAACTTACGTAGTTGGGTGCGAAGTGGATCTTATGAATTGAAGTTCTTGGGATGGAAATTGATATGTATTTTTGCTACAAGTTTGAACAACAATATGAAACTCCAATGTTTTCTTAAGTTTTGGATTTACAATGTGCAATGAACCTTAGCATAAGTTATTTCTAAAAAAAAAGAAAAAGAGCAGGGAAGAGGAGAGTTTCCTGGATCTAGAACTAAATATGAATAGTGATCATTGAGGTTCTGTTGTGGACAACTTCCTTCAAACATGATTCCACTTAACCAAGAAACCTATAGTATCATGAAATCTATGCTATCTTCCAAGGTTTGCAGATATTTTACCATTCATCCACCATATACATGCATGAATAAAGATAAAATTTTAAAGTAGCTTCAAGTTTTAGCCTAGACTAGCTTTACACAGCCATTTACCGGTAGTAAATAGCAAAAAGTATGGATTGGGAAGGCATCTACACAAAAAAAAATTTCATAACCATGGGACAACATTACCAAATCTATCTAAGCAATCTAAAACCAACTAGAACAACAATGTAAATCTAACTAAAACATCTAACTATGGGAGATTGAATCATGAAACAGAGAGAGAAACTCAAAAAATGCACCAAAGTCAATGTATTTTCATTAAATTTTTTGCAGCATGTCATTACAATAACTCAACTCTCTCTTGAAAATGAGAGGAGACCCCCCTATTTATAGTGTCCAAAAAGGTAGAATGAATGGCCAAGATTAGTTTTCATTGTGTGGCCAGGATTCACTACAAGTTAGGGTTCTACCTACCCCACAATATTTTGCATTTTAAAACACAAATTTTTCTTTATCCCTATTTTGTCCTCTAGTGACAACACTGTATCATTTTTTATTTTGCTCATTTCCCTTTTGTTCTAGCTACTCTGTCAATAATTCTTCATTAATAATAGGGTTTCCTTCCTGCTTCTTCAAAGCTGCATATTCCATGAACTTCAGAATTACCGGCTAGAGTTTATCCACCTCCAAAATCTTGGATCATAGCAATTGGTAACTCCAATCCTTGGAACTGTCGGTAAGCCTTTCCTAGTCTTCTTCATACTTTCCAGTGTGGTCTTTGAATAGCTTTGACTGGGTGAAGGTTCAGGCAACAAAACTCATGAAATCGGTGGTGATCTCATCCAACATTCTATCCTCCATATTCTTTTGGAAATGGGGCTTTATCTTTTCTAGATCTATTTGTACCATAGGCATGTCATACCCTGTCATCAGCTTCAAGTATCGGGTGCAATCTGCTCTAACTTCCTTAGCCCACTCGATGTCTAGATCCACCTTGTCGAGCACCTGCTCCAGCCTTTCCTTCTTGTTCTCAAAGTACCACTTCCATACGTCCATTAGCCAATGATTGTCCCTCTTGAATGCAAGCTCCTTTTCCCAAGTCATGCTTGGTAGTTTGAGAATATCCCAATCTTCAGGTAGGTGGACTCATATCTTGCAGGGAAATCAGTGCAAAGTTTTCTTGTAACCTCAAGAGACTGTTACAGATCTAAGGACTTGTTTGTTGTCCTAACAGTGAGGGTGATGCCCATGTTCCCTATGTATAAGACTTGCTAGAACCAACTTTTCGTGGTCTTATCCAAGTTCTTTCTCCTTTCAAGCGTGTCTATTTTCTCTTTTGACAACAGTTGCGGAAGAGCCATGGATGTGGTAGGAATTTCCTCCATTGAAGACCATTGCTAGATGTAAGCTTTCAGATCAGCTACCTATGCCTTAAGTTCCTCTTTCAAAGTCTTATCTTGCTATATGAGATGCACTACAATGGCGGCGAACTCTTGAAGGTGTTCTACTTTCTGTTCTCTAGTAGTTGTTCCTAAGTCAATAGTAGAAACATTATAGCTTATTCCTTCTTCTCCTACTACTGGTGTGGCTACTTGTACAGTCCTTGATCTAGAGGCATCCATTATCACCTTTGATCTGACCTTGGGCTTCTTATCCTTCTTGGTAGTGATTTTTGCTCGGGCTAGGATAGCCTCCAATCTTGCTCTTGGATCTCTTGAGGTGGGAGCCTTCTTCTCAAGTTGTTTTTCCAGCCATTCGAGCATCTGAGCCTTTTCTTTAGGAAATTTACTGTCATCCTTTTCTTCTTCCCTTGTGACTTCAATTTCCTCATCTTTAGAAGCCTCCTTTTCCACCCTAGTGTCTTCCCCTTCTTCATTAGAGTCCCAGGTGAATGTTATGCCCTTGATTGGGGACTTGGTGGGTAGGCGTTCTTTGGGACCTTCTTCCCTCTCAGCCTCCTCTTCCCTTTTGTCATATTGCTCATCTTCATACCCATGCTCCTCGGGTTGCTCAATTTTGAGGCTTTTGTCAGTCTGAGCCTCACCTTCAGGTTTGTCTTCTTCTACATTCTCTTCTTCTTTATGAGGAGGTGACACATCTTCCTACTGTTCCCCTATAGGAAGTTTCACATTTTCTTCTATCTTGTCATCCTCTTTCCCTTCTTCTTTGGGAGGAAAACTTTCTACCTCCTCTCCAACATCCTTCAATTGCCTGGTCATTTCCTCTTTGAAATCACCATCAAAATTTTGTATAATTTTAGTACCAGGATCTCCTTCATTGCTACTTTCAAAGGATCCTGTTTGCTCTTCCTCATGAACTACCTTATCAATTTTTCAGTGCTCATATTTCAGATGTTCATGGTACTCATCCGCTTCCTCCTCCAATGCCTTCGTAGCATGTCATTCCCATTCCTTAGATATTTCCATTGTATCCCTCATTTCAGGTGGTTTAGTTGGAGGCTTTGAAACAAGAATGACAACAAGAACCTGTGCCAGGGTAGCCTAGATGATAGGATTTGATAACACCTCATAAATCTTAGAAGGGACATTCTTCATATACCATGAGAATGCTTCTGACAATGTGAGAGTTGGCATTGGTATGGTTGCTGCTGTCAGTTGAAGTGATGTGGTGGGAGACATGGAGGTGGAGGAAAGTGAAGAAGTCGTGGCCGAAGAAGAATCAACCATCACAATTTTCCCAACTGGTGGAGAAGAGGCAAGATGGACTGAGATGTCCACCATGGGCAGAGAAGAAGCAACTATAGCTTGCGAGATGGATGGAAGGGAAACAATAGCGGAGGCAACAGACAGAGACTTAGGTGGATCAACCTCCATATCCTCTCCCTCATGGAGTGGATCTTCCTGTATACTAGCCACTGTAGTGGTGTCACCTGAGCCCTTATGTATCTTGGAGGACTCACCCTCTGAGGCCTTTCTAGCATACACCTTCAGGTTAGGCTGCTATTTGTCGATCTCTTTCCTTTTCTTCAATCTCATGAGCGGAGGGGACTTAGACGTCTCTCCTATTGAGGTTGTAGTAGCGACATCATCTATTGCACTAGGCTCACTTTTGAGCCCTTCATATGTTAGGACAACCCCTTGTTGCTTCAATTAGGCTACCTATCCATTGACCCATTCCTTAGTATGAGCCTTAATTAGCTTTGTTATAGTATCGAGGTCATCGACCTCTTGTTCATCCCAATCTATTGTTGGTATTGGCAAGTTGGCAACTCCATTGTACCTGCGGTCTATTACGGTCCTTTCATCCTCTTCAACTTGTCAGGTATAGGAAATATATTCACACTTTTTACAAAGTATGCAGTCATTCGCATGTAGTGCCTCATGCGAACCTCCTTATCATCTTTGCAATTTTCCCAAAAATCGTCTATGTGATGCAAATGATGCAAATGGGCGTATTTTGGTCTAAGTGCCTTTCTTATATGCCCATACGGGTCCATTCGTGGGTGAGTAGTGTGAAGGCAGAAATGGTACTCAGATAGCTCCTTTTCTAAATTTCCTGCGCACTGAGAGGTTTGTAGCTTGTACATCCCTTGGCCAAAAGAAAGGGGATAAGAGATCCTTGCCAAATGCCTATTGCTAAGAATAGAATGTACATGGTTTAGCTGCTGGGAGAGTTCTAACAATTTGATCTGGTCGTTGGGGGTACCAGGGTAGCTTATTTGGCCTCTTTGTGTAACCTTAGGCACGAATGTATGTGAGTTTAGGGTATTGAATAAATAAGAAGGTGTATTGTTTCAGGAATGCCCAAGCACTGTGAGAAATTCTCCTTTCAAAATACCCTCTAAGTAGTCTAATGATGTGACCCATGAATGCGTCATTCACCTTGCAATAATCCCTCTTGTAGTTTCTGAACTAAAGTTGAGGGTATTTGTCATATACTTTCAGTTCCTGACTAGATTCTTCATCTCAATCCCTAAATAAACCACTGTACTACCTTCGTTCAACAAAAGAATAGACCAAATAGGACTTCATATAGAACTTGGAGGTCTTTTTAACATTCATGAATTGCTGGTGGAAGCAATCACTGATTATCTCCCCCCAGTAGAATGTAGCCTATGTGGTAACATCCTCCTTTCTATGAAGAATCTACTCTACAAAGTAGACCATCCACTCTTGAAAGTATGTTGCAGTGGGAAGGCCCATTACTTGGCTTAGTAGGGTTACTAAGTCATGATAGTCCTCAAAGAAATCACTATGGAAGAGTTCCTGGGGAACTTTCACAACGTTGCCCCTTTTCTCTCTTAACCAATATTGGTTGATTAGCTTCTTGCATCCCACATTTCCTTGCAGTCTACGATGGTGGGGACCTCCATCTCCCCAAAGGTGGCAATGTGGAAAGTCTTCGTTATTGCCTGGGGAGACATATTAGCTAGGATGTTCCCATCTCTATCAATTATTATTTGAGTTTCTGGTTGATATGCCTGCCAGCAAGCCATGACCAATTTAGGAGAAACAAGGGATGGAGGAAAGCCTACAACCTTAGCAATTCCACTTTGTCTGATCAACAGGGCATTGTCCGTGGTCGGGTTAACCCTGACCCTTTGCTTGAATTCATCAATATCGACCTGCCCGATATTAGTGTATGCGATTTCCTTCTAGTCTGTAATGACCTTTGAGTGCAAAGGCTCCCCTTGGAAGTGGAACTTCATTTGGTCCTTGTCCTCTTTTCCTCGAGGAACTCTGCTTGATTTATTCCCTTTGTCCTTCTCTATGGTTGCCCCCGAGGATCCTACACCCGATTCCATATATTATGCAAACAAAGGCATGATGAGTGCAATCAATCATGAAGACACAAATATTAGCTAAAATATCATGGATGAATCCAATTTAGACAATGTATCATTCCAAAAGCCAAGCATTTTCTTCAAAATGTTGTTAGTAGTTTACTAGAGGGAATTTTGTCAACCCGAGCCCAGGGGGCCAGACTTCCTTGGCAGGGATGCTGTTTTGCAGGGCAAATAAGGCAGGGCAATCCGTGTGGTCTCTCCCAATCTTAAATTTTGATGGTTTGAAAGGTTCAAGTAGGAGAGGGTTAAATTTAAGCACGTGGGTTGAGAATGGTTTTCAAATTGAAGGTCATTTGGATCCTTATCAAAGCATTCAGAGGTGTAAGGCAAGAAAGCTATCGGAGGATGGCCGTTTGAAAATGGCGGGTGTTGAGCGGAAGTCCGGTGGGAGCGACCCGGCAAATCGGACCCATCATAGTGCATGACTTCTAGTTTTACTTAAAAAAAACCCTCACAGTGATTAGAGCAACAAGCTCCGGGTAGCGGAAGGATGGGTTGGTTTCTCCCCTTGAATCGACTGAGATAGGATGGAATCTTGATGATGGAGGTCCGACGGAGTGGGCCCGACGAAGGAAAAGGTCTCTTAGTTTCATCCTTTATTATTCTTGCAACAAATGGAGGCTCTGGACCCGGGGGGCAAAAGGCAGTTTCCCGATGGCCATTCGAAAATGGCAAAGTCGTAATGGAAGTCTGTGGATAGAACTCCACAATTCAGGACCCGGATGATTCAAGGGAACATTTCATTTCATTCTTAGCTTAGACAACAGAAGGCAAGGTGGACTCCAAGGCTCAGGCGGATGGGGCTGTTATGTCGTTTGAAAAGGAAAAAGTGACACGACATCCCAGGGATGGAGTCCCGCGGGAGGGAGCTCAAGAAGCAAGGATGGAGGCCGACGTTTTCAAATTTGATTCAAGTCCTCATGACAATCCACCGAAGGAAGTTTGGGGTAGCGGCCCGAGGAGGCATCCCACCGTTTGAATGTTTGATTTCTAGGTCTTCTAAGCGGCGACCGGGAGGCTCGAGTCCGGAGGGTGTGAACGCTCTGTGTGAAGAACGACGCCTAGATGGTAAAGTTTCAAACCTAGTTTTCATGATGTTTTGGAGGTTTTCTTCGAATTCTATCATGTGGATTTTTAAGGTTTAGCCTTCCTTTATCAAATGAATGTGTTTTCATCTTCATTTATTAAAATTTTTGATACAAATTCACCAAAAACACAAAGGAAGGGTGGATGAAAAACTCACCACAAGATCCCAGTGAAGATGGCAATTGAATCCTCAAGGAATCGACAAACAAAAGTAGAGGGTGCAAGGGTGGCGAGCGACGAAGGAAATTAACCTCTTAGAACTTGCTCTAAACTCCTTTGGCCAACCTGACATATGAAAATGACAGGTTGAACCAGGTATTTATACCCCTAATTAGCATTTAATAGGCCCATTAACGCAAGTACAGTGGAAAAAAATTTGGTGAGTTTAAATTCCCAGACGGTGGCGGGAGGTCCGGGACTTGGACACCAGAAGGACGTGGGAAAATGGTCATTTCAAAGTTGTTTGGGAAACCATTAGCGAAAGAAATCCCGGGGTCTGATGGTTGGAACTTCGGTGGAGGATGGTCATTCGAAAATGGAAAACGCACAACAGAGTCCCGGGCAGAGAAGTTTGGCAGAGCAGGCTAGACTTAAGCGAATGCTAGTTAATTTTTTTTTTTAGCACAAGTCGGGAGGACAGAGGTCAAGGATTCGAGACTGGGGGCACAGGAAGGTGAAGGCCTTTAGCCATTTGGGAACAAAAAACACGCAATGGAAACCCAACAGGGGAAACCTGCCATGGTGGACCTGCAAGGTCTCAAGGCCACTGACATAAGCAAACTGTTAAAGGAACTCTGTGAGGACTCAAGACTTAGCAAATTTGGAGGGGATGAGACATGGTCAACTTAAGATAATACTTTGGAGGCACTCTGACCACTTAGGACATCAAAATGGGGGCACGTAAAATGAGGTGGTGACAAAACAACTCGACAAGGCAAAAGAAAGAGAGGGTCCCCGTTTTGAATGGGGCGTGTGTGCTGAGGGCACAACACACTATTCTCAAAAGAACCTTTATTTAGATTATGTAGGATTTTTTGCATTTTACCATGGTTTAATGGTACATTATTTTTAAAAAATATTTTTGATATTCCTCTCCTATAAATATCTATAAATTGGAGGCATGATATAGTAGTTTTACAAGTCTATTTTACTAGTATACAAGTGTTGCTATAGTGATTCCAAAGAGAAGAGAGTGTTAGTGTGTTGGATGTATCTCTTTGTTTAAGATTATTACATACTTATCCTATTTCTCATGTGGATTTTTTTCTCAAAAGGATTTCTTCACATAAATCCTTTGTTCATATGGTTTACTAATTTTATATAATCATATAATCATCACATGGTAATCTTTTGACAAGCAATTATATTTCAAATTTATGTACACTTGTAAGAGAATTTATTGCAATAGTTTTAACTTGTTTTTCAATAATCCTACCTGTTCATATTTATGTAATAATGATGGCATCTTACACTAAAATTTCTTGTTATGTACTTCCTTCTAACTCTAGTCATGATGATATCTCACACTTATTTTTCTTACAAGATCCTTTATCTAGCATCCATAGCTACTTTCACTTATAACACTACTTGGGGGTAGCAAGAAGGGAACCTTGCTACTTTCCAATAAATATTCTTTCATGAGCATACATTAATTTATTTATTTTTGTCATGTGATGGTATCCTTATACTCTTATATACTTATTGATTTCTCAAAGGCTTACATCATTTTACATATTATTATTTTTAGTTTCTTCCTAATTAATTTCATTCTTTGCATACAATTATATGAAGGTAGACATACAAGGTCACTAAGATTCCTTTTAAAGTATGGTTGCAATGACTACCTTATGATCCTATGCCATTTTCAAATGGTGCCACATTTATTTTGTTGCTCCAAAGTAGTACATATTGATGTTGTTGCCCCTAGACAATATCCTTATTCTACCAAAAGTGGAATATATCTCTTTTTTTATTTTGTTGTGATTATAGATAATTTATTATTATTTTAAATAATTTTAAGACATTGTTCATTGAATTTTTATATTTTCCAAGTTTCAATACAAGGCACTTAGTGTAAGGGAACATATAACAAAAAGTGGCATTCATATCCTATAATTTTATCTCTTTTTTATGAATTTTTGAATAAATTTACTTTATATTGACTATTCAATTCTACTTTATTATGCATTGTCATAGTAGTTTTTCATGCAAGTCAAAGTGAAAGTAAAATATAATGGTGAAAATTACGTAGTACTTTGCACTTTCCCTCTTTATTTTGGGATCTCTTTGACTTGATTCTCTTATGCAATGAAAAGTTTACAAGCGACATGATTTCTACTAAAATATAACATATAACCTAGAAGCCTTACTTGATCCCATTGTATCCATTCTTAGGGACTAGCCTTTATCTTTAATTTATCCATTTCTCAACTAGGTTTAGATTCACAATTAGTGGGATTGACCCAAGCTAATTATGTAATTTATAATTTAACTAAACCCAAAAATTTTAAATCTTAAATTCAAATTTGAGGCCTACACAATCTTTTCTCTTAGTCATAACTCAAACCAAAAAAAAAATCACTTACCACCTACAAAGTTGTAGTTAAGAACTAACCATAATTCATTTTTTTGACATCATATTATTTTATCTATCGAAACATCTTGAAATTTGAGCTTTGATTATTTGAAGAGAAAAAATATGATTATCCATATACTACATTACCTACTTGTTGCAAGGTGTGTGCCCTTGGTCTCCTTGTGTTGTGCAATGCAATGCTCAGGTTCATGACATGGATTAACCACCTCCCATGGGTTTATTAACTTTGATGGTTGCATCGAGCATTAACAGGATGATCTTTCGGTGCAACAACAATTGTTTGTGCAACAATTGGTATGAAAGCATGGGTCACGAGTTCAAACCCTTCGCTTGCGTTGGGGGGATTGTTGCAAGGTGTGTGCCCTTGGTATCCCTGTGTTGTGTTGTGCAATGCTTGGGTTCGTGACATGGATTAACTTCCTCCCATAGATTCATTAACTTTTTTTGGTTGTATCGGGCATTAATAAGTCAATCTTTTGGTGCAACAAAAACTATCTGTGCAACACTACTTGTATCAACATATAAGTATTTGTGCAACTATATTGTATGTTGATATATGTTCCTAATTGTTAAATCAATCCATCTATATTTATGACCAAAGAAGAATCAATCCTTCATAAAAAAATCCCCAAATGGAGTTCCTAAACATCACTCCTATATACACACAAGTTTTATAAACTTAGGTAAACCAAATCTAGGAAAAAAGAATAGCAACAATTAGATTCATGCATTGAAGATAAGATTTGCAATCTAGATTCAAATTTTCAATTTGCATAGGATGAACCCACAATAGTGAGTCCCACTTGCGGGACATCAAATATTTGGATGGGGAGGGAAAGGATTATAAAACACCTTCGTTTGAAGGTTTTTCTTCAAACAAATGTGCCTTCATTTAAATATGATTATATAAATACCTTCAAACAAAGGTCCCTTCAATTTTTATTTTGCAAGGAAGATACCTTGAAATGAAGGCCCATGTACACCTTCATTTGAAGATCCTTTGAACAAACACCCTTGGATTTTCCTTGCTACTTTAGTGCTCAGATTTTGATCAATTTTTTAATTTCAAATCTTGGGTTGAACCAACAAATGGAATCAATGTGACAACATAATTTTGCAAGATCATAGACCTTGAAATAAGTTTTTCAACAAGCTTAATTTTATATAAATTTTATTTGATTTAATATTTATTTAATATTTTTTAGTGAACATAGGTTTTTCACCAAACATCAAGGTCTCCATTCCACACACATAGAAAAAAAGAAAAATAGAGAAAAAACTATAAAAAATATGTGTACTAAGTATTGATGTTCTTGATATCATGTTATAGACACTATATGTGTCACTTTGCTCCCTTACACTCCTCTACTCCTTTCGTTGGCATTGAGGGATTGCAAGGAAGCTAAGGTAGTGAAACAACTTCCTACACTAATCTTGAGAGGAGAATAATGCAAAACTTTACAGATCTTTCTAGTTACATAAACTTAAACAAAAATAAACATAAATATCATGCATACCACAACACAGTGATTTATGTGGGGAAAACCCTTTCGAGAGAAAAAGCCCACACTTGAAAATTCACCCAATATATTATTTTGAAATCACAAAGATTACAATATACTTGCAGAACAAGCTTCTCACAAGAGTATCACCAACCAGAGATCTAGAGGCAACATGACTGCTATCAAACTCACATAATACATCACAATACACAGACATCATACAATTCCCTCATAAAATAAGGTTGTCTTCTGGGGAAAGTCAAGCTAATAAAATATCGACAATCATTTTTAAGACCTAATGATGAATGGTCCATATTTACAATAATAAAATTTTCCTTTCAGGGGTGCTTCCCTTGAGCCCTCGTCGAGGCGCGTTTCCCTCGAGCCCCTCGCAGGGTGAAACCCCCCTCGTGCCTCCCAATCATTGACGTATCAATAGTACCTTATGTATTTGCAAGGTTGAGACACATTTTCCCAATAGGGCTCTTGTTCTCCTCATGATGAATCCATGGATTTTAGGTCTTCGCATGCTCCCCATAAGGTCTCTCTTTCGTCCTCTAGTGGAAAGCACAATTTCACAGATGCCCTGCACCCTTCTTCTTACCCTCAAACCCCTCAACTAGCCAGCCATCAAAACCTTGGTTGTTTCGACTAATGGTGAAAGGATCCCATTGAGATAAAAATATCTACCCAACTCGATGCCCCTATGTGTGGAGGTTTCGTTGTTAGGGTTTTTTAATCTTCCTTCATTCCAAAATTTTGTTTAGACGGTTTAGGGCACGATAAGGAATAATTCTTGTAGGATACCACTTTAATCTGTCTAGATTCATGAAGTTGTGGTTGTCACTCTGCAATTTTCATTCATGGATATCTACAAACTAGAAAGAATCCTTGAAGGGTAAAAAAAATGTATTCCCTTGTGCCAAGGGATTTTTTATTTCAAATATATTACCAACAAGGAATGGGTGTTGGAAAATGGACCTTGGGTTTTCCAAGGAGAATTTTTGTCCATGAAATCATGGTACCCTTCATTTGATCTGTGATCTAAAACTTTCTCCTTTGCATTTTTCTTGGTGTGTTTAGCATATCTCACATTCCATATTTTGGAATTAGATTGCCTTAGGGCCATAGGTAATGGACTTGGAAAGCACCATTGTTGTTCAAATGAAACAAAAAATTACCAAAGCTCCACTTGTGTGTGCATTTGGGTGGAATTAGACCTTGCCAAGGGTCTCTCAATTGAGATTGCATTGAAGGTCAATGATCGTTGTTGAATGTAGCCAGTGAATTATGAAAAAAATAGCTTTTAGGTGTAGAACTTGTGTTTCTCAACTGATTATTTTATGCCATAATGCCAGAAATTGCTTGCTCATAAGTGAGATGCATGTGGAAAGCCAACTTGGTGGATTGGGGTGGAACCCAAACACTATGTCATTCCACCTTGCACTCAAGTGGAAAAAGTTCCACCTCAAGATTCCCCAACCACTCCACCAAGAACACAAAATTCTATAGATGCAAATTCTTCTCCAAATTCATTCCCCCCTCAAGGGTCTTAGAGGTGGGTAAAAGCACAAATTTGTGTCACACTTTCAACCAACTTATCAACACAACTTAATTTAAGTATTTCTAACTAAAAATCAATTTTGGTCAAACATATGATCTAGTAAGATTCATTCTAGATAAATTAGATACTTCGACAACTTTCTCAACTAAAATTGTTGGCTAAAAATATATGGAGCACCACTTTGAGTCCAATTTATAAAAAAATAAAATTATTTGAAAAACTTGAAGTTTCAATAACTCCTACTAATGTAAATAACATTTTTTTTTAAATATAAAAAATACCCTTTTGTAGATCCATAAGTGTAGTTTTGAAAAATATATTTATTTTAATAATTTAATTATTATTTATATTTTATTTTTTATTTTTACTAAAAGTAGGTTATCAACACAAAATATTAGGTTGATTATCATGCAAAGGAAAAATACTAAAACTTATTAAAAAAATGAAAAAAATATGATGCACTAGATGAAAGAATCTATTTCAAGATGGTATAATTTTTTTTTTCTATTTTAGATAAATATTTAATATGAAAGTTGACGTTCAATGGAAACAACTATTTTTTGATTCACGCACATTTTAATATTTATTTAAAAATATATATTTATCAAAATTGGAAAAAAATATATCCATGCACTAAAGTTTCAAGTTATAAATACACGCAAAAAAATTGAAAGAAAAAAAAATTACTTATCAACAACTAAATTATAGTGTTGATTTTTAAAAACTAGTTTAAAATAATTTTTCAATTTTTTTAAAAAATACATACATAAAATATACTAAAAAATTACATATTTTACTAGTTTACATCATTTCAAAATTCAAAACATGTATATGCCACTTTTTAGTGATTCAAGTTTCAAAGTTGGATTAGTGTTGGTCGTTTCCTTTATAAAGTGACACAACTTTGTGCTTTTACCCAGGTCGGATTGTGAGGCATCTACTATTGTTAATGCATTTACTAGTAATTATATTGCTTCATCAGATGCAATTTCTTCAAATTCCAAGTCATCCCCAATTCCGCCGATTATTTTGATGGACTCTCATTTTGAGGCTTCTCTAAAGGAGAATTATGCCCCCCCTTTACAATATGAGCATGAATGGATAGAAGTAAATAATAGAGAACACACAATTAAAAACTAAGCACTCAATGTCCTTAAGATCATCAATTAAGGGCCAAAAGGTGGAAGGGAAAAAATAAAGGTGATTCACCCAAAATTATGGGTCAGCACATTGTGGCACCTATTTAGTTGTATTTTGATGCACCCCCATCTGCGGGTTGATGCAATTTTGGATTTTCTTTTTTTATTTAATATATATAGAGTTGCCCCCTCTAGCAACCCTTATGATAAAAACAAAAGTATTGATGTTCTTGTCTCAACAAAAAAAAGTTAGTTTGGATGTAAAGAAAAAGCAATGCATTATGAAATAAACATATGTCCAATTTATAAAATTAATCTCAATTGAAAGTTAATAAAAAATGCAACAAAACATTATGAAAACATATGTGTGCATTACTAGTGTTATGAATCTATGTTTAAGAATTTATAATTTAAATTTGATTAATAGAAATTATAATATAAGACATTCATAATTAATTTATTTGTAGGTAAAAGAAGTTAAAGAATGTTTTTGAATTTGAAATTTGTTTTTGAAGTTAATAACCTATTTCTTATAGTCAATAGTATTTTTAAAAAGAGGTATAAGAAATAAGTTATTAAAATTTATATAAAGAATTCACAAATAATTTTATTTTTTTTGTTTTTAAAATACATTTAGATTCTACATACAAAATCTCAAAATTCACTAGTTAACATCATCTTCAAATCTTAAAGGTTTAGTTGTTATGATGATAAAAAGTGAAATTTTGATTAAAAATACTCATTTCAATGTCCCACTTTAACCAAAAAAATAGGACAAACTATTGTAAAATGAACCATAGATTAATTTTACACTCATAAAAGTGATTGAAAAAACAAACAATTTTCAAATTCAAAATCATTCTTTAACTTCTTTTACCTACAAATATATTAACTATGAATGTCTTATATTATAATTTCTATTAATCAAATCTAAACTAAATATAATCTATTTATTTAAATTCTAAAACCAATTTTAATATTTTTATCTACATAACTATTGTCCCAACTCTTAATCCTAAAATAAATATTTAATTTAAGGATTGTATTCACCCTTTGACCTTTAAATCAAAACATTATATATTAAACTAATTATGCACTAATGATAATAATTGTACTGACCCATGTAAGCTCTTAAAACAAATTTATAAAAAAATATGTAAATGGACATGCTCAATGATTGAGAGACCACCATCTCAATTATTCATATACTATTCCCATGGAATAATCTATCTATTTTTATTATATTTTTTCTATTAAATACTGTTTTAGATGTTTAGACATCAACTACCAAAGACAATTCCATGGCCCACTTTGCCATTTTTTTGTGGGTTAGCATTGCTTATGAACATAAAATGTGAGTGGATTCCCATGCAATTTACAACCTATGCACCTTCAATAAAATGGAAAAACCCACTTGAGATAATTCCCTTGAAAATGCCAACATTTAGTGGATTCTACCATGATTGGAAGTGTCTTAAAATACTGGTAGAACTAATGGAGTGGTCAAAACTTGATGGGCACACTCCAACACAGACTTTCATGGCAGCTCCATGATTACATTCTACTAATAAACAAATACAAAGTGCTAGAAATGATTCCCACTAAGAATATCCCATCAAAAAATACAGTTGGTATGACACCTCTGTCAGATTGTAATGGAGTTCCATAGTGATCATTTCTAGCCTTACATGTGTGCAACTTCTTTTCATAACTACAACTTGGTAAGGCCCACTTTTTATTCTTTCAAATCAAGGCCCAAGAAAGTGAAAAGAAGGGTATTTTTTAAAAAAGAAATTGTTGTCCTAGCATGCTTTGCTTCCATTTTTCTCTCACATTTCTTAGAAGATGTGTATTCCCATCCACATGATGTCAATGGTACTTTGAAATGATATCTATTCAGTGCACGGTTGGCAGCAAACACATATATAATGAGCAATAATGTGTGGATGTAAGGTACTATTTTGATTGTGTAGATTTCTTTGGAGTGAAGAAAAAGCAAAAGTATGTATGTGACAACCACAGCATGGTACTCAATGTCTTTCTCAACTGAAAATTTATAGATTACTTTTGAATCCAAACAAACTATATTGTCATCCATAATGTTCATTTCTCCCTTTGACATGACTTATCTCTAATTCTACTCTCTCTATTCTTAGTGTGAATCTTTTAAAAGTAGATGATCTAATATTGTCATAGTCAAATTCACAAATATTGTCAATAATGGTAAGATCTAGAAGATCTGATATTTATTTATAGAAGATCTAATATTTAGATATAAAAGATCTAATATGAGCAGAAATTTAATGAGATTAATTAAATAAATTTTATGTTTAATGAGTATATTAAGCTAAAATATTTTAGCTGCTAGCTGCTCTTAATTTCATAAATTATTTGGTTTGGTAAATGTTATAAAATCTTTTTTTTCATTTAATAATTTTTTTTGTATTTGAAACAAGATTTGATTGTTTTTCTTTCATTCACTAAATTCTATAATAAAGTATGTGGCTTTTTAAAACAAATGATATGTATAATCTTTTTAAATTTAAATTTTTCAAAAGACAAGTAGAGAAGGATGTCTTTAAAATCAATAAGATGATGGGTATGTGCAGGATCATGGTGCGCCAAAAAGTGGCAATATTATGGGGGTATGTGGCTAACGACTTTTTTTTCACCCAAAATTAATGAAACAAAAAGGGTTTCTAGAGGAGATTCTCAACTTTCCAAAAATATAAATTATGATTTAATTTGAATTTAATAAATAATTATTATTCATTTTCTATTAGAATTATGACTAAAGTCCTGATTGATAGGTTGATTGAAAAACATCTATAACTTTCAAACGGTATCATATTTTTTGAAACTGAAACATGTGTCACATTCTATGCTTCACATACTACAGGATTAAAAAAAGAAAAATTAAATTTCATGAAGTTTTGACCAAGTTAAGGTGGTCACAGACGATTTTTTATATTTTCTAAAATTTGTAATAAAAAATTCATAATTAATTATTTACTTGGAAAAAAATTACAAAAAAATATGCATCACATCCGGACATGAGTCCTCTACTTATATATAAAATCTTACTAAAAAATATTATCATTTTATTATGGTTAGGGTGGTCAGACAGACACCTACTTCTTATTTTTTCCCTGAAATTTAAGTACTACTCCATTGAAATTTCAAATTTTCACCAAATAGATTTTATTTGCTTTTAAATAAACCTAGTATTTTAGAAACTTCATTCAATTTTCTACAAATTCTATTTTTACATATTTTTGAAATAATATAGATAACCTATTCAAATATTTACTTCAAGTTGCCTAACACTGATTTTTCTGAATTTTTTGCCACTTAAGGGCCTATTTTTTGCACGATGATCCTGCACATACCCTGATATCATAATATATATTATTAATAGTTTCTTAAGACTTTTAGTAGTTATTTATTTGTTAAATAATTAGACATAATCTATTTATTTATTAATCTTATGCTACTTTTGGTTCTAAGTCAGACTTAATATTTAATTAAATGAGAAAATTATTTTAAAAATTATATATATATTTTAATTCTAAGTACATTTTTAGACTTAGGCCACAAATTAGGGACTATGGGTCAACCCTGTGAGCACATTGGATCAGGGAAGGCACACATTGGATCAAAGAAGGCATAGTGCCTGCGAGCACATTGGTTCAGCGAAGGCATAGTGCCTGCAATCACAATAGCCCAATTGGTGGCTACAATAACAATACTACCACTTAACCATGCACTATGAGATGAACCCCATTATTTTAAAATTATTAAATTTTACAAATATTGTTATCAATTTACAATATCAATATACATATGAGAGAGTTTTCAAGCAAATAAATAATTAAGTAATAATTTACACTTTTAATATTTTATATTTCATTTATATTATTTTATCAAATTATTATGTATAAATATATAATATTATTTAATTATATATGTCTATAATAAATATAAACGTCCATTTTAAAATTTTATTCTTTCTAGTAATATTAGTTTTCAACCAATGAATGGAATCAAATAAAATGTTTATTAATTTTTTAAATAAATGATTAGATGAAACATTTATTTGATTTCATTAAAAAAAAAAAAAAAATTAGAAATATTTTTTATATTAATTGTCTATATTTATAAGTTATTTGTAAAATATTATTTTATTTGTTTGTTTTCAAATAAGTCATTTTTTAATCAATTAGATTTATTAAATGACATTTCTTTTAAGTGTAAATTATTATTTTTATGAAAAGAGATAGCTTTTTAAAAAAATATAAATTAATCAAAAAAAAGGTAAGTGGTATGAGAGTGTGTCTCCAAATTAATGTATTAATTTCATTTAAAATTAATGCAATATGTTGAGTTTAAGAAACAAGTAGATAGACTACAACTCTAGCTGATAAAAAAAAATCAAAAAATCAAAATATTTATTTTGAAGAATATGAATTTGCTTGTCTTCATCCTTAGTCTTCTTCCTTATAAGCTGATTTTTATGAGAGGAATTTGTCTTCATCCAAATTCTGATCTTTTTAAAATGAATCATCAAAATGTTGAATTGAGAGACTTGTCGATATTTTAACAAGAATAAAACCCTCAACTACACATTAGAGAAATGTTAATGTAACTTCCTCCACCTTTTGAAGATTTGTTATATTTTTTTTAACTGTTCTACTTGATTTTAGTTTTCTATCAAATGAACTTCACTTCTTATTCCGTCTCCCTTCAAATGGCTTTTTCCCTTTACTTTTCAAACTACTTCAACATGATTATACATTTCCCATTCAAAATGACTTAATTTTTTTTTTTTGATGAATAGGCACTAATCTATATTAATAGTAAAGATTAAAATACATATTCACAAAAAAAAGGTGGGTGGTAAAAAGGCACACCCCGAGAGTCACATTGGCAGCGCCTAGAAAACCAAAAAACAATCACATGGGCCTAGCCCAAAAGTCTAAAATTACAAACATTAAAAAAGACCATCAAGTGACCAAAGCAGTACCAGCAGAGCTAGGAGGGTCTCTGTCATCCATGTTTTTCCCCCATACATCAGCGAGGTCTAGAGTGATGTTAGGAGGAGGACCCCAACCATCATCAACATCTTTATCTTTATCCTCATGCCAAGGTGAGATTGCAAGTGCTAGACACAAAAAGAATTTACTAGAATTTGGCCAACCAAAGTCAGTGGCAGTCCAGTATCATTAGAGGGCCACCTAGAACCTCCACCATTGCTCCCCGTCGCTCCTCCAGAGGTCCACCCCTGTCTAGCCTATGAAGGAGGAGAATGAGTCCACTGAGGAGGGTGGGAACCATGCCGAAGAGGAGGTTGAGAGTGGGGGTGAGAAAAGCCACTCCACTACCAGCCCTAAAAGGGTGATTGAACACAAGAGGAAGTGGGTGAAGCGGGCACCCGAGCAATAGTACATAGGGCATTGCCCCAATGATCCAAAAGCACTTGAAGGTGAGCCACCTCAAGTGCAATCTTGTTGGCTTGAACTTGAATCTCGAAGAGCACATTAGAGAAACTAATAGCTTTAGAATACAAAGAAACATTTTTATCCATTTGTGTGTTAGCAAATATGCAAGAATTTCTATCTTTCTAGATATTGAAGAGGATTTCCACCTTGAAAGTGTACCAAAGGTAAGTATATTTAGCAGGAAGTCTAGGCGAGTCTCCTAGCAAAACCATATGCTAGGAGAAGGGCTCTGGTCTGAAAGGCCGAAAGAAGTCATGAATCCAATTCCAAAACTCTTGAGCTCTGGTACAAAACCAGAAGAGATGCTTAAAAGACTCAAATTTCCCACAAAAAGGGCATCGAGGGTCTTGGACCCCCAAGTGAACTAGATGAGACCCCACAGACAAGCCTTGGAAAAGAATACACCAAGCAAAGTGGGCAAGTTTCAGTTCAACACTTACAGACCTAGTGGAAAAGAATCTTTTTCACCAAACATGAGCAGGGGATTGAAGAAGCCACCTTTGGTTCAAACTTTCAATCATAGGAAAGTGTGGTGAAAGCCAACTATAACCAAGCCTAGGCTTGTAATTCCTGAAAGGGGTGTTTGGGTACCACTTCTAGTCCTTCCAATAGGGCTTAGACCCATGAATTCCCACCTTATGAAGCATATATGTAGGAATAACATTCACCAAACCATCATAAGTGTCACGGTCCTTGTTTTGAAGCATGTAAAGTGTACAAAAATATTCCCACGACATGATGTGTATTGTGGGTCTGTGAGACACCTGATGCAAAGTTTGAATACCTTTCTTGTGGAACCTTAGCACCTTAATCCAAGGTGACTTGGCCAGTGGCTAACCATTACTAGAAAAGAGAAGCGACCACCAAACATTCTATTGATTGAACGAAAGCCTATCACAAAAACTAGAGATGACCCAACGGAGCCAAGGCTTAACTGCCTCCCAGGCTCTCCAAATACTCTTGGCCACAAAAGTACCCACAATTTGAACTGGTTCCTTCATGACCAAAAGGGTTTGAAATCTAATCCCCTTCTAGGCGATTCTATGAACAGGAAATCCAAATTGAATGTAATGATTGAGGAGAATTTTCTAGGCTTCATCTCTAGTAATGGCTCTAATTATCCATTTCACACACAAGGCAGTCCCTTGTTGTTGAGTGGATAGCAAACCAAGTCCTCCAAAGTCTCTAGGAAGGCAACAAAACTCCTAGGAAATGTGGTGAAACCCTCCATGGGACTTCGTAGAGGCCCAAAGAAAGTCCCAAAGCAACTTTTCAAGCTTGGCATAGGCAACTTTTGAAGGAGCCCAACAAGAGGAGTAGTAGACATGCATAGCTGCCAAAATCTTGGAGCACACTTGGAATTTTTTCTGCTAGAGAAAGAGGCTTGGTAATCCAATAGGCCAACTTTTACTCAATCCTATAGAGGATAGCTTGCCACAACTCAGCTAGAGAAGCCTTGAAGGCAAAGGGAATGCCCAGAAACTGAAAGATTCCCCTAGACCTATTCATTTCCAACCATATTGCTGAAGCCAGTGAGGAGTGGGCAGAATAGATTACCTGTAGCAAAAAATTTTATGCCACTAAATGGCAGAGTCAGACACAAGGAAAAAAATGTTAAGACATTCAAGAGCCACCTTAATATTATTCTCTTCCTCCAAAAGGGTGAGGAAAGAGTCATCAACAAAATTACCATTAACCAGTTGAGCCTAGGAGTTAGGTAGAGTAATGCCTTTAACACACTATTGAGAAACCGAATTGGCCAAGAGATAGCCAAATCCTTCGGCAATAAGCATGTAAAGAGAAGAAGCAAGCGAGCATCCTTGCTGAATGGAGCAGAATATCCCAAAGGCAAGAGATTGGCAGCCATTAATGGTGATACAAGTAGAGGCATTTGAGAAGAGCATTTGGACAGCCTAGATGAAATTAGGCCCAAACCCCAAGGCTTTCAACATGGCCAAAATTAAAGGCCACTCAATGCGATCATAAGCTTTAGCAAAGTCTATTTTGAGAAAAATAGCTTTCTGGTCTAAATGTCAGGCCCACTCCATACCTTCCCACACAACAATGATATTGTCCAGAATGAATCTAGACTTGATAAACCTAATTTTCTCTTCTGAGGAAAAAGATGGTGGATCTTAAGAGTGAACGCTTTGGCGATGATTTTGTAAGAGACATTGAGGAGCATGATATGTCACTAGTTGCAGATATCCTTGGGATCTCTAGATTTAGGTATGAATTTAATATTTCCTTTATTAATTATATTACCCAGGGATTTGGAATGAAAAGCCTCAAGATAGACTTTATGCAATTCATTCCCAACACAGTCCCACAAGGCCTTGCAAAATTCACGAGGGAAACCATCAATCCTTGGGGCTTTATCATCAGCCATGGAATGAATGGATTTCTTTAAGTCTTCAACTGTGAGAAATTATTCACAAAAATATTTCGGGGCTAAAGATAGCCTATTTGGCACAACATTAAGATAATCCTAAAGGGCTTGTTGTCACTTTGGCATGTATTCTTGAGTAGTGAAAACTTGTTCATAATGTCGAACAAAGACCTAGAGAATGTCAAGTAGCTCATAAAGCACTTGAATTCCATCTTTAATTTTTTTAATGCCAGGAGATGAGTGACTGGCACGCAAGGCCAAAAAAAACTCTTTGGAGGCATGGTTGCCAATCTTTAACCAGTGCAATCTAGCTTTGATTTGTGCACCTCTGGTAGCATAATTGTCTACAACTTGATTTCTGTGTCTTAATTTTGCCACTTGACTTGTAATGATGGGGAGAAAGGGATAGCTTCCAGAGCCTCGGTAGTTGAGTGCAGGTCAACTATGGTAGCCTCATAAGATTGCTAACGAAAAATGGCCAACTAGCACCTATAAATGCACATAAATATAGTCGTGTGAGTGATAGCATCATTCCACTAATTAATCCAGCCTGTAATATAAGGTGGCTTTCACTCCAAATTCTAGACTCTATGAATGTGGGCCAATGTGGGCTGATGACAAAATAGAGACATGTTAAAAAAAGTCATGTTTTACAGGCTCGAGGTTGTCTTGTCTCCCATTCAATGCGAAAAGAAATGGGGAAATAATCTAACAAAGCCACATCAACTAATGACTTAACTAGGAGTGAAGAGCTATCAAAAGAAAAGAAAGATTGGGTTGAGACCATGGCATGATCAAGGTGCTTAAATATCCTGTTAGAGCTAGTCCTAAAATTACACCAAGTGTGCTGCTAGAGGGAATGAGAATGGCGGCGGCCAATTTTGGGATCAAAATGCCTTAATTTATTACGCATGTAGAACCACACCTGTCGTTCACTAGTTGCCCATTTGAATGGTAGAGTGCCATCTTTATCATATTCCATCTCAACCATATTGAAATACCCACATAATAGCTAGGTAGCAATTGACAATGAATCAACAATCCAACGCCAAAGCAAAGAACATTCCACAACATCATTAGAGGCATAAACATTAATAATTCAAAAAGAGTGATTATCAATATTAAGAAGGATCTAGACAAGCCCATGTGTGAGGTCAAACCCATGGTCAACCACACAAGCGTTCCACCATGGGGAAAAAAGGGTGATAGCTCTGCCACGTCCAACATCATGAGCAATACAAAATAAATGATTGGCTGGCCAAATAGAATGATAAGTCAATGCGAGCAAAAAACTAAAAAAATTAACTTCTTGGAGACAAAGCACTTCAACATATTTCTACAAAGTTTCCCTAACAGAATACTTCCTAGAGAGGTATGTCAAATCTCGAACATTCCATGAGAGGAAATTCATGAATGAAACTCCTCCATACCGTCGGAGTCTGGCTCCTCCTCATCTAGAGTAGAGAAGCGATTCTGCAAAAATTCTGGCGGAACTGACCCAATTTGAATATTCAAAGCAAAAAATATTTTTTTCTCCTACACATATTCTCCTTCTTCTAATGGTGGAGAAGGATTGTGAGACCGTCGTTGAGCTCCCATCATGTGAGGAAAAACATTTGGTTGTGCCATCATAACGACAGTAGGTTGAGGCATAGCCATCGGCTTGGGCCACACCGTAATATTGTTAGCCCCAACCGGGGCTTCTTTCCCCTTCACTGAAGGGTTTGAAGCATCTTTAGTTGGATTAGGGACTTTGGAAACTGTCCCAGAGCCACTAGACTTGTGTTTACGGTTTGTAACCGTGGTCCATTTCTCATTGAGTTGACATCAAAATTATCCGCCTGATGGGGCTTTCCAGATTCTTGTGGTGGGGAAGGAGTACGAGGCATTGCCAAAGGATAGTCCCTGATCTTGTGGTCTATGGATTGACATCTATAACACATGTTTGACTGATTAAAATAAGTGACCTTCTGGGTATGCCAAAAATCTCCAATTTGAATATCAATGGAGTCTTTCAAATCTTGTGAAAGGTCCACTTCAACACAAATCCTTTTCTAGGGTCAGGCCTAGAAAAACTTGTCTGGCTCAATACAAATAACCCTCCCCAAAGAGTCCAGGCAATATGAATAAAAAAAGCATACAAGGCAAGGGCAACCCTGGAAACTTAATCTAGACTAGGACCCAGAGCTTGGTGTCATCTAAGACAGTGAAGTCTCAGGTCCATGACTGGAAAACCAACAGAGAAGACTTGACATACCAGGGAACATGATTCAGGATTGTCTGAACATGACTGACCTCCGCAAAACAGAAAAGAAAAAACCCTTGGTTAAATTTTGGACCATATCAAGGTGGACCCCATGAGGGACCCAGGCCTTGTGGACCTATTCTTTAAGCACACTTTTAAGGGGAGTCCTCCCAACAAAGTACCCAACAAGAGTATGTTGCTCAAGCCATTTACAAGCAGAATCAAAATCAGGCAAAGGTAAAACCACATTAGCTAGGGAGTCAAAATACTTACCTCGTGAATTACTTTTAGAACAAATTTCCAGGGTCGTTTGTTTGGAGGAGGAGCCATTGAGCAGAGCCGTCAAACTGCCAACACCAACATGAATTGTTGGGTTAGAGTTGGTTGAAGGCATATTAAAACAAAAAAAACCATAGGAAATGTAGTCGTACACATAGGTAAAGAGGAAAATCTTGTGCAAAGAGCATAGTATGACACAATCTAGGGGCCAAGAATGACCGTAGATACAAGAAAACCCTAACAGAGCTCATACACCTTCAGTTAACCAAATGACTTAAAATCTCAAACTTGTTTAAAACAATAGTGGATTAACTATTTATTATACCTTGAATTTGTTGGTATTAGTTTGTTAAACTTATATATTTGTTTAGGATATGATGAAGGCGTGTTGGGTTCATTGATGTACTTAAGACACATTTTTTTAAGTCTTTAAAAAAGTGTCTATACTCATGGCATTTATTACATTTGAATGATAATTGATCATAATTGAATTTTTATATATATGACTACCTATCTTGATTTAATTCAAAAGATTAAGTTTACTTTTCTACTAATCTACCTCCACACATATTTGCATACATTCAAATTTGTATTTTGGTTTAGTATTGTTAATGAATATGCCTAGTCTTACATTTATAGTAATTAAAAATTTTGATAAGTAGGAGGTATTTTCCATAGCTTGTCAAATTATGATATTGTTATCAAGATTCAACCATATATATTTTTGAGTCAAACTCATTGACCCATGTTTAATGAGTAGTGGTTCACAAGAACCCATCTCTCATGATAATGAATGGTCCACTTAGCACTCATTGTATCTAGGTGATGCTCACAGAGGTGAAATATTGGGCCTTCTCAAGAGGTCACCTATCCTAGTACTACTCCAACTCAAGCATGCTTAATCATGGAGTTTTTCCCAAGGTTAATCCCACTTAGCTTGCTAAATGGACCTTTCATTATCATGAAATATGAGTTCTTGTGAACCACTACTCTTGAAACAAGGGTCAATAAATTTGACTAAAAAAACTACACAGTTGAATCTTGATAATAATATCATAATTAAAGATTTGTCAATCCAAAAAATTAAAATTTTTGAAAAAAGTTATCTAAAAAAAATTATTTAGTTCACCAAAATATTAAAATAATAAAAAATATTTTCAAATACTCCTTTATAATTAATTTTACATAAATAAATATTTCTTTTAATAAAAATGTATTTTTTTAATTATATAAGATTGGAAAGAATAACATGCCAAATTTCTACTTTCTTAAAATAAATGAAACTACCAAATGCATACTTCTTTTTAATAATCTAACTATGATATGTTATTAAATTTTAGTGCAAGTAAATTATCTATTTAATTTTTATATTATTTTAAGTTATATAATTAATTTATTATTTTAAATTTTTATATTAAAATAAAAAATATTCTATAATATTAAAAATAAAAGAATATGTGATATGTATTATAATTATAATATATTAAATTAAAAATAATTTTTAAACTCACATAATAAATATAAAAAAACATTATAAATAATTTTGGAGAAAAAAACAGAATACTAAATATGAATATTAAAAATACAATTTATTAAATTATATATTTTTTGTCAATTATTTATTAAATTATATATATTTTATATATAAAATAAAAATAAAAAGATGGACTTTTGACGTGAAATAATATTTTACTACCATTAAAGATGTGGAGCCTTTATCGTGGTATTATTAATATTTTATTTTTAAAGTCTCTTTTATTATATTATCTAAATGTATGTGTTATTGTTATCCCTTACACCTTTTATTCTAGATATGGTATGGATTAATAATGGTGGATGTTTTGAAGTTTACGTAGACATGCATTTAGAGTAATTAATAATCCAAGTTAGAACATCGCATTAAGATATTATAAATTTGTTGTCATTAATAATTTGAATTATTTTATTGATGTTTTTGATAATTTGATAAAATAAGTTTTGAAAAATTCTAGATTTTTGTATAATAGAAGAATCAATAAATAAGTGGAACAAGTACCATGAGATATGGGACAAACCAAAAAACCCATCAAAATGAATCAAGGTAAGACACAGTTGCAACCAAGTTGCATAACACAACAACCACAAAGTAGGAGATAATAAGGTTCTCAACAATCAACCTAGAGAATGCCAAACCCAAACCTATTTAATCTCACACCCTTCATTCTAGTATGGAATTAGGAAACAAAATTGGGAAAACATTTTTTTCCTTTGTATAATAGTCTAAAAAATAGTATCATCCAAGTTCTCAAAACAAGGGGAAGTGTAGGGGATTCCTCCAAAGAGGGCCCAACTAAGTGCACAAAAGAATAGTGAAATGTTGAGGAAAAGTAGCCAAATGGTAAATAGCCTCCACATGGGTAGGCTAAGGAAAATCCAAAGTTGGAGGCACAACAAACTGAGTAATCAAAGCATGAGGTTGGGACTCACCAATGAGAGTTGGTGGAGTAGTGGGGGTGAGGCTTACCAAAGTCACACCAATTGCATGGCATCCAATATCTTGAGAAGAACCATCAATTGAAGAGTCAAAGGCATGAATAGTCAGGGCATTCTTTCACCATGTTCTAGAGCCCTTGCATTGAATGAGTGGACAATTAGTAGCTAGGCGGTCAATGGTGAACCACTATCTACATTTGAAAGGGAGACCCTCATAGTCAAGCAATTGAGTCCAAGGCCTATCCCACACCATCAAAACTGCATCCCATGTAGAGGATTGGAGATATCAATTTCCACCAAAATATAAGCAAAAGTATAATGACATGGTGTCAATTGAGTTTGTAGAGATTGACTCATGATGTTGATATAATTTATATGGATTATTTCAATATAACGTTTTGACACTTATAACAAGATTATGTTTGGTTGAATGGAATATTTTTTGTGTAGTTGTGATAATTATTTAACTAAATATTATTTGATTAAATTGTAAATGTTCAATAAAAGCTAATCTATTAATGAATTTTAATCTTCAATCAAATTAAAAAAAAGCAAGATATTTAACTGCAAATTCAACTAGTAACAATTTACAAATATTTATAATTTGAATCAAAATTACAATATAATCCACATTATAAGAAAGTAAATTAAAAATATTTTTGAAAGAGATAAATCAAAAAAATATAAGCATAACAAAACTCAACATAATAATTCAAATTAAAACAATTCAAATCATATAATTTAATATCACAAATTATATTTAAAAAAACATAATCACAATAAAATAAGAAAATATTTGTATTTACTTTTAAAAATCTTTAGAAAAAAAACTATCCAACAGCCTTTTTTAATTTCTATAATAAAGAAAGTAAAAAGTATATAATAGCACTCTTCAATACTTATCAAAAAGAACCAAAGCAATTTATCATTATAACAATAGATATTTATATAAATAAAATAATTATTAATATGTTTACTAAAAGATTGATGATGCCACAAAAAAGTGGCTTTACCCCTCTAAAGAAGTCACTCCTCGAATCTATGGGGTGCCAAAAATCCATAAAGTAGGAATCCCCCTTAGACGCATAGTTGATACCATCAACTCCCCCACCTACAAGTTGGCCTCTCATCTTGCTAAACTCATTTCCCCTCTCCTTGGTAAATCCAACTCGTTCATAAAAAAATCATCCCACTTTGTTGACTTTATCAAAGACAAGAAGTTAGATTCTAATGACCTTCTTGTCAGCTTTGATGTTGTCTCCCTCTTCACCAAAGTTCCCACCCTTGACTTGATTGCCCTTATTAGACAAAAGACCAATGGTGAAATTGCATCCCTGGTTGAGTTATGTTTTAGATCCACCTTCTTCTCCTTCCAATGTGTAGTCTATGAACAAGTTGATGGTGTGGCTATGGGTTCTCCCCTTTCACCCATTCTAGCTAACTTGTACATGGAACACTTTGAAAATTTGGTTCTCCAATCTTTTCCCCTCAAACCGAAGTGGTGGAAACGATATATTGATGATACTAACATATGTTGGCCTCTTGGATGCAACAAATTTGAGGAATTCCACTCTCATTTAAACAACTTATCCCCTTCCATCTCCTTCACCAAAGAAATCGAATCCAATAATCAACTTCCCTTCCTAGATGTCCTTATCATTAGGAAAGATGATGGTACCTTATTTAGGACTGTCTTCTGCAAATCCAGTCACACTAACCTTTACCTTCTCTCTTCTTCTCACCATCACCCTAGCCAAAAAGTGGGAATTCTCAAAACTTTGGCTTTTAGGGTTTTTGTGATTTGCGATGATGAACACTTTGATCAAGAATTAGCCCATCTCTCTCATGTTTTCACATTAAATGGATACACAAGGAAGCAAATCACCAGAGCCTTTAATCAAGCCAAGGCTAGGCCGACTCCTCAACCCAAAGTCTCTCCTCCCCTCCCCTTAGCTACCCTTCCTTATGTTGAGGGTGTTTCCAACAAAATTGCCAAAATCCTCCTCAAAAAGGGTCTTAATTGCACTTTCAAACCTTTCTCCACTTTGTGGAATCATATCCCCTCTCCCAAAGATCCCCAAGACTTTTTCCTCAGTGCAGGTGTTTACAAAATAATGTGTTCTTGTGGCATCCCTTACATCGGGGAAATCGGTTGCTCCATTTGCATCAGAATCAAAGAACATAGTGATGACATTAGACATGATCACAACTTAAAGTCGACTTTGGTGGAACACTCGTCGAAGACCAAGCATCACATTGCCTTAGAAAATACCAAAATCCTTGTCAAAGAAGACAACTTCTTCAAGAGGAAGCTCAGGGAGGAAATTGAAATCTATAATCACCCCTCTAACCTCAATCGAGATGAAGGTTGGAATCTTAGTTTCTCATGGAAACCCCTTTTAAATCGCCTTAGTGGAACCCATCACTTAACTCTGTGATTTCCCCCCCTTCTCTAGTCTTCGGCCTTTCCCTTTCCCTCTCTTTTTGTTCTTTCCTTTCATGGCTTCTTTCGCCCCCTTCCTCTCTCAACCTCGTTTTCCTCTACTTGTTGTGTCAGGTCTTTTCCCTTTCTCTTTCTTCTTGGATTGTTCTCTTTCCCTCTTGTCCTTTTTTTTTCATCTTCATCCTTTGAGTTGTATTTATTTTGTTGGTTTCCTCCTCCTTGGTTTTTTTTGGTTCTTGTTCTCTTCTTTTCAAGTTTTATTGGCTTCTTTTTAGTCTTATTGTTGTGTTTTTTCTTTTTATTTTATACTTTATTTGTGTTTTCTTTTTATTATAAGTTGCTTGTGTTTGTTTAATTTAAATTCTATAATTTTTATTTGATAGTTAGTTATATTATATTGTGGCTTATTATAGGTTTGCTTTTATCTGTTTAGTTAAAACACTCTAATATTTATATATTTTACAGTGTTTTTAGTTAAAACTTAAATTTCAATAAGACGGTTTTGTATTGTTAGTTGAATTTTAATTTTAGTGTTTTTTCTCATTGTTTTTCTAGTGTTTGTTTAGTTTGGTTTTCTTTGAGTGTTTATTTTAGATTGTTTATTTTAACTCTTACTTTATAATGTTTACTTTTTAGTGTTTATTTTAGATTTGTATTTAGCTATTTAGTTGGTTGTATTTTTGTTGTATTCTTTTTTAAGAATACCAAGTGTTTTTTGAATTCTTAGTCTTAGTGTTCTTATTTATGTGAGTTTGTTTGTTTGGGTTGTTTCTCTCTTATTGTAATTTAAGATTTCTAGTGTTTTTCTAGTTATCTTTCTCCTTATTTTTTATCCTTTGTTCTCTTTTGGTTCCTCATTTTTCTTATTTTAATTTCTTTTAATAGTTTAATTGTAATATTAATTTTAGATAGTTTTTATTATCATCACAAGTTATTGAATTTATCTTTAGCATTAAGAATATTTATTATTTTATAGTGTTTCTTTTCATTTTAACTCTTATTTTATTGTGTTTCTTATCCTATTTGCTCTTTTTTTTTTTTTATGGTGTTTCTTTTTTAGTGTTCTAATATTTTAATTCTTTAATTAGTCTCCTTGGGTGTTGTTCTTGTCCTTCTCTTGACCCTCTCCCTCTCCTTCCCTAGCCCCTCCTTTATCTATCTAAGTCTACTTCTATTTTTTCGCTTTCTTGCTCTCTTGGCTCAGCATCCTGATGATGGATCATGGAGTATGATCTGAAACGTTGATGCAAAAAAGGTTCATACAGTTACAATCCAAAAACTCAACAATAATTTAAATAACTAAAAGTTAAAAATAAAGATGATAATTAATAATAATAAATTATATTAATTTTAATTATGAATGTTTCAAATATCTAAAAGAATTTAGATTTCAAAAATTAATTATTTTTTATATATCTTAATAAAGATTAATAAAAAAAATTGTTGGTTCAAAAGATTGTTTCTAAAATCAGTTATAATATATTTTTGTATCAACTTTTCAAATCACAGTCAACCATCCATCATGAAAAGAGAAGAGTGATCCTAAACATTCATACAAAAACGTACACACTTGATTTTAGAAACAATCTTTTGAATTTTATATGACTGAAAAACTCATGACAACAAACTTTCTGAAGTGAAATTGATTGAAATGATAAAACCATTTTCAATATGAAAAAAAAATTATAATGAAATTACAATAAAAAATTGTACAACTATTTGTAATGATAGAAAAAAACTTAGAAAACATTATTAAACTTGTTTAATTATAATTATGTTCTAATTTTAATTTATTTGATATTTCAGTGAAAGATCATTGTTTTCTTAAAAAATTTAAATATTTTATTGGAAAAATTAAACACGCAATCTCAAGACTCATACTGCACGTCGATAAACAGGTCTGTCTCGATCAATCTTCGATGAAGTTAACACATTCACATTCTAATGGATATACAGATGAATTCGAAGAGGACAATAAACTAGAGAGATTAAATTTTTTGATGCAGAATGGTTTTCTGCTGTTTGTTTTTCTAGACCTTCACTATAATAAAATAGATTGTAGTAACCAGGTTTTAAAATATATTTTTTTAATATAATAGTAGCCTTTCAACAATATCATAAGAATTGGACATCATGAATTGTCATGATATTGTAATTGGCAAATGAACAATAGTCAAAGTTTGCTATTTTTTTTGGAATTGACTATGATAATAATTTTTTGAATTTAAGTTTTGAAGAAAAAAATTAGTGTGAAATTTTTTTAAAATTATAAATTGTATTGTAGCAAGTATTGATGAAATGGGTCTGATATTATACAATGCTGTCAATTGTTAACAATTCAATTATTTTATATATTAAAAAAAATAAAAATATAATTGTTTATCTAAAATTGATATTAAGTGTTTCTACTAATTATATACTAATTTAGAAAATGTCAAACTAAAAAGAAATGATAACAATGAAAAATGAACTACTTATTTCTTTTACTAATAATTATAGAAATAAGTTCAATAATAAATAACCACTAAAATAAATTATACGAATACAACATATAATTATTTTTGAACATCTATTACAATCAATTATGATATTTTATTGAAAATTCTGTAAAGAAGTGTTCAATTTTAACAAAATCTTCACCAGATTCATAAGAATAGTTTATATAATCTTAAAATACTATATATGATGTGTAATATAAGGTTTATTAGAAAACAGAGGCATTATATCTTATTCCTTAATAGTAATTGTCATGCTGACAGGGATGTAGGTATTGATGGTCCATAAAACTGTCAGGAAAAAACAGTTGACCACTGAATAGCCGGAGCCCAATTTGATTAGGCACTAATAATTTATTTCAGATTTCATGTAAAATTTTAATATATATTGTTCTAACTTAATTTTGCAACTACAAGTCATCAACTAATATGAATCTTATCTTTAGCAGACACAAATGATAAACTAATATGGGCTTGCCAAATTTGTTTTACCATCTATATCAACCTTATAGATACTGCCTCAACACTACACAACCACAACTTTTTAAAAATATCATAAGACATGAAGCTTAATGTTCAGAAAACAACTGTAACTGTCTATTCAGACATGAGGATGTATCTTGATCATATTTATTAATTGTCTATCCAGACATCATCATGTACATTTGATCATATTTTCAATTGATTAATACGATCAAATGTACATCATGATGTCTAGGTAGACGCCACCTTTGAATAAGAAGGATCCTATATTTTCCAACTCTGACTTAACCTGAAATTCAAAAATATTAAATTATATCTAGAAATCAGATTGAATGAACAGTCATGCCTTGTTGAATACAGAATATGGTACTTGATTTGCAAAATAATTCAGGCACAAGAGCACAGTTGAGGAAATGCTAAGTACCATCAAATCAAGTAGAGTACATATCTTCCAGTTTTGTGCAGCTAAGGCCTGCAAGATTCCTGTAATCCTTGCAATGTTAAAGATGATGATCATTGTCTCTGCAATGTAAACCTTGGGTGGCATTGAGTTTCACGTGAAAGCATCTATTCATTGACCCTTATTTGAATTCTTTTGCCCATTAGTGTACCTAGAAGCACTATTACATTTACGATAGCAAGAAAACTGACAGTAAAACCTGACAGCTCATACAGATTAGATAGCATTTTGCTTCTGCAATGCATATTTTTATCAGGCACGCTAACCCAAATAGTCCTGGCTATGTATTTGTGCAACTCAACAATACAAACCAATCTAGTACTTGCAGAAATGTTGGAGGTGAGGTTAGATAACAGTTTGGGATCTTTACAATAAATGGGCTTGTACGACTAGCTAAGATGAACAACAGAACTTTGGAAATATGCCTGGAATTTTAATTTAGAATAGTGTCGACCAAATGAATTCTGATCAGTGCCTAATATTTGGGTTCAAACCACTGTCAAGAAGTGTTGGGAGGGTTGGAACATCCTAAGTTTTCCGTCTCCCAACTTTGTCTGGGTGCAACGCTGGCGTGCATGGGTACATATTCCTGCAACAGACAACATTCAAATTCTAAAATCGATGCTAAAATGATAACATATAGTGAAACCCATAACTATATATTATGTTACTCTTAGCCAAAAATCATCTCTACTGAAACCCACTTGATCTGTTAGAAACGACCACCACCTCAAATCAACTACCATCATAAATTTCGACCGGATAGAGCATGTTAAACTAGAGTATTCCTTTAATGTCCCACGTAGGAATAACTGATTAAGAAAGGAATGGCTACGTATTAAATGTTCTGACAAATGATAATTGATCATGTTAGATTGCTAAAACTCCTAAGCATCCCTACCTACCTCCATTCTCTGCAGAAGTTCCTTTCCAGTTGAAGCAGATACAAATATATGGCGTGCGGCAGGATCTATAAATCCCTCTTCAACGCCTTTATCGAAAAAGGCAATCAAGGAATTGTAATATCCATCAACATTAAGTAAACCTACCTGCAGAATTTCAGTTTGTATTAGGATCATATATTTCTAATTAGATTTCCAAAATCTAATAGTCCATAATACTGCACTTATGATCCTAATTAGATTTCCAAAATCTAATACTCCATAACATTGCACTTATGATTCTAATTACCTAGATTTCCAAAATCTAGTACTCCATAATATTGCACTTATGATTCTAATTAGATTTCCAAAATCTAATACTCCATAATATCGCACTCATTCATTTCTTGCATGCATATCTAAAATGGAGATATTGAACAAGCAACCAACTCCTCCTATAAGTAATACCGGCTTATCATGAATGCCAAGCTGAGACCATGTAATCATCTCCAGTACTTCCTCTAGTGTTCCATACCCACCTACAGTCACCAAGTTTCCAAGAAATTAAGTGCACTTAACTGTAGATTCATTGACTTTTTTGGTCAGTATAATTATGAATAATTTAGAGGTGACGATCACGATAAGATGTTTGTTTCATTAGCTGTTTGTATTGGTCAATTTTGGTATGAACTGTGATCAGATGTTACCAGGGAGAGCAATGAATGCTTCAGCCTGGCGGGCCATTTCTGCCTTCCTCTCGTGCATATCAGTAACAACCTTTAACTCGCCTACAGTTTGGCCAGAAATCTGCCAAAGTATCGATCAGCTCAGTTAAAAGTATTCATACAGAAACTAAACAAGACCAGAAATACATTACATTAACAACAGTTCAAATTCAATTTTGCTTTTTCACCAAACTCCAAAACTAACTAATACACCATAAATTAACTCATGAAATTAGTTGAATTCTTCCTGTAGTCCTGCAGTCCCAAGGACATGGTCAAGAAAAGGCTTGAATGAATTAGAAAAAATTAAAGAAGAGATTAGGTAAAGAATCAGAGAGTTTCGTTGGTACAGTCCACTTCCACTTATAACTGTACTGAATTAGCAGTGGGGACCTGTGTGAACTTGTTCTCTGACAAGTTAACGTTGTTAAAAGCCAGTTTACAGAAAAAAAAGGGTTTCTATATATAAATTTAGTTGTAGAAATCATGGAAGTTACAAGTACTTCCAATGCACTTTTGGCTAGTCATGTACTCAAAATTTATCTATTTGTGAAAATTTGCTTTAAAATAGAGCTCGTTCACAAGTGTGTGGTACAGACAGGCTGGACTAAATATTTCACAGGGTAAAATTAGACAAGGGAAGTACCTCCAGGGGCATGAGGGCTGTCGGGATAACTCTGCAAAACACATTAACACGTACATACCAAAATATATATTAATTTCCTGCATGTTGGGAAACAAAAGTAAATAAATACATAGATGCCTTGATATAAACTGCATTAGGGAATACCCTATTAAAACTGTGCCTGGAATACCATGCAATCGGAATCATGTAGACTGTTTCCATCTACAAGGGACTTGTTTTCCTTTTTACTAACATGCACAGTACATCAAATCTTGCTAACTGAGTAGGGGACCTCTTACCCAAGCACATGACAACCACCATCATGAACAGTTGTAGAAATTAAGCCCATTAATCCTGCACTTCCACCACCATAAACCAGATTGATTTTTCTCTCTACCTGCATAGCATATTGAAAATATCTTGATTACACAAAACCCATATCTGCATTTCAAACATATCATGTATGCCAATTTCCTTTAAAATGATACAATCTAGGAAACATCGGGACTTCAGAGATTATATGGAAAACCTACCAGTTAAAGTATATTTCTATAAGCTATCTCTATTGACTCCAAACAAATCAGCACCCAAAATACCAAGCCTATATCAGAAAACAAAAAAAGGGTGTGTACCAATTCTTTGCCTAGTTCAAGGGTAGCTTGGCTGAAAATGTCCTTGTTGCCAAAGCTACTCCCACAAAATACACAGATTCTTCTAAACTTTCTGATGTTAGAGCTGCTGCTGCTTTCTTCCATCTCCCCCCCACCAAAATCCTTCTCATAACAAGTTAAGTATTGCTATCTTCCATCCAATTACCTGCAGAAATGATCCAAAACAGATACTAATTATATGCCTTCCTCAATCATGAAGATATCATAACCATAGAATCGAAATATAAATAACCCAAAAGCAATATAAACACAAGGCTTATATATGCCTTGCTATAACATTTGATTGCATCTCTGCTTATCTAAGTTCTATAGCAGTCTAGCTCCATGATCACCATGACTTGTCCTATTCTTTTTACTCTATTCTCCAGACTTCATGATCACTAACTTTTCATGCCCCTGCTACAAAAAGCAGTCCGGCTTTCTAGGAATTCATTCAGCTAAATACCATACGCGGACAATTTCATGCTAAAAGAAAAAAATAGTTTTTCTCCCTCACCATCAAGTGCTGTAGCTTACATCCTTTTCTTGACGTGTTAGCTGTATGTGATTACAACTGCATATAACTAATAATCAACCAAACATGGGCCTTCAGTTTATCCCAAACCCTAGACTACTTCCCATTTATATACAAAAATAATATGCATCCATAGGCCAAATGATTGAAGCTACCGAACTATTTATCCTCCTTTTACAGTTAGCCCGAACGGCACCTTGACTAAAACTTTTCATGTGGGGACATATAGATTCTAGATGTTGCTGTTTATTTGCAGGGCCTAATTCTGACAAGTCAATGGTACATAGGGTTTTCTATGCAATAAATTATCAAAATGACAGGTATATAGACTTAGGCCTTTTAATTTCAACGTACTCAAACTTACCTCAATAGGTATTACCCAGATAATTTTTCAAAGCTTAAATTATCATCCACTTAATCTAAGATGCAAGAAATGCCATGAAAACCCATACCCACTTAATCTAAGATACAAGAATTGCCATGAAAACTCATACTCAAGGCAGGCCAAGGACACATTAGGTTTTTTTAGGTTATCATTTAGCATAAAGATAAAACAATTGAATATATAAATTCCTGCTTTCACCACGGATACTCAACCTTTTGAAAGCTTAAATTAATGGTCAGTTATTCTAAAATTAAGCGGCATTAAAATATGAATTTAGTGTTCTATTCACTGTCAAAATATAAATTGTCAACTAGAGAAACAGTGATCAGAATTCCGAATATCAGATATGGACAATAGGAAATTAACAATATCTGTCAGTCACCTTGGTTTGTTGGTTAAAAGGAGAAAGTAAAGAAGCATATTTATATTGGATCATGTATGCAGTGACCCCATTTTCGAAAGCTGCCTGCACATAATATTTTATATGTATATAAAATTTGGATTGGTCTCCAATGATGAACAGCCAGGAGATGGGAAGAGCCAAAAATATCATAAACTACAACTGTCAGTGGCCCAAATGAATATGGGTGAAGGCCCAGCACTTCGAAATTTGTTCTGAACATTCTAAAGCTGCTAGTAACCCACAGAAAAAGATAACAAAGAGAAGACTCGTCTCTTAAATGCCAAAAAATAACAGACAAAAGATAAATCAGAACCTCTGAACCGTTCCAATTTGCACACGCATATCCTTGACTGCTAATTATTGATTTCAGTCTGATTCAGCTTTACCTTTGTGTTTTCTCAATGCACCAAATTCCAATACAACTTTCCAAATGATGTTTTTTTCAATGTTACGTGGAATTCATTTTGTTTTTTCTTTTGTTATAAAGCTAATAAAAACACTTGGTACCCAACAAACACAAATTATAGCCAACTATCATTTTTTATATGATGTGTTTGACAATATATGAAGAGTTAAGCATGGAGAAATAATTTTGTTAGACTGAAAATAAAAAGCTAAAAGGTAATTCATTAGATCATCGCTAATGGCATATAAGATCTTGGATAGCTTTGCTATTTGTTGTTCTTATATAAAATGATATTTATAATTATATAAGTTTCAATAAATTAAAAATAAAATAATGTTTATGTTTATAGGTAGAAAAATTACACAATCTATGATTGTAATGGCAAATTTTATATATCTATGTAATTTTTTATTTAATCTTATGTTTGTTTTTAGGAAATGTTTCAATACATATATATTTCAACAAACAACACAATCTAGGGTAGAGTTGGGCCCATTCTCTTAGCTTTTATCAACCCCTATACATATATATTTCCACAAATTTATCCCCCACCTTATTCTTATATGCACATAATGCGATACATTTTTCTTCACATTCATTTATTACACCTATTTGTAAAACTACCTTAATATAGTCATTAGCCACCTAGATTTGACCATTCATCCAATGTCTTTTCAAAGTCACAAATTTGATCCTTCCCTTTTAAATGTTGGTCAACTAACCCCATTTATTTTCCCACCCTAAGCCAACAAAGTACATGTTTAGCAAAACTTTGATGCTATGACTAGAATTTAAAGACATTCATTAGCATTAATTTCACACATTCAAAATTCACAAGTCCTCTCTCATTTTGGAGTATTAAAGGAGAAATAAATAGGAAAACATCTATATTTGAAGCATTAAAATAAGTAAGAAATCTAATGTATACATCATTCTAGGACACTTGCTTGTTGTTTTTGAGTTTTTCAAACATTTCTAGGGAAAATTTCTCCTTGCAATTTAGTGACAACCCTTTCTAGGTGTTTTTGAATATTGGTAGTCCTCAAATATCAAAAAAAGAGAAAAGAAAAATAAATATTATCTAAGTGAATAACAAAGAAAAAGTGTGTTGGTTTGGCATGATAAGGCAGTGCAAGTCGAAGAAGGTTGGATCACTGTGATGGGCAAGAAAACAAAATTCTCTAGGCCTTCTTTTGACATGACTCTACGTTCCCACAAGAAGAGTTCTAAATGTAAATCTTGAAGGGTCTTGTTTGGGAGCTGGTTTTTGGCTGGTTATTGGCTGTCCTTTCAACAACCTTGTTCATGGTTGTAAAGGGTTTCGGGTCCCTTCAAAACCTTGTTCATAGTTGTAAAGGGTTTCATAGATTTGCACTCTATGTCTGAATTTTATCTTATACAATGTGACCCATACCCATACAAAGAAAAATTTCACATTGTATAAGATAAAATTCAGACATAGAGTGCAAATCTATGAATACAAAATTGACCCATACCTATGGACTTGATCTCAAAGACAACATAGTTTGAACATAAGTTCTAAAGTATTTTACCAATAGAGATCACATTTGCCAAGAAAACACCATATGATCCTATAATCTTCATCAAAGGCCTAAATTATTTGCTTATAGAGGTAAGTACCCCTATCCACCACATTTAATTTCTTAAAATAGTTGTGTAGACATTGGAAATCGACCACTTTCATTTGGTCAATCCACCCCTAATTTGATCAATTTCATTTCCTCTATATTAATTAAATAATACCCTATTATTTATTAATATTCAATAATATCAACTATAACAACCTTGATGTTCTATGTAGTAAAATTCCAAAGATTTCACGTTAAGTGAATATTCTATAATGTCATGACATAGCAATAAAAAAAATTCTTTCCATAATGTAAATTACATGCACATTTGAAATAACACTAAATTTCTAAACTTCGATTGCATTCCATTGTAATTTCACAAAATCTTTCCATAACATAGATGTCATATTGAATGAACTCAAATTTATCATTCATGATTACATCCTTCCATGTAAATGGGTACATGATACATACATAGATCTTTTGAGCTTCATCTATTAATAGATATACAAACTAATCCCAATGCCACCGCAATGGTGCATACCTTTTGGATTTCCTCACTCACTAGTGCATACACTCTAGTTGTTCCCAATACTGGCACAAACATCCACAAACCTCAATCGCCAACTGATGAGGAGAAGCATCACTCAAGAACTTTTCTACCAACCATGGACTCAAATGTGGTTCCTTGCACATCTATCACATATGACAAGATGGCCCTACCCTTCGACGAAGAGATTGGTTGGTAAACCCCATAACAATAGCCTATATGAGATTAGTGTTGTGTTCTACAAACTAGAACCTATTCATACGGTTGTCATTCTACAAGTATGAAAATATTGAACTAGAACACATAAAAGGAGCACAGTGAATTGATAGTGTAAACAATGGCAACTTACACTAATTTGGCCAAAGTATTCTCATCTCGTACTTTGAGTGACAGTCATCCTATTCACATACACTTCTATAGCTCAATTTGGATTATAACCGTTCATATACTATGTTTAGGTAATTTCCTTACTTAGGTAACCCCTAGCCTCAAAAATAACCTATTCCCCTTTTCCCAAAACATTATAGAATCTCTACTAATAAAACATAAGCATAAGTTATTTTCCCCCTTCAATGTATATTCTACTTCCTAGGTATAAAATACAAGCTTTTCTAGTTTACACAATAACTTTTCATAAACATCTTTCCAAGCTATTCCCTTCATTGGATAAACAACCTAGTCTTAGGAATATCTTAATAATTTGAAGTATAGCTACATAAGCTTCTTCTATTCATAGATTAAAATTTCATAAATAACCAAATCCAATCAATAATATATCATATTAATAAGTGGTTCTCATCAAGAGAATAGCCACATCAATGATTGAACTCAAACGAAAAATAATCATAGCAATAGATGATTCCATTCGAGAGTGTAATCCCCTTAGTAAAAATAGTTATCCAAAGTAGAATCTTGTCAACAATGTGACTTCATTTCAAGAGTGTAAGGTAACTAACCAAGTAGCCACTTTAACCCAATAGGTAATCCCACCTATAGTTCTAAGAATATAGTACTCCATAAACTCAAGTGATCAACTTAATCACATAGGTGAGTTTCAACCAAGTAGTATACCTGAATCCCAAATATAAACAATAATCAACAATCAGTGTAATCAAGTAGGTTAACCTAAACCTAATATGTGTTCCAACAAGAACAACATGCAACTCATCCAAGCAAGTTATTCTTAACCTATTGGTTCCAATGGGTAATCAAGTAAATATTCCAACCTAATAGGTTAATCTTAACCTAGGTTTCAATATAATTCTCAACCTAAATAGGTTAGTTCCAACATAGGGTTTTATCTAGCAATTAAGCAATGATCAAGTGATCATACTAGTACGGATTAATAATGACTCATCCTATCATTTCTTCCAAATAGTTGATGTACAGCTAAACCTTATCATTCCTAAGGTTTCCTAACATCATAAGCCAATAGTGTCAAGCCATTTCGTGACATTGATACATCTCACATTATGAATAACCCTTAAGCTATTCTTGTTTCTTCAACCTTCATATTAACCTATTTGTTCTATTATCTCTAAATCCTATCCTAAAGTAAATAATTACCTTTAATTATTTACCCCCATCCCATTCATCTATTAAATTAAATAAATACTCTTATTTATTTTATTTAATCCCCAAACACCCTTTCCTCCAAATGAATTAAATCTAATCATTTATTTCTTATTTTCTCTCTCCAAATGTCCCATCCTTCATATTCTCTCACTTACACTAATCCTAATTATAATCCCCACCTAACCTACCCATTAATCATTTATACACACTTAGTCCTTGATTAAGTGGGTCATCCCCCATCACATCAATCACATGGGCCTTGTACCCTCAAGGGTACAATCTCCAGGCTCTCATGCCCTCTCCTTGTGCCACTTGGCATAATCTCATGGCTTGAGATATTGCATTCATCCTCAACCCTTGATCTCCATCAAGCAATCCTAGCCCTTCATCTATTTCTCTCCCAATATATATATCCATCACTTAGCCATTTTATCAAAGATATCACTCATTTCCATTGGAGCATCATTATACTATCAAAATTTCTAGTGAGCACACACCCAATCGACAAATATTGGGAAAATCTACTCAACAAGCGGCTCATCATGTTGGTTTGAGCTTTCTACACCTTGTCTGAGTGTTGTTTTGATTGGGTGTTTGTTTGGTTTTTATTAGTTAAATCATTCACATTTGACATATTTTCATTGCACACACTCTAGTACACCTGGGGGGACCCGTGTCATGGGTTTGCTAGTTTTTTTTCTCAGTTTTTTATGAGTTTTGTTTGTAGGATCCTTGCAAAGAGGTAAATATGCTCTAGATAGGTGAATCCATTTTGTAAACAGGTAGCTCCATCTTCTACATAGGAAGTTCTGCTTCGCTCTCTAGTCCCTTAAACATCCCTATGAAGAACAAGTAGATCCATGTAGCTACAAAGGAAGATTTGTAGCATAGGCGGATCTATTAGTTGGGTGTTGGCAAGAAGTTGAGTCTACTTTTTGTCCAAAAAGTGGAAGTGTTTTCCCTGATTTTCAAAATTTGTCACATTTGACCTTAAAATTTGAAACACTTAGAGATGCAATCTTAAAAAGGTCACTGATCATAAAATGTAGTACTTGGAGTCTAGTTTCCAAATATGTAATTTATTTCAATACCTAGATGATACAAATTGATTTTCAATAGGCGTTTCTAAAAATCACTCTTTAAAAGTCACTTTTTTTTACTATACCACACACATGTACATCATCCATATCTTGACCTAAATAATCATATTTTTCTAAATCCTTTTGGGAAAATATTTTTAACTCACTAAAGCATGCTTTCCATATTTTTTTGTAAGTTTTTATTGATTTTTTTTGTTAATTTTTTACTGGCCATATTTGGTGTTTTAAAAAATCATCATGTATGTCACGCATAAGATGACCTAAACTTATCATTTTTTTGATTTTTTTTTAAATTGAAAAGAATTGTTTGAAGTACGCTTTCATACAATTTATTTTTCAAAAAATTATGTTAATAAAAAGTTATTAAAATACTAAAAAACCCTAATAACTCAAGTTTATGGACCTATTTCATCATAAATTAATTGAAAAATAGAAAAAAATCCAATTGTAAAAAAAATTACATATTTGGAATATGCACTATCTCATCTATAATGGGCTTTAATTTCATCAAAAAATTCTACAAAAAACATCTTTAGATAAATGCCCAAAGTCACTATTTTCTTGTAACATTGCTAGGACCTTCAACTTGCAAGTCAAACTAGGTCCAGGGCCTAGGTTCGGGTCTCCAAACCTTTTCTCAAACCTATTAACAAAGCAAAAACTTGGCCTATAATTCAAATTTCACAAAATGGGATCTCATTTACTAAATAGGATCTTGTTTTGTTTATAAACGAGATCCCCTTTCCTAGTTGTCCATTGAAAAGGGATTGGGATCCCATGTGTGTAGGTGAAAATGATTGTTGTTTCATTTTAAAAAAAATAAATACCACTATAAAATGGGATCCCATTTTGTAAAAAACAAGATCTCAATTTTTACAAAACAGGATCTTGTTTTGTAAAAAGCAAGATCCTGTTTCCTAAAGGTCGGCTCGAGACACCATTACTAAATAGGATCCTATTTTTCTAAAAATGGGATCTCATTTAGATTTTAGGCTTGAGACCCTAAACCTAAACGGGATCCCATTTATTAAAAAATCGAATCTCATTTTCTTGAAGTCGATTTCAAGTTTTTGTTTAAGGAAAAAACTTCCACATTTCATGGACTCATCTTCTTGCATTTACCCAGTTACAAAGGCGTATTTACAAAGCATGGGAGGATTTTATGGTTTCGTAGATGAGTGGCTATGTTATCTATAGAGGTAGATGTATAACTCCAAAGGTGAAATATACACAGGTGGATACTCTATATATAGGGGTGGATCCATTAGTTATAGAGGCAGATTTGTAGGATAGGGAGCTTCATCTTCACAGGGGCGAATACATGGATAGGTAGCTCAATCATCTATAGAAGCATATCCATTACTACTTGGGTGGATATACTACTTGAACAATGTAGTGTCAAAAAATGTACCCCTTTACATTTTCACACTTATTTGGGCCATCTTAATTAAATTGAGCTTAATTAGGCCTTAATAAGCCCTTTTATTCATTTACAAGCCTAATAAATTACATTTTCCAAAGGGAAACCCAATAATAATTAATGCTTAAACATAACACTTTACATTGAGCAATGTGTGTTCCAGGAATAGGGACCTGGGACCCATTCACCCATGAGTGAATGGGTCCTCCCTAGACCTTTGGACCTAAATTTAAATTATGTTTTTGGCAGTATTTTAACATCTCTAAATCCATAATTCAATGTCGGCCCTTGTGATATTTGAATTTTGGGAAATTAAGGATACATACCTATAAATATAAGGTCATTTCACTAAGTTTCACCTACCAATTTTATGAGAAATTTATGAGCATTCTTCAAGAAATCAAGAGCATTCAAGAGCAGATAGATTAGATATTTATTGTAGCATTCAAGATCCATCCATCATGTCAAATTCTTCTTGCATCATGCATGTTTTTGGAGCTAACATTGTAATGTAGGTTTCAAGACCAATTCAAGCATTCAAAGCATCATTTCAAGTGTCAAGATCCACATCCAAATTCAGCCATTTCATGCATGTTGCAGACCTCCTAAGAACTCCATTATCAAAGTTTCATTCAAGGGTTTGTTGAGTGGTAGCATAGCTTTTTTCATTCTACATTCCCTCTTTCATGCATTATTTCAATTCAAGGTTTCATTACCAAAACAACGTTTGACCAAGGAAAACCCCTATTCACCCAAAAAAAAACATTTTTCTCTCTTGTGTGTGTAATTACATATTTAGGTTGAAGAAGGATTGAAGACCTTTTGAAGAGCAAGATTGAAAAAGCTATCAAAGTTGCAAAAGTTGTCAAATCACAAAATCTAACCTACAAATCTGATTTCCAACTTTCTGACATTGAAACCTCAACAAATTAGAAGCTACATATTTGTGTCAAAGGCTCCCAAAAGTTGCAAAAAAACCTTGATCAAAGACCCATTCGCCCATGGGTGAATGAGTCCCAGTCAGCCTTCAGAAATTGCCTCTTGGTGACTAGTAAACACATCTCTTCCCTTCTCAAATCTGCATTTGGTTTTTGGGTTTTGCAAATATCAAGTTTAATATTGTTGTTTCAAGTGTTAGATTACATTTTGGAGTTGATTTTCTATTTTTAGTTTTTCTCCCCAAAGTGTTGTTTTACCTTGACCCCATCCTATAATCATAAGGAAATCCGAAGATTCTCACATTGACTTGATTCACCTAAGGGTTGTTAGTCAATTCTTTGTGGGGATCTCATTTCCTAATGAAATAGAGGAAGATAGGATCCATCATTGTTCATTAAGCGACATATTTAAACCCACCCTATTTTCTTATGTTTCAAGTGAATACATGGATAGGTGGCTCTATCACCTACAGGGGTAGATTTGTCACTACTTAGGTAGATACGCTACTCAGGTAGATACGTTGATATGTGTATTTGTCACCTATAGGGGAAGATTTGTCACTACTTAGGTAGATACACTACTTGGGTAGATACGTTGATAAGTGGCTACCTAATCTATAGGGGTAGATCTGCTCTATCCTTGGGTGACTACACTCCACTCTTTGTCGATTCTTCTTCCTATATCAGTGACTGCATAAGGTATAAAAAATCCATTTGTGAAAAATTTACATTTTTCCTTACCATTTTCCATTTTAAAAACAATTCTCTAAGGGATTCACCCTTAGACCCTTATACATAGGGGATCACATTCATCCCCTCACACCCCCTACCATTAGGGTAGGTTTCTCAACCCCCTTTGTGGAAACAATCTTCTTTTAATCATTTTTTGCATCTAATCATCTTCTTGTGTGGCTTGATATTGCTTGTCCAAGACCAAAATCAGACTACTAAAATATCTTCTGTAGGTTTGTGGTAAAAGACTTCTTTTTATCACTAATCTAGGAATACCTCAATTTTTAAAGGGTCAATTAATATTGTTTGCTATGTTTGGTATCATTCATTGATGATTCTCTCCCCTTACACCATTTGGTGAGCCTGGAGATCAAAAATCACAAATTTATCCAAGTCTTGTTATGTTAGTCTAAGGGTGCTAGTTTACACATATGTTCTCTCCTTGAGCTACATACGAGTCTGAAGATCATAAATTCCTAACATTTCCTTCCCTTTAGGAGACCTACTTGGGGATTTAATCACACTAAAGGATGACCTCAACCACGTAAACCAATGGGGTATATAAAGGGGGAGTACAATTTTTTTACCCCAATCTAGTCATGTCATGTTTAGCAAAGCTCTGATACTTAGGTGATTTTGAGCTAGGAGTGCAGGGTCAGTTTGAATGGCTTGATTGATGTTCCTAACCCATGCTTGTGACATGCTAATATTTACATATGTTCGTCATGTACCCTTTTGATATTTAGAGGACACACTAGATCACCCTGCTTCAGTCTAGCTTAAGACCTTTTGGTCGTTGCTTAGTGTGGTACAAGGTATAGTATCATGCCCAATGCTACTCACCATGTATCTCCTTGAGTAGAGATAGGATCTCTTTGGAAAAATTCTCAAGACTTCCAAAGAAATGGAAAAGGTGAGCCCTTGTGCCACTGGATCCCTATCTATTGACTCTTAATTGAGAGGTGCTTAACATCGATCTTGAGATACTAGCCTCTGAGCTAATGGACCTACACTAAGTTAACACACCTACTTGACTAATCTAGGCTTGTGCTTTCTAGTGTATTTTCTTATGCTTGCCAATGCATATATTCAATCCATCCCATCATCGTCCATTTTGTCTTTGTGATTACAGTATTTGGTCCTTTTGCCATATGTGTCCAATCAGCCTTGGGGTGACTCAACTATGCTCTAGGGAAAATCTGCTCATCCTTGGGTGATCTTGCTTTGTTCTTGGGAATATCTACCTAGGTCATCCTCCCATCATCCCTAGATAGGAATACCCACTCTATTCTTGGGTGAATATGTTCTTACATGGATAGATCCGCTTTGTTCATAGGCAATTGTGCTTTCTACGTCAGTCCATCACCCTTAGGTGAATACACCTTATCCTTAAGCAAATCTATTTTCACATAGGTGGCTCCATTGATAGGTGATCCCATCCCTAGATAGGAAATTTTTATTTGTTGATCGGCGATTTTGTTTGGTCAAACTAATCATCCATCATCTTAGGTGGCTCCACTCTTTTGATAGGCAAAATAGTTCTTGGGTGGATTTTTTTTCTAAACAGGAAAATCTATACTATTCTTGGGTGGATTTGTTCTCCATACAAGATCTAGAGATCAAATCCTTCTTATCATAGATATATTGTGTCTTCCGGAGTACAAAATTGCAATCCAATCATTTTTTCCACTCTGTATCCAATTCCAAATGATCACTTTCATCTCATTGACCACCATCAACCTATTTAAAGTATCACCCCTTTTGCATAAGGAATCATCTAAACCCATCCTATTGACATCCAAATCATCCCCAATCCAAAGTCCAAGCTCAGATACTTAATTGAGATCCTAAATCCTAAATCAATCATCCATCATAGCACTTCCATGGGAACTTAGCCTATCCCAAGTTAATAATCCCTCGTTCAAACTATTTCACCTTGAGCTAGAGGTATAGTTTACATATCAATATATTCTCTTGCTTGATAACTTAGCCTATCTCAAGTAGGAAATCCATCTAATTGAGCTTTGACATAGTATCTCAACCATAGTTGAGAGGATACCATCATCCATTCATCCAACAATCACCTCATTAGTTTAGTAGCATCCTTGAACATTAGGAGATCCTCCTACCATATCTTCCAAATCATCTTAATCTGAGCTTAACAAAAATCCTAATTTGAGCTTAATCTAAATCTCAATTTGAGCTTTAATACATCTATATTTAGGATCTTTTGATATCTAAAAAAATCTTAAGATCCTTTCTTCCACATTCTTCTAATCCATTCAATTTTCCTCCTAATCATCTATTTCTAATCTCTTTCATCCACTTCCATCCAATCCAACATAATGAATCCTTATCCTTCATCAACATGACCAAAAATAGTAATCAAGGGAGATCCCAATTATATTGAGGATGAAAATGCAAGTCTTGTTGATTAAAACAAGTACAAAATAGATCCCTTTGATGTTATCATTTCCAACAAGCTTTCCCCAAGTCTCTCCCCAAATCAGATCACTCATCCAAGCTATCTGTAGTATCAAAAATTGCATACCCTTCTAATTTTACCTACACTTTTTGTATCCACTTTAGAGTCCACTCACTTAGTATTTGTGTAGGCTCATCTTACCCTTGCATCAACCTTTTTCCCTGTAGGATGCTCAAGACCCCTTTTCAACAACTACCTTCTTATGTTAGCTTTGCATTAAAACTTTTTTTTCTTTGTTCCCATTGTTTTTAGCATAATTTGTTTGGACACTAGTGTGTTGTGGAGACATATTCATGTCATTCTAACATCCCACCACATTTTAACATTCAAAAGGTCATTACCAAGTTTCTTGCCACTTGTCACCTACCTTGGTCAATGGAAACAACTCAGGACAACTTATAATAGATCAACAACCTCTTTTTCCCTCCTCTTCTCTCTTTAAAATCTATCTTTTCACATCATTTGGCCTCTTGATCTTTCTCTCTGGGAAAATATCTCTCTTCTTCTTTCTCTCTTTCTCTCAAACTTGCACAACTCTCTACAGCTTGCTACAACATTTTCAAAGTTCTCACAATGGTCTCTATAACTCTCTTAGCTCTCACAACTTTCTTTCTCTTTCTATTTCTCTCTTTGACTTCTTCAAGCCTTGGAGGTAATATATATTTGGGTGATCCCACAATAGTGGTTTACAATTTTTGGCCAAACTGGACACTAAAATTATTATTTTTAACTAAATCTTCACATTCAGACACCTATAGCGGCTAAACCATGAGGAATTTGAAGATGATGCAAACTAGAGTCTTGTCAAATTTTTTCTGTAGATTCTAAAAATATTTTTTTCAAAATTTTTGGAATCAGATTGGACTTCTTTTTCCATCTCCCATGAAAACTAGTTTTTTTTAGAAAACAACATTTTTAAAAAGTGGCGCACACCGTATAACGCATAACTTTTTTTTCCATAAAGAATAAAATTCTAATTCTTTCGAATTTAGATTTGTAACTCCGATATCTAGTGCTTCCACTTGGTTAGATAGTTTTTTATTGAATGTTTTTTCTTTATTCAAGTTTCGAGGTCAAACCAATTACAATTCAGACATAGACCGTATAACATGTAACTTTTTTTGTATATATCAAAATTCTTTTTTTGTTGGATCAAGGACTTCAATATCTGGTGCACTCATATTTTTCAATTTTTTTTTGATAATCTACTATTTTTCCACATGTGTAGAACATAGACCTTCATTTTCGATGAAAAACCTATGTTTAATAAAACTAAAAAATAAATACATAATAAAACCAAAACATATTAAAATTATATTCGTTGGATAGCTCATTCCGAGGACTACGATTCTAGTTGGTTTTGTGAATAATCGTCCATTTTCATCCTCAACCTGAGCTTTGAAGTGTAAAAATTTAGGTTTTTTAGTGAACAAGGTCAAAAATTAGGGAAAAGGGCAGTTCACTAGAACCAGGGGGTTCTAGCGAACCCCCTTCCCAAAAGGGGTTTTCATTTTCTTTTTTTCCATGCATGCATTAAATGGGTTCACTTGAACCCTAGTTCGATTGAACCCTTTTTTGGTTCATTTGAACCAATGAGTTCATTCGAACCCCCATAATGAAATTTTTTGGCATGGGGTCATTTTTTACAAGTTTTCCTTCCTCATTAAAATTGTAAACCACTTTTGTGGGTTTACCCATTTGTCTTATGTCTTTGAGAATCTTTGTATTTTTCACATCCCTTGTCTATGTATCTATATTTATCTTGTCTATTTTTCTTTCAATCAATCAATCTATCTATTTGACTTTCCGTGGAGGTGGAAACATCGAGACGAAGGTTTGACTGAGGCAAGCCCCTAAATAGCCCCAACATTTTCTCTTTATCTTATGTGTGCAAGTGTTGAATACATAAATATTTGTTGGAGACTTCATCTCTTGGTCCATTGTGAGCATTGTCTTTCTCTTCTTCTCTCATTTCATCATTTACATTTCTTATAGTTTTCTTTACCTTATTCTCTGTTATTTTCCTATATTCCAAGAGTTCCTAGTGATCAGAGCACTAGTATTCATCTTACTATTTTATGTGAAATTCTTCATTTTTGGTCTATGTGAGATGTTAGCGCATCACGGGGACATCCATGTGTCATACTATCATCCTTGGTTGAGAGCTTGTTAGACTATCGAGAAGACCTTTGTGACCTACTCTTTCTATCTCTAGAATTCTCACCATTTTATCCTATCACCTAAGCTTTGATCCCTAAGGTAGTTGAGGACCATTTTCCCCTTGAGACCTCATCATCTTGAGGGTGTCAAATTTCCTCCTCTATAGTTTGGTGAACCCGATGTGAAAAAAAGGAAAAATCAAAGATTTTCCCTTCTAAAAAAATTTGGGGCATTGCCTTGAACCCTATTCCATGCCATCAAAGTAGAAATAATATGCTGGCCTGCAGCTAACTTGTTTATGTATTATTTCTTATATTTAGCTTATTACTTTCAAAATTCATTTACTATCTTCTTTTATTAGTTCAATTTTTAGTTTTATTCAAATTTCTAATGATGTTCCATTCCATGCATGTGATGGTGACTTGGATTTGCCTATATCGCTTTGTATCTTTGATCCTTCTCATGAAATTCCTCTTATTTGAAAGGATATTTTATTGCAAGAAGATGAAATTATTGATACTTTTCCTAATGTTACTCTACCTTCCCTTCATTCCAATACACTTTCTTCTAGAGATGATGCGTTAGTGAATGATGAATTTCCTCTCACATCGAATCCTCCAAGGATAGATGTTGAGCATATTTCCTCAAATAATTCCTCTACGATTCATAGTGAATCTATAAATATAATCATAGTCTCTGTCACTCCTCAAAGGCCTAAGAGACTGATCATTTATGTGACTCTAGACAGTCCTTATCCTAAAAGGATTTGTTCTATTTGTTGGGTTCTTGTTGAAAGTGATATACCGGATCTTTATGTGAAATTCATGCAATCTAAGGCACCCTCTTATAGAGCGATAGCGCATACTTATAATACTATAAGGAATCAAAAAAGTCTTAATCAACCTAGTTTACCACCTTCTCAACCAAGCCTTCCTCAAGAACCTAGAATTGTAGCTATGCAACCGAGTGAGTATGATCTTGTCGAGCAACTTCGTGTTACTCCCACCAAGTTATCACTTTAGGATTTGCTTCAAACTGCTCTACTTTACCAGGGTATGCTTCAAGAAGCCTTTCAAAAGATCCTTTCTCCTTATTTTGATAGGTTGATGAATGTTAATTCTCTGAGATCATATTCATGTGGATTCACCAAATTTTACATTCCATCCACATGAACTCCCATCTCTAGAAGTGTAAAAGAAAGTAGATCCTTTGATGATAATCATTTACATTAATAATATCAACATTAGATAAGCTCTCATTAATACCTGTTCCACACTCAACATATGTAGCATTGATCCATTTCCTAGAATTAAATTTGATTCAACTTTCCTTTCTACTTCTTCCTTATATCTTCATGGGTTTGATAATGTTGGTTGACAAGCCTCAGGCATGATAATCTTGCCTTTAGGGTTGGTACAAGTTACCATACCCACCCTAGTATATGTTATGTCGAGACCATTACCATATAATTGACTCTTGGGAAGGCCCTAGATTCATGCTTTGGGAGCAGTTACTTCTACTTTACACTGTTTTATGAATTTTGTTGTGAATAATGAGGTGATCATAATCAAGGATAACCATGATGCTATACACTTATGTGAGATGGTAGCTGTTGATCAAAATTTTATTACACCTACTCTTAAAAATCCTATTCCTTATTATCTTCTAATGCATTGACATCTACTCCAACAATACATGTTACAAAGGATACTCTTGAGATAGATGTCCCTAAAATAGAACCTCTTGAAGTAGAGAGTCTAAAGTCTACTTATTCTACTTCTCCTAAATTGAATACTTGTCTTGTTGATGATTGGGGATCCTTTAACTTCACCAAACCTTATGTCGAGGAGTACAAAGTAGATCCAATCCACTTAGAAATCCCAAAAATATCATTCACAACTACTATCAAAGATGATTATTCTTTTGTATTTTGGGATAATATGAATACCAATTGTAATGTCCTTAATTTTTATCCTCCACCTTTTGAGGAGTTGCAATCACATTATGGTTATGATTTAATATTCTTTCTAAGCATGGGTATAAAGGAAATGATCTTGGGCACATGGAACAAGGAGTTAAGGTCCCTATGGAACTGACACCTCACTCTTTTACAAGGGGTTTAGGTTACAAGCCTTCTCATTTGTCTCCATCCCCTCATACAGCATTTGGTGTCCTTATGTTTTCTTCCTGTGAGTAGTCAATTTTTTCTTCATAAGACAAAGGGTTGCTTCTTGCTCCTCATCCTTTATCCGAAAAAGAGAGTATTTTATTGAGGCTTCTCAAATCCCACTTGATTACTCTTCCTCCTACACATAATAAATTTCATAAACATGATAAAAAATATATATATTTTTGTGCCTATCATCAAGTGCTTGGCCATTCCACCAGTGACTGCCAAGCCTTGAAGGATAAAATACAACAAGTTCTTGATTTTAGTGCCATCACTCTTCCATCTTTTGTTGCACCTATCTCTTCCTCGTATAACAAGTGATATCGAGGTTTACCTATATCCTATTCATTCTAAATTATGAACCTTCTTCTATTGCGTTGGTCCTCACTATGTGGGATTCATAGCTTTACTTTCTTATTGTCATTCATGGTAGTACAATATTGTGTGCAACCATACTTCCTATGTGGTAGCAACACAATAATATCTAGCATGGTTATCCTCACTTATATGTTGGGGGTAGAGATAACTTATTCTAGAGGTGTGTACATCCTTCTTCAGGACCCCCTCTCTTCTTTCTTCCCCCTTTTTTTTCCTTAAACCATCAGCATAGTAAATATGCTAATGTTTTAAGGGGCGCTATCATATCATATTATTCTTGTTTTTCAAAAATCTAGATGTCTTATGATCTTGTCGTCTAATTTTGGGGTAGCCTGACTAGGCCTATCTTTTCTATGGTTGTCCTACAATATATATTACAACAGCCATAGGCCTATGCATTTATTGTATTGTTTCTAACATAACACAACTTGCTAGCCATACTTATCAACACCATATTTATTTACTTTTTGTATAGTCTCTAGCATAACATAGCTTGCTAGCCATACTAATCAGTGATGTCTTTTTACCTGATCAGATTTATCATAACTATGTTTTTCACTTTTTACACCCAATGCGTTTGTCTGTAATTAGCATGTTTGTGATGAATTTGTAGTCAACTCTACAGGATAAAAGACCCATGTACTCTTCATTTCCTATCTCAACTTAACAATTGTATATAATAGATTGAAGACATGTGTCCTCTTCATCTTGAGTATATGCTCTTCAACTTCTTTCTCTCTCTTTTTCTCTATGAAATTGGTTGCTTCCCTATCTTTTGGATGCATTCCTCCCTTGAAGCAATCAATCCTTACATTCTTCTCTCCATTTAAGAATTCTTCTGTGTTATTTTTTGTTATTTTAGGAATGACACATAGTACTAAGATAACCTCCTGCATTGAGGTCTCTTATACTTTACTGACTCAAATATTTTTAGTTTTTTTGTTATGCACCTTTGTGTATGTGTTATCCATGTTTCTATTATAAATATCTATATGTTATAACCCTGTGATTTAGTAGATTTTTATTTTCTAACCTTGTTGTTCTGTGTAGATCTTTCATGTATACTATGTTTATTTTGTAGGTCTTCACCCTGAGGGAATGCTTCCTTGGTTCAAAGGGCTATCTGCTTCCTCTATATTATCCTTTTGGCATCATGATAAATTAATTTTTAGTAGATTTCCTTTAGCGTGCATATTCATTTCTAGATTTATAAGCCCGCTAAAGTCATGGGGGAAAAATATAGTGTTGAAAATTGCATACCCTTGCAATTTCACCTAGGCTTTGTGTATCCACTTTAGTGTCCACTCCCTTAGTATTTGTGTAGGCTTATCTTAGCCTTGCTTTATCCAAATTCCCCTAGGATGCTTAAGAACCCTTTTCAACAGCTACCTTCTTATGTCAGTTTTGCACTAAACCTTGTGAACTTTCCTCATTCCCACCATTTTTGAACTTGATTTGTTTGGACACTAGCATGTTGTGGAGAGGTTCGCATTCCATGCTAGTATCCTATGACATTCTAACATTCAAAAGTTCATTCGCAAGAATCTTTCCACTTGTCACGTACCTTGGTCAATGGAAATGGCTTGAGACAACTTGTAATGATTCATGAACCTCTTTTTCCCTCCTCTTCTCTCTTTAAAATTTAACTTTTCACTTCATTTTGCCTCTTGATCTTTCTCTCTGATCATCTACGTTCTACAATAGTCTACCTCCATGATCACCATGACTTTTCCTTTTCTTTTTACTCTCTTCTCCAAACTTCATGAAATTTTCTTGCACGTAGTATTTTATATGTATATAAAATTTGGATTAGTCTCCAATCATGAAAAGCTAGGAGATAGGAAGAGAGCCCAAAAATATCATAAACTAAAATTGTCAGTAGCCCAAATGAATATGGGTGAAGGCCTGAAACTTCAAAATTTGTTTTGAACATTCTAAAGTTGCTAGTAATCCAAAGAAAAAGATAACAAAGAGAAGAATCGTGTTTTAAATGCCAAAAAATAATAGAAAAAAATAAATCAAAACCTCTAAACCATTCCAATTTGCACATGCATATCCTTGAATGCTAAATATTGATTTCAGTCTAGTTCAACTTTTCCCTTTGTATTTTCTCAATGCATCAAATTCCAATACAACTTTTTAGATGATATTTTTTTCAATGTTATGTGGAATTGATTTTGTTTTTTCTTGTAATGTACTAACCCTTCCTTAAAGTAAAAATTTCTTAATTTACACCAAACGAGTAAATAAACAAGTAACACATTTATTGCAATAAAAATTTTCTTTTCTTTTATTGATAATTTCCAATCAAAATGCATAACATATTACATTCATGAATTCCTTTTCATTTTAAATATACATCAATGTAATAAAGCATATAATTACATACATAGCTCATAGAGATTTAGAACAAATAGTTGTAAGATGGTCCATGTTCTTTCCTTTCAAATCTTGATTCTTCTGCCACCTGTTGTGGAGGAGAAGCATCACTCAGGCACTTTTCCACCAACCACAGACTCTTAATGCGGTCCCCCACACATCTATCATTCGATAGATGTAACTTCCCTTTGATGAAGAGATTGGTAGAGTAATCGATAATGACAACCAACTGAGCATAGTGTTGTGTCCTACATAACTAGAACTTTGTAATCCCACAATCTCAAACTAGCATGTAAAAATGGATCATGATGAACTGATAGTGTAGTCTCAATAGTCACACAATCTATAGTGGAGTCTTAGACAATGCACTACTTTGGCCAAACTGTTCCCATTCAATACTTTGAATGAAGTCATCTATCACATAAACTAATTAGGGTCGATTTGACTTAAGGCTATCTTACACTATGCATAGGTATTTTCCTTCAATGGATGATCTATCACCCTAGAATAACCTACAACATTCTAGTCTACTTGTACTAAATCTATTTAACAAGTAAGTACACAAGCTCCCTCCCATACTGGATTAATTATCCTAGGAGTAACACAATCTTTCCTATTTAATTTAATAACTTAGCTAGGTGTACCTCAAGTGACTCTTGCATTCATTCAAGCATAGTATATATTTAACTAATAAATACACCATTCTTCTATTATGGAGTTCTTACAAGCACAATATAAGAACAACCCAAAAGCTTCAATTCCCTTTTTCAAAATAATCTTAAATACTTCTATTGCACAAACATAAAAGACATTTTAGGTAACATAGAAACACTTCAATTCCAAGAAAAGAAGAAGAAATCCCCATGCATGTTATCGTTTATCCCAATTAATGATGACAGTGCAACCTTCTCCAACAGTAATTCAGCTTTGAAGTCAACTTCCCAAAACAACTCCCTCTCTCTCTCTCTCTCTTGTTGATAGCACACTTCTCTCAAACAAATAAGATACCCATTTCTCACAAAAGATCACTCTTTCCTCACTCATAAAATAGATGAATATGGCTGGTAATATCTCAGAAGAATAAACAACAAAAAAAGTATAAACTCTTGGTAAAATGCGTCTCTCACAAGTGAAATCAGAGAATGGAAATAATAATCATAGAAGAATACATTCCAAGTGAAATGGGATGACTAATAGAGCAACCAACATTTTGAAATCCTACAGTTAAGGCATGAAGAGTGACAACAAGTTCATGCAAAGTAAATCAACATAAAGGTGGCGATGAATAAAGTTCAAACTCAACATAACCCTTCAACAGATTGACTTAAATCACATTGACAACATTTCAAAGACCATTTCAATTAGCACATGGGGAATTTGAATATTTCTCTAGTAATGAAATCTACAAGAAAATGCAATAAGAGGTGGTGCCAAAACCTCTTTACCAGAACTAAGTTGGCACAGTTTCAGATGAACTGAAATAGTCAATCATATTTCTGCAACACATAGCAAGAATCGACTGGAATAAAGGTTGAGTCAACTGAACTAATTAAGACGTTGGACTTAGTCCATGTATCTCTCATTTAATCTGTTGTCCAAGTCAAAGTTTGTAGATTAAAATGCATTGATATGTTTCCAACTATGTGTCTTGGTTGGTGATACGCGACTTATATACACAACTGTGTATATTTTCATATCGACTTCCAATTTGATGTCTATCATCGACACTTATTAGCCATGGTTATTTAATTGTGAAAAGTGACCTTAATAAATAAATTTCTTATTAAATAAGAATTAGTCAAATTCTAATTAATTAATATGCTAAATATATATTATTATTATATATATTGTATATATACTATATACATACATACATATATATATTTAAATACTTTAAGTATTAATATATATGACTAAATATATATATAATATTTTAATATATATTTACATATAATATATATATCGTAAGCCAGTCAACATACATCTGATATATATATATAATTATACTGCATGTACTCATATATATATAAGAGTACATGAAATATAATTATAAAAAGCACATTATACAAAATGTATGCATATATATATATATGTGTGTGTGTGTGTGTGTATAAATGTATACGCCTCTATGTACGCGTATATATAGGTATACCATAGTGACGCATCTATATGAGCATGTCCATTTGCCAATGTACGCTTTTATCGATATGCATATACATATGGATACGTGTATATACTATACATATACATATATATATGTTTTAATATGATTCACTTACATCCATTTATGCTACCATCATATTAATAATTGTGTATGTTTCGTATATCTATACATATGCATATATGTGTCGTTAGATCCCATTGACACGCATGTGCATACATATAAACATACTTCCACCTACATCCCACTTACCCATATGATCGCAATAGCACAAGAAAGATCTCAAAACTCAAACAGATAAACATCACCTGCAACTGCATGCAAAAGTGAACAAGACTCCTAATGCAAACATACAAGCTATAGATGACTTACCTATAACCCACAAATTGACTTAGTTCAATCACTCCAATGTGGTGTGTGTATGCTCAGATAGTTTACTTTTACCGCTTACCTGACCAAGATCTTCTCTCAAGTGATACTTCCCCTCCACTTGGAGGAATAGAACACATACCTACATCCACTAACACATGTTCATGATAGTCAAATGTTCATAACATATGCAATATACATAAACATCTCCAAAGTTAGAATAATTATAATTCATTAATCTTTCATTCACATAAATGTAGTATTTCACCATGAATAACATCAACTGAAATAACATCAAATGAGACAATCATCAAATGTGAAAATATTTATATTGTTAACAAGATACAAGAATATTTTATTCACCTCCAGAATTCACATTACATCCATTTTTACCCTACGTAGTAATAGTAAATAGTAACTATACAGTTGGGGTGTAATATACTCCCCCCCTTAAGAATCATCATCCTCGATGACCTAAGGTATTATTCAAAACATAACAATCTAACATTACATTATTCAACATTCTTAAAAGCATCAAGAATTTCAATAATTTTTTGCTGAATTTTTGCATAGTCCTTCCAAGTAGCTAAATCTTTTGTGTACTAGTCCCACTAGAATTTACACTGCAAGACCTCTCTGTTCGGCAAGTGTAGATTATGTGTTCCTAGCACCTTGATGGGATCGAGAATTACTGCTCTGGGGTCCCTTATCTATAAAGCAGCCCAATCAATTACATGATTATCCCCTGGTATATAATTTTTAAGGTAGGACACATGGAAGACATTATGCATTTTGGCAAGAGCTGGTGGCAATGTGATTCGATAGGCTACTGGATTCACTTCCTCTAGAATCTCAAAAGGTCCAACATAACATGGGGAAAACTTAGAAGACTGTCCAAATTTAATGGAACTCTTGTGAGGTTTCACTCTCAACAATACTTTGTCACCTAAGGAAAAATTATGGGGCACTCTCTTAGCATCCGCGTAAATTTTTTGTCAATTGTTAGCTTCTACTAACCTTTACTTAATAATCTTAACTTTCTCATCCATTTCAACCAACATTTCTAGCCCAAAACTCACTCGATCCTCAATTTTATCCCAAATTATAGGAGTTCAACACTTTTAGCCATACAAAGCTTCGAAAGGAGTCATCTTAATCGCAAAATGATATGAGTTATTATAAGAAAATTCAACTAAAGGTAAGAAATCTTCCCACTTGTACTATTGATCCATGCAATACATCCTAAGTAGGTCTTCCAATTCTTGGTTTACCCTTTCCATTTTCCCATCCATTTTTGGATGATATGCTGAGCTAATATTTAACTAAGTCCCTAGTGCAGAAAACAAGGTTTGCAAAACCTAGAAGTGACTTGTGCATCCCTATCTGAAATAATATTTTTAGGAATACCATGCAATCTAAACACTTCCTGCAAAAATTTTCTTGCTATGATAGGTGCTCCATCAGTTAGGTTCCCTAGTATAAAATGTGTCACTTTTTTGAGCTTATCAACTACCACCAGTATGGCATTGTGCTTATTCCTTGACATAGGCAATCCTTGCACAAAGTCCATACTTATAACTTGTCATTTATTTTTTGGTGTGTCATGTGGGTATAACAAGCCCGCAGGATGATGATGCTCAACTTCACCCTTTGACACTCAAGACACCTAGCCACAAAACTAGCGGCATCTCCTTTCATTCTCTTCTAGAAGTATAATGGTTTTATATCAACCATCATTTTTGTCACTCCTAGATGTCCAAAATATGGTTCTTCAAGTATTTACAACCATACTAGATTTCTCAATTCCTTTACATCAGGTACATACATTCTACCTTTGTATCTAAGTAATCCATTAGGTTCAAATTGAAAACCTTCATACCTAGAATCTTGAGGATTATCCATGAGTGCTTGCTTAACTTGCAAGTAATACTCATCCTCCTTACACTTTTGGAGTACTTTCCCTTTGAAATCAGTTTGATTTGCTACTATGGAAGCAATGTGTTGTCTTCAACTTAATGTATCGGCAACCCAATTCTCTTTCCCCTTAATATAACTAATATTAAAATCATAATCAGCTATTAACTCTAACCATCTTCTCTATCTAGCATTCAGATTAGGTTTAGTAAAAAGGTACTTTAACCCATTATGGTTAGTTTTCAACTCAAAGGGTTTTCCTAGCAAGTAGTGCCTCCACATTTGCAATGCATGAACTGCAACTGCCAATTCTAAATCATGCAATGCATAATTCATTTGGTATAGTTTTAGATTTCTAGATTCATACGAAATTACTTGCCCATCTTGCATCAACACGCCTCCTAACCCTTCTTTTCATGCATATGTGATAATTGTAAAGCTACCTGTAGGATCTGGTACTTTTAAGATCAACATAGTGGTTAGTTTCTCTTTGAGTAGGTCAAAAGCTTCTTGACACTTCTCATTCCATTCAAATATATTTCCTTTCTTTTATAAAGAAGTAATTGGAAAAGATATTTTAGAAATTTTTGCGACAAACTTCCGATAATATCCTACCAAACCCATGAAACTTCTTACTTCAACACAGTTTTGGGTATAAGCAATTCAATTACTGCCTTGATCTTCATTGGATATATAGCAATTCCTTCAGGCGAAATCACATGACCCAAATAATGTACCCTCTTTTGGAAGACTATACACTTGGAAAGTTTACCATACAACCTATGCTCTCTTAAATGTTGTAGAACCATTTCTAAATGGTTACAATGTTCTTCCTCATTTCTAGAATAAATCAAGATATCATCTAGAAAAAACTAGTACAAATTTGTCAAGCTAATCCCTAAACACACTATTCATTAGGTTCATAAATGTTGTTGATGCATTTTTTAATCCAAAAGGTAAAACAATGAACTCATAGTGTCCATACTGAGTTTTGAATATAGTTTTAAAGATATCTTCATCTTTAACCCTTAATTGGTGATAACTAGATCTCAAATCTATTTTAGAGAATATGGTGACACCTCTCATTTGATAAAAAAGATCGTTAATGCATGGCAACAGATACTTGTTCTTAACTGTATATTTTTTAAGCATACCATAGTTGATGCACAAATGCAATGTTCCATCCTTCTTAACAAAGATGACTGGCACTCCCCAAGGTGAAACACTTGGTCTTATCAATCCTTTCAACAATAATTCGTCCAATTGTGTCTTAAGTTCCATAAGTTCAATGGTTGTCATCCTATAGGGTACCTTAGAAATAGGTTCTGACCCTAGAACTATATCAATGGAGAAATCAAACTCTTTTCAGAGGTAATCCTGGTAACTCATTAGGAAACACATCTGAAAATTTCCTCAAAATTGGGTATTTCTCCATATCTGATTTTCCAATTTCATCTATTTCTCCATCTTCCAATTATTGCAAACTCTGGTACTCATAATTATCACTATCCTTCCCAAGTTCTTAGATCTTTACGGAAAAGAGTTTACACCCTTTCTTCTTAGCTCTTATAAGTTGCATTGTTGTAATTTGTCAAATTCTAACCTCTCTAGGCATTCCTTGGAATTTAACTTGATTTATGAAATCATCTAGGCATTCTACAGTCTTAGCATGGCAGTCTACTATAGCCCTATGTTTCCACAACCAATTCATTCCTAGGATAATGTCATATGATCCTAGAGGTGTGACATAAAGGTTAAAATTTTGTAGTAAGACTAGGTAGTTCTATCCTAGCCTCAAATAGACATTGATCCACCTTTTCTCTTGTCTGGTTTGCATACTCCACATTCCAAGGCATTTCCATGTGTCCTACCTTCCTAGATAATTTTTTAGCTATTCTAGGTGAAATGAAATTCTCAGTTGCACCAATATCAATAAGAACAAAATTAGGTAAGCCAAACAAAATACCTAGTGTTTCAACTAGAGTTACTTGGTAATCTTCCTGTCAATTGTCCATAGTTGCATGTGTCCTTTGTTGAAACATGGCCTCCTAGGTGGGTAATGAATTATCATATGGTTGTGAACCATAAGTTTTATTGGGACATTCACTTGCATAGTGATTCCCTCTGCATATAAAAAATCTTGTAATTGGTCCTCTTTTCCCTATGTTTTCTCCAGATTTGTTAGTACTTTCATTAGATTTTCTAGTATTACCCATGCTAGAATCATTTCTATTTCAATCTCTTCTAAAATATTTTCCATTAGTGCATAGTGTTTTCCCTTTTTTCCTTGCAACATTTTGCACAGATTCCTCCTGTGGAACTATCTTATTGGGAATTTCTACATCCTTCTTTTTCTCTTTTCTTTCCTCTCAAGTGGAATCAACTTTAAGCTTTTGTTCCTACTTAATTGCTTTTACATATACAAGATCCATTGTTGTTGGACCATGCATATCCACTTTCCCTCCAATCTAATTTTTGAGTCTCAAAATAAATTGCTTAATGCAGAAACACTCATCCTTATGGTATATGGGGACATAGCGTAGAAGTTGGGTGAACGTCTCCCAATATTCGTTGATTTTTGTACTACCTTGCCTCAACTCCTAGAAATCCAAGAGTTTTTGGTCATAGAAAAGCTATGGTAACCATCTTTTTCGGAAAATCTCCAAAAATTCTCCCCAAGTTAATTTTCATGAGTTTATGTTAAGTTCCAACTTCTTGTTCATCCAACAGTTAGAGGCTTCTCCCGCTAACTGATATGCACCCCATGCAACTTTAGTAACCTCATCATAGTTTCGTATTTCAAAATAATTTTCCATTTGAACAAGCCATACTTCAACCTTATCACATCTAGCACTACCGTCAAACTCAAGTGGAATTATCTTCTTTATGTCCCTAGACAGTTCAGAAGACACAATATTCTTATTCCTTTCAATAGATGGTGAAGGTGATTTCTCCTTCTCATGATTATGGTTTTCACCATACCCATGGGAAGAATTTTCTCCCTCTTGATCATTAATGGGTACTTCCTTTTCTACCCTATCCTTAACTCTTTCTTGTTCAAGGTTAGCTAACCTTGCCAAGATTTGGTCAAGCCTAGCCTCTACTCCAGTGGTTCCTTGTCCAACCTCCTGACTTGCATTGGTATTAGTTCATGTCCTCACATATGTCTTCACCATGCTTATGTGATTGGTTTTCACCTGGATGTTTTTTCCATGTTAGCCTAAATTATGTTATCAATTATCTTATGGAAAACATAAAATTAAACATTCACATGTACACAAGAATTCCATAAAAGATTAAGCACATGCTTGTTTTGATAAACACATAATTTTATTCATTTCATGAGGATTTTAGTACCCTTTTGATTACATGGAATGACTATTCAAATAGTCAAGTGGAGAGTATCCTTCGGATTCACTCTCGCACACATAACATAAAGGAGTATAACCTATAGATTGAGAAAATTGTTGTTCCCTATCTTTTTGTTCATCTCTCATTTTTTCGTACCTATCCCAAATGGATAATAACCCTCGAGTTTATCATTCAATACATAGTTACGAGAAGTAATGTCAATATGGTGTTCATCAATAATGTAGTCTACATTTTTTGCAGACATTTGTTCATGACACCATTTCTTGTCTGGCGATTTCCTTGGTACATATCCCTCAGACTCTTTACTCGGAGAAATTGTTATTACTTCAACCAATGGTAGAACCCTAGGATTCCTAAAGATGAATACAAGACTAACACTTTCTTCTAAAGGCCTATCCTTGGAAAGTGGTAATGACTCAAACTTTTCTGGTGAGATAGTTGGTAGGTAATTGAACATAGCCTCCATCTTCATCTTTCTCTTCACATCACTATTCCGAGAAAGTGTGTGACTAAAATATTCAATGTCACTTAATTAGATAGCATTATCCTTGTTGGTTCCTTCTTGGCCTTAAGGTAGCACTCCTTTTTTATTACCAAAAGACGTATAAACTCTTGGTAAAATATGTCTCTCACAAGTGAAATGGTCCATAATGGAAATAATAATCACAGAAGAATGCATTCCAAGTGAAATGGAACGAAAATTTATAGAGCATCCAACATTCTAAAACCCTACAGTTAAGGCATGAAGAGTGACAACAAGTTCATGCAAAGTAAATCAGCATAAATATGGTGATGAATAAAGCTCAGACTCAGTAAAACCCTTCAACAAATTGAATTTCACATTGACAACATTTCAAAGACCATTTCAATCAGCACATAGGGAATTTGAATATTTCTCTAGTAATGACATCTACAGGAAAATGCAATAAGAGGTGGTGCAAAAACCTCTTTACCAGAACTAAGTTGGTGCAGTTTCAGATGAAGTGAAATAGTCAATCATATTTATGCAACACATAGCAAGAATTGACTGGAATAAAGGTTGAGTTGACTGAACCAATTAAGACGTTGGACTAAGTCCATGTATCTCATTTAATTTGTCATCCAAGTCAAAGTTTGTAGATTAAAACATATTGATACATTTCCAACTACGTGTATTGGCTGGTGATACATGGCTTATATACACAACAGTGTGTATTTCCATATTGACACTTATTAGCCATGGTTATTAATCGTCAAAAGTGACCTTAATAAATCAACTTCTTATTAAATAAGAATTAGTCAAATTCTAATTTATTAATATGCTAAATATATATATATATATATTGTATATACTATATACATATATATATTTAAATACTTTACGTATTAATATATATAATCTTTTAATAGATATTTACATATAATATATAATTTTTTAATATATATATATTTAAATATAAATATAATATATATAATATATATATATATATTATATATATAATCTTTTAATATATATATATATTGTGGACACAGAAATTGTACTCCTTTGCAGAAACTAATATTTGTGGCCTAATTTGGTCCTATTTTTAGACACCCTTGCACCAATCACCCCTTAAAAACTACATTTATAGGCCCCTAATGCTCATTATTTTTTATCTAGAGGCCCATTTCACTCAGAAATCATACGAATCCTAACAAATAATGCTTAAATGATTCATATCTCAAAAACCCTCCTCTAAAAACCACATGTGGGACCCACTCACCACCTTGGGTGAATGAGTCCCCTCTAGTGGGACCCATTCGCCACCTTGGGTGAATGAGTCCCCTCTAGTGGGACCCATTCGCCAAGGGTGGCGAATGAGTTCCTTTTGGGGGAATTTTCAATTTTAAGCGGGAAACCCACATACTTAATTCAAATTTTCAATGGATGTCGGCCTCTTAGGTCTAAATAATGAGAAATTAGGTATTGATTCCTATAAATATGTGTTTTTAGGTCATTTTTCACATCATCTAGTCATTTTTACCAAGCAAATTCAAAATTCAAGTGTTGAATATCTTTCATAAGAAGATTCATTAATCTTTCTATAGCAAAGTTGAAGCTTTAGGAAAATAAGATAGGGTTTTTGTAGGTCTTCAAGCTCACTACCTATTCAAGATCCTACATTTCAAGGAGTTGATTATGGATGCCTATGATGAATCATGGAGAAATCTAGGTTGAGGAGATGCAACTAGCCATCAAATCAAGCCTAAAGACTTGTTTTCAAAGTGATTCCATATTCCATTTTCTCTCTATCTTCAGATTTAAGGTTTGTATGTGATTAATATTATTTAAAATGTTGTAGGGTTTCTTAGGTTGAAGTATTACATCATTCAAGCTTCATTTAAACATCTTATTCTAGCACATTGGAATAGGGTTTTGTCTTACTTCAGATTTTCCTAGTCTTAGACACACTTAGGGCTAGGGTTTTATGTAGATTTTATTATCCCTCCAAGGTTTAATTACAAAATTATGGGTTTGACCAAGGAAAACCCACCATTAGAAAACAAATTATATTCTGTTTTGTAGGTGTTTTCGAAGATTCAGATCCAGGATTCAATCTGGAAGTGCAGTGCAGGTGACAAAGTGCAAATCTGAAACTTTAATTTTCAGAAAATGGAAAAAGGACTAATTCACCATTAGTGGTGAATGAGTCCCACTGGGGGTGTCTGTCAGAACAGAGTGTAGATTCCAGTACCCTTTTCACAAAAATAGATTTCTAAGCAGAAACCCTGATTTGGGACTAATTCGTCCAAGTTGGCGAATGAGTCTTAGTCATTCAAGTTAACATTTCTAGATTTTTAGAGTCATTTCTAGTGTCCAACAAGTTTATAGGTGCACACATTTAGTTTTACAACTTTATGTTTTGTTTTACTTGTATTTCTATTCATCTTTCTAGGTCTTTTTGCATACTACATTGTGTTTTCAAACACATTGCATTTCTTAGTTTTGCATGCATAATCAATCCATTTTATCATTCCTTTCCATTTAGATAATCTCATCTAGGCATATGGCATCCATATTACATTAATATTGAGTGTTTGCATTGCATTTTGGCCCATCTTTCTCCTTTTAGGTGAAAAACCCTAGAAGTGCTAGAAAGACCCTTGGAAGCCAAAAATTTGTTTACATTTTGGTGAACCCATATTTAGAAAATTTTTACTTCTAATCTCAAGTGCATTTACATCCTAGGGCTAGTTTACATCAACATTTCATTAGGTTTTGCATTGTTTTGCATCCTAGGGTTTTCAAAAATTGCATTAGTGAAAAGATCATATGGATTTCATTATTGCATTTAAAATCATTCAAACTATTAAAATTTTGTATTTGCACTTTAGATTAGCATTTTATAGACCTAAAAACATAGAAAATAATCAAAAAAATTAGATTTTTTTTCAAAATACCCCTACTGGAACTTATTTTCCATCTTGGGTGAATCAGTCCCAATACACATTCTCCATCACTATTTTCATAATTCAATTTCCAATTTTTAATCTTCTGTTTGTTTCAATTCCTTTTCTATTTTTCTTCAGTTATTTTTTGTTACATTCAAATCATTAGCCTTAGCATCATTTACTTTAATGAAAATTATGGATAGCATTATATTTTTACAATGTTCATTTTCAACATTAGTTCCTAGTTCATTTAGATCAAATTCATCAGAAAATGCAAACGAAAACGTTCACCAATCCAATGAAACAATCAAAACAATGCTTCACTTTAGGAAAACTATGTCATCCGAACCTCTTAGTAGTGATGACTTGGATAGGTTAGATGAAGCTCTACAGGGCTTCCTCTCACTAAGTTCATCCACTAAGGCTTGTGATGACAAACCCAAACCAATTAATGATAACTTATTTCCCAAACCTTTTAGCAGTGATGAATTTGATATGTTATATGAAGCCCTTGAGGACTTCATCTCACAAAATCCATCCACTAAGGTTTTTTGTGAGAAAAATAAAACATAAGATGTCAATGTAATTCAACCCCAACTTGTCCTTTACCCACCTTCACATCAACCTCGACCTCCACCTAAACCCAAGTTTACCCTTTACCCACCTAAGCATGATGTTGTTTCCCACACATATTACACTAGAAATAACCCGCAGCCTTTGCAACCAACCCCAACCTCCTTACCTTTTCCCAATTCCATACTGCCTAGTGCTCCTTGATTAAGAGAGTATAATCTTGTTAAGAAACTTAAGAGAACTCTCAAAAAATAATCCCTTTGGGACCTTCAAGATTCACCAAACTATCATTCTATGCTCCAAACAACATTGCAACAAATAGTGGTTCCTCCTAGTACAAACCCAAATGATGTGGCAGCTCTTACACAAGGAATGAATGTAGTTAATGTAGGCATTACCTTTCACCAACATGAGCTCCCTCCATTAGAATTAAGGAAACAAAATGAGGCCTTTATGATAATTTATCAATACAATACAACAGGCATTAAATGAACCCTTATTGATAATGACGCTACCCTCAATGTGTGTTGTGTAAAGATCCTAGATTGATTATGTGTGGATAAATCACAAATCAAACCCGATTTCTTATCTATTATAGGATTTGACAATATTATAAAGAAACCACTTGGTGTAATCACTTTACCTATCACAGTCGAAGTGGATACCTTGCAAACTCCTATTCATGTCATGCCCTATGATCTTGTTTACAATATTATTTTGGGAAGGCCATGGAATCATGAGATGCATGTGGTTCCTTCAACCCTTCATCAAATAATGAAATATATCTATAACAAAAAAATTTATCAAGTTGCAATAGACCCCGAGCTTGAAAGTTGCTTACAACTTGAAAAAGGAACAACAAGTCCTTTGAACACTTTAATTCCAACATCTCACATGGAACCTCTTGAGACCAATAAACAAGAAGAGGAATCAGTTTCTAAATTATTAGGTGACAATTGAGGTACATTAGAATTCACACTTTCATTTATGGATGAATACATAATCACACGAAGAGAGGATGAAAAACAAGAACCAACAGTTTTGACAACTCAGAATTCAGAAGAATCCTCCCCAACATCTACCTCATCTAATTTGGAAGAAAATACAACCTAAACAACAAATTTTGATGGGATAGATTATCAACAACCACCCAATCCAAAGGAAATGGAAAGACTTTATGGATGAGGCTATGAGCTTATGAAACAATTGGGATATAATGGTAAAGGTTGTGGAAATAATGAACAAGGCATTTGTGTCCCTATAGAACCTAATACACAAGAGACAAAGACTGGTTTGGGGTATTCTTTTTCTAAGATAACAAAAGCAACTCAACGCCCATCACTTAGTATCAACACCATCAAATGTAAACCAAGAATCAATCTTATACTAAAACATCCTGAATTCCTTGATATGGATTCACCACCCTCCTGGGAGTATGTTGAAAGTGATGAAGCCTTGAAACAAATGTTAGGTGTTTCTGATAATCCAACTTCTTTGAAGAGAAAATTTACCTATGCTATGATAAGTACCAAGCAAAAAGATGTTGGTACTAATGAGACAAACACGAGCATGGAACCATATGATCCTGAATTTCCTAAGTCTAATGCACTCTCCTTAGGAGATACAATTGATATACCAATGGACATAGATGATAAAGAAAAAGTTATTAAGATTGGGAAGTGCCTTGACGATGAAGAACAAGAGGATACTACAACCTTGCTTCATGATTTTCTTGAAATTTTTGCTTGGAAGTATTCATATATGCGAAGAATAGACCCGAAGATAGTAACACATAACATTGTTCTTGTTGAAAATGCTAATCTTGTTCAAACAAAGATACGCAAAATGAACCCTAAGATAGCCTTGCATGTTAAAGGAGAACTTGAAAAAATCCTCGACATAGGTTTCATTCGACCTATTGATTATTCTCCTTGGATCTCAAACATTGTTGCAATTACTAAACCTGATAATCACTTAGGATATGTACGAATTTTCTTGACTTGAATAAAGCTTCCTTAAAGGATGATTTTCCCCTTCCTAATATTGACATGATCATGCATTCAACTACTGGACATGCTTTGTTTTCATTCATGGATGGATTTCTTGGTTATAATCAGATCTTCATCAACCCACAAGCTCAATACAAGACAACATTCACAACTATTTGGGGAACGTTTTATTGGGTTATGATACCTTTTGGATTAAAGAATGCAAGCACAACTTATCAAAGAGAAATGACATTGATATTCCATGATTACATACATAAAATATTGGAAGATTATGTTGATGACATCCTTTCCAAATCCTTAACAAGACAAGACAATGTGAATGTCCTTTGAAAAATCTTTGAATGAACGTGTAAATACAACATGAGACTTAATCTGAAAAAGTGTGTCTTTGGAGTAGATAGTGTAAAAATTTTAGGTTTTATCATATCTCACAAAGGCATTAAGGTGGACGCAAATAAAATTGATGCTATAATAAACATGGAACCTCCTAGGAACATTTCTCAATTGTGCATGTTACAAGGAAGAATTCAAGCCATCCGTCATTTTGTTGCCTCCTTAGCTGATTGAACATTACCTTTCACACATCTCCTCAAGAAGGATGTGCATTTTGATTGGAATGAGGATTGTAAACAAGAATTTTAAAGTTTGAAGGAATACCTTGCAACTTCACCCATTTTACAACCCGCTATGCAAAAAAAACCATTCATCCTTTACATAGCCACATCATCCCATGCGCTTGTAGCATTGTTGGCTCAACAAGATGAGAGTGGAAAAGAACATCATGTTTATTACGTTAGTCAAAATTTAATTGATTATGAAACACAATATACACCAATCAGAAAATAATGTTTAGCTCTTGTATTCACTACTAGTAAGTTGTGACATTATTTACTAAATATTGAAATACAGGTCATGAAATTTTTTGATCCTCTCAAACATTTTTTCAATAAAACAGACTTATCGGGATGTCTAGCTAAATGGGTAATGTTGTTGAAAAAGTTTGACCATAAGTTTGTTTCACAAAAAGCAATCAAAGGCCAAGTCTTGACCAACCACTTAGTTGATGCTCCTTCTCCTCCAGCGTTACCTAGCAATGACTCTTTTCCAGATGATAGTGTGTTGACAATAGAAGCTAAAACATGGGAATTATATTTTGATGGATCTAAGTGTAGAAGGGGCTCTGGTGTTGGGGTTATATTGATCCCACCTATAGGAAATCCTATTCCCTTATCATGTCGATTAAATTTGCTATGTATGAATAACACAGCTAAGTATGAGGTGCTAATTGTTGGGTGGTGTGTTGCTTTAATCATGGGTGTCAAAGATATTAAGATCTTTGGTGACTCACAATTAGTAATTAAACAAATAAATGGAACATATCAAGCCAAGCATGACAAATTATCCAAATACAAAGATCTTATCATGCATTTGCTAGAGAAGTTTCAAACATTTACCATTGATAACATCCCATGAAAAGATAATCAACTTGTAGATGCAATGGAAAGTGTAGCCTCTCTTATATCCCCTCAAGATCCTTAAAAAAAAATCACATTCACTTTTCACCTTATCATGAAACCTTCGATCGACACAAAAATGGAAGAGATTTTAATGAAAAATGAGGAAAACTCAAGTGAATGGTATGATACCATATTCAACTATTTGAAAAGTGGTACCTTTCCTGAGCCAACAACCAAAAACCTTTGTGCTCATTTATGAAATCTTGCATCTAAATATATAATCCTCACCAATGTGCTATATCAAAGGTCGTTCAATGGTATCTTACTTAGATGCTTAAACAAATCTAAGATACCTCTAGCACTTCACCAAGCCCATGAAGGTACTTGTGGTGGACATTTTGGAGGGAAAACATTGGTTCAAAAACTTATCTGTATTGGGTATTATTAGAGCAACATGGAACGTGATTGCTTTGATTGTGTTCGAAGATGTCATAAATGTCAAGAACATAGCAATTTACATCATGCTCCTACTAGTGAAATTCAAACTTAACTCCCGATATGGTCCTTTGCAGTTTGGGGATTGGACTTTATAGGAAAAATTCCACCTCCTTCTTCTACTGGACATGCCTTTATCATCATTGCAACTAATTATTTCACAAAATGGGTAGAGGCCATTCCTCTTCGATCTACAATAGCTGAAGTAATATGTCATTTCATCTTAGAACACATTATTGCTTACTTTGGACTCCCTTCCGCATTAGTCTCTAATAATGGTACACCATTTAAGAATAATGATGTCAAGAAATTTTTGGAGACCTTTAATATCCAACATAATTTTTTGACACCTTATTACCCATAATCTAATGGTCAAGCTGAATCAACTAATAAAGTTCTTGAACAAATTTTGAAAAAAACTATTAATAAAAATCATTGGGATTGGCACACATAGTTACATTATGCACTATGGGCTTATCGTACAAGTGTTTGATCTTACATAGGGACCACACCTTATAATTTGTTCTATGGTAGTGAAGCAATAATGCCCTTGGAGTTAGAAATTCCTACACTAATAATTTCTCTTCAAGGACTTGTTGATGATGCACATTATCAAAAACAATGATTACATCAGCTTGAGATGCTCGATGAACAACACATTAACGCTCTTGAAAATCTTCAAGCTTATTGCAAAAGGAAACATAATCATTACAACCTAATGTTATCCCTCGATCATTCCACAAGGGTGACTTAGTTCTATCTGCTAATCAGTGCAACATCAATGTCGACCCAAATGAACACAACAAATTTAGTTCTAATAGGTTAGGACCTTACATTGTTGACAAAACTTTTGGGTCTGGTGCATACATGTTAACTAAACTATATGGCACACCCCTTAATTTACCTATCAATGTCATGCATTTGTGTCAGTATTATGTCTAATCCCTTTCAATAGTATGAATGATAAAGTAATGTTGTTAGAGCTATTGGGTCATATCCTATATGCTTTCATATTGCTTCATTCTTGACAAATCAATCATGCATATGTGTTGAGCACTAAAGTGATTATTTAATTCATTTTTATAATTACTTTAGGTTTCACACTATTCAAATTCATCTTGTGTGTTATGATAAGTTAGATCATTAAATATATTTAATTTAGCATAACATACTTAATCATCATGTTGTATCTAAAAGAAACTGCAATAAGTTTTACATAGATTGCATAAACTTGTTAAATCATGAAGACATTAATTAGGTAATCTTACCAAGCTTATTTAATTAATCACATTTCCATCTAACATTCAAACACATTAAGATAAATCATAAAACATCAAATGCTTATATATATATCCAAAGTTTTATGTACATATCATCACAATATAGAATATCACCAAGGTCTATGAGAACTCAACCCCTTAGGCTTTGGTGCTCGTGAGTCAGTTGTAGGACATTGGGAGACCATCGCATGTGATCATGACCACAATCCGCCGAACCTGAGTGTAAACTCTAAGTCCTGTATCCATCCAAGGGCCACCTGATGCTCACCTGCTATTTGCTCCCTCTCTGCTTGTAGCCGTACTACCTCTCCCTATAATCTCTCCACCTCTACTGGAGTCTGGGGTGACTATCCTACAGTCTCAGTTCAATGGAGTCATCTCCTCACACTCTCATAGGCTGCTTGTAGCCTCACTAATGGTCTAAGTGACTTTAGATCCTCCTCCATGATTGGTGAGGGAATGTAATCTAAGTCCATCTCCTCCTAGTCGATGGATGGAACCACTATCTCTACAGCTACCTAATGGTAGAGCTCCCACTAGTCTCTCATCACTCCTACAAGGTAGAAACAATACACAATCAATACACATCATCATGATATATATATATATATATAAAGAGCATAAGCACTAAAGTACATGCATAAAATCAAATATCATCACCTATATCTTTGGTAGGCTAAGGAATATCAACATCATCCTATGTAGGGGGCATGGATGATGTGCTAGCCTCTCCATGACTATGAGTACTAATGCTTGTTGTAGCTACTGCTCGTGATCTCGTCATATGGATGGGAGAGGGATCTCCCCACTCATATTGATCCCTAGCTACTGCCTCATCACTCTCACTCAGGGATGGCTCCTCCTCCTCGTACTCATCCTCATCATCCTCTTCCTCCTCATCCTCATCCTCATCTCCTCTGTACTAGCCATCATAGTCAGGATCTGCATCCTCATCATACTCATCATCTATAACATCAGTGAACATGTCTGCAACCCTATATCTTACCTCCTTGGTCTTGTCCTCTACCTCACCTCCCTCATTTGGCACTGGTCCTACATCACCTATAGGGACATCCATTAGAAATACAAGAGCTATTTGTGTAACTCTCCACCACTCCTCATGCTCATCTGTTCGACCGACGTCATTAGTGTCAAAGACTAGAGGTTGATTGTGATCTTAGTCATTAGAGTCACTCTGGGCAACATTTTCTATAGTGAGCCATATGGTATCACCTGGTCTCCAAGCACTCTACACTAATCTCTTGATAAAGGGGCACACCCTCGGTGGTGTTTGAACCTGTCCAAATTGCCACATGACTTGACCATAATAGAAGGGACGTACTACAAAGTCATGTCGGCCAACCAAAAATCTATCTAGTTGCATCCTCCTCAACTATCTCATGGGATCTGGCCACTGCAGTGTCAGCTAATAAGGTCTCCAAAGGATCTCATCCTCCTCCAGCCAGTCAAATCTCACTCTCCAAAAATGCAAGTCTCCATACTACCATAAGCATCATAGAGGATAGTTGAAGGCTCAAGGATACCCTACGGCTATAGCACATGGGAAACCAATAGGCCTGGTGCATGTGATATGCTCAAGGAACCAAACCTGTAGAAGCATGCAATGCACCATGTTGTCTATCTCCTAAAAAACAAATCGACCCAGATCATAATACAAGTGTTCCAGGATACAACGTCCCCAAGCATAGACCGTTCTGTACTCTGTCATCCTGTGAATCAAGTGAACTAATCCTCCATCAAGGTGTGTCACTCATCCATCTGGATTGAGTACTAGCACCACTATGTGCATCATGATTCATCTCACCACTAGGGCTCACGAATATAGTAGCATTGGTTTGTGCCCTCATGCACTCATCGTGCATTGGCCTGCCAAGGAAATACTACATGTTGGCCTTTCGCTTGTGAAATGACCAATCTCCTCGAAAGTGCACATGTTCTCCCCAAATAGGAACTCAGAGAATACAGTGTACATACCCTAAGGTAATCATCATCTCCCTAGTCAGGAGGTGAAATGTGCATGTATCCGCATCCCAGCGCTCATAGAGAGCCATCAGCATAGCATCGTGGTAACTCATGGGAGGAATGAGGTAAGCCCAATAGATGCCTATGGCCTGAAGGTGCTCTATCTCCTCTACTGATAGTGTTGAGGCTAAATCTCTCAAAAATATCAACTATCTACCCACTAGCCACTATTGCGAACAGGCGAGTACCTATCAAAATCACAACAATATGCTCTAAAACTCATCTAATATCTTTAAGTTTTACATTATTCATCATGCAGGTGTACTAAAGATCTTCTAGTGTGCTTTCCTAAAGTCCCTAGACACTTTAGAACCATTTTGGGACACTTCATGAAGAAATGGGACACTTTGTGAAGAAACGGGACACTTTGTGAACAAAAGGGATGCTTTGCAAACAAAAGGAACACTTTGCGAACAAATGGGACACTTTGCAAAGAAAGGGGACACTTTGCAAAAAAAATTCCAAGATCCTAAATTAACCTATAAATGCATTAAAAATCATTAAATCATTGCAAAAACACTAAGCAAAGGTCGTAGAATTGACTCACCTTGTGATGTTTCTCACTGCGTGCCACCTGGTCTCGAAGCACATCTAGTCGTGTAGGCCTGTAATCTCGTCTACTAGGCATCTTTCCATCTCACTCGTCACTCTCACGCTACAAGGAGGTGAATGAAATAGTAAGTGGAAAATTACTCCCCTTTTACCTTTTTTAACTCTTTTCATCCTTTCTTTTTACTCTTATGTATAAAATTAGGGTTACTCATATCTTCAGAGTTAATAAAGTACTTTTTCTTCAAAACACCATAACAGGTGCTAGGGAACTCCATTTTTGACACCATTTGATGTGTTGGAATTGTGATTCTACACCTGACATCATCAATTGTCTATCATTATGTGGCATGGTACTTGGAAATACCCTACGATATGATTGATCCTATTCTGACATGGCTAGATTGCTACCATGATTCCACCTCTGTAAAGCAAGCAGAATCAAGGTGGGAATACATCTACCCTCAAATTTGATTTCTAGAAGTTAGATGAAAGGATTTTTGGATAACTAATGAATTCATGTTGCAGGATGCAGTTCCTAATGTTGTGGTTTTGTAGATAACTACACTGGGGGCTTCATTCTCCCATCTTTTGAATGAGTATCCTTTATGCAATAAAGTATACTATTTGGATTCCTTTAGCTTACATATGCATGTAGAGTCATATGGGCGCTAAAGTGGGGGCTAACTGTGGACACAAAAATTGTACTCCTTTGTAGAAAGTACAATCTATGGCCTAATTTGGTCCTATTTTAGACACCCTTGCACCAATCACCCCTTAAAAAATACATTTATAGGCCCCTAATGCTCATTATTTTTTATCTACAGGCCCATTTCACTCAAAAATCATATGAATCCCAACAAATAATGCTTAAATTATTCATATCTCAAAAACCCACCTTCGAAAACCACATGTGGGACCCATTCTCTACCTTGGGCAAATGAGTCCCCTCTAGTGGGACCCATTCGCCAAGGGTGGCGAATGAGTCCTTTGTGGGGGAATTTTTAATTTTAAGCAGGGAACCCACCGACTTAATTCAATTTTTCAATGGATGTCAGCCTCTTAGGTCTAAATAACATGAATTAGGTATTGATGCATATAAATATATGTTTTTTAGGTCATTTTTCACCTCATCTAGTCATTTTTACCAAGCAAATTCAAAAGTCAAGTGTTGAATATCTTTCATAAGAAGATTCATTAGTCTTTCTATAGCAAATTTGAAGCTTTAGGATAGCAAGATAGGGTTTTTGCAAGTCTTCAAGCTCACTACGTATTCAAGATCCTACATTGCAAGGAGTTGATTATGGATGCCTATGGAGAATCATGGAGAAATCTAGGTTGAGGAGATGCAACTAGCCATCAAATCAATCCTAAAGACTTGTTTTCAAAGTGATTCCATCTTCTATTTTCTCTCTATCTTCAGATTTAGGGTTTGCATGTCATTAATATTCATTTAAAATGTTGTAGGGTTTCTTAGATTGAAGTCTTACATCATTCAAGATTCATTTAAACATCTTATTCTAGCACATTGGAATAGGGTTTTGTCTTACTTCAGATTTTCCTAGTCTTAGACACACTTAGGGCTAGGGTTTTATGCATATTGTATTATCCCCCCAAGGTTTAATTACCAAATTATGGGTTTGACCAAGGCAAACCCCCCATTAGAAAACAAATTATATTTTTTTTTGTAGGTGTTTTCGAAGATTCAGATTCGAGATTCAATGTGGAAGTGCAATGTAGGTGACAAAGTGCAGATCTAAAACTTTAATTTTTGAAAAATGAAAAAACGACTAATTCAACATTAGTGGCAAATGAATCCCACTGGGGGTGTCTTGCATAACAGAGTGTAGATTCCAGTACCCTTTTGGCAAAATAGATTTATGAGTAGAAACCCTGATCTAGGACTAATTCACCCATATTGGCGAATGAGTCCCAGTCAGTCAAAAAGTCAACATTTCCCATTTTTCAAAGTCATTTCCAGTCTCCAACAAGTTTACAAATGCACACATTAAGCTTTACAGCTTTCTATTTTGGTTTACTTGCATTTCTATTCATCTTTCTAGGTCTTTTTGCATACTACACTATGTTTTCAAACACATTGCATTTCTTAGTTTTGCATGCATAATCAATCCATTTTATCAGTCCTTTACATTTAAATAATCTCATCTATGTATATTGCATCCATATTACATTAATCTTGAGTGTTTACATTACATTTTGGCCCATCTTTCTCCTTTTAGGTGAAAAACCCTAGAAGTGCTAGAAACACCCTTGGAAGCCAAAATCTTTGTTTATATATATATATATATATACACCTCTATGTACACATATATATAGGTATACCATATCGACACATCTATATGAGCATTTACATTTTCCAATGTAATCTTGTATCGATATGCATATACATATGGATACGTGTATATACTATACATATATATATATATATATATATATATATATATATATATATATATATATATATATATATATATATGTTCTCATCTGATTCACTTATATCCATTTATGTTACCATCATATTAATAATTGTGTACACGTGGTATATCTATACATATGCATATACATGTCGTTAGATCCCATTGAAATGCATGTGTGTGCATATAAACATATTTCCACCTACATCCCACTTACCCATATGATTGTAATAGCACAAGAAAGATCTCAAAACTCAAATAGATAAACATCACCTACAAATGTATGTAGAAGTAAACAAGACTCCTAATGAAAACATACAAGCTATGGATGACTTACCTATAACCCACAAACTAACCCAGTTCAATCACTCTAATGTGGTGTGTGTATGCTTAGATAGTTTATTTTTACCAATTACTCAACCAAAATCTTCTCCCGAGTGATACTTTCACTCCACCTGGAGGAATGGAACACATACCTGCATCCACTAACACATGCTCACGACAGTCAAGTTTTCATAACATATGCAGTATACATAAACATCTCCAAAGTTAGAATAATTATAATTCAATAACCTTTCATTTACATAAATGCAGTATTTCACCATGAATAACATCAACTGAAATAACATCAAATGAGATAATCATCAAATGTGAAAATATTCATATTGTTAACAAGATACAAGCATATTTTATTCACCTCCAAAATTCACATTATATACATTTTTACCCTACATAGTAATATTAAATGGTAACTATATAATTGGTGTGTAACATTTCTTTTTTTATAAAGCTAATAAAAATACTTGGTACCCAACAAACACAGATTTTAGCCAACTATCATTTTTTATATGATGTGTTTGATAGTGTATGAAGAGTTAAGCATGGAGGAGGAATTTTGTTAGACTAAAAATAAAAAGCTATAAGGTAATTCGTTAGATCGTTGCTAATGGCATGTAAGATCTTGGATAGCTTTGTTTTTTTTTGTTAATTAACAACAATAACTCATATAAAATGACATTTATAATTATATAAGATTCAACAATTAGATAATTAAAAATAAAATTATGTTTGTTTATAGGTAGAAAAATTACACAATCTATGATTGTAATGGAAAATTTTATATATCTATGTAATTTTTACTTAATTTTGTGTTTATTTTGAGGAAATATTTCAATGCATGTATATTTCAGTAAACAACATAATCTAGTGTAAAGTTGGGCTCATTCTCTTAGCTTTTATTGACCCCTATACATATATATTTCCACATATTTATCCCCCACCTTATCCTTGTATGCACATAACCCAATACATTTTTCTTCACATGCATTTATTACACCTATTTGTAAAACTACCTTGATATAGCCATTAGCCACCTAGATTTGACCATCCAAGGTTATTTTCATAGTCACAAACTTGATCCTTTCCTTTTAAAAGTTTAAATTCAAATTTTGGTCAACTAACCCCCTTTATTTTCCCACCCTAAGCCAACAAAGTGCATGTTTAGAAAAAAATGATGCTATGACTAGTATTTAAAGATATTCATTAGCATTAATTTTACACATTCAAAAACTTCACAAGTACTCTCTCATTTTGGATTATTAAAGGATAAATAAATAGGAAAACTCTAGATTTGAAGCATTAAAATAAGAAATCTAATTCATACATCATTCTAGGGAACTTGCTTTTTGTTTTTGAGTTTTTCACACATTTCTAGTTGTTAACCTAGGAGAACATGTCTCCTTGCAATTTAGTGACAACCCTTTCTAGGTATTTTTGAATACTAGTAGTCCTCAAAAATCAAAAAAAGAGAAGAAAAATAAAGATTATCCAAGTGAATAACAATGCAAAATTTCACATTGCATAAGATCAAATTCGAACATAGAGTGCAAATCTATGAATAAAAAACTTGACCCATACCTATGGATTGTAAGAGTTGGTATAGAATGACTCTAAACCATGCAAGATTTAGTTAAAGATTATAGCCACCCAAGATCTAGGAACTTCATGAAAGCACAAGAGAGATCAATTTGCAATGCTCAATATTGCAATAGAATTACATCCAATAGAATTTAATATGACAATTGTTGATTTACACATAAGACCACCTAGTTATATAGCCAAGGTGAGACATAGGATTAAACAAGATTATGGCAAGTGTCTTAATCCTATGTCATGTGTCTTAAAATCACACTTTCTCCTACATTGTATTGGAATGAACCAAAAATTTCACAAACACCCACTTGGCTACTAACCTCTATGGAAGAGCTAGAATGATGGATTAGGGTTTTGGTTATTTTGTGGTGGGTTCATTGATTGATTAATGATTCACTTAATTTAATAATGATAATATGTACCTAGGTCAAATATTAAGTTACAATAAACTATCGTAAATATAGAGAAATATAGAACCAAAACATAGAAACCAGTTATGGAACAACAAAGTGCAAAGACAAAGGAACTTGGAATATGAGTTTGAGATAAAAAATAGTTAGAATAGACTTGGAAGTGTAGATCTCAAGAATAAAAAATAAAATCTCTAATGGTTACTATTGTACATTTTTCCTTTCTAGAGTTAGCTTCGAAACTTCGTATGTTGATGATTAACTCCACTAAATCCCTAGTTTGTTGACATAGAAGGATTGAATGCTTGATCTTCTAATTAAGTCTTTAATTCTTTTCAAAATCTAATTTATATTTTTCACCTACACACAAGAGATAAGAGTAAGTGTTGTGTCGTATAAGGACTTTCCTAAGTCAAACCCCATTTTGGTGTTTCAACCTCCACAATGACTATGATGTAAATTTTGGAGATTTTTGTACTATGTTGTCATTAGTGTTGTCATTGATGTCAACCTCTAGTTTGGTCATGTTAAGAATGAGTTGTGGTGCTGGGCAGGTGTTGTTGATGCAACTAGTTCACTTAGTTTCCTAGTGCTTTTGAGAAAATTTGAATATAGAGTGTTTAAGGTGACACAGTTGTGTTTTGTATTATGCTCTACATTCTTCATGGTTGAAGATGTTCTTGTGTGGTTTGGATGAGATGATCAAAGGTTTTCAAAAGTGTTATATCTATATTTTTAGGTTCTATATTGTGCGATAGTGGAAGATGTGTCTGACAGTGTGTTTCTTATGGACAAGGTTGTCTAGGAGAAATATAATTGCTCCACATTGAGGTTTCTTGTCTCACAGATTTGGGAAAAATATTATATTGCTTGCATCTACCTTCCCCTGGAGTGTTTTGTGTTTAGTTTTTTCAAAAGCTTGGTTAGTGAGTTGTATGTCTGTGGCAGTGTGGTTGGTTGCACAAGATGATAGTATTCTCAGTTTTAGGTGGCTGCAACATTGTTACTGAATATTTTGACGATGTTGTAATGTTCCAGTATGTTGTGTGATGTTGTTATGTGGTCTGTAAGATGTTTCTAGACTTGGTGAAGAGTGAACTGAATGTTTGATAATGTTAACATAGGTTTGGCCAACTTGACATGCTAGCGCTAATTGCGAAGATGGTTTATTGTTTGTGGAAGCATGTTGTAGCGTGTTAGTGTAGATTTGGGTCCTAGTTAACCCTTAGTTTAGTCCACCTTCACTTATTTCCAACACACAAGTGTTTGAGGTGCATACATTTCATTGAGGCCGACCTAGAGAAGTTATTTGAGGTTGAATAAGATATATATGAAAGGTCAATTTTTAGAGAAGTGTGTGGAATTTTGTGTGGTTTGAAAAAGATGTAAGTGTGATCAATTTTTTTGATCTAAGTGTGATCTTAAACACCTAAGGCTGCTGAAAGCAGTGAGAAGAAGGTGTCTACATTTTCAATGTACCTAAAGTTATTGGAGGTAGTGAGCCGAAGGTTATGGATGGTGTAGAGTTGTTATGGTGGATCTTCTTGTTGCTCTGAGGTAGTGAACCTCCTTCTAATAGTCTTCTTCTATTATTTTTCTATTTTGGACAATGAGTCCTTTGGGTAGTGATCCCTTGGTAATGATCCATTCTTTTCTTCTAGGCAATGAGCCCTTTTGGCAGCGAGCCTTTTGTAATCAGTGTTGTATTAGTGTTGTTATTCATATATATGTGAGTTGATCATCACTGTGGTTTTTCCATTATTAGGTTTTTCCATGTAAATCTAGAATTTGATGGTGTATGGTTGTGAATGTGTTTATGTTTCATTATTTTACATTCATGTTGATGCATAATAAGGGTTTCAATTTTTTAATGTACAACTGATTCACCCCTGCCCTCTCAGTTTTCATGTGTATCTCACAATAACGAGTGTTTACCCTCAATCAAGCAAAGGCACATGGACAAAAGGAATGATAATTTTGGAAATTTCTACAACTTACCACTTAGATTTTCTTTCCCTAATAGATTGAAGTCATTACACTCATCTCATCCATGGAGAATTGATTTCTTGATTGAAATTCTTGCAAGTGTTAGTACTCACAAAAATAGATGAATATTAAACATGCATAAACTCACATATAAACTTGATGTATTGTTCACATGAATCTTGAATGATAATAAGTCTTGTAAACTCTGATAAATTTTCTCTTGATTGCTTTTTAGGATGCTCAATTATGATTCCAAAATGCTAGGATTTCAAATGGTGAAAAAGACTTGTATTTATATGCATTTCTTGATTTCTCACAAAATTAATTATTAAAAAATGACAAACAAATTTAAATTTTTAATTTTTAAAATGATGAAAATGACATTTAAATTGGGACCAAAATAGGTTGGTCAAAGGCATTAGCACCCTAGTCCAGGCCTATTTTGGGTCTTGAAGTGTCATTAAATGAATATTAAATAATATTCCCAATTTAATTCTATTTTTTTAAAGATGACCATAAATGGGAAAATTAAGAGCACAATTAGGTCTAGACACATAGGGGCAGCTAAACCTATTATGAAATTTTCAAGGATGAAAATTTACGATGCTACAATAAGTAACTAAAAATAATTTCCTAAGTGAAATAAAGTAACATGTGCAACACTATACTTAGGATGAAGTCATAGCTTAAAGTAATAATAGTACACTGACATCTATCCCTTAAGTACAACTTAGGGAGATGATAAAAAAAATAAAGGTGCAATGATGGATTCTGATAACCAGGCCATATTGGGTTCCCATGTACAAACAAAATCTCATAGATGAAGAAAAGGATAAAACTAATTGGAAAAGAACTCCCCCCTGAAAGAGAGAAAATAAAGTACTATGAAGCCCTCTAGAAGAGTGTCCTAAAATCCATACAAGATAAGTCATGTGTGCCTCCACAAAGAAGAGAGAAAAGAGAAATGCAAAATATCACATAGTGAATGTTGTAATAGGTCCCTCTTCAAAAGATAATATTTCTTCCTTTCAGAAGAAAGAAACCCCTAGTTGTCAATTTTTTGAATTCTCTTAGTTCATGATTATAATTAACCCCATACATTATTTACCTTATAAATCAATCAATTAACCCCTATCAATAATGATTTGGCACTTTATAATTAGTGCAAGTACAATATCCACTAGTAAAAATCTTGAAGTGTTCTTGATTTGAATTCCTTAAAATGTTGAAAATAGGCTCTACACTTAAAGTATAATTTTTAAAATAAAATCAATAAAAAATATAAACACTATAAAGTACATGAAAAATCATGAACTTCCAAAAATAATTCACTTAAAAAGGTTTATGTATGTGTCTAAATGAAAATTCTAAAGTTATCAAAATTAGAATTGTGTAGTGTTTATAGTCAAACCATACATCAAAATCAAAAAATACCAACACCACCATATAGAGAAAAAAAAAAAAGCAATTATCAACAAAATTGCTTCAAAATTGGAGCTCATATTCTTGATATGTTATAATATTTCCCTCTAAAGATCAATTCCAAAAGGAAAAAATTGAAATGTGAGGAGGAAATATTGGAGGGAAAGAGTTGTTGACATCGTCACTAAGAAATGTAAGATATTATCAAAATATTCCTTCGACTATAAAAGTTTAAACACATTGTCAAAATATTTTAAAAATGCTTCTATACTTTGAAATTGCTCTTCAAAATTTTGAAACCACCAATTTCTGATGAAAAACACTTAAAAAATAACTATTTTGAATGGAATATTTGAGATAGCAGAGGATAGGTTTGGACTTGTGGAATTGGTGCTTGCAATAGATTTGTGGTCGATGCTTGACAAAGCAGTTGGTGGTTTCTTGCTTGTAGTTTGAAAGCCACTTGTTTTCTAACCACATGGCATTAAACAACCAAAAAAAATCTATGTGCTACAACTTATTTAGGGTTGTATGGTCTTGGATGAAAAAAAAATATTGTAAAAAAATACTACACCAAATTTGACAAATTTTATATCAACGTAGGGATTTTTAGGCCTTCTAGATGCAATGGCAAGGTTCATTTGTCTTGAAAATGCCTCATTTGGAATTTATTTTCCATATTCAAGATTCAAACCCCTTGTACTACTACATCAAATGATCTATGATTTCAAGAAAGAAAATTTGAATATGACTTTTTTGAGGCTTTTAGTTGCAACAAAAAACTTATAAACTTGTTGGGGATACCAAAATATTGTGTTTCACCATATTTGAGAAAAAATGCACCTGAAAAATAAAGGCTATAAAAATTATTTAAACTTTATGATTCTCTTGATCCTCCAAGGATACAAGAGAAGAGCATACTAGGTTTTCAAAAATAAGCATGTTAATTTGATTAGGCTTTCAATTCTTCTAAATATAAAAATTATTAAAAATCTATCCTAGCACCTATCCTATAATACCATGTTAGAATTTTTTATTAGATATGTGACCTAGAATCTAGTGCTTAAAAAGTGGATTAACTTAACTAAATGTACAAATTATATTACCACACATAGTTAAGTCTCAAGGAAATTTAAAATAGCTTACAAATGCTTGTTAACCTAATAAGGTCATATTCCTTGTCAAGATATTGGTGTTCATAACCTAACTTAATAATATTTATTCTCATATTGTTGATAAAATTTTGTATATCAAATTATCCTGTATCAATCATCTTCATGTCAAAACTATGAATTATATCATTTAGTCTATAATAGGATTTTCTTTCTATAAAAGTGAAGTCAAAGAATTAGGGTTGTGAAGGAATGAAACCTTCCTTTTCTTTCTTTTAAAGTGTACTTTCTTAAAATTATGAAGATCATTTAATCTATCATAGGCTTTCCTTCACACAATAGTGAAGTAAAATAATTAGGGTTATGAAGGAATGAAACCTTCATTTTTTTACTTCTCAAGTGTACTTTCTTGAAATTATGAAGCTACCAAATTACTTCTAAATATGTAATTATATCAAGTACCAAGTTTGGTATTTTGTGAGGGAGAAAAATGGCTCCATATATCTTAATAAGAATATAGTTATCAAGTAGAAACTAGATCCCCCCAATTGTGGCCAATCTTTGTGTCTTCTTTTAATAGATAGGCATAAGAAATTTTTACAGCTCTTTAAACAATCTTGGAATTTAAACAATCTTGGAATTATATTCCCTCACCTCTTTAATATGGGATTAATAAAGGAATCCTTAAAGACTTGAAGTAAGGGAAACTTTTATCAAGGTTGATAGTACACATTTGAGTAGGGCTCACAATCATGGCACCTGGCACCTTATTTAATTTGAGATCTACCCCCAAAGAATCTTCCCTTTCTCCTAAAACATATGTAGTAAGATGTGTTCTAGCTAAGAGTACAATTTTAAGGTATTAATAGACCTACGCTTCTTAATATTATACATTTAATTATGTATTATATATATTAGAAGCTACTCATAATCAAATATTTTGTTGAGTTATCACAGGCCAACACCATTATTGCTTTTTATATTTTTGGGATATTTATTCTAAGAACTTGGCATATTCCTTAATAAGTATCCCTATAGTAACCTGAGTACTAGAAGCATCCTTCATTTTCTAAATTTACTACATGCCCTATATTCATGGGATCAATATGCATAAGAATCATATTATATGTTTATGCAATTATATGAGTGGGTACACAACCATTTCTAGAGTCTAATTTCCCTAGATGGTTATTTGTTGGCTACCACCCACTTAGGTAAATAAAGAAAAAAACTTATTTAAGAAGAATTGTCATGCAAACACCTAAAGGGGTGTTTGATGTGAAGTTTCAATGTGATTTATTTTTTCCAAGTTTACCTTAAACATAGGCCTTGTCTAAGGAAAATTTATCATTCACTTGGACTTAAATGTTTTTGTTTTTCTTACATTTCCCCCACAATTTAAATGGGTAATGCTATAAATTTTATTATGATAACAATGTTAGGCATAATTGGAGTGGTTCGAGCATACAAAAATGACCCATAAACATTAACCGAATGAACCATTTATGTCAAACAATGCAATAGAGTTGATTTTGAATTAGAAAACTCACTATTTTCTTATCACCAAGATACCTAATGGGTGAGGTGAGAGCATATGACAGGTAAGTGTTATATTTATCTTAAAAATTAAACCTAAATGTCCATCATATAAATCAAAGTGTGACTAAATATACTTCTATAACTTCCACATAGTAATCTTGACCAAATTAGACTTAAACCAAAACATTAGTCACTATTTTCTTATCACTAGGCTCCCTAATAAGTGAGGTCAAAGCATATGATAGTGTTGGCAATAGGTTTTTTCATTGATATCAACTCAATATTTGTTGCCATTAATGTCAAATGTGTGTTGAACATTATATATACTCTGGAGATAGTTGATGTTCAGAGATTTTTGTTAGTATAAGTTAGCAATGCAATATATATGAAAGAATGGTGATCATCTTGGTGTCTAAGTATGATGCAGAGGTAGGCACACATGTTTTGATATGTTTACAACATTTTTACATTGATACAATTCTAGTTTAATGTATCACACATAGAGAAATGCTTCAGAATTTTTGTTAAGTCATTCACACTATATAAGACAGAGTCTTGGTGTTTTGGTCCACATATTTCCATTGAGAAATATTTAGTCTTGTGGTTCAAAAGATAAGTTGGTCGAGATTTGGAGGTGTTATATCCAATAATTCAAGTCATTACACCTATAGTGAAAGTTATAAGTGACAAAGTATCAGCCTGAGCTCTAGTAGAGTAAAGTATTAATGAAGGCTTATTGGAAATTCTCCACATTCCTCTAGAGTGATAGATGTGGTTTTCTAGACTTGGGAATATGCTTTGAAAAGTGTATGGGTTCATCCTTACAAGTCTAAGATTTTTTGGTGTACAGGAATATAATATCCTAAGTTTCAAAGTGTTTCAGTCTATCTGAGATGCTTTGTTTTCATTATTTCAATATGTTTCTCTTCTTGTGCAAGCTCATAATGATCAAATACTTCAAAAGAAGGTTGACGAGATATTGTGGATAGACTACATTTTTCACATCTTGGTCCACATGATTTTTTTGGTTTCTCCCCTATGGTGTAAAGATCCATAGTTGGTAGTTTCGATAGTATTGATGTCGTTTGGGCCAACAATCTTGTTCCCTTCATCTGTGGTTGATCTTGATTAATTATTTTTTCTTTGGAGGATGTGTTGTGATTATTTAGGGCCTATCATGTTGTGTGTTGATCTGCAACTCATTTTCTCTTCATAATGTGTACATTTGAAGCTGATCTATGTAGTGTCACTCATTTCATTTTATAGATCATCTTAGAGCTGACCTAATTGGTGTTTTGAGTTGTTGTAGAGTGTATTTATAGAGGAAAAAAATTAGTTGTGAATTGATAGAGGAGAGTGTGTGTAGTATGTTGAATATGAAGTGTCTAAAGTTAGTATGATATAGTAAATGTGCGTAAAAGGGACTGCAACATCAACATATGTTAGAAGCTTCTTTTACAATAGTTCATGTTCATGTTCTCATTATAATTTTTATGTATCCTTCTATCAGGTAGTGGGCCTCTTTAGTAGGTCCTTATATCTTTCCCTAAGGTTGTGCACCTTAGCTTGCAAGTCCAAAGATAATGAGCATTAAACAACATTATATTTTTTGTAAATAGTGAGCTTCATATATTATGAGTTAACTCTCACCATGGTTTTCCCTCATTGGGTTTTTCATGTAAAAATATTGGTGTCCTTTTGTGGTACATGTTTTAATTTCTTCTCTTCTTTCAGTTAATGTGATTGGATTTTTAATTTGCAAATGCAATTGCTTTAAGTTTTAGTATATGTTGATTCACTCACCTCTTAGAATTTCAATGTGTTCAAAAATTGGTATCATAGCTAGATGCCTTTGAGGATCCTAACAAGTGAGGTATATTCTGCACTTGAACACATGGGATTTGTAGGAAAGATCAATGATATATTTACTCTATAACTAGATCTCGAGTCAATGGAACCTGAACATTGTTACATCAATCCAAATGATTGTGAAGTAGATTTTGAAGGAGAACTTCGGTCTGGTCTTGAAAATCTGGATGAAGCAAGAACACTAAATATAAAATATGAGTGCATTTTTGAAAAAGCAAAAGAAAAAATTTCCAAACTGAAGGCACAAGTTGGAGAAACAAAAGAACTTGGAAAACTAAAAGATCAAATGGAAGGAGGTAAAGAATGTGAGACTAAATTCAAGGATGCAGAAGATGTGATCTCTAATTTGAAAGTTAAGGTAGAAGGAAAGAGGATTGATGAATTCTTAAATACCAAGCTCAATGATAAAATTATTGGATGTTCAAAGCTTGAGGAAGATATTTTCACTATGAGAAAAGAGCTGGAAAAAGAAAAAGAACCAATTGACAAGGGATTGAAACTGAAAGAAGGTGCTAAAATTATTGATGAATTGGTCGGCTCTCAAAAACCATCAAAAGATGAATCTAGTCTTGGTTTTGAAAAGGGAAAAAATTCTATAACCAGTGCATCTACAAAGTTGTATGATAAATTCAAAGTAGAAGGAAAGTCTAAAACAAGGGAGAAGAAATCATGCACTAAAAATCCTAAGGAGTCATCCTCCAGAGATGCAAAAAAAAATCAAGACAACAAGAAATAAGGTGGATTCATTCTTGTCTAGAAGTAAAGAAGATTCAGAGATCCTCCACCAACTAGACAACTTACTCCTACCAGGTTCAACCAACCTTTTCAAGGTTATCTTGCAACACCTTTGGGAAAAATGTTGTTGAATTCAGAAGCAAGATGATTCAAAATTAATTTATGCCTCCAAGGTATAATTCTATGAATTCTCAATCATTTCATGGTCAGTGTTATTCCTACAATAAGTTTGGTCATAAGGCTAATGAATGAAGAAGTAAAGTAATGAGGAATAGTTTTTTGAATAATAATAATGCTTTGAATTCTCAATCCTTATATGGTTACTACAACACATGCAAGAAACTTGGTTATAATATTATTGATTGTAGATCTAATGGGAAAATAAGTAACTATGCTTTGCAACCTAGTGTTACCTGCTACAACTACAATAAACTAGGACACATTCTAAGGTTCTACAAAGTAAAGAATGTAAGACCTTCTGCTCCTCAAAAGAAATTTGACTCTAATTAGCAAAAGAATGAAATTAACAAAATATGGTAGAAGATGGGAGAAAGTGAAGTAAATATTGAATATGTACCTTTTCCTAGTGTAGATGGATCCTCTGATAACTAAAATAAAGTATTTGTTTAGGGGGAGTTGCAATTGCAAATATTTTCAAACTAGTTGTAAAGCATAAGATGTTGAAATCTTCAGTATATAATGGTTAGTGGTGCCATGATATGTTTGGCCAGTGATATTATGACATTTTCTCAAGGTTCCAGAGAAAATACTCTCTCTATGGAAGTTTTTTGAATGATCATGGGTCTCAGGATAGTAAAAATCTACTTGAGCCAAGAGCAAAGAAATGCATTAAATGCGGATCAACTAGCATTGTTGTAAATCATACTTAATCCCTATTTTATCAAAATTGATTTCATTTGAAAGATATCAAGTGTGTGTGAGAGATAAGGAAGAGGAGAAGGTTTTCAATGCAAACCCTAGTAGCCGTATTCACAGGTATTGCTCAATTTTTCTTATAAAACCCTAAGTTTTTATAAAGAGTTATCATGGAAACACCTATGGTTGTCGATATAATGGAAAAACCAAGGCCAAAATTCAAGAAACATTCATAAAAATCTACTATTACTGATAGGGATGGAACATTCTCTCATGATCCTATCAATGTGTTCCATTTAGAAGATGTCCACATCTATATTCATTCACAACTAAATGATTACAATGATCTAAAGTTAAAAGAGTTCATATACAATCACCTCTTGGGTGATGATTTTAGCTCAAGCTGGAGTATGCAAATGTGGAAGCAAAAGGTTTAGATGTCATGTGGAAGGGTTTTCCAAAAAAATTCTTTGAAGATGAATAGGTCAAAATTATTTTTAGCTAAATCCATGAGGAATTCTTGTGCCTTGATTAACCCTATATAATCACAAAGAATTCAATTAGAGATGTAACTAGGTTGTGCTCCATTAAGAGAAAAATTTGACAAAAGAGCCCTAATTTTGGATGACATTGTTGACCTAGGGGTACGGTATGCCACAATGGGCATTGCATACTGTAGTGTCAGAAAATGTACACCTTTACATTTTCACACTATGTTTGCATCCCCTTAATTAATTAGACTTAATTAAGCCTCTAATTGACCCAATTATGTATTTAAAATCCTAATTAATTTTGTTTTCCAAAAGGGGAACCCACATTAAACAATTGTAAACATCAAATTAAACACCTTGGAAATTGAGTTTCCTAGATCTAGTTCCTATGACCCATTCGCCCAAGGGTGAATGACTCCTCCTTAAGTCTTAGGTCCCAATTTTTAATAGTATTTTAATGATTTTGCAATTGTCAGCCTTTGATGTTTAATTGTTAGGAAATTAGAAAATTACCTATAAATACAAGGTTATTTTATCAATTCAAACTAAGCAACATTAAGGAAACTTTCACAAGAGAAAATATTATTGCTAAGAGCATTGAAGAGCAGATTTTTTCAATCACCTATAGCAGCATTCAAGATCCTATCATGATGTCAAGATTTATGTGTGTTAATGCATGTTTTTGAGCTAACATTGTGATGTAGGTTTCAAGTTTCAAGCATCAAGATCCATCATCAATCAAGCTATTTTCATGCAAGATCCAATCCTTAGAGATATTTTTTAGACTTCAGTCCTCTAAGGGCATCCATTAAGGGGTTTGGTGAGTTGAAAAAATCTAGTGTTCATTCGTCATTCCTTCTTTTTATTATTATTTCATTTCAAGGTTTGATTACCAAACTAGGTTTTGACCAAGGAAAACCCTTATACACCAAAAACAAACATTTCTCTCCTCTTTGTGTGTTTGTAGATTTGTAGGTGAATAAGGATTGAAATTGGATCAAAAGTGTAATTTTGCAAAGTTTTCAAAGTTGTCAACATTGTCGTCAAGCCACAAAAAACTAAAATCCCAAATTTATTTCTGGCATTTTGACAATCAAACCTACAGAAATCATAACCTTAGATTCAACATTAGAGGACTGCAAGAAGTTTTAGAAAAAGGATACAAGGACACATTCACCTGAACAATATTTTTTATGACACTTTTGGAGCCAAGTACATAACATCTTAACCTTCCTAGATCTGCTAGTTAATGATTGTTTCTAATAGTATTATCATAGCACTTTACATTCCAAGTGGTGGATCTCATTTATTAGATCATTAATGCACTTTTATTCATCTCCCAAAAGTGTCTTTCAGTCATATATTAGGGTGTCCAGCTTTGGCTAAGGTGTCCTTATACAATTTTTGGGATAAGATTTTATGGGTTGATAAATATCACCCTGCAAACCCTAAATCTGCCTAGAAATTATATTTTTTGTTAGTACTATACTTTAAATCTGCATTCCAAGTTTTACATTGTACAATTGAGTTGTTTAATCATTTTTAGTTTATCTCCCCAAAGTGCATTTTAGTCATATTTTGCACTTTTTAAGTCATAAAGGAAAACAACAAGATCTCCAATAAGGTCGACTCGCCTAAGGGTTGAAAGTCAATCCTACCTTTGGGGGTCTCTTTTTCCTAATGAAAATAGAGAGGGTAGATGCATACATCCATTAACCATTCCATTTTGGACCACACCCACTTGTACCTTTTTCTATATTTCACATACAAAGTTTATTACACAAACAAGGAAGGGTCTACTACTGTCACTTCCATCTACACTGCTCATCAGATGGTGAAGGAAGGAAAGGATTATGATCTTTGTGGTAGCACTGGAGAATTTGTAGAGAACCAAGAATTTACACTACAATTTCTATTATGACTCTAATTATTTTTCTTATGTTCTATTTCATGAAGGAATTTCCTGGTTTAAAAAATTTGGTCTAGAGAAGGGATATTCCTATTGTACAGTAGATTAGGGACCACATGTTTATCTTTTTGGATATCAAACAATGTGACACAATATTTTTGGGTTTCTTTAAAACATTGCAAAATATAATGCAAATGAGGGATAATTAAGATACCCTCACAGGTTGTAGATATATATAAGAATATATCACTTTTATGGTGGATAAGGATAATTTCTATATAGAGGTAGTTGAACCAAGAATTTCATGGATAACAAAGTTTCCCTATGAGCTCTCCAGAACTGACTGGATTGCATATGCTAACATCCTACTCAACAAACCTATGGATCACACTATTGAAAGGTTTAGCACATATGATGGGATAACCAACAAGATGATTAGGAAGAATGTAGAGGGAAAGGTGGAGAAGATGAAGACAATTTTGGAAAATATGTTTTGCATTCCTAAGGGTCCTACAATTGTGCCACAAGATTCTACCACCACTCCACAAACTCCACAAGGACCAAGAAGGATAAGTAATTCTACCTCTATCACTAATCCTAAAGCTTTCAAACCTGCTCAACCACCTCCTAGCAGAAGGAGGGCTTCTCCTTTGGTGCCAATACAAAATAAGACCATAAAGAAGAAGAAACCATGACCAAAGAAGCAGGAAAAAAGGGGAAATATTAATCCTGTGAATGTGGTTGATAATGAAGAGGATGATGAAGTATAATATTTTATTTTGAGGAGAAGAGAGAAAGGAACAAGACAAGGAGAAGAAGAAGAAACCTCCTTGCAGAAAAAGAAAAGAAAGGAGATTGTTGGGGAAAAGACTGAGAAGACTCATCTGGTCAAACATGACCCTCTAGATTTTGGTGCACTCTTTAATGGAATTTTTAAATATGGTTTATTGAATGATACAATGGAGTTGCATTTGGATGTTCCTTCAAAGGACAAGAAGACAATTGAAAAAGCAGCCATTGAATATATGCTAAAGCAGAACATTCCCTTCAACAACATTGTAGACAAAACTCCAGATAGCCTAGTTGAGGCTTTAAGACAAAGAAGAGAATATTCCATCAAGGCTAATCAAGAGAAAAAATTGCAAGCAATTGACAAAGTTGGTATTCTTGTTTCCTGGGAAGAAAAAGAGATAATTTTTTGGAGACAAGCCAAGGATCTCTGCACTAAAAGAAGAATAGATCTACTAATGAGCATGGATGAATATGTCAAAAGGAAGATTCAAAGAAAAACTAAGATTCCACAAAGAAAATCATTGATGAAAGAAAAAGTGAAGTTAATGTTGATTCACAGGAGCTTCTAGAAATGCATGACATTGATGTTGAAATGAATGTACCAAAGCCTTCGAATGAACAAGAAACTCAACATATGCCTCCTCTAGAAGATAAAAATGAGAAAAATATATCTTTTTAGCAAGAAGTACAAGGACACTCCAGACCTCAAGAAAGAGAAGGTGTCTTCGGTGTTCATAACATGCAAGAAGTCTCTGGTATACTAGAGATGGAAAAAGAAGAGAAAGAAGATAAAAAAGAGAAGGAGAATGATGACCAAAAGAAAGAAGATAATCCTGAGAAAGTTCAGGATGCTATAGTGAAAATAATTGAGAAGCAAGATGCTTCTATGGATATAGGTCAAGGTTCTTCATCATAAAATTCTTTAAAGGGCCTATTGACTTTGCAGATATAGTTTCAACCTATGGTGACACCTTTGCTTCTACAAATTCTTACTCACGAGGGTAAAGTTGACTTGTCAAACATTTCTCCCCTTCATAAGTTATAGCTTGGTGATATTTTGCATGTTAGAGCAAGAAAGGAGATTCTACATGAACATTTGAAGAAGATTGAATTAATTGATCATGCAGTGAAGGTAATTCAATATGGTTTACCAAAGAAGGTAGAGCAAGAAGCCTTGAGGAAGATAATTGATAAGAGAATGGATGATGCATTTGACCACTGTACTAGTGCACATAATAAATTGCAGGGAAAAATAAATATGTTTAAGGATTGTGATGATGATGTCACTACACTTTATCAATTTTGTTTGAAATGGCCTAATTCCACTAAAAGAATTAAAGACCAAATTGATTCCATTGATTCAAAGATCACACAAATGGTTGGGATATATGGTGAAGAAAGAATAAGGATGGATTAAATAAAGCTCAAATAGAAAATCTTCATTTACAGTTGTCTTTTCTTTAGGATCAAAGAGAGAAAATAAAGAAATAGTTTGATCAATTAAGGGAAGCAGTCGACTTGAGACTTGCTTCATTATCTGGGTTGCTTACTAAAGAAAAAAGATTTGATCAAAAAGTGAAGGCTCCAAGCAATGTGGATGAGGGTTAGGACTTATGCATATAATTTGAATGTTAAAATCACATTCTTACCTCAACAAAGGAAAACTAGGTATCTACTCTTGCCCAACTCAAGGTAATCTATAAAGGAATTCTACCTTCTAAGTGAGTTGTGAGAGTATTTTAGATAAGACATTTTTTTTGGCTTTGTATATACTTGTGGAGGCTTGTAGCACCATTTTTGGTAAAAATACTATGTACATAGCATCATTTTTTGGTCATCTCCATATCAAGGGGAGTGTTTTTTTTAGAAATTGTACAAAAAGGGGGAGTTCATATGGTTGTCTTGCTACTATAAGTAGAAGATATTATTTCCTTTTCCTTTGATGTCAAAGGGGGAGAGAAGTTTTGTAAATATACATGTTTCCATCAATGAAAAAGGGGAAGATAGTTGGAAATAGGTGTCATCATTGATGTTAATTCAAAATGTGTTGTCATTAATGTCAAATGTGTGTGCTGAAGATTGTATATACTCTGGAGATATTTCATGTGCAAAGATATATGTTGGTATAATTCAACAATATAGTATATAAAATAATGGTCATCAACCTGATGTCTAAGTATGATGTGGAGGTAGGTACACATGTTCTAATATGTTTACAAAATGTTTACATTGATACCATTCTATTTTTTTTACCGCACATGGAGATATGCTTCAAAAGTTTTGCTAAGGAATTCACAGTGTATAAAACAGAGTCTTGATGTTTTGGTTGACATGCTTCTGTTGAGCAAGATTTGGTCTTGTAGTTCTAAAGACAAGTTGGTTGAGATTTGAAGGTGTTATATCCAAGAATTTGATTCATTAAACCTTCTACAGTGAAATTTATAATTCAGGTTTGAGTTTTGGTAAAGTATTGATCAAGGCTTATTGGAATACTCTTCATTCCTCTAGAGTGATGGATGTGGTTGTGCAGACTTGGGAACATGATCAAAAAAGTGTATGGGTTCATTCTTGCAAGTATCAGATGTTTTGGTGTACAACGATGCAATATCTTAAGTTTTGAAGTGTTACAATCTGTTTGGGATGCTCTACTTTCATTAGTTCAATATGTTAATCTTCTTGTGCTAGCTCATAATGATCAAATACTTTAGAAAAAGTTTGAAGAGATATTATGCATAGACTACATTATTCACATCTTGGTCTACATGATGTTTTTGGTTTCTCCCTAGTGGTGTAAAGATGAAAAGTTGGTAGTTTTGGTACTATTGAAGTTGTTTGGCTGACAGTCTTGCTCCCTTCATCTACAGTTGATCCTAATTAATTAATTTTTCTTTGGAGGATGTGTTGTGATGTACTTGGTGCCTATTATGTCATTTTTTTTATCCACAACTCATTTTCTCTTCATAATGCATATATGTGAAGCCGGCCTATGTAGTATCACTCATTTCATTTTATAGGTAATCCTGGAGTGAACCTAATTGGTGTTTTGAGTTGTTGTAGAGGATATTTATAGAAGAAAAAAGTAGTTGTGATTGATAGAGGAGAGTGTGTGTAGTATGTTGAATATGAAGTGTGCATAGTTAGTATGATAGAGTAAATATGTGAAAAAGAGAACGCAATATTAGCATATGATAGATCCTTCTTTCACAATAGTTCATATTCATGTTCTCATTATAATTTTCATGTATCTTGCTATCAGGTAGTGAGCCTCTTCAGCAAGTCCTTATATCTTTCCCTAAGGTTTTTTGCCTTAGCCTTCAAGTCCAAAGGTAGTGAGCCTTAAAAAATATTATATTTTTTGTAAATAGTGAGCTTCATATATTATGAGTTAACTTTCATCATGGTTTTTCCCTCATTTGGTTTTCCACGTAAAAATCTCGGTGTCCTTATTTGGTGCATGTTTTCATTTTTTATTTTCTTTTAGTTAATATGATTGGATGTTTAATCTATAAATGGATTTTTTTTAAGTTTTAGTATATGCTTATTCACCCCCCTTCTCAACATTTTAGTGTGTTCAATAGATAGTTACCTAATCCTATTTGGAATCCCAACTAGAAAACTCAATTATAATCAATTTTCTATACCAAATACAAAATACAAAATTCTTTTAAAAAGAATCCTACTCATATCAAAGAAACCACACTACATGCAAATTAATTTAATCAAGAAATAGAGTTGTATGAATTACATAGTTAATAGATATATTACAATAGTAGGAATGTGAATCAAGAATTAAATAAGCATAAATTGTTCTATAAAATATGGAAACATAGTATTATGATGTAATCTTCATAACTTATTGTTTTGATTAATGTGTAAAAATAGGTTTTGAAGGGACCCAAAACCCTTTACATTAAAATGTTGCTTAGATTAAAGATGACATTGTAAAAGTAGCTACTAGCCAACAACAAAATAACAAAAAACAAAAGACCGGAAACAAAAAGTAGATAAATAGTAGAGGGCCTATTTCATATTATTCAAGGTATTCACCACCTCCATCTCCTGGTTGTAGTGTAGGTTAACCATAGATGGTAGTTCACTCTTCTCCTCTTCAAAGGATTTTTTCATACTACCATGTGTCCTAGCACTAATGCCCTTACCTTCTTCAGTAGTAGCCTTTTTTCCCCTTTTCTTTGGCAAGAAAATCCTTCCCCTTTGACTAGTATATATCTGCTCCTCCCTCAAATATTTGAGCTTCTCCATAAGGAATTTGAGGGATTTTATAATGTTCTTGATGGAACAATGACTAATTTGCATCAGTTTCTTAATATCATCAATTTATTTAACCTTACTTTCCATTCCCTAAAGGAGTTCCTTATAGTTTGAAGGCAATCTTCACATTATTTTTTGAATTTGGAGACATAGTTCTCCACATCCAAAATCCTTTTAATTAACAACTTAGATGGAGACCCCTTACTTAGATTGGAAAATTTCTCCTTAAGACTTCTTAATTTAAAATTAATTTTGTTAATTTCATTCATGACCCATTTAGCAAGCTTGAAGTTACAAGCAACCCCCTCCCTAGTCATGACTAAGATATCTAGCATGTCCATATTTTCATCATCGAGATAGGAAAATTCATTAGAAAGGGGGTGAACATTACAAGAGTTGTAACAAACCTTTCTTGATTTGTTCCTCATGTATTTAGTAGTAACCTCAAAAACCTTGTATTTTCCTTTGCCAAATCCAATTCTAGTATCTTTCACCTACTCAAGAGCATTGACATGCATGGTATAGGCATCCTTGTCTTCCCTCTCTTTACCTTTTCTCATAACACACATAGTATCCATCCCCTACTATGACAAAAATTTGTATTCATCGTCATCCTCCCATATGTGAGAGCCACCCGACCACAACCATTATTTTTAGTCTTCTTTTAGGAGTAGTATTATTTACACTACATTTCTTCCTTTTGTACTGAGTTGACTCTGAAGTACAGGAAGACAAAATCTCCACGTGCTTATCCCTATCCTGAGATTCCATCTTCCATTCCTCATCTTCTCCATCATTAGAATATTTGTCCATTGAGGAATAATCAACCAGCTTGGGTTTTTCCCTTTCAACAATGTCTTTACCTTTGATGGCCTTGGTAGGAGAGCTCACCTTGGTCTATTTCATAATGAGAAAAATAAGACACTCATGAAGGATGGGAATCTAAAGGCTATTCAGGTGATATTTCACCAATTTTTTTAATGATGCCAACAAAAAGAAAGTAAAAGATACCAAGATTTTTTTCTTGAAATGGTTGAGGAAATTGAAATGCAGGCCAAGAATAACATTAAATCTCCCATCTAGAGTCACATATGTCATGAAAACTTCAGCAATATCTATCCAAATGGGTTTGATATAAATCCTATCATAACCCCAAGATGCAAGCTTCACCAATTTTTTCTTCTCATCACCTTTAAATAATTGATCCATGGCATCATCATTACCTTTCCAGTCCTTGAAGAACTTACGACCTATAACTACAACCCAAAAATTTGAGCTATGAATTCCTCAGTAATAGAAAACTCCATTCCATTCAATTTTAAGGTTATGTTGTGCCAACCATTCACAAAGAGCTTTGAGACTTCATGGTTAAACCCATGAATCATCTCCATGTAAGGGGTGAGACCCCCCTCTTCCAAGATTTTCCAAATTTTCCTTTTGTTTCTCCAACCATTGCAAGAAACATGCTTAACTCTGCTATGGTCGCCACCCAGTCTCACATTGTGTTTCCTCTATTCCAAATTCTAGATACTTCTATTGAAAAAGAAAGAGAAGGGAATGGGCTAAAAAATGCATAGAAAACATGTGAAGATAAGTGAAATCATTAATCCCCATCCCATCCTGACTATCAAAGATATTCAACAATATAAGATCATGGTATACTTTGAATTAAAGATCAACATATTTCATACCTTAACCAAGTGAATTTTCTTTGAAAGTTATCTATCATCATTACGACATATGTAAATAGAGAAATCATTCTAAAAATAAAAATTATTACAATAAATACTTAATTCTAGCAATATATCTAGATAAAATTTACATTAAACTATTGTTTTAATAAATTTGATAGAAAATGATAATTATATATAAAAGAATCAAAACTTCCAAGCATAACAACCTAACCAATAACTACTCAAAAAAAATTAAATATGATAACTATGAAATAATATTAACCACTTTTATTAGTAAAAACTTAACTATATGTTCAATAGCAAGGAGAGATGGAGAGGAGAGGAAGCAAGAAGAGGAGCATAGGGGGAAATTTGAATTCAGGGGATGATGTAGGAGGTGAAGGAGAATATTCAAAGGAGGTGGATGGATTACTGTCGAGAGGAAACTTGTTGTTGGAAAAGTTGTTGTTGAGCTATTGGATTACGATGGTTTGGTGCTAGTTTTCATTTTCCAGTTGGGAAGAGGTGTTGCAGGGCAGGTTGTTGTAATCCTATTGGGATAGTTTTGCTTCTTGGTTGTGACTAGAGGGAGGATACTCCTACTATAGCTTGGTTTTTGGATTTTTTGTTGATTTCCCCTATTGTTGAGTGTTGTTGGGGAAGAGTCATGGGTGTAGGTTGGCTACTGCATAGAAAGCTTTTGGCTCTCTTATGTGTTGCACTCTTCATTGTTGGATCCGGTTTCAAGGTTGTTTCACATCATCTTTCAGTTGTTGTTGGCTCTTTGGGTTCTTGTGTTGGAGGTGGATTGGTGCATTTTGATTTTTCCATGCTCATGTTGTTTAGAGGGAAGTTTGTTGCCCCTTTGAAATTTTTGTTGTCCTTGCTCTCTCTTGGATTTTTTTTTATCCCTTTGGGTGTATTGAGTATTCTTGACTTGAAGGGATTAAGTTTTTGCTTCTTGCAAATGGTTTTCTACTAGTGGGCGTTTTTTAATGGGTTATTTCCTTCTCTTATAACCTAGTATTCTTTGTGGTTAATGGAAGTTTCTTTGTCCTCCTTTGATTCTATGAATCTTATGGGGAAAAAGGGGAAATACTTTTTATTGGAAGAAGGATTTCTACTTTTCTCATTTTTGGTTGACGGACTCTATTCAAGATGGTGCTTGTTTGTTGTTAGTTGGTTTATGCTTATTGTTTTCTCTTTGGACCCAATTATGTAAGTTGGTTGAGGATTTTTTCAGCTTCTTCCTACTAGTACATGAAGCTTGTGTTGCTAAGGTATGTTGTTTCATCCCTTCCTACTGAAGTCACATACCGCCAGAATCTTCAGCTAGTGTCTCCTATAGAGTGGGAGATTGTTCCTTTTGAGGTGGAACCCTCTTCTTTTGAGGTGGAGTTGGAAGTTGTATTCTAGTTCCTATTGAGTTGGAGCTTATGTGGGTAGGTGAGATGTGATTTTGATGGTAATGGGTTTCATTTTATTCTCTCCTATAGAGGGGATCCCTCTCCTTTAGAGGTGGAAGTTGGGTTGTCTTTCTAGGTGGGATTGTGCTGCAAGGAGGCTAATGCTTCATAGTTTTTTTCTGTGTTTCCTAAAACCTATATTGAGGTGGTATGTTTGGATTTTTTGGTTCTTTTGATAAACAAGGATATGTTGGTTTTCTACACCATTGAGTTCACTATTTTTTTGGGCTCAGATTTGGTTGTTCTGAGTAGATGGTTTGCTAATGCCTCGCTGATTCAGGTTGTGCTCAATTTCAGTTAAGGGTTCAAGATCCATGTAAAAACATGATTGTAAAGGGTTTAAGGTCCCTTCAAAACCCATTTCGTGCAGATTGTATGGTCTTGTCTATCTCTTCATGGCTATTGCTTTTTAGGCTATTGATGGTCTACATCTTTTATATTTTGCAGTGCTCTCTTTGATCGGGTTTTAGGTCCCCTCAAAACCTTTTTGTAATGGGTTTTGGGTCCCATCAAAACCTTCTTTTCCCATAATCAAAAACAACTTAACTATATTATCACAAAATGATACATTTTCTAATAAAATTCAAGATTATTCCAAATACTAAAAATTTGATAGCTTAACTTATTTCAATGATAACATATTATTACTTAGTTTAGCCAAAAATATAACTACATTATCAAACATAAACAACTTGATATTTAAGATAAAATTCAACTTTAATAATCCAATGATAAATATTTTTTAAAAATCTAATAATAAAATAATACTAATTTTATGTTATGGTTCAACATTAGATATTATTTTTAAGCCAATGAAATTAAAATCATTTGATAATAACATAGAGCATTATTTTGAAAGAAAATAAACAAAATAAAAAATGCATGTGTTGTTGACATAGGTATATGTATATGTATGTATATGCAAACTGTGATAGAATATCTTCTCAGGTATATGAACTTGCATTAAAAAGGCACATGAACTATTTGACAAAAGAAATCAATAAAAATGTTATCCCCAAAATGTGAATGCCACATAGACAAGGCACGTAAATTATATTTCATAATTGCCTCAAATAAATGTGGTCAAAGAAAAGTGGAACCCGTATAGATAAGACTCACAATCTAAAATATAATTGATAAGTATCTATTAAAAAGAAAACTTCCCTATCTGGGTGAATGTGGTCTTATCATACAGATGTTACAAACACTTATCCACTATGATTGCATAAATGGCACAATAATTCTACACAAAATTTTCACAACAATGGCATGTAGTTGTGTACAAAACATTTGACAACTATAAATTCATAGAAATGGGCACAAAACCTGGACATGAGCAAATAGTTATATACTAATCATTTCTAAAACTATAAATACATGAGAATGCAATTGAATTACTGAGTTCTTAAAAAAAAACTAAAGAAAAGATCCATACTATAATCACGGGTAGTGACTAGATCTTATCAAAACAAACAATACATACAATTGGTATCAAGGTTTGGCAAGCATAGTAGAAGGAAGAAATGTGACAAGAAACATGTCATATCTTCGTGAGTACAAAGAATATAGAAAATTCAATATGCATGATAGCAATTGAGGAACAAAATTCATTAAGAGAGCTCATCTGATATTTCAGGTTTGTATGGTATTGCAAACCAAACTTCACCCCTCTCTCTTCTAAAAAAAATCTAAAAGAAAAATAAAAAGCTTCCTCCTTCTCTATTGCCAAATCCTTTTTAAAATACAAGAGTAGGTGAGCCATTACACTATGTGTGAACATGAATTCTAAGAAAGCTAAACATGATTGAAATGCATAATTAAATCAAGTAATTATCCTACTTAACTCATATTGTCACTGAAATATTTGAAAATACTAACTAGGAAGCCATTAAAATAAAATTGAGAACAATTTGATAAATGAAAACCTAATTACACTTGCAAACTTGATCCTATTGGCAGATTGGTGCTAAATGGATGTGGAATGATCAACCCTTTCCTAATCCCATTGATGAAACAAGCTTTAAAGTGATGCTCTAATGGAGAAATGGCTAAAATTGATGCAAAATGACTAAATGATCTCAACGATTTTTCTAAAAATGGTTGTAGTGCAAGTACTCTTAATTCTTGTGGATGAATTACTCATGAAATGTAGGCTACTTATAGGAATTTCAGGTGAATCAATGGTTGGGATCAATTTGGTTAATCAAGGGATAGAAATGGATGAGAAAAATTGACATGGATCAAGGATCAAATCCATAGAGGAGATTGAAAGATCACATTGATTGATAAACTTAATCAAGGGTTGAAATTTATTTCAAAAAACACAAATCTTTGATTTTAGGAGGAATGTGCAAGATATTTCCATGTTGGAGGGAAATGGTTTGAATTTGAAATGGAGGAATATTCTTGAGAATATTCTTTTGCAAGTGGGAGAAATTGGAAGGATTAAAAGATATTAGCCAATTAAATAATTAGGATATTATTTAATTGTGCAAGATGAAGGAATTTAGGATTTTAATCAAACAATTAGCTCATTTATTTAAAAGGGAGAATTAATGACATTTAATTAAATAATTAATATTAATTAATCAAATGAGAGGACTTAGGGTGTTTAATTAAATAATTAAGATTATTTAATCAAATGAGATGAAAATTGGTATGGAAAGAGGTGAATTAACCCAATAATATTGATTATTCGATTAATAGGAGAAACTGATGTATTTAATTAAACAAATAGGATTATTTAATTAAATAGTCAAAAAGGGTCAAATCAAGATGAAAATATGTTAATAAATCAAATCAAATACATGATATTGATCAGGAAAATTTAAAGTGTCTACATTTTGCCCCTCTTTGAAGTGAGGTACCTATTACATTGGTTCAAAGAACTAACACTTTCGTATCAACATTGTTGCTCAAGTCAAAAATTTAAAAATTCATGATTTTTTTGGATGCCCCACTATGCCCTAGCAAAAGGAATTTATGCTGGTATTCTAACCCCTCAAGAGATCAAGAAAAAAAATTGATTTTTAGGTCGAGATTGCAAAAAAAATATAACAATGGTTCAACTGCAAAGAGGACATGAAAATAAGCTCCAAGACACTAAAAAATGCTTTAAATAGGTTGCCAAGCTAAAAAATGGAGAGAAAAGGATAAAATGCTAGGTTCACACCACTCTCTTAGGCTAAAAACCCCTAATTTCTATGCTTGAATAGCCATGGGTCATTTTTCAAGTCATTTGCACACTTTGAGTTTGAAAATTCCAAAGATTGTGAGAGAGACCCTTTAGGGAACCTAATGTGATGGCTAACCATGAGCTTCCCCTACACCTCACAAATTGAGTCTATGAGTTCCAATTCCTAGTCGATGCAAGACCCCCGATACATGCCCCAAAAACTTTTCCTTGCATGCATTTTTTGTATTATTTTTTAGGTCAAAAAAGGTCAACAAGTGGGCTACAGTTTCAGCAGCGTACTTGTTATAGTCACTAGTGCACTTATGTTGCCAGTGACACACTTTTAAAAGTGTGATGCACTTGTTAAATAGTCGTGCATATGTTTCATGCCAGAACGACACACTTGTGGTGAGACATGTCAAACCCTAGGTGCACTTGTAAAAGTGTTACACATTTTATTTTTAGCCACACACCTTTGAAATTTACCTATGTGGAACATGTATTTAGATCAGTGCACCTATTTTAGAGAGGCACAGTTGAAAAAATGGACTAGTGTGACACGCTTTCTTTTTAGCAGTGCACTTATAAAAACCATTGCACAACTACAAGAATGGCAGTGCAATGAACTTGTTTAAAGTGGCGCACTTACTAGTTTAGGATGCATGACTTAGAATTTTTCCATTTTTTAACAATTTTGATGTTGTGCATGTGATGTGTGCAAGAGACCATCCATCCCTTATAGTCACAAAAGAGGAGACCCAATGTTTTATCATGATTGGCACATTTCAAGGATGATCAAAACTTTTTTCTAGGAGCTATTGGTTTAGTATTATTGCCCACATGCTAGATATTTGGACTCACCTTGCTATGATGACCCCATTGGTCAAGAAGTGGCATTTAAAGACATCTACTTTCCTTCTTCCTACAGGAAAGGTGACCATTATGCTTGAGGATGTTTGGCTTATTTTTTGAGTATTGATTCATGGTGCAAGATTCATTCATGACACTGATCTCGACCTAGAGGCCCTATTTCAAGTGTTGTATGTTGACTTGTTAATAGTGGAGAGCTACTAGATTAACCTGCACTAACACCGAGGACGTGTTAGTGATATAATATTGGTGGTCGCAGGATTGATTACGGTTTTCTTGGTTCCAGATAAGCACAACCAAGGCTTCAATGTTGATTGGGGTTTGGTCATAGAGGGCATGGTTGATGACATGATCATATATGCTTGGGGTCCCATGATTATTACATCTTTGTACCATGATATGCACCAGGTGGTGTATATGCGAGAATAGAGATTATCAGCCAAAGTTACTTTACTGCATATCTAGGCTTGGGAGCACATTTTCGTGCTTAGTCCTATTGTTTCCCTTGTATCCATAAACATGGATGAGCCAGTAGTTTATAGATACAAGGCTATGATCACACTTCATCACACTGGCATTACTTAGATTGCATACTAGCATCCAGTAATTGATGACATGACATTATTTAGGTGGAAACCCTAGCTCCAGGCCCATCCATGGGATGATAAATAGTAGGACTCATTTATGCAAGACAGACCAGATGGATCATGGGTCACCAACACCACATTATTGAGAGATAATTTCCAAATAGGGTTGCTAGGAAGATTGTGTAAGGAAAGCTAGATGTAGAAATGCCTTCCAAATTCCAATCTTACAGGAGAAATAATGCAGATCATACTTTTAATTTCTAATTAAAACTACAGTTCATTTGAGAAACACATACACAAGAACAAATAGATAAACTTCACACATAAAATTGAACACCAAATTTTACGTGGGAAAACCCTTACGGTAGAAAAAACCACAAACCAAGTAAAGTCACTTTGTATTACAGTAAATAATAATTACACAAAGAGTTCCAAACTTCACTCTCAGATCTTAATTCATAGAAACATACATTTCCCTGATCAACCTCATGCGCAGATTCTCAATACAAATTTGTTCTCTCACACTGTTACAATGCTCATAAGCATACAATGCAGAACATTAACCAATTGACTGAACCAATCACAATAAAAAGTGATTCAATATATATTATCATCAACCAACCATGGTTGCTTTGATTCTAGAAAACCAACCATTTCAACTGTAATGGAATCGACGTCCATTCAATTTCCAAATCAATCATCAACCAACTATCAACAATTAGCAACCAACAATCACTTTCCAACCTAGCAATAGTTGTGTCCACCACTACACATGTTTGAAGCTTGCACACCATGTGGGAGTCACTAAGGACCCACCACAAGAGGTGCAGGGCTAGCAGGCACCGTTAGACTTAATCTTAATCAATCAATGATCAAGCCGATAGATGTCAACTGCTCAAAAATTCTACTCACTTGACAAAAGTTTGTTAGTCTTCGCCACAAAGGAGCATAGAATAAATGTGCACGCAATAGTTGGGTCCACCACAACATGCATCTGAAGCCCGCACACCCTGTGGGAATCACTTAGGACCCACCACAAGAGGTTTGGGGCTAGCGGACACCATTAGATTAAGTCCTAATCAATCATTGATCAAGCCAATAAATGTTAACCACTCAAACAATTCCGCTCACTCCACAAAAGTTTGTCAGTCTTCATCACAAAGGTGCACAAAGTAAGCGAGCACCGTTGGATTAGATATTATCATGACTGTTGATCAACATCATATTATATTATACTATCATGGTCCCCACTACCTCCATTATTCACCATGAGTTATCGAGCTGACAAGTGTCCACTGCTGAGTCAATCCATACAAAGTTACTATGTCGCCTGAAATCCTAACTTCACAACCTCTATCGAAGGTTATGAATTTCTCAAAACCCATGATATAGGGGAAAATACACAAATTTCTAAGGTTGCAAGCTAGCAATTTTAGGCACATATTCCAACATGCTCCCACTTGGCGAAGACTTACTGGCTTCTTCCAAACTTGAAGTTACTTAATACCATAGGCCCCAAGGACAATCGAACTGGAACACTACCTATACTTGTTTATGCTCATGGGATTTTTCAATGCATCAACAACATTCTACAGAGTATCCACCTTTTCAAGATTAACCTTTCCATCCTCCACCATATCATGAATAAAATGATAATGTACATCGATATGCTTTGTCCTACAATGGAAATTGGGATTTTTTTCCAACAAATAGCACTCTAACTATCACAACAAATCATAATCTACCCTGCATTAAACCCAACATTAGAACACAAATTTCTAATCCAAATGGCTTCTTTGTAGGCATGTGTTTCTTCCATATATTCTACTTCTATAGTAAATAAAGTGACTACATCCAGTCACTTTTTCATCTAACTGAACCACCAAATAACATGAAGATGTATCCACTAGTGGACCTTTTGTTGTCAATGTCCCCTGCCAAATCAGAATCCACATATCCACAAATGTTGAGAGATATATGTGATCTTACTAAAATGACATGATAACATCATGCATACTCTAAATTACCCTTCAAATACCTAAGAACTATTTTCATGGCATTCCAATGTGGCCTTCCTAGATTAGCCATAAATTGACTAAGAACTCCCACTACTTGAGCAATGTTTGGCTTGGTACAGACCATTGCATACATTAAAATTCCAACTCCACTTGCATAAGGCATCGTGGTCATGTCCTCCATCTCAGTATGAGACTTTGGAAAATCTTCAATAGATAGCTTTGTTCCCTACAATATTGGAACAACTTCTTGCAATCTTTCATGTTAAATCTCTCAAGGAAATAATTGATATACTTGCTTTGGTTGAGCCAAAGCTTTCTACTTCCCCTATCCCTTTTGATTTCCATACCTAGAATATACCTTGCTGGACCTAAATCCTTCATTTCAAATTATGCTGACAGCTGAGATTTTAGATCAGAATTCAATACCCTTACTATTCCTAAAGAATAACATATCATCCACATATAGGGAAATAATAAGTAAAAAATTATTTTTAGTGTTGTAATACACACAATGATCTGATTTTGATCTTACAAAACCCAAAGACTACACAAAGGTATCAAACTTTTGGTACCACATTCTAGGTGATTGCTTTAAACCATAAAAAGATTTCTTCAACTTGCAAACCAAACTTTCTTTACCTTTTTCAATGAAGTGCTCAGGTTGGGACATATAAATCTCTTCTTCTCGAACTCCATGAGGAAACGTTGTCTTCACATCCATTTGCTCAACCTCTAAATCATATGCTACTACAAGTGACAATAGAATTCTGATAGATTCCAGCTTAGTTACCGGAGAAAATATTTCTCCATAGTCAATTCCCTCTACCTGGGAATAATCTTGCATGACCAACCTAGCTTTATACTTCTCAACACTGCCATCCAGACTAATTTTCTTCTTAAATGCCCATTTACAGCCAACAGGCTTTCGGCCTTCAGGCAAAGGTACCAAATTCTAGGTTTCATTCTTTTTCAAAGATGCCATTTCATCATTCATGGCTTCCAACCAGGAATCTAAATAAGACATATTGATAGCCTCCTTTGCAATTCTAGGCTCATCAGTGCTACTAATCAAAGCATAGGCACAATTCGTATCCAACATGGAAAAACCATACCTTTCAAGTTGTCGCTTCTCGTGTGTAGAACTCCTCACAAACTGAGGCTGAGATTGTGGTTCTCCTTCTTGTTCAGAACTCTCAGAGCTACTAGAGCTCTCCTCAGTTTCAGATACACTTTGAATTTGTGTTCCTCTTTATCTAAATTTTGAGGAATTTCAACTACATCATTCTTCTTTTTTTCTTCTTTTTTTCTTCACACCAATGTCATAGCCGATGAAGATACATTTTACAGCTTTGTTCTCCAACTTATACCTTTCCTCATTCGGCACATAAACATATGCTTCAGAGCCAAAGACATGAATATGTCTCAGAGAGGGATTCTTACTAGACCACGCTTCCATAGGTGTTTTGTCAACAAGATTTGAACCAGGTGAATGATTAATCAAGTAACATGTTGTATCCACAACCTCAACCCAAAAATTCTTCTCCAGACTAGCACTACTCAACATACTTCTCACTCTTTCCATCAGCATTGTATTTAACCTTTCAACAACTCCATTCTACTGTGGAGTATAAGGTGTAGCTTTATGCCTCTTAATTACATGATCTTTACAATACATTTCAAAAAAATTAAACAAAACGTACCACCATTATCTATCCTTAAGCATTTAATTTTCCTTCCAGTCTAATTTTCAACCAAGGTTTTAAACTCTTTAAACAGATTGAGCACTTCTGATTTACTTTTAAGAAAGTATACAAATTCCGTTCTCGAATAGTCATCAATAACAGAAACATAATATTTAGACTTCGATAATGAAGGAACATCTGAGTGAACATAATATAGTATACTAGAAGACTTATGAGGACTAGAGTAAAAAGAAACATGATGTTGCTTTCCATAAACACAATGTTCACTAAAATCGAACTCAAGGTTACAATCATCAAGCCCTTTGACTAGGTTTTTATTTTCCAATGCTTTTAAGCCTTTCTCTCCTATTTGATCGAGTTTATGATGCCACAACATGGTTTTCTCTTCTAGGAGTTTCACCTCCAAAGAGTTTGCACCCAGAGCAACTTCGTTCTCCCTCTATACACGAGCAACCTTTTCTGACTTTACAAAAACAATGTTACATTGAATAGTTTGTGCGTCCAACTTGTATGGAGTACCAATATATGCACCCCTGGCCAACACCATTGAGCCTCTTGTCATCTTACAACCACCACTCGAGAATGAAACTTGCACGCCAACATCATTAAGCTTACTTATAGAAATCAAATTTTGAGCTAGACCTGGTATGTGCATTACACCATCAATCCCTTTTATTCTTTCATCAAGGAATCAAATTATGACTCTTCCCCGACCAACAATTTCCAGAGATGAATCATTTTCCAGATACACCTTTCCACTAGCACACTTTTCATAATTTGTAAACCAATCTATGTGAGATGTCATGTGAAAATATGCACCTAAGTCAATCAACCAAACATCATTTGATGCCTGAGTTTCCAAGGCTGCAATGAAGGCATCTGCATCACTCTGAGAAGAATCATTATTCGAAGAGTTGTTCTTCTTCTTCTTCCTTTTCTCCTCTTTAAAATCCTTTTGGATATGACTAGTTTTCCCACAATTCCAACATTTTGCCTTGGACTTCTTGCTAGGAGACTTAGATTTTCCATCAGATTTAGATTTGGACTTCTTGTCTTTCTTCTTTCCTCTCTCCTTTGATCTACCCCAAACAACAAGAGCCTCGTTGGCTATCTCAGAATATTTCCTTTGCATTTCCTCTGACAATAATGAAGCAACCACATATTCCATTTTAAAGGTGGTTGTATTTCCAATAGCCATTACCAGATGATCCCAAGTGTCGAGTAAGGAACATAACAAAAGCATTCAATGATCCTCCTTCTCTATCTTCGCACCCACAAAGGCCAACTATGCAAAAATCATATTAAATGAATTCAGATGGTTTGCTATGGATTCCCCTTCTTCCATCATCAAGGAGTATAACTTCTTCCTCAAGAATAAATTATTCACCAAATACTTTCCATGATAAATATCACAAAGTTTCTTCCATAATGAAGATGCAGTCTTCTCATCATGGATGTTCAGGAGTATAGAATTGGTCAAAACAAGTGTTATCAACCCTCTAGCTTTTCTATCTGCAAGGTCCCAATATTCGTGTTTCATGCCTAATGGTTTTGTCCCCATAACAACAATCCAAAGATCTCTATCCACCAACAAGTCTTCCATTTTGAGTTTCCACAACTCAAAATTGTTGCCATTAAATTTTTCAATTTCTATTTTTCCTAACATGCTTTCCATCTCAAACTATAATCAAGACAACCATTTTTTCAATGCAAGACTCCCATTGGACAAGACTATCATAAAAAACCTAACTCACCCACAACGATAACATAACTAGCTAGGCTATGATACCACTTGTAAGGAAAGCTAGATGCAGAAATGCCTTCCAAATGCCAATCTTATAGGAGAAATAATGCATATGGTACTTTTAATTTCCAATTACAACTATAGCTCATTTAAGAAACACATACACAAGAACAAATAGATAAAATTCACACATAGAATTGAACACCAGATTTTATGTGGGAAAACCATTCCAAGAGAAAAACCCACACACCAAGTACAGTCACTTTATATTAAAGTAAATAATAATTACATACATAGTTCCAGTCTTCACTCTCATATGTTAATTCACAACAACATACATTTCCCTGATCAACCTCGTATGTAGATTCTCAATACAGATATGTTCTCTCACACTATTACAATGCTCGTAAACATACAATGCAGAACATTAACCAATTGACCAAACCAATCACAATACAAAGTGATTCAATATATATTATTGTCAACCATCCATGGCCACTTCAATTCCAGAAAACCAACCATTTCAACTATAACGATATTGACATCCATTCAATTTCCAAATAAACTGTCAACCAACTATTAATAGTCAACAACCAACCATTGCTTTCCAACTTGGAAATAGTTGGGTCCACCATGACATATGTCTATAGCCCGCACACCCCACGAGAGTCACTCAGGACCCACCACAAGAGGTGTGGGGCTAGCGGGCACCGTTCGATTTAATCTTAATCAATTATTGATCAAGCCAAAAGATGTCAACTACTCAACAATTCTACTCACTTCACAAAATTCTATCGGTCTTCACCACAAAGGAGCATGGAATAAATGTGCATGCAATAGTTGGGTCCACCATGACACATGTCTGAAGCTCGCACACCCCACAAGAGTCACTCAGGACCCACCACAAGAGGTGTGGGGCTAGTAGACACCATTAGATTAAGTCTTAATCAATCCAATAGATGTCAACCACTCAAACAATTTTGCTCACTCCACAAAAGTATGCCGCTCTTCATCACAAAGGAGCATGGAATAAGCGAGCACCATTGGATTAGATCTTATCATGATCATTGATCAACATCATATTATACTATATTGTCGTGGTCCCCACTGCCTCCATCATTCACCATGAGTTATCGAGTTAACAATTTTCCACTACTGAGTCAATCCGTATGAAGTCGCTATGTTGCCCGAAATCCTAGCTTCACAACCTCTATTGGAGGTTATGAATTTCTCAAAACCCACGACATAGGGGGAAATACACCAAGTTCTAAGGTTGCAAGCTAGCAAGTTGAGGCACATATTCCAATAGTTTGGTGACTAGCAAGATGTGTTACCTCCTGCTTACAAAGCCATTTATGCACACACTATTAGGGAGATAAATTGGGGAGACACCATGGATCATCAAGGGATGATCTAAGACTTTGTATATATTCAAACATTGGCAATGGCTTACATAGGATGACCCAATGATCTAGGTACCACATGGGCTTATGATGATTGGTTCACACAACATGCCCCAATCCAACTGACAAATCCAATAGGGGTTCATGGTGTAGGTTGAGAAAAGATGAGGAGCCAAATTCAAGGGTAGGCACAATAGTCACCCCATGATAGACGGGTTTTGGGGGATGGTCACGATGGATAGCATAATGGAAATTTTCTAGGGGACGGGCAACATGATGGATAGTAGCCTCCATTGATTCCATTTTTATGATAGGTAGGTCACCCTCCACCACCACGGCAACAGCAGGGTCCAGATCTCAGGGATGCACAGATATAGACACTCATGGCTGAGAGGGACCAGGTTGTTTAGGACCAAGACCAATATAGACAAGAGCATGATGGGGAGTGCCAGTATGTCAAGCAGTTGACACTCCAGCTAGCATAGGAGACAACTCAGAGACAATAGCTTGAGGTGACTACACAGTTGCAGGCCTAGGCTTAGGGATAGGGTCTAGTATTGGCTATAATTTATGGATAGGCCATAGTAGAGGCCTCATATTATCAAACATTATACCATAGAGACATCTCACCACATCAACGACAACCAAATTTTTCTCACAGCGGCAGGGTTGCCTCGAGTGGCTCAACAAGTGAACCATTAGTACAACAGCCTTCAGACAAAGGACGTCAATTGTCCTCTCACTAGGATGACCAACAGAGCGAAGGATAGCACTATGTTCATAAACACATTTTTTATGTATAGCCTGATTACTTATGTATATTCATTCATCGGCTATTTTTGATAGCCTCATGTATATATTTTGATCATATCACATATTACTTTTGATTTGTATCATGACACTCATTATTTTGATATATTTATGAGATGACCTTTGAATTTGATTATGATATTTTGATTTTATTTTATGTTCATGCTTATGTATGGATGGATTCATATGTTTATGATATCGATGCAAATTCTTATGATATGGATGCTAATATGATGATTCTTTATTATGTATATAATGTGATGTATACAGCTTATTATTATGCTTATGATGCACATGTATGATTTATGATATGAATGTATGAAAATACAATGAATGATTTATATTTTTAGTATCTTTCCCATTTGATATGTAGTGATGATGTAGGATGTATATGCTATGAGATGCATTCCTTTTTATGTATTTTCTATGTGACATGCTATGATTATGTAGGATGTATGTTGATGGTTTGTGGATACAGGATAGATGCATTTATTATTTTTTTGACTATCATGATACTAGATTGAAGATGTTAACGTGGAAAGAAGATAGAAGAATAAGGTGGATGGATTAACCATTGCATTTGAGATTGATACAAAAGTCCAACGAGCCTATGATTATTCGATACTTTATTATATATGTGACCAAAGATGATTTCTTGCTTCCAGGATTAGGATAACTTCGTGATATCATTCCTTATTTTTGATATAGAAAATAGAAAAGATGCATCAAGGTATTGAAAACCAGGATGGAATTGTATCTAATGCAATGGAATTTGACTCTACAAATAGATAGTATTATCTTTGTTCATACCTAACATACGGAAACCTTGTTTGACCATGTGAAAGAATGAGACATCAAAGTAATGAGACTAACACACAAAAGTTATGAAGAACCTAATATGACCTAGCCATTTTTTTACTTGATACTACCTTGCACATGCAAGGTAAGGATTTGTTGAGGTTGTATTACAAGAACATCCACCAAGCACAACAACCGAAATATAATCATCAATGCCCCATTCCTTTCTCTCTAAATCATTTTGATAGACACCATCGAGAGGTCATTGGAATGGATCAATAAGAAAAATCATAAGAAGAGATCAAAATGAACAAACAATCAATGTTATTCATATCTCTTGCCAAAGTAATGTAACTAAGGTCATTTTTGATGATGATGTCCATTGTAGGAAAGATGTATCGCTATGACATGTTATCAGATGTTTTCACTAAAACTAACTATTTGATAGGTCGTTGATACAAATGTTAACCAATATGTTTACTCATGATCAAGAATCAATATTTTTACACTTTCAATTTTATACTTCACTGATTGCCACACTTGTTTCTACTTGCATTTTCCAAAGGTTGAAAATGACGACCAATTTATTAGGGATGAAATTTTACTATGGGTGAAAGTGAAATGGGATGGGTGATTTTGGACTTTTTAGAATAGTTCATTATTTTTTATGTTTTGCAATGTTTTTAAGGCTATTTTTTAATCTTTTGAGCATATGTGAATGTTTAGGTTTCCAAGTTATTTGAGGTTGTTTAGGTATTTTGAGTGTTTTGAGATGTTTTGAGATTTCAAGCTTTTCTAAATGTTTTTGTGTTTTCCATGATTATACCAAGACCTAAGGGGAAACTGACCTAATGCCTTGGGGGCTCATCAGTGATGGCCTTTCCTACGTTCATGCACAAAGATGACATAGTTTGACTAACTTTAACCAGTAACCATTTATTGATGAGATATGAGCATTGATGAATTATCAGTTTATTGTGACAAACTCCTAAAGGACTAGCCTAATGCCTTGAGGGCTAATCGATGATGGCCTTGCCTCCATTCATGCTTAGAGACAATGTAGTTTGACAAGTTTTTTTGACTTTTTGACTTTCTAGACCTGTTTAGGGGTTTTGATGTTATTTGGATGTCTTTTGGATTTGGAAGATGTTTCAGATGTTGTTTTTGGATTTTGAATTTATAATCTTTTAGATGTTTTTGGATTTTGAAAATGATTTGGATATTTTTGAGATTTTTGACTTTACAAATTTTTGAATTTTTTTGGATTTTGAAGATGTTTTGGATGCTTTTGGATTTTGACTTTACAATTTTTTTGGATGTTTTTGAGATTTTGACTTCACAAGTTTTTGGATGTTTTTGGGTTTTGAACTTTACAAATCTTTTGAATGTTTTTGGATTTTGGAAATGATTTGGATGTTTTTGATATTTTTGACTTGATATGGATGTTTTTGGATTTTTTGAGCTATACCAAATGTTTTGGATGTTTTTGGGTTTTGATGATTTAGAAAATTCTTTTGAGATTTTGGTATTTTACAACTATTTTTGGATTCTGATATTTTAAGAATAACCTTAAGGAGATATACAAGAACCTAATGTGATGCCCCCAGTATAGGCATATTCCCCCAATGTGATGTGATAGACTACCTCGATATAGACAGGAAAAATTGACCTTGGGAGTGTGCAAAGTAGTACTAAAGGGGAACATGATACTCAATATCCAGCTATGATACAAATGTAGATGGGTGAAGGAATAAATATGGTAAATAGGATGAAGGATGAGTGTGATGGAAGGAGCATTCAGGATAAGCCAAAGAGCCAATGGTGGATGGGAGAGGGTCCTTATTTATGCAAGGTGACTATTTTCTAGGTTTTCACCAAGGGACTTTCCCAAAGTGCTACCGAACTGGTTTTTGCTACAGGATATTTTTTTTCTTTACTATTTTGGATTTATACCCTACTGAACCTAGGCATAAAATTTATTGAGATGTGTTTTATTGATAGGATCTTGCAAGGATTCTCCTTCAGGGTTCGACAGTTGATAAGCTCTATAACCATAACTAGCTATGACAATGAATGGTCCTAACAAATTAGGTTCAAACTTCCATTTTCTATCCAAATTTGGAATATTCTTTTGGTTCTCTTTCAAGACAAGGTCTCCCACTTAGAAGGAATAAATTTTGATCTTCTTGTTGTAGATCATTTTAATTCAATTCTAATAAGCCTATAAGTGATTCAAATCCTCAAGCCAACATTCATCCAAAATCTCTAGCTCGTTCAATCTAGACACTCTATATTCTTCATCGGTAATGAGATGTTGCAATGACACTCTCAGTGAGGGTAGCTTGACCTTGATAGGTAGGATAGCTTTGATTCCATAAACTATGGAATGTAGTGTGGCACCTGTACGTGTGTGGATACTAGTTAAATAGGCCCATAAGGCGGGGTTCAATTGGAGATTCCAATCATGCCTAGCTTCATTGACTATCTTTTTGAGAATTTTTAGGATAGTTTTATTTGAAGCCTTGGCTTGACAGTTTCCTTGGTGATAGTGGGGTGGAAAAGTGATGTTGGATATTAAAATTTTGGCATAGCTCACGAACATCCTAGTTTTTAAAGGGTGTTCCATTGTATGCGATAAGGGCTTGAGGAACATAGTAATGAAAAATGATATAGTTTAGGGTGAATTTATATATCTATCTTCCTATGATATAGGTCATCAGTATAGATTCAATCAAATTTTTCAAATACTTAGTAGCTGTAATGATAAATTTATGACTATTAGATGAGGTGGGGGTGATTTTTACTATGAGGTCAAGTCCTCGTTGTGAGAAAGGCCAAGGTGTAGTGATCGGAATGAGATCTTGATATGGTGCATGGATGAGGTCCCCATGTTATTGACATTTCATGTATTTCTTGACAAATTAATTAGCTTCTTGTTCCATGGTAGCCCAATAATACCCTATCCACAATATTTTATTAGCCAATTTCATACAACTCAAATGTGACCCATATATTCCTTCATGTACTTCTTTTAACACAATCAAAGCTTCCTCTTGGTTAATACATGACAATAATGTTCCTTTGAGACTTCACCACTAAAGGGTATCGCCTAGAAGGACAAATCAGGATGCTCTTCTGATAAAGGTTTTTCTAAGGCTTTAAGTAAGATCATATGGGAGGATACCTCTGTGTAGGTAAGTGAATATATCATGATACCAAGGGGAACCAAAACCAAAATTTTCACACACAAACTTGGATTCAGTGAAAGTTGGTACGAAAATCTGCTTGACAATGAATTCACATTTCAAAATATTGTGGATCATATCTAGCAAGGACCCAATAGTAGCCATAGTATCTGCTAATTGGTTATTGACTCGAGGTATCTGCTCGAATGTTATGTCAATGAAGAAATATTTGAGACTTTCCACCATCTTTTTATAATGCGTGAGCTCTCCATCCTTGGTTTGGTAGTCATCATTAACCTAGTTCATAATCAACTGAGAATCTTCATAGACTTTCAATTCTTAGATTTTACATTGTACTATGATCCTCAATCCTATGATAAGAGCCTCATACTCATCTATGTTATTGGTACATGGTAAAGTGATATGACTTAGGGATGTGTAATCACCTTGTGCGGTGATGAAAAGGATACTTGCTCCAAATCCATGTTGTGTATGGGAATCATTAAAATACAACTTCCACTACTCCACTATGCTAAGGGTAAATACTGACGCATCAGGAAATTCAAACACCAAGGGATTCTCTGCATAAATAGGTGGCTTTTCTAGTTGATCTATGATGACCTACTCCTTGCTAGCCTTTCAATCCATGTACTCTATGTCAAATTCTATGAGGATCACTACCCACTTGACCATACATCTTGTGAAAGTATCTTTGGATAAAAAATATTTCAATGGATCTATTTTAGAGATAAGCTTCACTTAGCAAGAAATCATGTAGTGCCTAAACTTTTGAGAAGAAAAAACCACTGCTAGGCAATATATTTTCAATGGACAAATAGTTTATCTCATATCCAACTAAAGTTCTACTGATGTAGTTAATAACTCTCTCCTTGTTTCATCATGTTGAGCAAGAAAAGCACCTAGGGATATTGATGTAGCTGACATATATATAATCAAAGTTTTATTCGTTATTTATGGCATAAGGACAATGGGTGTTAGTAGGAAATCTTTGAGTTGCTAAAATGCTTTGTCACAGTTTTAATCCCATTTTTAGGTGATCCCCTTGTGAAGAAGGTGAGAAAATGGGTGATACTTATCCACCGACTATGTTATGAATATTTTGATAGACTACAATCTCCCTTGTAAACCTCGAAGTTGCTTTAAAAGTGTTTGTGGTGGTTCCATATCAAGGATTGCCTTGAGCTTCATTGGATCTACTTCAATTCCCCTCTATGATACGATGTATCCTAAGAGCTTTTCTAAAGTGACACCAAAGATGCATAGTTTTGGCTTCAACCTTACCTTTTACTATTCAATTATATCAAATATTGGCCCTAACACATCTATATTTCCCTTCATTGTTCTTGACTTATCCAAAATATCATCCACATAGTCTTATAAAGTCTTGTGAATAATGTCATGAAAAATCAAGATCATTGATCTCTGATAGGTGGCTCTAGTGTTCTTCAGCCCAAATGGCATCACGTTCCAACAATAGTGGTTTACAATTCCTGAGAGGAATGAATTTTAGCTGAAATCACATATTTTTAGAAAATATAATGATTTAAGCCTTAAAAAGTTCCATTTTAAGGATTCCAATTGAAGAGGGTTTGATCAAATCACCTTAGATCAAACTCCCTTGGATAGAATCTCGCTAGTTTTAAACCATACCTATAAATGCATCTCCTTTACACCTATCAAAATGCTGATAAAAAATCACTTTTGATTTAGATTTTGGGGGATCAAATGAATTCATTTAAAATTTATTTCAAATGATTATGGTATTCCTCAAAACAAGCTATCCAATGAATATAATTTTAATCTGTTTTGGTTTTGTTATGTATTTGTTTTTAAGTTTTATTAAACATAGGTTTTTCATCGAAAATGAATTTCTTTTGTTCTTCACATGTGAAAAATAGAAGATTATCAAAAAAAAATTGAAAAATATGAGTGCACCAGATATTGAAGTCCTTGATCCAACAAAAAATTAAATTAAATTTTGACATATACAAAAAAGTTACGCATTATCTGATGTGTCAATTGTAATTTGTTTGACTTTGAAACTTGATTAAGGAAAAAATATTCAATAAAAACTATCTAACCAAGTGGAAGCACTAGATATCAGAGTTACAAATCTAAATTTGAAATAATTAGAATTTTATCCTTCATGGAAAAATTTATCGTTATACGGTGTCGTCACTTTTAAAAATGTTGTTTTCTAAAAAAAAATCTATTTTCGTGGAGATGGAAAAAGAAGTGCAATTTGATTCCAAAAATTTTGAAAAAAATATTTTTAGAATCTACAGACAAAATTTGATGAGACTCTAGTTTGCACCATCTTCAAATTCCTCACAGTTTAGTCGCTATAGGTGCCCGAATGTGAAGATTTAGTTAAAAATAATAATTTCAATGTCCAATTTGGCCAAAAATTGTAAACCACTATTATGGGATCACCCCAGCCCAAATGGCATCACGTTCCAACAATATGTTCCCCATGGACATGTAAAAAAAAATTTATGTTGATATTCTTTGGCTATCATGATCTAATTGTACCCAGAGAACCCATCCATGAGAGAAAGAATTTCATGTCTAATTATTAGATCTACAATGATATCAGTATTAGGTACATGAAAATTGTCCTTGGGACATTCTGTGTCCAAATATCTAAAGTATGTGCATATCCTAATGCCCCTAGTGAATTTTGAGGCTAGTATGAGGTTTGAAACCCACTCAAGATAATATATTGGTCTAATGAACACCACATAAAGAAGATTTTTTAATTCTTGTTTGACCAATAATGCTATATGCGGATACATTTTTCTCAGCTTCTGCTTTACTAGTTTAGCTTGAGGATAAATCGCAATATGGTGAAAAATTACTTCAAGATCAAGGCCTAGCATGTCTGCATAGGACCACACAAAATTTATCTTCTGCTCTTTCAATAAAGTTTCCAAGTTCTTCTGCTCTTCATCAAGGAGTGATTCTAAATAAAAGGTGATTTGTGGTGCCTCATATGTCCCTATATTGATTGGATTAGATTTTTTGATAAGCATTGCTGATTTCTCTTGATGTATCACACTAATTGGAATATTGAATCCCTCATCCTTGAAAACTTGCAAGAGGTTTTCACCATCGGATACATCCTTTATTTTTACTATTTTATGATTAGAAAGTGCTATAGTGTGGTTTTCACTTAAGGATCAAGACATGATTCTCAAACTTTCCATTTTGCAACTAAGGGATTCAATTATTTCCCCATAGTATGCTTGTGTATCCAATTCAATTTCAAAACCTTCTTTATGATCCCCCAATGACATGTGGTCGTGAAGCCCCATGAACTCAGAGAAAGCCTCATCATTTTTGAATGAATCCAAAATAGGTTGTCCTCTTTGGTCCCAGTTTATAAGTTGGGGATAGATTAGTTTCAATTCAATGATTTGGCTATTGAAAGTGAAGGAAGTGGTGGTGATCATGAATATGCAAGTATCCTCAAATAGGTTTGTGATATCATGGGGAAATTCATTGATGGTATCATTATGTGATGTAGGTAACCAAGAGGAAGGTTTAACTCCCTTAATAAAAGTGCTCTTACCAAGAAGGGTCACTTTACTCAAGGTACATCCGAGATCAAGATTTATAGTTCATTTCTCAAGAGCAAGAGGTTCTAGCAAACCATTATTATTTTGAGAAAGTTTTTAATTTTTGTTAATTCCCCAACCCTTCATCATCTACAGTCCTTTGTTTTCACCCTCCATTGGAAGAATAGGCTTTGGTCTATAATCTTGATATAGCAATTTTGATACATTTTCCTCATCAATAATTTATGTGTTTAACTCTCCCCACTTTGTGAAAGTGGTATACTCTCCCCACTTTGTGAAAGTGGTATATGTCATCTTGATTTTCTTTGATACCTTTTCAATAGGTTGAGGCTTCCCATAGGGTCTAGGAGAAAGAGGTAATTTTCCAATTATAAAAGAGTATTTTTTCAATTTATAGCCTCCACAACCATTTTCCTTTATTACTACTTTGATATCAAGGATGTTTTGCAAGATAGGTTTCTTTTATTCAGAGGTGGATGGAAGGGTATATGGTTCAATGAAAGAAGAGGGTGTCAAAACTTCATCATTCTTAGGAACTTGTGGCATCCTATAATACATCTCTTCTAGGATTTTACAATAATAGAAGAGTTTTGGATCACCAGGGATTGTGATTTATCTATCTTCATAAGGAAACTTGATACATTGATGGTAGGTGAAAGCTATGGCTTGCATGGAATGGATCCAAGGATGACCAAGAAGCATATTGTATGGAAAGGCCAATGTCCAACACTTGGCAAGTAGTTTCTACAATTGTGGGTCCTACTTGGATAGGGATTTTGAACATTCCTTCATAACTCCATTCTTGATCATCATAGGCTCTAATGGTAACACCTTTTTCCTTTTCAATAACATCTTTAGAATAGCCCAAGCTCTTGATCAATTGAAGGGTACAGATGTTAAGGCCAACACCTCCATCCACCAAGACTCTTTTGGCTTTATTTTTTATGGATGAGGACCTCAAGATGCAATACATGATTATGTGATGGTTGTGTTGGGAGGTCTTGCTCAGAAAATGTGAGAAGATGAGGGGAGGTCATGTGTCTAACCATAGCTTGAATTTTTTTAGTATCAAGATCATTTGGTATGGGTTACAATGACAAATATTTTTCTAGGATGTCCCTGTGTGCAGGAGATATTTTCAATAAATTTAGGATAGAGATTTGGGCAGGGGTCTTTTTCAATTAGTCCAAGAGGCTATAATCATTGTGATTTGACTTCAATGATGGTTCCCTAGGTTACAATGGTGCTCCTTGGATGGTGACCTTCCCTCTATGTGTGGTGACTCCACACTCTACACTAGTTCCTTTGATAGTAATGAATGATAAAAGGTGATCAAAAGCCCCTACCACATTGTTTTAAGAATGACCTACATTGTGGTAATATTTCCCTTTTCCATTATCATTTCCCTTGTTATGGTTCGACATTAGATCCTTGTATATCTTAAGGTTTTTATTTTTGGGTTATTGATCCACACTCACGTCTCTGTTATCAATAATATCTTGAATAACGCTTTTTAATTTCATGCAATTTGATGTTTTGTGTCCCTTGATTTTTTGAAAATCACAAATAGCCTCATCTCTTTACCATGGAGGTTTGACTTGAGGCTCTTGATAATTCTTATAATTTGGGAGCGTGATGAAATTAGATTGTACCAATTTTTGCATTACCACTTCAATAGGTTGCCCAAAAGGTGTGTACTTTTGTTTTTTAGTGTAACTATTTTGAGGTGGTGGTCCTCTTTGAGAGTTGGCATTATTGATCATTTTTTGGTTATTTTGTGGTTGTATGTTGTCGTGTATTTTCCTATTTTGGAGCATTGAACACCACTTTTCCATCAAATACGCCATCATTAGTAACATTCTTATTTTTAGCCCATATACGGAGTTTATCATTGGAACTAGATGATGGATGATTATCTTTGTATGCTTGTGTTGCTCCTTGTACGATGAGGGATCTTTCAATTTTAAGGCCCCTAGAGATGTGTTCTTTGTATGTCGACACACATTGCATTTTCAACTGAAAGGCTAAGTCTATTTCTACATTTACAACAATGATCTCTATTTGTTGTTTTTGAGGAATTGGAAATTTACATTTACTAGCTCTATTCCTCCATCGTTGCAAAAAGTTACAAATGATTCACACTTGCTCTATTTAAGGGAATATATTTCCTCCAAACTTATGTCCATATCAAGATCATAGGAGAAGTGTGTTATAAACTAATCTATTGTTTCTTGAAAAGTTTGGATTCCTTGAGGTAAGTGTGAGAAAAATTATATGGCTTGTCCTCTCAAACTGTGTGGGAAGAGATGCATCAAATAAGAGTCATTGTATGCCACTTCCATAAATTCCACATAAAATTCCTTAATGTGATCTTCTGGATTTCCATGCCCTTTGTACTTATCAAATTCGGGGATCTCGAATCTTGGAGGGAATGGTAACATTGCAATGTTATGATCAAATGGATATGGATAGAAGTCTTGTACAACATACAATTTTTTTGTTTTCCCCACTTGGATATCTTGAATCTACTATGTAAGTGTTTTGATTTGTGAAGAAAGGTCCTCTTGAGGATTGTTTGGTGGTGGAGCATACATGTTGTATTAAGGAATGGTAGATGAATTGTATGCAAGATTCTGGTAAGGTGGTGTGTTTGTGTTGAATGTATTGTAAGGTGTGTATGGTGGATTGTTTTGATATTGTGAATTTAATGGTGATAAGGGTGGTGATTTTTTTTATGCTCCATGTGAATTTTGATTGAGGAAATTTTGTGAATTTGCATATTGTTGTTGTTGATTATAATGCAAGCTATTGAACACATGGAATACTGAGGGGGGGTGAATTAGTATTCTAATAAACCATCCAATTATCAACCATCTAATTTTCAAAGCTCTAAGGAAAGCAAAGATGTGGAAACACTTTCCTAATAACAATTCTAAGAAGAGAATGCAAATTCATGGTTCAAATTTCAAAATCACAGTTCATTAAAGATGCACATTACCAAGAAACAGATAGACAATTCCACACAACACATAATAGACACCAGTATTTAACATGGGAAAACCCTTTCAGGAGAAAAAGCCACCACACCAAGGAAAAACACTTCGTATTACAGTGAACAAAAGGTCCACATACAAAGTTACAATTCTATCCCTCTCAAATTTCAATCTAGTCACCCAATACAAGCAACATTACAATTCTTGATCAATCTTGTTCTCTCACCAAACTCTACAATTTTGATTACTATTCCAATGTATTACAACATACAATATTTTTTCTTCTAAGAGAATTACTCAATCATCTGCATCACTAGACCCATGCTGGAAAGATACCAATTTGGTTTCCAGTCGTTACAGCAGACTAACCATTGCTTAGTAGTTTCCATATTGGGCTATTGCGGGAACAAAATCCATCCTCTAGTCGATCTGTTCAATTCCCGCCGACGAGTGTAATGCCTACCAAATAAAATAGTCATCAAAGTATTGGTGAGACAAAATATCATGTCTCACCGATCACACATCATCACACTAATAAGGGTTACACTAGTTGACCAACCAATTATCACTTTCCAACTAAGCAGTAGTCAGGTCCCACAATGTTGTTATTCATCTCCAATCAACTACCTTTAGGTATCGATCCATCAAGGGAACTCAAGTTAGAGTCCTACTAATGGAACATAGTCCTGACAATGACACTTCAAGTGGTCCCCACTGCCTGCAGTTCAACACCATGTCACTACTCTCTACCTGTTAGCTCAACCTCCACCATGGATCATCGGTCCATTGTCGAAACAGGGTGAAGAGTTCCACCAAAGTCCCTTAGTCATATTGATGGAAGCAAGTCATATTGTTATATCATTCATACTCCCATTAGGGGTCCACCAAGAATAAGGTGTCACCCAAATAGAACAAACTGCCAAGTCGGGAGTAACCCGAACTTCAGAACCTTCAATCAGAGGTTAGAAATTTTCCAAAACCCGCGATATGGTGATAACGAGCTTGGTGAAAAACATGAAGACACATCAGACCATTGTTGGGAATGAAACAAGGTCCTACCAATAGATCATTGTCAAGCCGATGAAGAAAGGAAATAGAAACCCAAGAAGGGATATTCAACCAGTAAGTTTGAGGCACCATTTCCAACGTGCTCCCACTTGATGAAGAACTCACTGGATTATTCAAAACCAAGATTATTGAATTTCATAGGCCCCAAGGCCCATCAAATTGGCACACCACCTAAAAATTTATGTGCTTATTGGTTTCATTAATGCATCTACAACATTTTCCAAAGTATCCACCTTCTCAAGACTAACCTTCCCATCCTCCACCATATCCCATACAAAATGATATTGCACATCAATATGTTTCATCCTAGCATGGAAAGTTAGATTTTTTGCCAAACAAATGGAACTCTCACTATCACAGCAAAAGGTAATTTTCCCTACATTGAACCCAATATCAGAACACAAATTTCTAAGCCAAGTAGGTTCTTTATAGACATGTGTTGCTGCCATATACTCTACCTCAGTAGTAGATAAAGTGACTACAACCTGCCGCTTGCTCGTCCAACTAACTACACCACCATTCAACATGAAGACGTATCCACTGGTGGATCTCCTATTGTCAATGTTGCCTACCCATTCAGAATCCACATAACCTTGAATGTTGATGGATATCTTTGACGCAACTGAGTTACAATGTTAGCACAAAGCATACTGAGAGGTACCTTTTAAATATCTAAAAACTCTTTTCACAACATCCCAGTGTGGTCTTCTTGAATTTACCATAAATCGACTAAGTACTCCCACTGCTTGGGAAATATTTGACCTAGTACAGACCATTGCATACATTAAGTTTCCAACTTCACTTGCATAAGGCACTCTAGTCATGTCCTCCATCTTAGTAGGAGATTTTGGACAATCCTCAACAGATAGCTATGTTCCCTGCAACACTGAAACAACTGGTTGCTTGTAATTAGTCATACAAAATCTCTCCAGGACAATATCAATATACTTACTCTAGCTGAGCCAAATCTTTCTACTAGATCTATCCCATTTTATTTCCATCCCCAGAATATACCTCGTTGCACCAAGATCTTTCATTTCAAACTTTGCAAACAACTGAGATTTTAGATCAGAAATCATAGTCTTACTATTTCCTATGAACATGTCATCAACATATAGGGAAATAATAAGCACTCGATCATTTTCAATTTTGAAGTACACACAATGATTATATTTTGATCTTACAAATCCCAATGAAAAAATAAAAGTGTCAAACTTCTAGTATCACATTCTAGGAGATTGTTTTAAACCATACAAAAATTTATTTAACTTGAAAACCATATTTTCTTGACCTTTTTCCACAAAGTGCTTAGGCTAGGACATATAAATTTCTTCTTCAAGTTCTCCATGAAGAAATATTGTCTTCACATCCATTTGTTCAATCTCTAAGTCATACACTACTGCAAGTGACAAAAGAAATCTGATAGATGTCAGCTTAGCTATAGGAGAAAATATTTCCCCATAATCAATTCCCTCTACTTGTGAATAACCTTTCACAACCAACCTAGCCTTATAATTTTCAACACTACCATCCAAAATGATTTTCTTCTTAAATACCCATTTACAGCCAACAGGCTTTCTACCTTCGAGCAAGGGCACCAAATCCCAATTTGCATTCTTCTATAATGACGCCATTTCCTCTTTCATGGCTTCCAACCAAGAATTTGAATCAAATATTTCTATAGCCTCTTTCACGGTCCTAGGCTCATCAATGCTTGTAATCAAAGCATAGGCACAATTTACATCCAACATGGAAAAACCATACCTTTCAAGTTACTTCCTTTCACGTGTAGACCTCCTCAAAGGTTGAAGTTGAGGTTGTGATTCTTCTTCATCAGAACTCTCAAAGATGCTAGAACTCTCCTTAGTCTCAGGTACACTTCGTAGTTCCTCTTTATCTGGAGTTTGAGGAATTTCAACTACTTTTCTTTTCTTTTCTCCTTTCATCTCTGACTACAGATCCACTAAAGAAGGTTTTAGCTCATGAAAGATTACACTTTTGTTGTATACAGCCTTTTCAGTCATAGGATTCCACAGCTTGTATCGTTTCACACCAATGTCATAGCCAATGAAGATACATTTTATAGCTTTATTTTCCAATTTAGATCTTTTCTCATTTGGCACATAAACATATGCCTCACAGCCAAAGACTCTTACATGTCTTAAAGAGGGCTTCTTACCATACCAGGCTTCCATAGGTGTTTTATCAACAAGTGTCGAAGAGGGAGATCGATTTTTTAAATAACATGTTGTAGCCACAACCTTAGCCCATAACTTCTTCTCTAGATCAACATTGTTCAACATGTTTATTGCCTTTTCCATCAGCGTCTTGTTCAACCTTTTAGCAACTCCATTTTGTTGCAGAGTGTAAGGTGTCATTTTATTCCTTTTTATTCCATGGTCTTTACAGTACCTTTCAAAATATGCAGAACAAAACTCACCACCGTTATCTATCCTCAGGTGTTTAATTTTTCTACCAGTCTAATTTTCTACCAAGTTTTTAAACTCTTTAAACCAATTGAACACTTTTGATTTACTTTTTTAAAAGTACAAAAATGCCCTTCTCGAATAATCATCAATAAAAGAAACATAATATCTTGATTTCGATAATGAAGGAACATTTACTAGACCAAAAACATTAGAGTGAATATAATCCAAAACACCAGAGGATTTATGAGGACTAGTATAAAATGAAACATGATGTTATTTTCCATATATACAATGTTTGCAAAAATCAAACTCAAGGTTACAATCATCAAGCCCTTCAACCAGGTTTTTATTTTTCAAAGATTTTAAGCCTTTCTCACCAATGTGGTCAAGCCTTTGATGCCAGAGCAAGGTCTTTTATGCAGGAATTTTCACCTCCAAAGAATTCACCCCTAGAGGAACTTCAATCTCCTTCTCTACTCGAGCAACCTTGACTTTCTAGAGACACTGTTGCATTGAACCACATGTGAATGTAGCTTGTATAGAGTACCAATTCGAGCACCCCTAGCCAGCACCATCGAGCCTCTTGTCATTTTGCATCCACCATTCGAAAAATAAACTTTTACGCCAACATTATTCAGCTTGCTTACAGATAGTAAATTTTGAGCCAGACCTGGTATATGCATTATGCTATCAATCCCTTTAATCCTTCTGTCAGAAAATTGAATTATGACTCTTCCATGGCCAACAATTTCTAGAAATGAGTCACTTGCCAGTGTTAGGATTTAGGTGTCATCAACCTTGTAAATCCTTTATTTTATTATTCTCCTAAAGTGTTTTTTACATTTACCCATAAGAGGTGAAACTGTTTGACCAACAGTGGTGAAAGAGACTATGTAAATGCAGTGTTACCGTTACCGTTTATCCTTATGGAAAAGGACAAATTAGCTAGGCGTCCCACCTTGGAATCTTCTAAAATAAGGTTGTGGGTCAAAATAGGGTGTTGTAAGAGCATCTATGACATGCATGCAAGTTGTCATAAGATGCTATGACAGTATGACAGATTCCCTATGACAGAATATGCTATTTTTAGACCCCAAGCACCCATGCATAAAAGATGCCTTATGACAGCTGTAAGAGCATCTGTAAGAGGCTATTTTTGGTATTTTTGACCATTTCAAGGAGGAAGGCGTGGGTTTTTCTAGGTGGTATTGCTGCCTATTGTTTGGTGAAACCATGGTGGTTTTCATCCTCACAAATCTCTATAAATTGGGGCCTTGAGCTAGTGTTATTAGAATTCAGTTTTGCAGGGGTAACAGGGTGTTGTTGGATTTACAGGGAATGATAAGAGAAGTCTATTGCTGCATGTAATATTGAAGATTATCAGTAATATACTTTCCTCTCTTTCGGTGGTGGATTTTTTTCCCTTCGGGGTTTCTCCACATAAATCTGTTGTTGCATGTGTTATATTGTTCTATCTCTCTCTCTCATTCTTTCTTCACACTAAGGCTAAGGTTAATCTTCATATTTCAGATTTGCATTCACACATTTAAGTTCATATTGCAAGCTTTCTTCACCTTATTTTTCAACATTTGGTATCAGAGCTAAACATTTGGTATCAGAGCTAATGGTTCTGTTAAGGAAGGGACGCTTTCCTTTTAGAGTGTTGAAGGTTTTTTGCTGCAGTGGGAGCTTTTGTGTTGTGGGTTTTGCAGATTTGTGAAAGATTGCATACCATGGCCTCCACCTCACGTCTAGATATTGAGAAGTTCAATGGATGTGGTTACGAGATGTGGAAGTTGAAAGTGGAGGACCTTCTTGAGGAAAGAGATTAGTGGTTACTAGTTTCAGTTGAAAAGAAGCCATCTACTTCAACCTTGTCAAATGAAGATTGGAATAAGTTAGACAAGAAGGCTCGAGGGACTATTCGGTTGTGTCTCACAGATTTTGTCCTCCTGAATGTCTCTTCAGAAGACACAGCATACAAGCTTTGGAGGAAGATAGGTGAAATCTACCAAACTAAGAGTTTGTCTAACAAGTTGTATCTCAAAAGATGTTTGTATTCATTAAAGATGAAGGATGGTGAATCTATTGCTGAACATTTGAATGCTTTTAATTTGATTATAAGTCAGCTTGCATCTATTGATGTTAAAATAGAAGATGAGGATAAATGCATTTTATTGATTTGCTCTTTGCCAGAATCTTGGGAAAATTTAGTTATTGCTATAACAAGTGGTGGTGCAGAACCTAAGTTGGATACTATTATTCCCATACTTCTTTCAGAGGAGATGAGGAGAAAGACCATGCGCAGTGGCTCCCAAGATGCCTTGCATGTGCGAGGTAGGCCCAAGGAGAAAGAGCCTAAAGGGGATAAGAAGAAGGATAAGTCTAAAGGACGATCTAAGACCCCTGGAAAGAGCAGAGTGAAGTGTTGGAACTGTGGTAAATGGGGACATGTGAAGAAGGAATGTAGAAACAAGAAAAAGAATGCAGATTCCTCCACGGAAAAGTCCTCTGATAACGGTGATTCTGATGCTTTGATTATTTCAGCTAACACAGTTTGTAATGATGCTTGGCTTATTGATTCAGGTGCTTCCTTCCATATGACTCCTCATAAGGAGTGGTTTTCTACATACAAAGAATATGATGGAGGAGAGGTCTTCATGGGTGATAATAGCTCACAAAAGGTTATTGGTAAAGGAAAGGTAAAATTGTGTTTCAGTGATGGGAGGGTTAAAACCCTTGATGATGTTTTACATATTCCAGGACTTACAAAAAGTTTAATTTCAGTTTCCAAGTTGAATGATTCTGGGATGCATGTGACATTTGACAAGTCTGGTTGCAGGATGGTAAGGGGAAGTTTGGTGGTTGCTAAAGGATCTCGGACAGGGAATTTATTTACGCTACATGCCTCTACTTTTTGTAACTCCTCTTTTGTAACTAGCGCTGAAAATGCATGTATGTTGTGGCACCATAGATTGGGTCACATTGGTGAAAAAGGTCTTAGGACCATACTTGATAAGAAACTAGTAGACGGTATTTCTGATTATTCTGTTGGTAAAAATGATTTCTATGAGGATTGTGTGTTTGGTAAACAAAACAGGTCATCATTTCCTAAAGGAACTAATAAAGCTAATGGATTGTTAGAACTTATTCATTCGGATGTGTGTGGTCCAGTGGATACAGATTCTTTGGGTAGATCTCGTTATTATGTTTCCTTCATTGATGATTACTCAAGATATACTTGGATTTATTTTATGCATTCAAAATCTGAAGTTTTCACCAAATTTAAGGAATTTAAGGCATTGGTTGAAAAGCAAATAGATTATAAGATAAAAGTATTGAGATCTGACAATGGGGGTGAATATTGTTCTAAGGAATTTGATGAGTTTTGCAAACATGCAGGAATTGTTAGGCAAAAGACTACACCTTACACACCCCAACAAAATGGGGTAGCAGAAAGAATGAACCGTACATTAATGGAAAGAGCTAGGAGCATGTTAAGTAGTGCTAAGTTAGACAAATGCTTTTGGGCAGAGGCTGTTGGTACTGCTTGTTATTTAATTAATAGATCTCCTTGTAAAGCTCTTGTTGATAAAACTCCTTATGAAATGTGGTTGGGTAAAAAGCCTTTAGTTTCACATTTAAGGGTCTTTGGTTGTGAGGCTTTTGTTCATGTGCCTCAAGAGAAGCGGTCTAAATTGGATCCCAAATCTCAGAAATGCATCTTTGTAGGTTATGGTGAAAATGTTAAAGGTTATAAACTTTGGAATCCACTAACACAAAAGATGATATTTTCTAGAGATGTTATTTTCAGGGAATTTAGAGCTAACTCTGAAGATGTGCAACCAAAGGAAAAGTCAAAAACAATGCATTTTGAAACTAAGCAAGAAGATGCACATGTGGAAGAACAGAGAGATGGACAAGAAGATGGAGAAGAAGAAGAGAGTTCTGACGAATCCGTTGTAATAGAAGAAGTTGAAAACAATGAGGATGAACATGAGGAGGAACCTCTTACTCCACCTTTGAGAAGATCCACAAGACAACGAAATCCAAGTTGACAGGTATAGCCCACCTGATTTTCGTTGTAAATTTGCTTTGTTATGTACTAATGATGAACCTAGATCTTTCAGGGAGGCTCTCTCTTCAGAAGAATGTGAGTCTTGGATGCAGGCCATGCATGATGAGATGATGTCTTTGAAAAACTGTGACACCTGGGATCTTGTTAGTTTGCCCAAAGGAAGAAAGGCATTGGTTGTAAGTGGATATATAAAAAGAAGTTTGGTGCAGACGGAAAGTTGGAACAGTACAAGGCTAGATTAGTGGCCAAGGGCTACTCCCAGAGAGAGGGAGTTGATTTTGGTGAAATATTCTCTCCTGTTGCTAAGTTAACCTCTATTAGATTCATTTTATCCATTGCTGCTGCTTATGATTTAGAAATAGAACAAATGGATGTTAAAACTGCTTTCTTGCATGGGGATCTAGAGGAAGAAATTTATATGCAACAGCCTGACGGTTTTGTTGTGAAAGGAAAAGAACACTTGGTTTGCAGGTTAAAGAGGTCTCTATATGGTTTGAAACAGTCACCTAGGATGTGGTACCAAAAGTTTGATGCATTTGCATTAAATATGGGTTTTGTTAGAAGTGATGAGGATCACTGTGTTTACTTTAAAGTTATTGATGATCAGATACTGATTATTGTCTTATATGTGGATGATATGTTGTTCATTGGTAACAATAAGGCAATGATTAGGGAACTTAAAACTCAGCTTTCTGGCACATTTGATATGAAAGATTTAGGGGCTGCTAAATATATTCTTGGGATGGAAATCATTAGGGATCGGATTCACAGAAAGCTTTGGTTAAGTCAGAGCAAGTATGTTAACACTATTTTGCAAAGGTTTAATATGCAGGACTGTAAACCAGTAAATATTCCATTTCCTATTGGTACTAAGTTGAGTTTAGACATGTGTCCTAAATTGGATGATGATATTGATGAAATGTCTAAAGTTCCTTATGCTAGTGTTGTCGGTAGTTTAATGTATGCAATGGTTTGTACTAGACTAGATATAGCCCAAGCAGTGGGAGTTCTAAGCAGGTTTATGTCTAACCCTGGTAAAGAACATTGGACTTTTGTCAAAAGGGTATTCAGATATTTGCAAGGCACTTCTGATTACTATTTGGTTTATCATGGTACTGACAATGTTGATAAGTCATTGGACATACAGGGTTTTGTTGATGCAGGTGGTGACTTGGATAGTCAAAGGTCCACTAGTGGCTATGTGTTTACTTTGTTTGGAGGAGCAGTGAGTTGGATGAGTAAAAGACAACCTACAGTTGCTTTGTCTACCACTGAAGTAGAGTATATGGCTGCTACACATGCCTCTAAGGAGGCAGTTTGGTTACAGAGACTTGGTAATGGTATTGGTTTTGATTGCAGGATAGTGAGGATCGATGTGATAGTCAGAGTGCCATATGTTTGGCTAAAAATCCTATGTATCATGCTCGTACTAAGCATGTTGATGTTCAGTATCACTTTGTGCGAGAAATGGTTGAGAATGGACAAGTCTTGATTGAAAAAGTTGACACTTTGGATAATGTTGCAGATTCTCTTACGAAGCCAGTCACCATGGAAAAGTTCTCTTGGTGCAGAAAGGCCATGGGCCTTGATCACTGTACTTAATTCTATGTAATTGTATCTCTATGGGTGTAATTTACAATGTATGATGTCAAGTGGGAGAATGTTAGGATTTAGGTGTCATCAACCTTGTAAATCCTTTATTTTATTATTCTCCTAAAGTGTTTTGTACATTTACCCATAAGAGGTGAAACTATTTGACCAACAGTGGTGAAAGAGACTATGTAAATGCAGTGTTACCGTTACCGTTTATCCTTATGGAAAAGGACAAATTAGCTAGGCATCCCACCTTGGAATCTTCTAAAATAAGGTTGTGGGTCAAAATAGGGTGTTGTAAGAGCATCTATGACATGCATGCAAGTTGTCATAAGATGCTATGACAGTATGACAGATTCCCTATGACAGAATATGCTATTTTTAGACCCCAGGCGCCCATGCATAAAAGATGCCTTATGACAGCTGTAAGAGCATCTGTAAGAGGCTATTTTTGGTATTTTTGACCATTTCAAGGAGGAAGGCGTGGGTTTTTCTAGGTGGTATTGCTGCCTATTGTTTGGTGAAACCATGGTGGTTTTCATCCTCACAAATCTCTATAAATTGGGGCCTTGAGCTAGTGTTATTAGAATTCAGTTTTGCAAGGGTAACAGGGTGCTGCTAGATTTACAGGGAATGATAAGAGAAGTCTATTGCTGCATGTAATATTGAAGATTATCAGTAATATACTTGCCTCTCTTTCGGTGGTGGAGTTTTTTCCCTTCAGGGTTTCTCCACATAAATATGTTGTTGCATGTGTTATATTGTTCTATCTCTCTCTCTCATTCTTTCTTCACACTAAGGCTAAGGTTAATCTTCATATTTCAGATTTGCATTCACAAATTTAAGTTCATATTGCAAGCTTTCTTCACCTTGTTTTTCAATAGCCAGATACACCTTTCAACCATCATACTTTTTGCATTTCATAAACCAATCTCTATGAGATGTCATGTGAAAAGATGCACCTGATTCAATCAACCATACATCATCTAATGCTTGAGTTTCCAAGGCTGCAATGAAGGCATTTGCATCGCTCTAAAGAAGAATCATTATCTGAAGATTTTTTCTTCTTCTTCTTTTTCTCCTCTTTGCAATCCTTTTGGACATGACCAAGCCACCCACAATTCTAGTATTTCACCTTGGACTTCTTGCTAGAAGACTTTGATCTCCCTTTAGATTTAGATTTAGACTTCTTGTCTTTCTTCTTGCCTTTCTCCTTTGATCTTCCTCGAACAGCAAGAGCCTCCTTTTTCATCTCAAAATATTTCCTTTGCATCTCTTCTGATAGGAATGAAGCAACCACATATTCCATTTTGAAAGTGGTTGTCGTGCTCCTAATCACCATCACTAAATGATCCCAAGATTCAGGAAAAGAACACAACAAGAGCATATAGTGATCATCATCATCTATCTTTACACCTATAGATGTTAACTAAGCAATGCTAATATTGAACATATTCATATGATCAACCATATATGCCCCTTCCTCCATCTTCAAAGATTATAGCTTCTTCCTTAAGAATAACTTATTCACCAAGGGCTTTCCCTGATAAATGTCACCAAGCTTCTTCCACAAAGAAGATGTAGGCTTCTCTTCATGAACATTTAGGAGAACAGAGTCTGCAAGATAAAGTCTTATCAACCCTTTTGCTTTTATGTCTTCTAGGTCCCAATATTCTTGCTTCATTCCTATAGGTTTCATTCGAAACACAACAATCTAGAGATCTCTATCGACCAACAGATCTTCCATTTTGAGTTTCCACAACTCAAAATTGCCACCATTGAACTTCTCAATTTTGATCTTCCCTGATGTGCTTGCCATCTTAATTTGCAAATGAAATTACTAAACTCCTCTACGAGACTCCAACTTCAGAATTGGCACAAAAAACCTGCCTAACCCACAAGGATAACACAACTGGCTAGGCTCTGATACCACTTGTAAGGAAAGTAGAGTTGCGAAAACACTTTCCTAAGGACAATTCTAAGAAGAGAATGCAGATTAAAGGTTCAAATGTCAAAATTACAGTTCATTAAAGATGCACATTACCAAGAAATAGATAGAAAAATCCATACAACATAGAATAAACACTAGTATTTAACATGGGAAAACCCTTTCAGGAGAAAAACCCACCACACCAAGGAAAAACACTTTGTACTATAGTGAACAAAAGGTCCACATACAGAGTTACAATTTTCTCCCTCTCAGATGTCAATCCAGTCACTCAATACAGGTAGCATTACAATTCTTGATCAATCTTGTTCTCTCTCCAAAATCTAAAATTTTGATCACCATTCCAATGTATTACAACATACAACAATTTTTCTTCTAAGACAATTCCTCAATCATTTGCATCACCAGACCCATGTTGGAAAGATACCAATTCAGCTTCCAGTCGTTATAGCAGACTAACTATCACTTAGCAATTTCCATATCAGGCTATCACTAGAACAACATCCATCCTCTCATCAATTTTTTGGAGTCCCATCAACGAGTGTAATGCTTTCCAAATCAAATAGTCATCGGAGTATCGGTGAGACAAAATACCATGTCTCACCAATGACACATTGTCACATTGATAAGGCTTACACTGGTCGACCAACCAATTATCACTTTCCAACTAAGTAGTAGTCGGGTCCCACAATGTCATTATGCATCGCCAGTAAACTAACTTTAGGTATCAGGCCATTAGGGGAACTCAAGTTAGAGTACTACTAGTGGAACATAGTCCAGACGTTGACACTTCAAGTGGTCCCCACTGCCTACAGTTTAACACCATGTCACCACTCTCCACCTCTCAGCTCAGACTCCACCATGGATCATTGATCCATCGTTAGAACAAGAAGAAGAGTTCCACTAAATTCCCTTAGTCATGCTGATGGAAGCAAGGCATATCGTTCTATCATTCAGACTCCCATTAGGGTTCCACCGACAATAAGGTGTCACACCGATAGAAAAATCCACCAAGTCAGGAGTAACCCAAACTTCAGAACCTTCAATCGAAGGTTAGGAATTTTCCAAAACCCACAACATGGCGATAACGAGCTTGGTGAAAAAACATGAAGACTCATTTGACCATTGTTGGGATAGAAACAAGGTCTCGTCGATAGAGCATTTTCAGGCTCATGAAGAAAGGAAATAGAAACCCGAGAAGGGATATTTAGCCAGTAAGTTTGAGGCACCATTTCCAACAAAAACATACTTAGCAATTATAAGGAATGTAAGTAGAAATAACCCATAATACACACAACAAATGAACACTGGGATTTTCACGTGGAAAACCAAAAAAGGGAAAAACCACAGTGACAAATTAAACCTTGATAATGAAAGATAATGACAAATGAAAAGTAATGATGAATGAAAAAATATGTGTAACAGCTCACCAAACCCTAATGGTTTCCCTTAGAGGACTAAATTCCAACACATCTCTCTAAGGATTGGATATTGCTTGAATTTTCTTGAATGATAGCTTGATTTGATACTTGAATGCTTGCTTGGATGCTTGAAACATACATCACAATGTTAGCTCCAAAATATAATATGAACACACATAACTTTGACATGATATGATCTTGTTTTTTGTTGTAGATGCTTGATAAATCTTATCTTCAATGCTCTTGACAATAAATTTTTCTCATATGAAATTAATTATGCAACTCAAATTTGAATTGATAAAATGACTATATTTATAGGTGTTTATTTGATTTCTCAAAAATTAGACTCCATAAGCCGACATTTGAAAGTTGAATTTGAATCATTAAAATTCCACGAAAAACATATTAAAAATTGGTTCTTGGAACTTAAGGAGGACCAATTCACCCTTGGGTGAATGGGTTGTGGGACCTAAATCTAGGACACTCAATTTCCAAGGAAATTAATTTAATATTGGAAACTATTTAATGTCAGTTTCCCTTTAAAAAAAGGGGGAAATAAGGCTTAGGAATGCATATTTTAGGCAATTAGAAGCTTAATTAAGTTCAATTAATTAAGGGACCCAAACATAGTGTGAAAATGTAAAAGAGTACATTTTTCTACACTATATTTAGCCCCCACTTTAGTGAGAGGATGAGCCCTACACTCAAACTCACACTAAAGTAGACAAATAAGCCAAGAGAGGTCCAATTGTATAATTGTTAGAAAGATGATACAACAAAGATCAAGGAGGATGATTAAGCCCCTAGGATCAAAGATTCCATGGAAAACAAACAAAGGCACAAAGGTACATACGAATGCAACAATGACACAAGATATAACATCATGCAATGTCAAAATTAATGCAAGAAAAAATGAACTAGCAAGTTGTGTTATGTCAAGTCCATCAAACACACTCTCATGGTACCACAGGCAAGAAATTTGTGTTATGCAAGGTGGCCATAAGAAACGCGCTCACAAGTGCAGTCCAATATACACTCAATGAGCCTAAACAAGTGAGAAACACACAAGGTCTAGTGCAGTCCGATATACACTAGGTGTATACCCACAAAAAAAGTGGCAATGGGAAAGTCATGCCAAGTCTATAAGCTCCCATACATCAACCATACGAAAAGTTATACTTCCTAATAACTTTGATAAGGTTCCACATATGACAATCACAAGGATAGCAAGCTATGTTATGCTAGACACTCATGAAACAAAGGCACTACCAAGCAAGTTGTGTTATACTTAGTGTCCAAAAGTTTCAGTTTAAGATAGTCTAAGGGGTTTTGCTTAGTTCATGAAAGGTCTCACTTTAGTGAACATCATGCTCGACAACACCATCAAGAGAGGACTAGTCGGGAGATAAAATATTTGCACCTTAGGGAATGAAAGCCATAGCATTACCACTAAGAGGAATGTCATGCCAAGAAAGGTCACGCTCTTGAAGGAGATCAATCCCAATGTCACCAACAAGAAGACACGTCATGTGAAATAAGAAGACCCCACTTTAAACAAGAGGTCACAAAATCGAGCAAGCAACAAGCGGGCAGCATAATGCCCCCCACTTTAAATAAATTTCTAAACACCATGTTGTGACCAATTACTTTAAAGTAGAATAGGATAAAATCCAATAGATAAAAGAGACATGAGAGCTTATTTGGAAATCCCTATGCCAAACATGTGTTTCTAAATAAAACTACCTATGAAAGAAGAGGTTTCCCCCCATATGTAATCCTAAGATAACACATAAGGGATCCATGGATTTGGGTTCAATGTATATCTTTTCTATAGTGATATAATCAAGCTCGAAATCATCAGCATTCCCCAAATAACTCATGTAACAACAAGCGCAAAGGAAGAATGACACATAGAGAGAGAAGACAAAGGAGAAGCCTTTTGGGTCAACATGGAAGAGACCTAAATGTCTCGACACTTTGCATCATCCCCAAAAGGAAACACAAGACAAAAGAAAAAGACAATGGTTATGACAGATAGAAGAATGTCACAACAGATTTGTTTCCTTTGTATCCTTGCACCAACGAAGTGACAAGGGTCATCCAAAGTAGGCTCACAAACATAAATACATGCCAAGCAGCACAGTATGGGGGATCACATGACGCACATGCAATCACACAAAGAATATGAAAAGAAGACATAAAGCTAGTATGACACATGTGAGCTGACCTAAAGCAAGTAGTCTACATCCTAATCTTTTTCATCATATACAAAAGGCAGATGACTAGCCAAAGGGGCAACAACGAGTGCCAAACTGGGAAAAGGCTACCTATCCCCTTTCCCTCCAAATGTAAGACAAGGATGAGCTAAGATAGGTGATGATAATGTGCTCCTTACAATATAGAAATGATTTTCATCAAATGTAATACATGTAATAGTGAGTATGTTGTGATCCTACGGCTATCACATGGGAAGGAGAAAAGTGTGTGCATTCTAGTCAATAATTTGATATTTACATAGCAACTTTTGTAAAACATGACACTCATCAATAAGATGCCCAAGAGTTCTATGATATGCATAGTAAAACATGTTTGTATTTTTTCCATGTTTAACCTCTTTGATAGGTGGTAGTATAATCAATCCTGCACTAAGAATTTGATCCAATTTTTGTTCAGTCTCTATTAGAGTGTGTAAGAATGGTAACTTCTTGAGTTTATAGGGCTTATTTTTCTTACTTGATTGGGAAACTTATTCAGGTGGAGGTGGAGGATTTAAGGTTTCTTGATCATGCTCATGAGGCCTTAGTTGGTGTTGTGAAACAATCTTGTGAAAGAGAATACATTTCCCATTTGGAGAGGTAGCGAGAGGAGGAGATCCTTGATATCCTAGTTCCTTGGTGTCTTCTAATATTTTTTGTTCTAACCATTGATGGATTACATGTTCATTGGTTATGTCACATCCTTTTTTGCTTAATATTTTGAATCCTTGACCATAACTCTCTTCTAAGTTGATGGGTGTATTATTAACTCGATGAGCATAGGATAGAAGAGTATCACTATTGTCCTTGTTAATAAGTTTTTTCATGATTGATGGTTGAGGCTTGTTTTTTGTTTCGATTTCAAGATGTAAAAGATTGAACATATCAAGTGATGGTATGAAAGGAGGCATTGGTTGTTGCATGGATGGATAGAAGGATCCATTGTTCTCAAGGTTGTGTAGGGAGTCTTGTATGAATTGTTGCATGCTATCTTCATCTTGGCCCAAGATGTCCACTTGATGAGGACATTCATTAGAAGGTGAAGGTTCATGAGTGTTATCAATTGCATTAGGATCATCTCCAAATATAGAATTTGAAACATCAATCAAGTATCTTAAGGTAATCCATATGTTACAAAAACACATCTCCATAATGAAGTTTAATGCAAAGTTTCAAATATGAAATGATAATTGACTGATTGTAAAATGTAATAACCTAAAAATGATGTCTTTTGAATGTAGATTTCATGTTTGAACTATGCACTTTTTTTGACCAATTAACTTGAATGTAAACAATTTCATAAAATTGTAACTCTAGAAACTAAAACTAAGATCTAAAAATAGCAAATATGCAAACATACAAAGACAAATTAGTGCCCAAAAATTCAAAAAATGAATCGTATAAGGACAGATTCACCCTAGGGTGAATGGGTCCTTGCATAGGGGTTGAAAAAATTAAGATCTAGGTTTCTAAGTTGATATTTAAGGTCTTTGACTTAGGATTTAAATACACTTATAGTTACATATTTCCAAAAAATTATGATGAAATGGAAGTGTAATTTGATGACAAACAACAAGCAAAATGACAACTTTCTAGATGCATTTTTTCTTGGATTTTATGATGCAAATGATTGAAAAACACTAATATGTAGACTATAATGTAAAATGGATGCAAAATTGTAACAATCCTAGTGTTCTACTAAGCAAAATTTCAAATGTTTCACTTTAAGTGAATGAACCGTGATGCCATAACATAACAATTTTTTTTCTTCTTTCCATAAAGTAAATTACATGCACATTTGAAATAAACACTATTCCAAACTTCCATTGCATTTCAATGTAATTTCACAAATCTTTCGATAATATAGATTTCATATTGAATAAACTTAAGTTTGGCATTCGTGATTACAACCCTCCATATAAATGGGTACAAGATACATACATAGCTCTTCTGAGATCCCTTCGGTAATAGATGTACAAATGATCCAGATGTTGTTGCATTGGTGCATACATTCTATATGTCCTCTTTCCTTGGTGCAAGCATCCTAGTTATCCCCAATAGTGGCACAAACATCCCCAAACCTTGGCTGCCAACTACAAAGGGGAAGCATCACTCAAGTGCTTTTTTGCCAACCATGGACTCTTATGCGGCCCCATGCACATATACCACATATAGTAATATGGCCCTCCCTTCAATGAAGAAGTTGGTTTGATAACCTCATAACTATGGCCTATCTAAGCTTAGTGTTGTGCCCTACATGACCAGTACTTGTATGCATCCTAACTTGTATGGAAATCATGGACTAGCATGCATAAAAGGTACATAGTGAAATTGACAGTGTAACCAGTGGAAAATTACTCTACTTTGGCCAAAGTTTCATATAAAAATTTATCCTAAATCATATACACTTCCTAGCTCGATTTGTCTCAAGATCATTTATACACTATGCATAGGTAATTCCTTCATGAGGTAATCTTTAACACTAGGAAAACCTATTCCCCTTTAAACTTCTACTAGGTATTTTTAATGCATAAGTTATCCCTTCATTGGATACTCTAATCCTAGGAATAACCTATGAGCTCTCATGGTTCTATCTTACAATATTAGCTTCATAATCTTAGTATAGCTACATAAGCTTCATCTTATCACATCTATTCATCAATAAATGATCTTCCATTCAAGAATATATCACAACAATAAATGGCTCTCATCAAAGTACAATCTCATCAATAAATGACCTTATCTCAAAACATGATTCCAACAATAAATGGTCTCGATCAAAATGATAATCATATCAATAAATGAATCATTCAAAAATATAGTCTCAATAAATAAAAGACCCTATTCAAGAGTGTGTCATCTCACCAATAAAGACTAATCAAAAGGTAGATTTTCATCAATAAAATGACTTCATGTCAAGAGTATAAATCAATCAAGAAGCAATTCCAACTTGATAAAGTAATCCCACCTATGGCTCCAACCAAATAGTAATTCACAAATTCAAGTGATCAACTTAATCACATAGGTTTCTCTCAACCTCGGTTTACTCTAATGCCAAGATAAATTTAACAATCAACGATCAACTTTATCATGTAGGTTAATCTCAACCTAGGTGCTCCAACCAAAGGTCAAATAAGCAACCCAACCAAGTAGCTTATTCCTAACCTATTGTTTCCAATGGGTAATCAAGTAAATATCCCAACCCACTAGGTAATTCTTAACCTGGGATTTCAATCATCAGTCAAATATACTTCTCGACCCAAATAGGTTACTCTCAACCTAGGGTTTCATTCAATAGTAAAGTAATGTTCCAGTGATCAATCATTTATAGATTACCAATATGACGTCTCTTCCTATCATATATTTCATACTATCACTGTTGATGTATTGCTAAACCTTGTCATTCCTAAGGTTTCCTAGCATTGTAAGTTAACAATGTCAAGTCACTTCATGGCATTGATATATTTCACATTATATATGTACTGTAGACTATCTATGTATAGAAACATCACCATTTTAATTCCCATATAGGATATATAAGAGTATCAAATCACTCCCTTAAGCTACTCACGCTTTCATCAATCCTAGTACATAATACTATTGACAATACTCACTCCTAAATATGGAGTATGAACAAACACTCATAAGGAATCATAACAACTAGATTATTTTCCTTTCCAATAAGCAATTAGATCACTACTCTATCTCAAGCAATCTAATGCATTCCAAACAAAACGTACAAGACATTCTATCTTTCACAAAATAGATAAACATAAAGAGAATAGAATCTCATGCATGTTAATCACTTTAATCCAATTGACTCCCTGGCTCTCTACTTCATTCCTTTCCAATTATCAACTTATTAAGCTTCTCTTTAATGCTCTAATCCACCCAAGAAATAACTCACGATATCTTTCTTACTCTAACCTCATGGTTTTACTCTCAACTCTAAAATGAATCTCTAATATACAATCAGCAAAATGCAAGTATGATCAGTGTCCAAATGAGAGAAATAGCTCACCTATTTATACAAAAATATGAGACATGGATGCCTACAAGTTAGCTAAACAAATTGACACCTCATAGCAACAAAATTTGACTCAACTCATTCAAGAAGGTGGCAACGATTTAAGCAATTACTTAGCTCATTTAAACAATAGATCGACCTCTTACTAAGCCAGCAATGGGTTGACCAGTTCATTTAAGAACATGATTATCAATAGAAAATTGACTTGCAGCTATAGAATTCTATTTGCAATGCATAAATTCACAATTTGGCGCCACATTATCGTCTATTCGGGCTTTTAGTGATTTGTTGCTCTTTGACAAAGTCAAAGCTTTTAAATCATTTATATATAGCATTATATTATATGTTGACCAAGTCTTATATATGTCATGCTCTTCCATTATATATGGCATTCAAAATGCAAGCTTGGTAACTCTTAATAAATGCCTATTGTGTTGCCTTTCCTTTATTCACTGCACGTTAAATTGTTTACATGTTGCCTTGTATTATGCGCAGCCCTCGAAACTTATTGCCAGCACCTTAATTTTCTATGTAAGGTTATTATTTATTATTTAATATGCTATTTCTTATGCTATGCACTATAATAATGCGTTTCTCTTTGTTTACATGATGCTAGCTCAAACTAGGTCGATTTCCTTCATCACTTTATTCAAGTGAATAAAACAAAACTTTAACTATATATATTAATATATATAGCATATGTATTCAAGGTGTTTTCAAACTCTTTTTCAGGAATTTTAAATATGGCTTTATCATGCCTCTAAGAACTTATATTTTATAATGAAAATACTTTTATATATATATATATGTTAGTATATATATATTTCCACACAAAGAACATTCTTTGTTATTTAAATATGTATAAATACTTATTTACATAAATATATATATATATATATATATATATATATATGATTATATATATACATATATTTCATGTGTATAACTACGTTTTCATAGGTTGATAAATATATATAGCAAATGCATTACATACATATATGTGTGTGATACATGTCAAATTGGTGTTTCGATGCTTTATAATGTCTCCATGCATGAGTATGCAAAAGTATTCCTACTTTCATATAGGCACACATGTATACATTCACTATGCACAAGTATCATTTCCACACATACACACATATATACATTCTATATACATATATATAGTTGTTGATTTACATAATACATGAAGAAGAACTCAAACTCTATTAAGAGACTCAGCCAAATCATAAACAATCAAGGATCCAAAAACCAAATTCATTCAATCACATAATCTAGTTCCATAGAAACAACCTATCTCAATCAAGGTCGACTACCCAATCATTCCATCAAGTCAAAACTATGACCAAAGGCACTTACCCAATTCCCAAGCTACTGACTTGACATAACTATACTAGAAGTGAGTGTGTGAAAGCTCAAATAGGATTATTAAGGGTTACCAAACCAATTTCCTCTCCTAAATGATACTCTCCCTCCCTTTCGAAGGCGTGAACCTATACTTGCATCCAACTTGGTACATTTGCAATGGTAGTTGTACGTTCACACGAAATATACTTGCATCATAAAACATTAGAATATTCAAATTGCAATACATATTCTTTCATTGTACTTCATTAATATAATCATAATTACTCCTTCAAAGCAATAACATATTAATACCTATTTCAATATTCCATTCATTTATCAAACATATCGAAATCATGATTTACATTCATCTTCCTATTTACCCATGAAGGTAAAAGTAACTCAGTAACAATAAGACAGGGTGTAACAAAAATGTATGCAAACTTTTTAAATTTTTAAATTTGTAAACAATGCAAAATGCAATTTTTAAAACCCTAAATGGAATGCAAACTAATGCAATTTTGAAAACCCTAAATGAGATGCAATATAAACTAATGCAAAATTCTAGATCTAGGGTTTGAATGATCTCCAAATCAGAAAGCTTATACTACAAGAATGTCGAGTTCACCAAAATAAAACAAAGAAAAATAGGTTTAACTAATATGGAATGGTGAAAATGGGGTGAATTAATGGATATTGTTGTAATGTATGATTCACCTATATTTATCCTAATTTCATTAGTAAAAGAGATCTCCCAAAGGTAGGATTGACTTTCAACCAAAAGGTTCAAGTCAACCCTATTAGGGGATCTATTGTTTCCCTTTATGATAGAAGATGATAAATATGACTGAAATGCACTTTTGGGAGATGAAAATAAAATACTTGATGAACTCAATTATGCAATGTAAAACTTGAAATGCTTAAATAAAAAATAGCACAAACAGAAACAACAAGCTAAGACAAGATCTAAGAAGGGAAGAATGACATGTACTAGGCTCCAAAAGTGGTTGTTGAGTGTCCTGCTAGGATAGATTTTGATGAGGGAGCAAACCCGAGACAGAAATAATGCACACAACTAGAAAAAAAACTATTATTCAATAATGAAAATCTTACATACAGAGGATCCCAAATCCTCGAGCTCTGCAATACATGCAAGCTACAAAAGTTTTAGAAAATCTCCTTTTCGCAGCATGCCAACTCTTTTCCCCAAAAAGCTACCTGAAAATCAGAAACTAGCCTATAAATAGCCCCCTTTTCGGTTTGAAGCCAAAAAAAACATTTGAGATATGATTTTTGGCAGTTTGGCGCCAAAATTTACAATTTAAAATTCAAAAAAATGAGTCCTAATTCAAAAATTGGCAATTTTCCAAAAATCGGCCAACTTCCGAAAGCCATAACTTTTGATCTAGGACTCCGTTTTTCAAACCGTTTGCACCATCGAAAAGGTCTCAGAGTGAAGAACACACTAAAAACCCACTCTACCTATTTTCACAATTTTTGGGCCTGTACGGGACCGTTTAGTGCTTCAAAATGGACTCAGAGGGTTTTTCAGGGCAAAAAGCAGGAACTAAAACTTGAATAACTTTCAAACTGTGAATGATCTTGACTTGATTCTTTCGCCAAGGTGCTTATTTTTCATCTTGAACCTTCCCATAAATTTATGTCTTCCCATGCCTTCAAATTCACACTTGCTAAAAATAGCAATTGAGCAGAAAAAGCAGAAAAGTAGTTCTAAAAGTTGGGAACTCTTATTCGACGAAAAGGGTATCCAGAAATGCAAAAACATCTACTAAAAGAAAACAAAAGGAACATAAATGGAAAGTATATTTTTGGGTGATGCAAGATTGCCCTCACACCACTAGATGCTCCTGCATTAGATTTTCCCTAAGGAATGGGTCTCTGAGTAGGTTTCCAAAATCTTCTTTCATAGTCCTCTAATCTTAGATTTGCACTCCTGATCCCTCTGGATTCCACTATCAGAAAGTCAAAAATAAATTTTGCAAATGAGTTTTTGTGGCTTGAAAATTTTGATGACAACTTTAACAACTTTGTAAAATTACACATTTGATCAATATTCAATCCTTCTTCACCTACAAATCTATAAATACAGAGAGAGAGAGAGAGAGAGAGAAAATTGGTGAATGGGGTTTGCCTTGGTCAAACCCCAGTTTGGTAATTAAACCTTGATAATGAAAGATAATGACAAATGACAAGGAATGATGAATGAACAAATCTATGTCACAACTCACCAAACCCTTAATGGCTTCCATTAGAGGACTGAGTTCCAACACATCTCTCTAAGGATTAGATCTTCCTTGAATTGGTTTGAATGATAGCTTGATTTGATACTTGAATGCTTGCTTGGATGTTTGAAACCTACATCATAATGTTAGCTCCAAAACATAATATGAAGACACATAACTTTGACATGATTCTATGATCTTGATTTTTGTTGTAGATGCTTGATAAATATGCTCTTCAATGCTCTTGACAATAATTTCTTTCTCATATAATTTTTTTATTAAATGCAACTTAGATTTGAATTGATAAAATGAGTATGTATCTATAGGTGTTTATTTGATTTCCCAGAAATTAGATTCCATAAGCTGACATTTGAAACTTGAATTTGAATCATTAAAATGCCACTAAAAACATATTAACAATTGGATCTTTGCACTTCAGGAGGACCCATTCGCTTTGCCCTTGGGCAAATGGGTCCTGGGACCTAAATCTAGGACACTCAATTTCCAAGGAAATTAATTTAATGTTGGAAATTGTTTAATGTCAATTTTTTTTGGAAAATGGGAAAAATAAGGCTTAGGAATGCATCATTTAGGTAATTAGAAGCTTAATTAAGTCCAATTAATAATGGGACCCAAACATAGTGTGAAAATGTAAAGGAGTGCATTTTTCTACACTGCAGTATGTATGTATGTATATATATGTATGTATGTATGTATGTACATATATGTGTATGTGTATGTATATGTGTGTGTATGTGTATGTGTATGTGTATGTGTATGTGTATGTGTATGTGTATGTGTATGTGTGTATGCATGTATATGTTTTTGTTTAAATATATGATTGCATATATGTATGTTTATGTATTTGTATATATACATTTATACATAAATATGCCTATATATAAACCACATAGTATTGCACAAAATTCTTCTTAAGCTCCATGGTTGCGTGCAAGAAAATTAAAAAAAAAATTTACAAAATATATGACTAAAATAAACTTAAAAAACTAATTGCACAATAGTTAAGGTAATTATGTATATTTTGAGATTGACACACTTGAAAAAGGTTTGGAACAATATAGTAGGACAAAATAATAAATTCTAATTTGTATAATAAATACCCAAAACTATATTAAATTCATCAAAATCTACATATTATTTATCATCCTTATCAATCCTCCATAAAGCCTGGAAAAGGAGCCAGTTGTTTGTATTGTGTAATAGCAAGTCATTTCCAATTAGATATGAAGTGATTGGTTGTGGAACATTATGTAGGCTAATTGTTATACAAGCAAGCAATGCTTGATCCACCTCCAAATTTAGTTACAACTATTATGAGAAACCAAGGGAAAACCCAACTTGTAGACTGCCAAGAGTTGTAAATGTTGGGGACAATATGTTGAACATGTCCATTAAAATTGAATATTGGGGTGGTAGAGGAGACGCCATTGAACTCATACATCTATATTTGTGTGCTTGATCTACCTACCTTTGGGTTGTCTTCATTTGTTGAGAAATATTCATTTGCTATTGTTGAACCTCCTTCTCTCTTTGTAGCATACACTTATTTTCCATTTATTGTTTTCTTAGCTACTTCTCCTATCTTATTTTTTCTTATCTGCCTAATTTTATTCTTGTTATACTCTCCTCTCACATCTTCTCCCTTTTCCTTTGTTTTAATTCTTTCATTTGTATTTTTTTCTCTTTTTCATTAAACATATCAATGTATGCATCTAATGTTAAAATATGTGATTTACTACTCGAACAAATTACCTCAATCTAACCTCATTGTGTCGTTGACTACACCCTTTACATTAGAAACCTTAGAAATTAATTGAGTGACCTTCATGTCTAAAATTCATCTTGTGTGCATGGCACAAAGTCAATTTCTTGTTCACTTATAACAAATTGTCATCTTCACATTTTTTTCCCCATTATCTACATCAAAATTAGAGGCATTCGTAAATTAGTGAACAACCTATGATGGGTCTTGTTATGGTGCTAATGGAATGGAAATACTGACATCCACTTGATTTAAATTCATCTGCACCCTGAGGTTTGTAACTTCTTTCAACCATTATGGTTGGCTTGTTTGTGTGAGAAAACTTAGATCTTCAACACTATGTGTAGCAACCATTGATTCAATTGATTGACCATTAGTTGGTTAGCTATTATCAATATTGTATATTTGGAATAATTCAACTATTTGATCCTCATTATATCCAACTATTTACAAGCAATTTTTAGCTACAATAAATTGGGTGTCATCTTCCACTATCATGGTGTCATTTTTAGCTCTAGCAATTTTTACTTCCCCTTCAATTACAAAGTCCTCTCTTGGCCTCATTTCCTTTTCAAGTGCACTACGATTTAATGGCCAAATTATCATCCTCTGAAATCCATTGATAATATTTCTTGGTGCTAATGCCTATTTAAAGGCCTTGCTAGCAATAGTTTCCAACTCTCCCCTCCTTATTTCGATTTGCGGTAGTTTTCCATCCATGTATTCCTTTTTTATTTAAAATATTTTTTGAATGGAGAGAAGACACTCACATCCAAGGGGTACAACTTTTGGTTGGTATGTGTAGAGCGGGTAACCAAGCCAATGCCTATATGCCTTGCTTCCTCAATTGTATTAAAGACCATGTGGTTGCCATGACTATCAAAAATAAGAATTATATTTATGGGTGGCACCCCACCTAGCATAGTTGTAGAAAAATGTTCCAACTAATTTACAAATAACTATTTTTTTTCATTCAAGCATGTTCTTGGGCTTCCATTCACACCCTTGGCTCACAATTAGAAATATAGTTCTTCATATGTCATTTTTTATTTAAACAAATAGAAACCAAGGATATTAAAGCCTACTACACTCACACATGCTAAAACTATGATCCAATCCTTTCTTTTGGATATTAAGTGGGGTACAATCTGGAACCCATTCTTGTAATCACTTGCATGCCACAATTTTTGCCATCATGTACACTAGTTTCATCACAGTTCCAAATTTTGCTTGACCCATATTGATTCTCACTATATAACTTATGTAAGTTGTCATAAAAGGATGCAATAATTGTTACACCCCATCTTGTTGTTACTAACTTACTTTTACCTTTACGAGTAAATAGGAAGGTTAATACAATCATGATTTTGGATATGTTTGCTAAATGAAAGGAATATTGAAATAGGTATTATGGGAAAGTATTGATTAATGGTTAATATGGATTTGAAAGAGTAAATATGTTTACATTTATTGCTATATGAATATTCTTAAGTCTATAATACATATGGATTCATTATGAACATATAACTACCTTTGCAAATTTGTTGAGTTGGTTACATGGACAGGTTCATTCCTCTAGGTGGAGGGGAAGTATCACTTAGGAGAAGATCTTGGTTCAGTAACAAGTAACATAACCTATTTGAACTTACACACAAACTCACATTAGAATGATTGAGTCAAGTTGTAGTATTGGGAATCGGTAAGTCATCCTTAGTGTGATGTGTTTGCATTAGTAAGGGTCTTGATTACTGTTGAGTGCATTCTTGGATGATGTTTAGAACTTAGGAGTTCTTACCTATTGCTATGCTTGTATCAATAAGTTGAACACATGTAGGATGGATGTATTTGTATATATTCATCACATGTATATCTCCTATCGATAAGATAATAAATATGTGTTTGCTTGATTGTACAATCAAATGTATACATATACATATAAGATATATACATAAATACATGTATACATATGTATACATGAGCATAGAGGAATATGTATGTATTTATATATATACAATCGATATTATGTAAAAGTATTATTACCTTGCATATATATGAAAGTAATGCATATATATATTTTTGAATGACCTTATATATATTATTATCTAATTGTACGAAAATATATGTACATATATATGTGTGTGTGTGTATGTGAATGTATAAACACATGTATTATTGATAACATGGATTTATGCACTCATATATCATGTGATCTATTCGATGAACTTGTTTCCAATGAATATATGTATATGATATATACATATATAAAATATATATGGCTATATGTGATTCTTATCAAAGAATATTTCTTGAATATATGTATATGGTAATATAGATATAAAATAATGGTAAATTACACCAAATACATATATTATTGAATATGTATATTATGGAAAATGCATGGCGCTTCCTAACCCACCATAAGCATGCACTCAAGGCTTAGACAACTATAAGTCGTGCGTGGAATATGAGAGGTAGAAGAGATTACTAAGTTTATTAGCCAGTACACAATATAATATAGTAGGACTTAGTCAACTTGATAAAGGATGACTAGTATATGTAGTATGCAAAGTAATAAAGGCTAAACCATATGCATGTAAAGTGCAACAACAAAAGTAGATAGGGAAGGTAAACCATAATCGATGGTATTTGGAAATGCATCACTTATATTTAGCAACGATTACTCAAAACATAGAACACTTATCTCTAGGATATAAAGGCAATGAACAATCAACCAACGTGTTGTATATGCAAGGCAAAGAGTATCGACCAAGCTGCATAATGGCAATAGTATAAGCAATGACCAAGTTTATCTATCTACAGTGCATAAAAGGAATAGAGATTTAGTCTCTTAAACTGTTGCATATGAATAGGTAAGTATTGAAGTAGTGGTGTCATGGAGATAAATGCAAAACCATTTAGAAGTCTATTTAGAATGCAGATCAACTGTCATCATTTGATCATGTGCAGATTGAAATAATCTTTGTTGCTGTCAAAACTTAGAGGTTGACCTGTAGCTTAGTATGCTGAGAAAACTCTTTATCTATTGCCACTTTTTTGCCAGTGAAGTGAGTTGACTAGCATGGATATTGTTGTCAATTTACATGCCTTTTCTATAGGTTGTAAAGTCTCCTTGTTGCTATATAAATAGAGAATCATAGTCTCTCATTTGTTACTCATCATTCTGTTCCACTCCATTACGCACTTCTAATATGCAATTTCATTTTGTTGTATTTTGTAAGAGCATTGAGTATTTTGTGAGAGCATATTATCATTTTATGAGAAGCATATCATCAACTTGAGAGAGAGGTATATTGAGGCATTGCTTGTGAGAGAAAAGTAAAGCTAGTTGTTGTTCTAGAAAGTTGTGCAACAATTAGTCAATTGGACAAGCATATTACAGGCATAAGGATAAATCTTCCTTTGTTTATCTTTGTTTATAAAAGATTGTGTGTTTTGAATGACTTGTTTGGAATACTTGCATTAGAAAAATATAGTATTTTCTATGGAAAGGAATAAGAAGCTATGTTACTCTTTTTCTATGAAAATGCTTGTAACTACTCTGTAATAGGAGAGATTGATTTTCATAGGTATAAATATACTAGATATGATTTAACTAGAATAGCTTAAGGGTTATTCATTATGTGAAATGTATCAATTTCACGAAGTGACATGACATTATTAGGCTTTGTTGTTAGGAAACCTTAGGAATGATAAGGTTTAGCTATACATCAACAGTTTGGAAGAAAAGACAGGATGAGTCATTGTTATTTCGTACTAGTATGATCACTTGATCATTGCTTAACTACTGGATAAAACCCTAGGTTGGGAGTAACATATTTGGGTTAATAAGTATATTGAAACCTAGGTTAAGATTAACCTAATAGGTTATATTATTTACTTGATTACTCATTGGAACCAATAGGTTAAGAATAACTTGCTTGGATGGGTTGTATGTTGTTCTTGATGGAACACATGGGTGTAGGTTAACCTACTCAATGACACTGATTGTTGATTATTAATCATATCCGGGATTGTGGTATGCTTAGGGTGAAACCCATCTATGTGATTAAAGTTGATCACTTAAGTTTATGAAGTACTACATGCTTAGAATTATAAGAGGGATTACCTATTGATTTAAAGTGGCTACTTGGTTAGTTGCTTTACACTCTTGAAATGAAGTCACATTGTTAACAAGATTCTACTTTGAATAACTCTTTTTACTAAGGGGATATACTCTCAAATGGAAGCATATATTGTTATGATTATTCTTCGATTGAGGACAATCATTGATGTGCTTATTCTCTTGATGAGAACCACTTATTAATGTGATACATTACTGAACAGAGTTGGTTATTTATGAATATTTAATCTATGAAAAGGAGAAGCTTATGTAGCTATGCTCTAGATTATAAAATTTATACTTGAGACTAGGTTGTCTTCTAAAGAAAATAGATTGTTTATATAAAGTTAATTCATGGACTAGGAAAGCTTGTATGTTATACCTAGGAAGTAGAATGTCCATTGAAGGGGGAAAATAACCTATGCTTATGTTGGTAGAGATACCATAGTATTTTGGGAAAAAGGGAAATAGGTTATTTCTGAGGTTAGGGATTACCTAAGGAAGGAAATTACCTAAGTGTAGTATATGAACGGTCATGGTCCAAACTGAGCTATAAAAGTGTATGTGAATAGGGAGACTATCACTCGAAGTGTCGGGTGAGAATACTTTAGCCAAAGTAGTGTAAGTTGCCACTATTTACACTGTCAATTCATCGTGATCCATTTATTTGCATGCTAGTCTAGATTGTAGGTTTATAAGTTCTAGACATGTAGGACACAACACTAAGCTCAGATAAGCTATTGTTATGGGGTTTACCAACCAATCTCTTCGTCGAAGGGTAGGGCCATTTGTTGAATGATGGATGTGCGGGGGACCGCGTTTGAGTCTGTGGTTGGCAGAAAAGCACTTGAGTGATGCTTCTCCTCATCAATCGGTAGTTGAGGTCTACAGATGTTTGCGTTAGCATTGGGGACAGTTGGAGTGTGTGCACCAAAGAGCAAGGAAATCCAAAAGGTATGCACCATTGCGGCAACATCAAGACCAGTTTGAATATCTATTGCTAGATGAAGCTCGAAAGAGATATGTATGTATCATGTACCCATTTGTATGGAAGGATGTAATCTCGAATGACAAACTTGAGTTTATTCAATATGAAATCAATGCTATGGAAAAAATTTGTGAAGTTACAATGGAATGCAATGGAAGTTTGGAAATAGTGATATCTCAAATATGCATGTAATTTACATTATGGAAAGAAAAATATATATTGTTATGTCATGGCATCATAGTTTATTCACTTAATGTGAAATATTTGGAAAATTTACTTCAATGAACAGTTGGTGTATTTCAATAATGCAAAGTCTTAGCATTATTTCTCTTTTTGTGTCCTCCCCCTCTATAGTTCAAATTATCAAATCTGGATACCTAATTCAAAAACTTTCCCGCCATGACCTCTCGAACATCCCATATTTGAATGGCTTCGGCCTAAATTCAATTATTTGATCCACAATAGATTTAAGTAGGGAAACTTAAATCCCATGGCCAATATCAGCCATGTCCTTGCACCATTAGATAATTTTTACCTCCTCCTCCTCAAATAAAATGGTTTGTTCCCTCCTCTGTTTGGTGTTAATAACTCCATTCAACCATGACCTTAAACTACTAGGAGAGATTCCCCACTCGATCACTACAGCCTTGATGGGCATATGGTTATCTTCAATATCCTTTATTGCACTTTCGATGTCAGAATTAGACCAATAAATTCTAGGGACATTTGAAGACCCCAAGTGCATGTTATTTGATTGAGCAATGTCAACAATTGGTTCCAAACCCGAATCATGTGTTGATGGGTTTTTTCACATTCGTGAGCATCTTGTTGGTTGGCCATTGGTCTATCTTCCTCACCAGATTGTGCAAAAGTTAACTTCACTCCATCAGTCATTTTATTTCTACACCTTCTAGTTCTCTTTCCCTTTTTACCTCCTGCCATATTTTTCACTGAACCTACACCTCAAGAAAATAATATCAATACTTGTAGAAATGTTAATATACAATTTGCAATATAGACATATATGGTGACAAAAGTAGATGACTAAACTGTAACAATTGTTTGAGGAACATAGTGGCATAACCAGTTATACTTGTTAGTGGTGGAGAATTCCTTACTACTTGCATATATGTGTTCGGAATGCAAATGTTATAAAGTGTTTGAACTACAAATATTATATGTGATGGAAGCATTCTGATAAATTATTAGGGTGATAAAGAATATGTGTTCGGATTGCAAATGTTACAAAGTGAAAATTGATGTGAGTGTGGTCCATTCCAACAGAAATCTCTATCGAGGCATTTGGAGCCAAAAAGTAGGACAATGTCAACCTTTACTGGCTTAATTATTATTGTTGTTGTTATTATTATTATTATGGTGGTGGTGGAAGCCCTTAATAATACTCTTGTCAATAATATATACAGACAAATTAACAAAACCCTATATAGACAAGAATATATATATATAGTGCTACGAACATTTTGATGACAAGTGAAACAACACAAATATGTACACATTTTCATGAATATAAATGGGTTTTTTTAGTTAAATCCATAAAAAAGATAACCCTAAATGCATAACACTGGTTAAAATTAGAGTCGTACAAAGTAAGCATGGATATATACAAGTTATAAATCAAACCATCAATATATATGCAACTATGTTTTTTCTGGTAAGAAAAATGATACAAAAATAGCTAAAATACATTGTCGTGCCATAATGAATTGTTGAACAATATATATATATATAAAGAGTTTCCACTAATACAAGGTTTTATTTATCTATTTGTATATATTAAACCCACATTTTCCTAACAAATTAATTGTCTTTTTATTATGGAAACATGAATATAATAACTATATATATCATTATGTATGTATGTAGGCATTTAGAAAATAACAGACATTAGAAAGTCAATGAAATTATGGTTTTCACGTTATATTTTTACAATGAATGTGGTTTACAAATATCATATTGGAAGAGATGTAGAGATAGGTAGTACCAACCTGTAGATGCTTCCAGGATAGTTCAAGAACATGCACATGATGCCTAGTGATGCTCTATATATTGTAGATGATAATAGCACAAAACAAAGACAAAATTGATAGTTTATTGCCTTGTGAATATAGCGATGCATAATTTCCCTCTTATGATTGATTCGAATTTGAAAAATGAATGCATTCAATTTGTTTGTTGAGTTGTTGAGTTTGAAATTGAATTAATTTAACTTATATTCAATCATTTGAATTTGTAGTTGTGATTTGTGTATGAATCATATGATGACATGACTAGATTATGAATTATATTATGTTTGATGCCTGGTAAGGGAGCCTTACATCATTTATTGTTTGTGCAAGTGCCTAAAGTAAATGGAATTGACTCATGTGTATGTCAAAGAAAGTATGGGAGAATGTGCATTTGACATCCATCAAGTTGATTGGAGTTTGATTTTATGATAGATTAGGAACCAATAATTGTGCAAGAAGATGTGTATATATAAATTGTTTTGAGTTTTGCACCCTTTACAAGTGGGCAGTTATTGTAAACATAAAAGATTTAAAGTAATTATAAAAGTGGGTATTTTTGGAACAACTTGTCTTATATTAAAAATGCACTTCATGTATTTTGGCCACATTTATTGGTCAACAACATATCAACAAAAGAACATGTATTAGTGCATGTGGAAAAGTTTATTTGACTTTTAAAAGTTTTGTGTTGGTTTTAAAGCAAAAAAAAATTTGAGGGGTTAGGTGTGTAACCCCTAAGTGGTTATTGGAACATGGTCGACTTTTTGTTCTTTTTTCCTACTAATAATCAACTTTAACAACTTTAAAGTTGCAACTACTAGTACTATATTATTAAAAAATTAGACATTAAATCAACAAATATTATCACAACTATTGAAACACATACTAAACAACAAAATCCTCTCCCTTAATGTAGTTGAGCAGTCAACTTCAAAGTGGGGTCGTTCCTGTCTGGTTAGGTGTTTATAATCGTGCATGTGAGCATTTGGGATGTGGCTTTGGTAGGGTGATTGTAAGTCAACCCATTAATATATGATCGTTCTCACATAACTAGTTAATTCAAGGAAACGTGGTAAAGCTAAAGCCCCTCTAGCATGGGAATTTACCATTCTAATCACATTGGTGTCCAAGGCAACAAGCTCATCGGTGTCCACCTGTCGATGGCTTTGTAAAGTTAAATTTAAACAGCACCTCAAATGGTAACTTGGGTAAGGCAGGGCCAACTGTTTGATGAGGGATTTTGATTTAATGAATGAATGAAAGACCCAGACAAACAAACTTAATTTTTCTTTTCAACTGCACTAACAATGAACCAGAGAGTCCTGCCCTGCCCTGACTGAAAAAGAATGGCATCTCAAAGCAACATACTGAACATGATTCAAAAATTGTTTTGAGGGTACAATGAAGAGCTATGTGCCTAATCAGAAGCTCAATTTTGCAGCAACAATGATCCTAATCCTTGCAGGGCAGTTCATAATTTCTTTTGTTCACATTTTTAGGGAAAGGACCAAACCTTCTGACCTGCCTGAAAATCCAGGATGACCGAAAGTTAAATAGTCTTACGTCCAGCAATTGAGATAACAAGTGGAAAGACCTTTTTGAGATCCTAATTGAAGAGAAAAGCCTAGACTTTCAATGAGTTACTATGTTATTCCCACATGTATGATCCCCCCGACTTGTAAGGACTGCTTGGCTGTCCTCTTACTGTCCATACTTGCGTCTGGGTAGATGGGTTCTGATCATTGTTCATATTGTTATCTCGAATTGTTCCAAAGGTAGCGTGTGAGTCGATTGTTTCGCATGCCGGAGGAGGCAGAGATCCTAGAAGTCGTCATGGTGACAAGCACTTCTACAATGGTAGCAATGACGTCATGTATTGTGAATGTCTCCAGTGACTAATAAATCATATTTCAGCGTTTACAGTAATGACGCTTTAGCAGTAATTAAGTGGAGTTTTAGTCAATCAGGGCTGGATGATATTGGAGTTTGATCATTCCCGATGCTAAAATTTGTGCCACTCAACCTGAGGAGTTTCCCTTTGAACTAATTGCTGTTAGTTTTTCTGAGCACTATTCGGCCCTGGGGCTCTGGTTGCTTAAGTGGGGATCTGAAAACAGAGGCCTATTACTCTATCTCAATCATTGTTTTAAGGTTAAAACCATAAGTCTATTCATAACAAATGTTATTACATTTCAAAGTTCAAAAAAACACAACATAGTTTTTAACAATACTCATTCTAAAGCTTCTAAAAAGAGAAATTTGATTGGAAAGTGGCTAGAGCATAATCTCTTATATGATAATTACTCAAAACATTCCAATAACAGGGATAATTCTATGAATAAACCTATTAATACTCTCAAAAAAAATATCATCTTTAGCAACACTCTTTAAATAGATGGGATACTGATTATTTTGAACCTTACTGACCTAGATATACATAAGCCAATACACCAACAAATTCTCAATGAATAGATGGGATACTGATTATTTTAACCTTACTGACCTGCATATACATAAGCCAACACATCAACAAATTCTCAATGTATGTCATGTTTTACTACTTGAGAGTTGCCTAACATAGTGAGTCCCTATAGATATGCTCATTTAGGGTGCAATTGCCTTAGGGTGCAATTGCTAGTATATAAGACTTTGCAGAGACTGTTATGTCCGGTTTTACTAATTGAGAGTTACCTAACCTAAGAGGCCCGGTGGATATGCTCATTGGACCTTGGGGTGCAATTGCTAGTATGGAAAGACTTGCCGACACTGCTAAATTCATAATTTGGCAAGAAATTTTCATTGGTGGCAAAGTGTGAACACTAGTGTAATTGAAGGAAGGATCAAGAAATAGTCAACGATTAATTGTGGCAACACGATTAATGCAGCCCTGGAATTTGGAGGGATTCTCAATATCAATCCACTTGTATGCTCCTCCTGTCTGTGTTGCAGGTACAAGCATATAAAAGCTTATAAGTGAATGGGATCCCATGTACTCTAGTGTATCCAACCTAATAAATGGGCACTGATATTCCGTTGGAAGAGGCCCTACAATGTTCAACTGATCTTACCTACAGTCATCAGTCATGTTCAATCAACTCTCTACGAGGAAAAAGAATACAAGGGACCAGATACGGTAATCGAAAGCATAGGCTTTAGTCTATTGCCCATAGTTTTCCAGCTTCTTGTGTAGGAATCAAAACCTCAATACTGGGCTAATGTTTGCCTATCATGTTACCCATAGTTTTAACTACTTCTGTAGGTATACAAGGATTAGATTTGAGCTTCAACAATCTCCACTGGGGAAATTGATTTGTTGGTTATCTTTTGACCTGCATACAAATCCAGGATGAACAAGAGTTACTTAGTCTTATGTCCAGCAACTGAAATAACAAGCGGGAAGGCCTTTTTGAAATCCTAATTGAAGATAAAGTCCTAGACTTTCAATGATTTATCATCTTATTCCCACATGTATGACCCCCCTAGTTGTAAGGATTGCTACACTATCCTCTACTGCCAATACGTACATCTGGGTAGATGTGTTCTGACCATTGCTCATACTGCTATCTTCAAAATTAAGAAACAGTCAAAGTTCCAGCGTGGTAGCACCATCAGTACAGTCCTCAAAGTCTGGAGGGTTCATGCCAATTCACTTGAACTACACTCCTACTCCCCTGTACGAGCATATAAAAGTTTAGTGAGGAATCGAGATTGCATGTACCCACAAAGATGTGAAGCCAACTACTGTGGCCCAACCAAAAATAGGATGCTTTTCAAGAGGCCCTACAATGTTCAACTTATCTTGGCCACATTTGTATTCAATCAATTGTCTAGGAGAAAAACAGTATACGCACCCCAATACGCTTACGTCAAGCCCAGACCTGAGTGTGGTCTCCATAGTTTTCCAGCTTGGTGTGTAGGAATCGAAAACCTCAATGATGGACGCAAGCAACTTGCCCACAACATAAGGCTTGCCTGAGCGCTCCACAGGGTTTTTCACTTCGGAGAGAAGTTCCCATTTGTCCTCCACTTTGTAAACTGCAGCGCTACGGAGGGAGTCATCAAACACATTAAGTCCTCCACGACATAAATCAGTCGTTTGTCCTCATCGGATGCGGACGCAAAGTGTCCCCACCATGTGGGCATGAGGGCACTCCAATGTCATCTCGAAAACAAATATCAGACAACGATAAGCTGCCGCTTGTCATCCAAAGAGTCGCATCCGTATCTGAGATCAAAACCAAAATTTGGTTCACGAAATGGCGGTGAGCAATTATTGGAAAATCCTTCGCATCTACCAGTTTTGGGGAATTGGGGGAAACCTTCCAAGTGTTCTTTGAAGGGTCGTATGAGCTTACGAAGGACTTGAAGCCAGTGAAATCTGTATTACAGGCCATGCATATCCGCTGCTCGGAAACCTTTGATCTTTTTCTGTCTCGATAAAACAACGGAGCTGCTTAGTACCCCCTTCGAGATTTCGCACTAAGTGTGATGGGAGTTTAATTCTACCAGGAAATAGAACTCCCATTACAATGGCAATGACCACAACAATAGCGTATCTTAGAGAAGAGTTTACTTCCTCAACTAAGTTTTAGAACATTTGAGGGGAAATTTTTAGCCCGTAGGCTTTGTTACTGTGAGAACCCGCGCCAAACATTTCTCAGACGCCGAGAAAGTCATATAACCCCAGCAGACTCCACCGGCATATTCCTCAATCACGTTTCATGTTCCATTCCTATGGTGGTCTCGCAACATATTTGATAAAAATGTAATAGATGGAGGTAAATAGATTTATTAATATTTTGAATGAGAGAAAGAAGTTTTGGATGAATAAATGGCATATTCATTTAAATTTATGTTTTCATAATAATTAAAAAAAACAAGATATCTGTATAGTAAATTTTACAAATTTATGTAAAAAAGGATATTAGAAAGAAGAAGAAATATTGTATGAGGAATTTAATGTTTTTAAAATCAACAAAAAGTTTATATAAAGACTAATATCCTTTGGAAAGCAAAGATTCTTATAACTCATAACTCAGTGAATGACTAATTCACTTGTCTTCAATGTGAAACAGGGAGATGGAAAAGGTCAAAAGAGATTTGGGAAGAGAGTTTGTGTCTTTTGCACAACTAGAACAATGGAAATAGAAAATAACTATATTTTAGACTGTAAAGCTTACAATGATATCTAGGTCAAGTACACAAGTATTTAGTGGCAACTTCATTTGAAGATCCGTTTAACAATAAGATGGCAGAGAAAATGAGGAGATCATTATCAAATCGAATAGCAAAAGATAAACAATTTAGAAAACAAAAATAACATAATTTGTTGTCCCTAAACTATCTTTCACTTCATGGATGTTAAAAATCATCTATTCTATTCATTCTCAAATGCCAAACACCTTACACGTTCAAATTGTATTATGGTATTCTATGTCTCACATAAAAGACTTGTTTGAATTTCACTTATCATTAGCTAGCATATATGTAGGAACCATCTAGGCTATCATTTCAGGGCCCATGATGTCACAATTTTTGTATTCTTTGTTAGCATATATTTAACATTTTTTTTACACAATAGCTTACAATTGATGACATAATCAACCAAATTGATATGAAAATATGATTTAAAAGATGTGTAAAAAACTAGCCACATGCAAGCCTTAATCAATTGTTAGAGCCATGATCACTACTTGAATACTGATATCAACAAGTCACACAAATCAAGAAAGTGCACACTTGATCTATGAGATTGAGAAAAAAATAATGCAATGCAAAATGGAATGAAAATAGAATGATATTCTCAAAGAAAAAGTTTCTACATAGAGGAAAACCAATTTGAGTCATTGTAGGAGTGCTCAACTCAAGGTGGTAAGAATGCTCCACCAAGTGGCAAATGAGAAGTGCCACACATTTTTGAAGAGTTCAACTAACTCTTCAAATAACACATCACCACCTAAGGTGGCTTAATACATAAACTAAAATAAAACAATTAAATAATAATTCTACTCTAACACCTCCCTATAAGCTCAACTTAGGCGGGTTCAAATATGGATTGGTCCCGACAACTAGGCATGATGAGGTACACATGTATAGTGAAAATCTCCCATAAAGTGGAGAAAGGTGGAAAATCCTATGGGAAATAACTACCCTCCAAAAAGGAGATAGCAAGAAAGTACAATGAAGAGACTGTGAAGCCCCCCCAAAAGATGATGCCCAACTGCTCCTTGTAATCTCCTACTACAAAGAACCTTTGGATACTCCGAGTGAAGCACCTATGAATTTTGATGCAACAATATATGGTGGAGGAGATGAATTGTCCATACTAGAAGTAGAAGAATGAATTTGTGAGTGTGAATCCTCTGGAGCAAAGTGGGAAAATATGTAAAAATGAGAAAGATGATCATTCTCGCCCACTACAAAAATCTCTATGCTTTGTGAATCTCAAATTATCACTGAAGTGGATGTGAACTCCACTATCTTCCTAGAATTTGTAAGCTAATAAATGGAAACAATGTTTTTTTTCCAATTCAATAACAAATTAGACATAAGGGATACTTTGATTGCATATCTCAACAATACCTTGTCCACAAATACATATGAAAGTGTTATTAGCTACTTACACTTTGTTTACATTAGAAGGATAAAAGGACACATACACTTTTGGATAAGAAGACATATTGTTGGTGTAAATAGGTGTTTTACCTATCTAGTCATTAGTAAGTCCTATTTACATGTTAAGTTTACTTAGGTCCTAAGAGGGAATCTTTTTAGAAGGTGTTAGTTGTCCTTAGATCTTATCTTATCTTTTAATTTTTAACACATGTCCTAGGTAGTTATGATAAGTTGTCACATGACATTGGATTAAGACACTTGTCATAATCTTGTTTAATTTCATATCTCCCACCTTGGCTATATAACCAAGTGGTCTCATGTGTAAATTATATATTGATATTAATTGGCATGATTGATAGAACAATTGCTATCATTTGCATCATTTGATATAATAGAATTACCATTTCATAGATGATCTCTCTTGTGCTTTCATGAAGTTCCTAGATCTTGGGTACCTTATAATCTTCAGCCAAATCTTCCATGGTGTAGAGTTATTCTATACCAACTCTTACATGGAATCAAAGTTTGTGGGATTGCTTCTTGTTAGTCTTTATTGATAGTTCTAGGTTGAAAATCTTGGTGGATCTTGAAAAGTTGAGTATGCTCTTCTCTCGCATCGAATGATGACCTGGAGAATTAGAAATCTTGAAAGAAATACCATATTTGGGGGTTTCCTCTTTGTGGCTTTGTATTGCAAGTTCAAATTAGATCTTGTTGGTGCAAATTTGAGCTCACCATTGAGTTTAGAGGGTTCGAGAAAGTCAATTTTATTTTTTCATCCAAATTGAACATATGAGGTTAGATCTATGAGGGTTTGAAGTTGAAGAGTGGTTGCCAAATCTGAGAGGTAGATGATATTTTGGAGCATTTTGGGTCAAAACCAACCCTACCTTCACATCTAGGAGGCCCAAAAACCCCAAGATCAACTGTCAAATCACAAAAATTCAAGCACTTCACCCAAAGCTTGAGGTACAGTGGTTGTATGGTCATAGAAGTGGGCAGAGAAAATTTGTCAGGTGCAAATTTTAAATTCAATTTTTATAAGTATTTTTCTGAAATTTAAATTAAAAAAACTAAAGCCTACAGTCTATAGATTGGTTCATTGCAAACCTATAGCAGTCGATACAATGCAACAGACAGTGCCACATGGCATGGTTATAGCCCGCCATGTGGCTCCTTGCAACCCCCATCACCATTCTCCTGGCAGTCACAAAAATTCACTAGCAGTTCATAAAACTAAATATTTCATCATTCAAAAGATTTGTTGGCACCAGACTAGGAATATCCCCAGATTCCTCTACCAATCGAGAAAAGAATATTCTTAGAGAATATTTTGGTACGATGAATATTTTGAAAGAGGATAGTATATTCTATTTTGATGACCAAGAGACCATCAAATTTAACCTCATACGCTGGTGACATCAGCGCTATGTTAGTAAACATTGGGATTTTTCGCCCCCCTCTCTGTTGGAGTTTTTGATTTTATAGTCCAACTTTGGAGGCCCATAACTTGGTCATATCGACTCATTTTTTTATTTGGGGTGGAATTTTGCACTCTTTACATTGGTGCAATTGGTTTTTTATTCTAGTTCCTAGTTTTTTGAAAAAAAATAGATTCTCATAGGTGTTGTTGAGTTGTCCTTATTTTGGGAACTTCCAGGGCTTCATTCTTGCTCCTACAATAACATTTTTGGGTGAATTTTTTGAAAGTGCATAATTTTTCATGTTTTTTCTAGTGGTGTAATCAAATTGATCTCATCTTTTGTAAAAAAATTACTTTGAGCTTGTGGTTAAATTTGACATCTATAAGCACTAAGATCAAGACCACTTCATTATTTTTGGCAAGTGGCACCTGTAATCACACTAAGTATAAAGTGCCACAAGTCATATATTTATTAGGGGGTTTCATGATTGATTAATTGAGGGGTAATATTTTACTTTTGTTGGTTTATGTCTCTTAATTGGTCTATTGTGTGACTAAAATTGAGGATTTTAATATGGGTATCAAAACACATCCTATTGTAATTAAGTTAAATCAATGGAACTTTAAGTCTTGGCGAGATAGAATCCTAACACATTGTATGTGGCTTAATCTTTTACCATATCTCTATGGACTAGTTCCTGAACCTTCATATAAATGGAAGAGAGTTGTGTGAGACATAAAAGCATAACATATCCTGGGAGTAATTGGTTGTAGTTATAATATTGACACATAATTGGCTAGTGATGGTACTGATATCCTTCGTTTCCTTATCACCAAAATTTGGGAGATTATGGAGACTAGAATGAACCTCCATTCTCAAAGGATCTTGTTGCAAATTGTCTTGTTCCACTTGATGAGTTTCAACTAATTGATGATAAAATAGTTGCAGTGCTTGCTAGTTGGGAAAGGTACATGGTTGTTTTGATGACATAGAACCTTCTCCTTCTCCTCCTACTAGTACTTCTTTTGAGACTTCAATTTCTATGGCTCTTAATCTAGACTTAGAGGGTTCATCTTCATCTAGGAGTCAACATCTTAAGGCTAAGGAAACTTGTAATCCAATATTAGCAAATTCATCTAGTGTTCTTACTTCATCATGTTTTGAGGACACAATGGGGGATGATAGGTTTATTCAAATGACATGAACTAAGATCTCATCTCCTTCATCTACTATTTTACCCAAGGATGCTTGTGAAACCATAGATTTGGTTCCTTGTGATTCAGTGCAGCAGGACATTCATCATCTTCCAGAGATGGTTACTTGGGATGAGTACTTGATAGAAATTGTGGGTTCATTTTGTGAGTCCCATATTTTAGATTTGGGAGACAACATTGATTGCATTCATCTTCTCTTTGATAGATATTATCCTTCTTTAATTATTACAAGGGAACATGCTAGCCCTCTTGTTAATTCTCTACATGATCATTCTTTGTAGTTTGACATGAGTGTGGATTCTTTTGGAAAACATTTGGAGGAGGCTTTTTTGTCTTCAAGTGAGGTATCTTTGTCTTTGGATTGTGTTCTACAATCATTTCTATGATATTTGGATTGTCTTCTTCGGTAGTGTGACCTAGAATGCCTATTTGGAGAGTTACAACTTTCGACATCAACATGGAGACACTTGAGCATTCTTCAGAGACATCATCCATCATCCTTCTTCCTACATCTTCCATTCAGGAATGGGAAGACATCTTGCATACCATCTTGGTTTTGTTTCTTCCTAAGGGAGGAACATTGTTTGGTGCTTAAATGGATCATCTTTTGCATTCAATGTCGAGAATCTACCATCATTACAAGATACTCAACATTAGGGGGGTTGCATAGTCTCTCTTCTTCTTCTCTCTCATGGGGATTTTTTTCCTCATATAGGATTTTATCTATCTCATTCTTCATTGAGAGTATTTTATTTTCATCTATTTTTGGGAGGAGTTTTTCCCCACTAGGTTTTCCCCTTTTCTCTATTTGTGAGAGATTGCATTTGCATTTGTACATGGGTACCTAAAATGGCTTCATAGTTGGGACCCATCCTTGCGTCATTTGGATAATAATCTACTCCCTAAGTTGCACTTAAGGGTGGGTGTTGGTGTAAATAGGTGTTTTACCTATCTAGTAATTAATAAGTCCTATTTATATGTGAAATTCACTTAAGTCCTAGGAAGAAATATTTCTAGGTGTTAGTTATCATTAGATCTTATCTTATCTTTTGAATTTTAACACATATGTCATAGGTAGTTATAATAATTTGTCATGTGATATAGGATTAAGACACTTGTCATAATCCTGTTTAATCCTATGTCTCACCTTGGTTATATAACCAGGTGGTCTCATATGCAAATTCTATATTAATATTGATTGACATGATTGATAGAACAATTGCTATCATTTGCATCCTTTGATAGAATAGAATTAATCTTTCATAGCTGACTTCTCGTGTTCTTTCATGAAGTTCCTAGATCTTGGATGGCTACAATCTTCAACTAAATCTTGCATGGTGTAGACTTATTCTATACCAACTTTTATACATATGATGTGATGATCTTGAATCAAGAACCTATTTATTAATCTTCAAACCTATAATTGCCATAAGTACTTTTTACTTTAGATATATCCTTTACTTTAGAAGGCTAAACTAGATGAAGATTCTTTGACGAATGTAGGAGCCCCTTGTTGGTCAAGTAGATGCATAAGATGGTGAATCCTTTTCTTCATACATTTAACTTCATTATGCCCAAATTTCTTGAAAAAAGCACACTTCACTTTTTGTTATGAGTTACCATCCTTTATTTCTTTGTCCTTTTGTTTAGTTACAACAAGAGCTTGTAGCTTTGAAGGATGCATGGTACCCAATTGAATTAGTTTATCTTGCTTCTTTGTGAGAGAAACAACAAAATTTAAAAGAGATGGCATAGTGTATTGTGCAACAAAAGCATTCTTTGTTGCATGAAAAGTAGAAACAAACATTGAATATTGAGGACCTAACTTTGATATGACACTTAGGACCAATTGTTCATCTTGTTTTTCTATTCCACGTTGCTTGAGTTGAAACATTAACAAATTCAATTTACTAAAGTACTCTTGAATTGTGTTAAAGTATTGTTTATTGAGATTTATTAGTTCATTTTCCAGTTGTTGTCCCACCATTACATCTTACCAAATAAATTTTATAATTTTATCCATACATCATTAGGTGTTGTGGTAGATTTAATGTGAAAGAGAAGGCTAGAAGAAATAACAATGTTTCATAGGCTTCATCATTTTGATTATTCCATTTTTATTTTTTAGTTTCTCCTATAGGTTCAAGTTCCAAACCCATAGTGACACGATGTAATCCTAGTTTCTTGAGCTTTATGTCTATTGATTGCTTCCATTCATAGAAATTAAATTGAGTTAGGATTGTTGGGATTTTTTGGTAGAATAAAGGAGATAAATTACTAATTAGAATGCAAATTTAAATCATGATAGAATGTAGAGAAATAGAATTCATAGAGACACAAAATTAAAAAATTGCCTGGTTCACCCTTTGGGCTATGTGCACAAACATCAACCATTACATTTTATTAAATTTCTAGCAATAAACAAATACAAATAACCTACAAGAATATGCTACAATGAGCAACTTCAATTTCTCATAATTTTCACTACACAACACACGTCGTGTTGCTACAAGTTCACAATGTAAAATTGCAATAAACTCTCATGCACTCTAATGCATGTCTATTTCCAAGATGTGACAAAACTTCACACATTTCACACATGACTTGTTGTGTGGGCTATTGACATCCACAAAATTGTTCCAATTCCAAATGCATACTATTTGTTGTGTATTCCATCTTCCAATCACAACAAGAAGTTGTTAACTATTTTGGTAGTTTTAAAACTAAAATTCAATTGATTTTATATTAGAAATTAATAAAAAAATTATTTATTAAAATAATAGGGAATTTTTTCTTCGGGGTTGCTACCCCCAGCAGCCCCTGCTACGGTGTTGCCCCTAGACCCCCATTATTAATTAATTTAGAGGGAAAACGTGTTGGGAAAAGTGACCAAAATACCAATTTGGAGCATGATCAGGCTACACATACCAATAATCTCAAACTTGAAGACTGATTAGACTCCACACCAACCATCTCCCACTTAGAGATTGATCTCATAGCACAATTTCCCTATAGCTCCCAATAGAATTGATACCCCTAGACATAGTTGTTTTATTTCTATTATATTTAATCTTGAAGACCAGTAGAAGCTTAAGATGAAATCAACTTCTCTCGTGTTACTATCTTCATAAACATGTATGTTGGATTCTTACTTGTATGAATCTTCTCTAGCTTAAATGTCCATCCGCAAACACTGATTGTGTGAAATGATATCTCAGTTGTATATGTTCTGTCTTTGAATGTCTAGGGTAGAATTCTTGTCAAGATGAATGGCATGTTGGTTGTCCAAAAATAAATAATTATTAGCCTATTGTTTTCCTAATTCATCTAAGAAAAGTTGTAATCAAATCATCTCCTTTATTGCTTCTATTGCAACAACATACTTTGCCTCTATGGTTGATAAACCAACAACCTTTTGTAGCCTTGAAATCCAACTAATCATTGTCCCACCAATCGTAAACCCATAACTTGTAGTCTTCACCTAGTATCAATGTCACCCACCAAATTAAAGTCAACATAACCTTGTAAATCAGTGTTTGATCCCCCAAAAAAAAATGTTATTGGTTGTCCCTCTCAAATACCTAAGAATCCATTTAACAACATTCTAATTCTTCATTCTAGGATTACTCATATACTTGCTCACAACTCCAATGGCATGTAAAATATTCAACCTCATGCATAGCATTGGGTACATTAAACTACCAACAACTAAAGAATATGGAATCTTGGACATTTTTTCTTCCTCCTCTTGTGTATTTAGACACATATTTAAAATGATTAGGTAAGGTGTGCTAAAAAATTTAACACTTTTCATATTAAATCTTTTCAACACCTTCTTAATATAATCACTTTGAGATAGAGTTAATTTTCTTTTTTTCCTATCTCGTAAAATCCTCATACTAAGGATTTGTTTGGCTGCATCCAAATCCTTCATAAAAAAGGAATTTTCTAACTTTTGTTTAAGCTCATTAATGTGATCCATGTTAGACTCCACAATAAGCATATCATCAACATATAAATAAAGGATAATATAACTACCATTATCCAACCTCTTAAAATAAGCACAATGGTCATAATAACACCAGTTGTAACCTTGCTTAACCATAAAACTATCAAATTTTAAATACCATTGTTGAGGTGTTTGTTTCAAGCCATACAAAATATTTTGTAATCTACACACTAAATTTTCCTTATCTCTAACCTCAAATCCCTATGGTTGCTACATATAAATTTCTTCTTCCAAATCCCCATGGAGAAATATTGTTTTCACATCTCATTGTTCAAGATGCAAATATTCTATAGCCACAAAACTTAGAATAGTATGAATAGAATTCATTTTAATAATCAGAGAAAATATTTCATCAAAATCAATACCTTTTTTCTGTGTAAATCCATTTACCACAAGTCTGGCTTTAAATATTTTCTTACCTCTTTCCTCTTTTAGCCTGTAAACCCATTTTTTTGGTAAAGCTCTTTTACCTGCAGGTAACTTGCATAAATCCCAAGTCTAATTTTACAACAAGGAATCCACTTCTTCTTTCATTCCTCGCTCCCATTGTTCCTTTGTATCTACCTGCATAGCCTCTTCATACCCTTCTAGTTCACCAACATCAGTTAATAAAATAGAATATAATAAAGGAGAAATTTTTTTGGGAGGTCTACTTATCCTTGTAGAATGTCTAACATTCACTAGAGTTTGTGGTATTTCTTGTTGTTGTTGAGCATGAGGAACCATTGGAATATTACTTTCCAAATAATTATACAGCACCACATATTCTTTTTCATTTGTCTCATCCTTCTGAAACTAATCTTTGTACAAAACCTTCTCATTGAGTATAATATCCTTGCTTCTAATAATTTTCAAATTATCAAAATCTCATATCTATAACCAAATTCATCAATGCCATATCCAATGAAGGTACACTTTTTAGATTTTACTTCCATCTTGGTTCTATTTTCAAAATCAACATGTACAAATGCTTCACAAGTGAAGGTTTTGAAAAAAGAATAACTCACCTTCTTACCTATCCATGCTTCCTCTGGAATACCACAACCCAAAGGAATTGATGGGCCTCTCTTAATTAAATAAACAAAACACAAATGTAAATTCAAACGAACATGCAATCTCATACTCCTTGCACGCTCCATAATTGCCATGTTTATTCGCTTAGCCACACCATTTTCCTATGGAGTCCCTAGAACTATTTTCTACTTACAAATTTTATTTAATGAATAGTGATCTTCAAACTCTTTGTTGCAATACTCACCCTCATTATTAGATCTGAGACATTTTAATTTTTTCCTTGTCTCATTCTCAACCAAGTTTTTCTATTTTTTAAAAGTTTCAAACACATTTGATTTTTGTTTAAGGAAATACACCCATGTTTTCCTAGTTTTATCATCAATAAATGTGGCATAATAACAAGAGCCGCTGAGAGAAGATGCCTAAGTTGGTCCCCATACATCTATATGCACAAGCTCAAATGTCTCATCTTTCTTTCTTTTTTCCATCTTTGAGAAATATCACTATTTTGTTTCCCATCTTTGAGAAATATCACTATTTTGTTTCCCATACACAACTTTCACATAAATTTATGTTAATACATTTCAAACCTAGTAATAACTTCTTAGAATGAATAATTTTCATACCTTTTTCATTCATGTGCCCAAGTCTGTTATACAATAGTGCTATCTTAAAACCCACAACAGAACCCATAATAACTATTCATGTGACTATTGTAGAACCTACAATAGTTGTTGTAGCTATTTTTCTAGCAACTTTTCCTGTTATGTTTTTCTCTATAACAATTAAATTAGAAGGAATAGTATAACCTACACAAATATATAAAGTGCCTACTTTCACACCTTTAGCCACTATCAAAGCCAATTTTGTAACCTTTTTAATTGTATGCATAAAAGTAACTATGCAACCTTCATCACCTAGTTGCCCTCCTCAAATTAAATTTCTACTCAACTTTAGAATGTTCCTTACCTCCTATAGTAGTCATTGATTTCCATTTTACAATTTAATTTTAATTATTCCCTTTCCAACAATCTGAAAAATTTCATTGTCTCCTAAATACACTAGTCCAAAATCTTCTTGGAAATAATCAAGAAAATAATTTCTATGGGGTGTAGCATAAAATGAAGCCCTAAATTCAATACCATGAATCATCAACATTATCTAGGGAAATAATTAAAGCATCATCTTTAGGTTTGCTTACCACATTAGCTTCCTTATTGTTGTCTTGTTGTTTTTCTCCTTCTTTATTCTTTTGATACCAATAATCTTTTTTCAAGTGACCCAATTTTCCATAGTACCAACAATATTTCTTTCCTCTAGATTGTGACCTTCTATTCTTTGATCTCCCTCATGATTTCCCATGACCTCTAAGTCTTATTCCTCTCTCTTTTGATCTACCATTGTTTTCTACATTCAAAATATTACCTTGTTGAAGTTTCACTTGTGATTTTCCTTCAAATTTTCTTGCTCAAAATCACATCAACAACATCATCAAATTTCATGTATTTGAACCAAAAATAGAGTTACTGATTGCCATAACCAATCCATTTCAAAGTTTAGGCAAAGAACATAAAACCAAGAGAGCTTTAACATCTTCATAAAAACTAACATTTACAAAAGTTAATTGACTGATAAAAATATTAAATTTATTTAAATGATTTGTAGTCAAACCTCCTAACATTTTCATATTAAATAAATTCTTCATCAAGAATACCTTATTTGAAGCTGGTGATGTTTCATATAATTTCACCAATGTTTACATCAATTCTTTCATTGCCTTCACTTTTGAAATATTAAACGCCATTGATGGTGCCAGACATAACTGAATACTTTTCAATGTCTTTCTATCTAGATTTTTTTCATTTCTCATTTGTCAATGTTACCAGTTTCTTTGCTTCCCCTTGCAACAACCATCATAAATATTTTTTATACAAATAATTATCCATTTGCATCTTCCATAATTGATAATTCTAGCCACTGAATTTATCAACCTTCAATTTCCCCTCTTTTGACATTGCTCCCACTCAACTATTTGACTTTCTTGCCAAACTATCGAACACCACTGCTCTAATAAAGATTGTTAGGGTTTTTTGCCAGAATAGAGGAGATGAATTTCTAATTATAATGTAGATTTAAATCATGATAGAATAGAGTTCACTCTTTGGGCTACATCCACAAACAACAACTATTCTATTTTATTAAATTTTCAACGATAAAAAATACAAATAAACTATAGTGAAAAATGTTACAATGAGCAACTTCAATTCCTCGTGATTTTCATTGCACAACACAATTTGTGTTGCTACAAGTTCACAATACAAAATTGAGATAAAATCCCACACACTCTTCTGCATTTTCATTTCCAAACTATGACAAAAATTTGCACCTCTTGTGTGTGACTTGTTGTGTGTGTTATTAACATCCACATGATTGTTCCAATTCCACACACATGTTGTTTACAGTATATTCCATCTTCCAATAGCAACAAGAAAGTTTCAGTAGTTTCAAAACTAAAATTCAACTAATTTTACATTAGGAATTAACAAAAAAATCTTTATTAAAATAATAAGGAATTTTGCTTTAGGGGTGTTGCCTCCAACAACCCTTGTTGAGGATGTCTCTACCAGACCCCCATCATTAATTAATTTGGAGGGAAACTATGACGGGAAAAGTGACCAAAATCTTAACCTAGAGCATGATTATGCTACGCATACCAACAAGGATTATTTTCATTTTGTAGAATAACTCACAAGACAATCCCCTTGATTATATTTTTTATCCCCCTAGAATTTGGCACTTTATATATTTTAGTGCAAACAACAATTTCTATGTAACAAATAATGACACTTTAATATAATTGAGTGCAATATCATTTCCAATGAAATGAGCAAGTATATTCAGCTTCACAAAAGAAATACTTAATTTGAGTAGCTAATCAAAAGATACAATAGCCAGTATTGGCATGGTGTGTTGGTTTAAAGGTGACATTGTTGTTCTTGCCACCAAGGTTCAAACCCCGTTGGGGTGGTATTGTTGAATGGTTGTATTCTGATTCATAGCTCTAGTCAAAAGCGTTTACCCCTTGAATAAGCACAAAAGATACAATAATACTATTTTCCTAATTTTGCATTTAGAAACTTATTTTTCCTTTTTAATAAAGGAGAGAAAATATTTGTTAAATAAAAAAAAATTAATCACCTTGCTAAAAAATTTGGAATGGAAAAGGTTTTCCATCAAATATTAACAATTGAATAATTGACTTATGGTTTGCAAGTTACGCCAGAAAAAAAAGACACCCTGTTACAAGTTCGTATGACCCACACAATTAATCTTGACCACTAGCATTAAAAAATACAAATGATAAAATTTAATGTTACCACCAGCAGTTGCTTTAAATGCTACATATGTAAAAGTAATATTTGAACAACTATAACATTAAATTTTTGAGCAATATGGCCAAAGAAAAAAATAGTCTAAGCGGGAGCCATTGAGAGATTGTTGAAGGAGATGGTGCATGGAAGAAACCCATAGACATATAAATCTTGCTTCAAATTTGTTAAAGACTTGGATAATCCATGTGGGAGGTGATGGTGTATTGGAGAGTATTGAAGGCTATTATATGTGAGGTTGTGTGGTGCTTTGACCAAGCCATATGTTGGATATGGCTTGAGACAGAGGAAAAGTGTGTTTGAAAGGCTAGATCAAAGATGTCTCCCTTGTAACCCACTAACAATAGATGGAAGGGGGAAAATGAGAGATTGATATTGAGGATACTATTGAACATAAGGCCACGGGGATGATAACCCTTGCCACTAATGAAAGGCATGTGTGTGTTGGATAGTATTGACCAAGCTTCAAAAAATCCTCCTCTCCTATGTGGTCTTCTATTTTCCTACACATACAACTACTTTATTATCTTCAGATCTTACAAAGCTTGCCTCTTTCACCACATCATGTTGTCAGGTATGTTGATGAGTAGAGAGTTGGTGTGGGTGACTGATTCTTCAAGTGCTTGTTGGATTTTATTTGAAACTGTACAAGAAAAGAATAGGCGTGTTCCATTGTCAATGGTCTACCAAAAGATGTTTACACTACAAAATAACCTTTTGTGCACCTTGATTACAAATAACAGATATCAAAACATCTAAACTTGTAAGAAAAACCAAATGGTTGCTGCAACGTGAAGAGATAAAGCTCTTTTTGGCATGACTGGAGAGGGAGGCTAGTAGATTTTTAGAAAATTTTAGTGTAGAGACTCATGGAGAGTGGAGAGGAGTTAAGATGGAAAGGGTGCAAGCCAAAAAATGACTAGCAACTTGTGAGCATTAAAAAAACTTCATCTTGCACAAAGCCTTATAAAATTCAATGCAATAATCCTCCAAACCACAAAGCAATGATAGTAGCTTGCTCAGATCATGGCCTTTGTGAGGATGTTTGGATCAAGAACTCCAAAAAATGATATCCAACATTGTTTTGACCTCTAGACCATACACTTGCACCATTGCATGAAACACACAAGAATGCAAACAATAATATAGATATTGCATGTAAATGTATTTGAAAATAACTCACAGATAAACCAAACCAACACTCAGATTGCATAATTGCTCTAATACTATGTTAGAGCCAAGATCACTACTTGAATAGTGATATCAACAAATCACACAAGTCAAGCAAGTTCGCACTTGATCTATGAGATTGAAAAACAAATAATGCAATGCAAAATGGAATGAAAATAAAATGGTATTCTCAAAGAGAAAGTTTGTACATATAGGGAAACCAATTTGAGTCACTGTAGGAGTTCTCAACTCAAGGTGGAAAGAATGCTCCACCAAGTGGAAAATGAGAAGTTCCATATGTCTTTGAAGTGTTCAACTAACTCTCCAAATGACACATTGCCACCTAAGATGACTTAATACATAAATTACAATAAAATATTTAAATAATAATTCTACTCTAACATCAAGTACCTTGTTAGTGGGGATTATATGTAGTATAGAGATGAGTGAACTACGAAGTATTTCCTCATTCATCTTCTTTATTTTTTAGAAAGGACCATGCCTTAAATTATTTTCCTTCTCTTTGTATTTTCAATGGTCTCCATCTCAATGTTGAAGACCTTAATTTTTTTGGGACATTGGGCTTTGCTTAATATTTTAGTCCACTAATGTGGATTAAATTTATAACCATGTTAGGTGTACAATCATTCCAAAGGGCTTAGGGTGCATGTACACCATCTCGTAGAATATTTTTGATAGTAAATTTGTCAATGTAGGACAATTTTAATGTTTTATAAAGTTTTAATAAACACTTGGCCTTTACTTGAGAGTTATGCACATTACCCTACGACTATACACTTTCAAACAAATTTTATTGATACATTTATAGAATCATAATGATGTTTAATTTAAACTTATTTTAAATTAAAAAATTATTTATTTTTTCTATTTTTATTAATAAACTCTATTTAGTTATTTTTTCTTGTTATTATATATTTTTAATAAGAAGAAAAAACATAAATGACTCATAATTGAGTTTGTTAGAGAGATATATTTAAAGCATATTATGGCTAGTACATATGGTGATAGGATGCACACATATAATAATTGTAATGATGTAATGTATAATCTATAGAGATAATATAAAATGCAAGAAATATTTGTGGAGCAAGATGTTTTAATATCCAATATATGTAGAAATAGAATAAACCCTTGAGGTAGGGTTACATTGTATAATAATACTTATATAATAAGTCAATCCACACTATATTTCTAAGAGATCTCAAATATAATATCATATTTAGCACATCCTTACAATTATAATCACCTTCTTTATATAGAGCTCCTCCTAATAACATAGTGGAGCGTTAATCCCAATAACAATCTACTCATCGCCTAATATAATTAATTACACAAGTCACGTAACCCAATATAATTCATATAAGGGATGTATGTCACATATCAAAATCTACACCCACCTAAATTATTATAATAGCATATCCCTAGATGCATGCAATCCCTCCTTGACATGTTTCATCACCAAGACATGAGAAGAACCCAAACAGTGTGACTACTGCAAGTAGTTACAAATATGACACCATGACCAATCATCCAACCATTCATAGTGGATTTTTATATTGGTTTAGCTTTATGGTACCTAGATTCCATCCTTGATCCACATTTTTTTGTAAATATATAATTTCATTCTTTATCATAATGTATTTTTTTGTAATGAATGATCATTACTTCTATGTTGTCACTAATAATTGTAATTCTTCATTTGATTCCAAGTAAAAATCCATAGTTATTGGCTTGTTGATTATATATATTATCATACCTCTATGATTATTTCCTCTCACAACGATGTGGATGCCTATATATTTCATCATTTTATATCTCTAGATCCTTGAGTGTTTCTTCACCCTATGTTGCTTCTTTATACTCAAGAAGAGAAACAATAACTTGATATTTTTCCTCTATATATTTCTCCTCTTGTTTGTCCTTTGATTTTTGGTGCACTCTTCTATAGCTTCTGTTCTATAATATCCCCAATTTTAATTTTTAATTGGAAATCTCCACCATAGAGCAAATCATGTATAAAAGTTAAAGCACCAAAATGTTCCAAACTAAGATTTAAATATTGGGAAACATATGAACAATGCTTCATTACAGATTTGAACATGAATTTGCATCTTCTTTGCTAATAATACATCAGCTAACAACAATAAACAATTTGCAGCAAAATACCAAAAGAAATCCCAAACTAGAAACTCCAACACACCAACTAAACTATGCAAACACCACACAACTCTCAAATCTGATAATAGTTGTTCTAGACAGAAAATACATAAAGAAAAATACTCCAAACCCCATGGTATTTGTTGCTAGCAACAACAAAAAAACTAGAGATAAAGCACCAAACTGAAATCAGGTATTGAGAAACTATAGTAGAATGGTTTACTATAGATCTCCACATGGAATTAAATCATTTATATCATATACAACCAATATCAGCTATGAAAAGTTGTAGAAAAATATGACACACTTTGAAATTGAAACAAACTCCACACAAACTCACTAAACTTCACACCAAAAATTAGGAATAGAAAAATTACATAATAAGATACACCAATAACATCTAAATATGTTGTTAACACAAAATTTATAAATAACAACCCAAAAACTAAAATATGCACACCAATTGGATCCAAAATCATACAAACAAAATAAATACCAAACTCCAAACTGAAGCTTTTCAGCACAATAACAATCTTTGGATGAAATTGCACCTAAAGACCCTCATAACCACTATCTTTGAGCCTCAATCCCCTTGGTTTATTAGCCTCAGAGATTCTTTCCTCATTGGTTTACCAGCATCTAAACAAAATCACAAACCTATGAAGAGAAAAGGTGTCTAGACTAATGGAAACTTGAGAGGGAAATTACATTATATTTAATTCTATTTTCCAACACCAATTTGGGTGCCCAAGATGTGGAATCTTGCATTAAATAAATCCAAAAATGCCACATAATTTCTCCTCCCAAAAACCAATGGCCCATTTGGACCCATAAAAATAGATTTAAAATATTTATTAATTTGACCCTCAAAAATGATTCAATAATTTTATTTTGAAAATCCAATTTACCTGGTTCATCGACAAGTCTTGACTTGCTATTTCAAAAACTAAGTCTACTAAAAATAGTAAATGTTATTTTTAGGAAAGGGGACATGAAAATTTCTCCCTCCTAAATATTGTTTGTCCTCAAGCAGCGAAGACTTGGTTGGTTGAAATCGTTTATCCCTTTCCATGTTGTATCTTCAAAGGGAATTTTACAAACTGGTGGCATATCTATCACACAAATTACTCCTTCCTGATGGATTTTTAAGATCCATTGAGATTTCATGTTCTATTTTTCTTCAAGTTACTTTAATTATATAGTTGCAACCCAAATAAATCTCCCATATGCAAACTAAAGTGCACACCGAAACTAGAGCAAACACCCACCTCCAAGATTTTCTCCATTCTCTTCCTATCTGCATACAATTTTTGTTGGTCTTGTGCAAGATGTAAATTTCCTCTAAATGACCATAGGATCTTTTGACTTTATTGGACAAAGTCACTTGCTGCAAGGAATTTACCTTTTTGATGTAGGAGCATCCTTGGTTGTAAAGCAATCCTATATTGAAACGAAAAACATTTATTTTCTTGTAATTAAGTTTGTAGTTGTCTCAGTAGTTTCTTTTGCATTTTACCATATTGTCATTTCTCAACTCATGGAGTAGGAAATTGGTTCTACACAAGGTCATCTTCAACATATCTAGATTTTAGGTGATTTTTATTCTTTTGAATGAAATTATTGTAGGATTTGAGAAATACAAATCCACAGAACCCAATGAACACCTGCATGCAAGAAACTTGTCACAGAGAAAGAGAGAGAACAAAACAAGGGTTTGGCTCTAACAATGTGCAAAATGTATTATTAGAAAAATGAATGAATCAAGAGAAGAGAATACAAGAGATCATTCCTTATAAAATGAGATCTAAACCTAAAGGAAACCCTAACCCTAAAGGTGAGTGCATTTAATAATTAATATTAATTATTAAATGACTAATATATGTGCATAAAGTGAATTCTTAAGAGGAGAGTAAATTTAATTAATTACTTTACTCTAACAATTATTGCTCTCAAAATTTCACCATCAATTCTCTATCAGAGCATTCAGGGCCTACCTAGCTTAGGCTTGTTGTGTGGACCCTTTCCAAAATGCATAGAGCTTAATGTAACATCATTCAAGGCATTTTAGGTCCAGGGGAAATTTCTCAGAGATTTGCAAGACATTTCATTTCTCAAAGGGATATCTTTTCATGTTCATTGGTCGACCTACACATTTGATCTTGCATTGGGGTTGTAATCCCTTATCATAATTAAAGTTAGAGATTCATATTTAAGATCATTTGTAATCCTTTAGAAGGAAATCATTTAGTTAGGTATTTAGTAGATAGAAACATAATTCAAGTTGTCTCAGTTGTGGATTGTAATAAGGCCTTGTTCCAATTGTAATATCTTGTAATGCCCTTACACCATGCCTATGAGACCTAGTCATTCCACATATGAGGCATATGATTCATGTAAGATTGCTAGTTGTTGAGTCAATGATAATTGATTTTTGTGAGGCATTTCTTGTGTTATTTTTGTCATGTTGGACTATAGGCTATATGGTTGGAAAATCCTTGTTGGACCCTTCATCCATGACTATAACAAGTGGTATTAGAGTGAGTTTTTGAATCCTTTATGAGAGAAGGAATTCCTTGTGGTGAATAGATCACCAAAATGAGGCATCCTACAAGTGTTTTCAATCGAACATCAACAATGAGGAAGTTGAGACCTTGTAGCCAGATTGCCAAATTGAGATAGTTACACCAAATCCAAGGAATATATGCCACCAAGAAGAGCACCTGTTATGGAAAATTTTGGTGGATGAATAGATGAAATTTTGGAGATGATGAGAGCAATGAGATTCTAGCTGGATATTGTAGAAGAAGGTAGAAGGAGAGGTCTAAACCCTAGGCATGCGAACGGAAGTGATGATGAATTAGATCATGCTACAAATCAAAATGGAGAGAACCTAGAAGAAGAAGAAGACTTAGATCAAGTAAATATTTTAAAAGCTATTTCCAAGATTGGTAAGAGACCTCTAATTGAAATTCAAAATTATGAAGGAAATTTAAACCCTAAGGAATTGATTGATTGGATCAATGATATGGAGGAATACTTTGAGTATGAAGAAATTGAAGATCTTGAAAGAGTGAGATTTGCAAAAACTCAAGTTGAAAGGAAATGTTGCTATTTGGTGGAAAGAAGTTCAATTAGATAGAAATAAAAGAGGAAAGGAGAAAATCACAAAGTGGGATACGATGGTCACAAATTTATACCTATTGACTATGAGCTTGAACTTTTGAAAACATTGCAAAACTTAAGGTGAAATGAGAAGTATGTGAAGGAGTATACTGAATATTTCTACAATATGATCATCATGGTTGGACATAGTGAAGCAAGCAAGGAAAAGGTTACGAAACACATCAATGGACTGAGAAAAAACATCCAAGAAGAATTGATCCTGGTGAATATGGAAACATTTGAAGAACCATACCAATTTGCACTGAAGGTAGAAGAAAAGATGAATAATAAGTTTGAACAAAGACATAGAAGTGAAAGAGGAAAATTCTAGAGAAGCGGATAACAATTTGGAGAGATAAGACCATATGTGAAGCAAAATAGTGGGAAAGCCTACCACAATGAAGAGGACAATAATTCATATCATAGAGGAAGAGAGGACATAAATTTCTACCACGGTGATAGAGGAGGTCATAATTCTTTCCGCAATGATGGATATAAGAGAGATGAAGGAAGATCTAAGAAGATACCATTCAGAGAAACTTGTTTCAAGTGTGGAGGTGAAGGAAATAGAGCATTTTAATTTCATCAAGGAAGTACTAGTACGAGGACTAAGAATACTAGAAGAATATCTTATGTGGATGAAGAACATGTTGGATCCCCTAGTCCAATGGGTAAACTAGAGAAAGGTGAGTCATTGGTAATGAGGAGAGATTTGATGCATGAAGAAGTGACTGAGGAACCACCACAAAGGAAGAATTTGTTCAGGACAAGGTGCAAATCCAAAGGAAAGGTATGTAAAGTTACCATCGATAGTGGTAGTACTAATAATTTAGTTTTAGAAGATATGGTAACCAAGTTGAATTTGAAGAGGTTGAAACATCCAAAGCCCTATAAGATAGCATGGATTCAAGATGAACATAAGATATTGGTAAGTGAGTAGTGTTTGATGAATTTCATATAGGATCATATAATGATGAATTTTTGTGTGATATTATGCCCATGGATGCATGCCATTTATTGTTAAGAATACCATGGCAATATGATAGGAAAGAAATCCATGATGGAAGGAAGAATACTTATCTATGACTTCAAAAGGAAAAAGACATATATTGATACCTTTGGGAGAAGAGGACAAAAAGAAAGCTTGTGGCATGACTAGACTATGTTTGGTAGATGGAAAGAAGTTTCTGGAAGGATTGAGGCATGATAACATCTATTTTTCATTGATTCCAAAGAAGTGCAGTAATTAGGAGGTAGAGAATTCCACAGCAAAGGATGAAGATCCACCACAGATAGAAGTAGAAAAACTATTGACATAATATCAAGATATCATATCAAAGTATGCATCAGATGGATTACTACCAATCCAGAGCATCATTCATCATATATATCTAATACCTAGAGCAAGTTTCCCAAAGAAAACAGCACATAGGATGACACATGCAAAAAATGCATATTTGAATAGACAAATACAAGAATTGAGGAAGGGATTGATCAGAGGGAGCTTAATCCCATGTGTGGTACCTAATGTACTGGAACCAAAGAAATATGGTGAGTGGATAATGTGTACAAACTCAAGAGAAATCAATAGGATCATAGTTAAGTATAGATTCCCATCGCTAGGGATGGATGACATTATGGACTATTTGAGTGGAGCAAAGTATTTCACAAAGATTGACCTAAAGAATGGATATCATCAAATCAAAATCAAAGAAGAAGATGAATGGAATACCACATTTAAGACTAATAAAGGATTTTATGAGTGGTTAGTGATGCCTTTTGGATTGACCAATACACCTAGAACTTTTATGAGGTTGGTGAACGAAGTATTGAAGCAATTCTTGGGTAAGTTATTGTTTATTTGGATGATATTCTAATTTTCATTAAGACTAGAGAAAAACATTTGTGGCACATCAAACAAGTATTACATAGATTGAGGGAGGAGAAGTTATTGATAGACATCAAGAAGTGTAGCTTTATGAAGATAGAGTTGGTGTACTTGGTTTTTGTTATTTTTGTTGAAGGATTGAAGATGGACTTTGAGAAGGACTTTTAATAAAACATAAAAATTTCTTCCTAGTGATGCTTATTAGGTCCACTTTTAACATTACATTGGACCTCACCATTCAAATTCCACTATGATACTCTGATGTTATTATAAATAAAAATCTCCAAATGAATATTAGTATCTTGTTGCAAAGCCTTATAAAGTTGTGTCATGGATCGCCTTTCTCCTACTTGAACTAATTCAAGATCCCCTTTAATCCTTTCAATTTTTTCAATTGTATTCTTGATTTTCCTTAGCCCTTACTTCAACCTCTTGATCCTTGAAAATTTCTATAATGACTTGATATTCATCTACCTCTTGAAGTGAAGAATGGGTCACTTCTAAGAAGCCCTTGGCTAAGCTAAGCTCAAAAATGAGTTCATCAACCTTTTACCTCATTCTCCTAGATGCATTAAAGTCCTATTATAAAACTATGATGGAAGTATATTTTTTCTTATCAAATACAAGTATTATAATTTCATCATTTCTAATAACTTCTCAATTGCTTATAAATTTGCAAGAGTGGTTGTATGCCTAGTCTCGGCAACACTTCATCTATTATGTGTTTCTTCTTCTCCTAAAACTAATATTTATTCAAAATTATATTTATCTCTTCAATGTGTCTTTTTGTGCTATCCAACTCCATTAGGACTTTCACCTCTTTCTTTTCTATTACAACATATTTCTTCAATTCATGTAGCTCTTTGTGCCTATCCTTAATAACTACAAGATGAATTTTATTTTATTTCTCTTGGTTGCAAAAATTAACATCTCCATAGAAAAAATATCTTTGGATTATCTCTATAGATGGAAGAAAAATTACTTATAATTTCTTTATGATATTCAAGGTTATTATTCCTTTTGTGAGAGTGATCCTTTTAACATGGATAATTAATTTCTTATGCTATAGATTTATCATCAACTAATGATTCTCAAGTAGATGTTATTTCAATATCATACACTCCACTAAATTTTGACTTCCCAAGAAGATCTTAAATTATTAGAATTTGACTTTCTACCATGGTAGACATCACTACTTGTCAATTCACTACTTTACAAGCAACATATGTTAATCCATCAACTACCTCCTTCAAAATATCCTCCTTCACATTTGTGATAGTTACCTTACAAATTCCCTAGGAAAATATAATTATGGAACTATGAAAAAGGAGTGAAGTGACAATATGAGGCATTATTTGAGAACCCATTTCCTTCTCCACCTAAAAATTCAATATTAGGTGTCTCAAAATATCACCCATATCTCATATTCTTGTGTATTCAAAACCTTGAGTGAAAGGATCTATGCATCCTTTTCTATGTGTTTTTTTTATTTTACCTTCTCTTCATACTTCCCATGATAATAATGATATTGTAAAGATATCAAATATCTTCTAGTATCATTACTTTCATGCCTTGAGCTTAAATCTTAGAGATAGTCAAACTACTTACCATAAGTTATTAATTTTATTAACTAAACACCAACCTCTTCAACTGCATGTATATCAACAAAGTCTTTATTGAATTTGATCTAATATATTTCTTGAATCATACTATTCCTTTCATATTTTGAACTGACATAATAGGAATAGTCCAAGTTCTTATCTTCTTTTATTGGCGCCCTTAAGGAATTTGCATCAACTCCATCATTCAAGTGGCTCAAGAATTTAGATTTTACAAAAATATTCTCTTCAATTTCATTTTCACTAGAAACCTGAAAACCACTCTTATCTAACTCAATCATTTAAATATTGATAGGTACTTTTTGAACAATAATATATTTTTCACTTGTGCATTCAACAAGTAATATTCCTCCCTACTTGACTTCATTAAGAAAAAAATATTGTTGGTAATCTTATAAGTCAATAAGATATATTTTTCTACATTAAATTTCATACCTTACATATACATGGTGGATTCCTTCAAGGTTTACTTCCTCTCAAACTCTTATAGCTATGATTTTTACTTTTCCTCATTGTCTAGAATCTCAATTCTTCCCTAACTTTCTCTTAGAATTAAATCTTAGAAGTATATATCACAATTTTTTCGTGTTGCCATCTTCCTTCTTTGTTCTTCACCCCACTTTTCTAGCTCTTCATTAGATATCACCTCCATATAGTGAACTTGTCCTTTTCCTTAACATTTTTGGTTTATCTCCTAGGGTTCTTTGCATTAGAAGAAACTTTTTTTTTTTAAGCTCATTTATGCTATCATCTTTTTTCTTGTAATAAGATATCCATTTTCATGTTTACTTAGAGGAGGTGTCTTAGACTGGAACACTTGATATTCTAGATATGTAATCCTCTTAATAAATTTTTGAGGCCTTGATTATGATTTTTCCTTCAATTTCCTCATCTTGCATCTATTTCTATTTTCTTGAAATATCTCCAATAATTCTTCAAACGTAATGTAAGATTTGTAGATGTTTAATTTTTTTCATATTCAAAAAAAGGAAAGAAGTGTGCACTCCTCTCTATCACACTAATATTCTAGTCATGCTTGTTTTATGTGTTCTTCCTATTGTGCTCTTATAAATAAATTTAAATATTTTAAACTAATAGAAAAATACTCCACTAACTAATCCTTAAAACTTGAGCACTTATTGCATGCTTCTTTTTATTTTGTAAGATTCTTGGCTAAAAAATACTGGGAGTAGGACCAATCAAAGATTAATTATTTGTTGAAAATATTCCTTCTACTCTTTGTCACTTTGTTTCACGAGAACAATGAAATGATTAATTTTCTTATTCATATTCTATAAAGTTTATAATATTTCTAACATGAATTCTTATAATGTCTTCAATTTTTAGTCTTTCATACTAGCATTCATGTGATGCAATATGCATCAAAAGTTATCTAGTACTATAGGCTCTTAGGATCACAACCCTAATACCATTCTAATGTCCCAAACTAGAATATTTGATAATCTTAACCAAATTTAGTATTCATGCATAAGTTGTAGAATTTTTTATTATTGAGATCTCAAAATGGATAGGGTGAGAGTATATGATATCTATTATGCAAATAATAATCACTTATTTTATTTACTAGCTATGGGCCACATAGTTATAATGCATATAATGAAAAATATGATTTTTAAAGCACTTGTTGTCTATGCCTTCCAATGCCATTACAAAAAATAAAATGTGATATCTATGAAGACATGATGCCAAGAATTTTAAATTTACAATACTAAAATCAACTAGAAAATAAATATCCTTCTTGGAGATGAACCACACGAAAATACAAATAAAAATATTTGATTACTAGTATTAAATTATTTCAATTAAACCCTTTAGGATTCAACTTGATACCTTGAAGAGTAATGAAAACCCCAAAAATATTAGTAGCAATAGTGACATCAATTAAATTCCTAGACTTAAATGACTGTAACCAAATCACCAATAGTTGAATTGAGATAAATGATCACCCAAAATTATATTCACATATAAATCACTCGTAAGGAATAATGACTGGATAGTGTATAGACATGATCTAAATTGAATGTTGAATAAGGATAATTGTTGATTTGGATAAAAATTAATAGATATGTGATTAGATTTTTAGCTTGTATGATAATTCCCAACACTTGATAAAATGTTCACCCAAGCTACAAATCAATTTCTAGATGGTATGGTATTGCTTGGATAGGTTTGAAAATTACTCGTGTTCTCAAACACTTTTGAAAGGAGTAGTGACCTTGTTGTATTTGTATATCCCCCAATAATGATAGGTACAACAATGATAGAAATATGTTACATAAGATGCCAATAGTTGCTCTGATTAGCTTGTGTGATGTCATAATTAAATAAGGAATGATGCGAGAGTTATGTAACCACCTAGCTAATTGGTATGATACAAATAGTAATGCCATGTTGTGAAGAATAATATGCCTAAAACTAGTAATGATAATCAATATTAAACATTTGAAAAAATATGGAAGAATAGCAACACTTTATTTGATACTTCCAATATATCAAAATAGAAGATCTAATTTAGAAATATTTCTCTTACAAAGCCAAAATCTAAAAATCCCACAAACCAATAAAAAATATGCAACTATTTTAGTGCAACAATGTAGCAATATGAATTACTATAGCAATAATATTGATCATTATAAATGCAGTACATATCAGTGTAGCAGTGATACAAATCATTGTAGAAAAATTCTCAATCTAAAAATCTTTAATAGTGCTCATGAAATAGGAACTTGTTCAAAACCTTCAACACAATGATAATCCTTGAATGAAATTTCCCCAAATGAACAAGAGGGTTTTCATCCTTAAATCTCTAAGGAAACTTAGATGGTTTTCATCCTTAAATCTAGAATGAAAATTAGATGGTTTTCATCCTCCAAATTTTGATCATAAAAGAGTTTTTGTCATTAGGAAAAATATGAAGATGAAATATCGATCAAAAAAATAGGGGTTTGATCATATTACCAGGAATGCCTTCTTACCTCTAAAATCTCTCCTTTATAGGCTCATTGAAAAATAATATTATTTTATTTTTCCCCTTTCCCCTCCAAAAAATTATTTTAGGAGTGTCTAGAAAGGCCTTTTGATAAAATATCACTTTTGGCCCCTTTCCTAATGACACTTTACTATGTCCACTTTTAAAATTATATTGGACCTTTCATTTAAAAATAATAATGAGATGTCATTTTTAACAATGTTATAAAATAAATTAATTAGGATAACTGGTGCAGGAGCACACGAGCGGACAGTCAATCGGCGCCAACCAAAAATATTGTTTGGGTTGTTTTCAATTTTAGTTTTGTTCCTATTTTTTTCTCAGTCCAATCAATCCCTAAACCTCTTAAATTCTTTAACTTCATTTTGAAACTTTAATGAGATGAAGATGAAATAGATACATTTCAAAGAAACATTGTCTCATAAGATGTGATGATAGAAATTTTTTAAGCAAATGTAACTAGCTGATGTATAGCCAAAAATTTTCTTCTTATGTCACGGCATGAAGCATATTATTTTCAATATGCAAATAATACCATATTATTGGTCTTTTAGCAAGGAGCCTTTTCATCTTCAAAAAAACAGATAGCAAACATGGAAAGTGGAAGGAGGCATGCAGAAGTTTTGAAGGTGGTAATATGATTTGCAAAACATAGAGAGAAGCTAAGAAGACAAAAATAGAAATAGAGCTCAATACAAGAAGCCATACGTGGCTATAGGAAGAAAGATCGATTGGAATTGGAAAGAAATTCTTTTTATAGATAATCTATTTTAAAATGCAGATAAAAATATGTGGGGGAGATAAGAGGGTGCATAGCAACTAAGAGGATGCTACCAAATTAATTTGGATGGGGGTTGCATAGAAATTGAAGAGAGTCATGCCAAGTAAAGGGAGAAGGCCAATAGGATAGAA